>CM040128.1:116946265-118146265 GCA_022559845.1 Amorphophallus konjac
AAACACGCCTTAGGTCAGGGCGTTAATTTAAGAATTGACGACCTACCCTAGGGCGTTTCTCAAAAACACGCCCTGCACAAGGGCGTTTCTCAAGACCAAATTTTTAGAAATGAAAACTCCCCATATTTGAAACATGAAAAACACGCCTCAGTCAAAGCCGTGTTTCAAAAACACGCCCCTGGGAAGGGCGTTAATTTCAAGAGCTCAAATGGGGAAGTCGGTCAAACCAAAAGAATTGACGCCCTCAAGTGTGGTCGTCCTTCCTTAAGAAACGCCCTAGTACAAGTCGTGTTTTAATAAATACACGCCCTTACCCAGGTCGTGAATTCATAAAATTCATAAAATAGATAGAATGGGGAGAAATAGATAAAATGGGAAAGAAACGCCCTCGACCCAGGGCGTGTTTCAAAAACACGCCCCTGATGAGGGCGTGAATTCAGAAAATAGAGATAAATGCCCAAGAAATCCGAAAAAATAGGAAAATGAGATAAAATGGGGAAAAATAGGAGAAATTCAAGAAAAGTGGGAAAACCACTCAAATAAGCTGATTTGAGGGTCAAATGGGGCATCGCAGAGCGATATGAAATATACTCAAAATAATGTCAATTTTGGCGTGTCTACAGCTGCCCCGCCTTGGCGTCTGCTTTGCAAGGGAGCGTAGCAAACTGAAAAGTAGATGCCAAGGTGTGATGAGACACGCAATCAACATCACTTGATGAGAATGAAATCAAAAGCACGAGATGAAGCAAATCTCGGGAAATCCAACGAAATCAACAATGTTTGGATAAAAAGGGGGAGCTGTGCACGCGGTGCACGAAGGAGATAAAATAAAATGATCAACTTCCAGCGCGGTGGAAGTACCCCAGGTCACAAACCTGTAGATTTCACCATCGGGGAGCGGTTACCAGCCAATGTGGACGTGCTGCAGCCAAGGTGGATCAAGGGGAAAGTTGGACAATAAGATGATAAAAATCCAAACAAGGAGCTCTCGAAAAAAGACCCAAAACAGCGACAAAACGAACTGAGGACTCAATTCGGCAATGAAAATCTCATATCGGGAAAGATTAAGATCAATTCAACTCTCAATCATCAGCTTATCAGAATGATTTTTCAACAATTATTTCAAAGTCCTACATGAATGCATGCTGGGCTAAAGGAAAAATTAAATCAAATAAAAATATAATATAATCAAGGATAATATTGTTAAACTGTCCAGACTGGGTCAAGAAACCAACTCTGCGAGCTGATACTAAGCCGAAGCCCGTTTATCCACGCACCAACTCGCAAAGAGGGAACCATCGTCCCCAGTCTCGGACGGCTCAACGGCCTATCCGTGTGACTAAGATGCCTCTGAAATCGTCATCGTTTTTGATGAAGGGGAACTCAAATTCCAGATTTATCAAAGTCACAAGGTCCTTGATGTAATCTAGTAACATATGTAACATAAGTAGAATGCATACAGGGAGATGGTGATATCAATAAGTATGGGGGGAACTGAGAGATGAGGTTCGTGCACCGTGGGGCTTGGATGATGATGCCCGGTCGATGGGACCAAGAGCTTCTTATCCTGCGCTCAAAATTCATTAGCCAAGATATAAAAAGTATAACAAACAATGAATAAGGCATTTAAGCATGGCAATCATAGCATGAATCAAAGCACCAATAACATGTATACGGCATGAATAGCACAAGTTAAATCATGGTATTGCAAATCATTATTGTTTGTTGTTTCGTCATGAGGATGACAACTTGGCTAATCAAAATTTGGAGGTGAATGATCAAGATCTGATATAATGCCCATCGGCGGAGTGATCAGATGAAATTAGCAGGAGTTAATTTAAAAAGATTTGGAGATGAATAATCATGAGATAATCAGGAGATATAATAGGGAGATGACAATCAAAATGCCCCTGGGTGGCATGTTATAAAAATATCGGGGAGAATCAATAGATTGATAGCAATGAGTGGAGATAGGACTCATCCCGTGTTCTTGGTCCTTGCAAAGCTGTTCCTGCAAAACACCATCAGAAAATACAATGCAATTTTTTTGGATTTTGGAAATATGCAAATTTTTATGGAGTTTTGGAATATGCAAATTTTTATGAGTTTTGAAAAAGATATTCAAATTTTTATGAGTTTTGATCAATATGCAAATTTTTGTGAAGTTTTGAGAAAGGTATTCAAATTTTTATGGATTTTGGACAAGAAATATTCAATTTTTTGTTTGATTTTGGTTAGACATTGCTAAAGCAGCATCAAAGGGTGTTTTAAACCACTGGCTAGGGGTCCTCGTTCCTTCCCCTTTTGCTTAAAACTGCCCAAAGCTGGGCGTGCATTGCAAGGTGGCGCCCTATAACCGACCGTCTTTGATCAATGGTGCCCCTACCAAGGCCATACCCGAGAAACATTCAGTCTTGGAGGGAGAAGAGAAGAATAATTGGAGATAAGCTTTATGCAGGATGAGAGATATCAAGACTTGAATTCCTTCCAAGATGTTAACCCTCAAAGAGGTAGTCTGTTGTGCCGGGGCTTTATGCCTTTGATTTTTAGACCCTTGACATGCATACGGCCAGGGTTTCCCTGCGGGGACTTTGCCACTCTTGACATGCCATAATTCACAATTTTGCATTTTATTGATTTGACTTGATTTTCATAATTGCCCTTTTGGCGAGATGTATATCATGAAAACTCATATTGATTTTGGGTCAAGACTGCCCCTATTTGAGACTCCTCTCGTATTGGGGATTACCAAGGTTGGTCATCTCATCCGTCAACCTCTTGCCCCTGCATGTGGCCGAATAAAGAAGAGAAAAAGACTTCCAGATATACTCATGGCATGGCCAAGATAGCAACGGTGTTTAACCAAAGAAGCCGGCTAAGGACGCCGTGAAGTGTGTGGAATGCCCAGCTAAGGGTTGCTCTTAACAAGCGGGGAGAGAATGTCGAATTCCCAGCGCGGGATTCTTATTAACCAAAGGTGCTGCGAAAGAAAGTCTAAAGACTCTTTCTTTTTTCTTTTTCTTTTTTTTTTAATGAGAATTCAAAAGTTTAAGATAAAGGTTTAAAACACCACTTTTGAATCTTGTTAAGAAGCACTTTATTTTGAAAATCACGCATGAAGTAATGATGAAATGATATCATGAAAATGCATACTTACGCCAATATGTTACCTTGCAACCTTTGTTGAAGCAGCTGCCCAGACGGATGATCGTTGTGGGATAGTCCTCTTAGACAGATAAAAGGATTGGAAGCAAAGGGTTTGAAAGTGGCTTAACAAGAAGGAGTGGTGCCAAGACCAGACTCAGACGAATAAGGAGAAAAAGGAAGAGAGGCGAGGGCTAGAACTCCCTCACTAAGGCGCGGAGACCCTGATCACATGGAACAGTCTATAGAAGAAGCGGAAAATCAAGAAGAGGGGTGAGGACTAAAGCCTCGGAAGCAATGGGAGAATGGGCAGATGCCCAAGGCAGTGGATGTGGAAGAAGTTGGGTCGGACCCAGAATCAGGAGGAATCAGAAGAAGAAATTGATAGATGGAAAGAGGCGGATCTGGAGGGTCCGGAGGCAGAGGAGGATCGTGAGAGGAGAAATCCGAAGGCTCCGGTGGGATAACGAAAGAAGGGACGCGATGCCCTGGGGAGAAATAGGGAAAAAGATGATGAAAAAGATGACGGAAAAGGAAGAAGAGAATAAAAGATATGGAGTCCCGGAGGAGCAAAAAGATGAATTGAAGGAAATATGGAAGGTCCGGAGGTTCCGGAGGAATAAAATCAGGAGGGTCGCGATGCCCTGGGAGATGATAGAGAGAATAAGACGGAGAATCCGGAGGTTCCGGAGGAATAAAATCAGGAAGGAGAAGGTGGAAAGGGGCGTCGTGCCCGAGGGAAAAGTCTGGAGGTTCTGAAGGAGGAGAATGAAAAGGGGCGTGATGCCCGAGGAAAAGATGGAGACAATCAGGTGGAGAATCCGGAGGTTCCGGAGGGATGAAATCAGTAAGGAGAAGATGGAAAGGGGCGTCGTGCCCGAGAGAAAGGTCCGGAGGTTCCGGAGAAATAGAATCAGAAAGGGCGAGATGCCCAAAGAGGAGGGATAAAATTCCTGGAGGTTCCAGGGAAATAGCAGGAAGGGGGACGCGATGCCCCAAGGGGAGTGGATAAAAGGATAAATATGAATAAGATGGGAAATGCGGAATATCCGGCGGTGCCAGAAGGCGGGGAAGATACGGGTTTGGAAACCCGGGAAGCAGGAGGTGCAAATGCATGCAATGGGATGGATTCGATGAATGCTTGAAATGCGTGAATGCAAGGAGATGCAAAGAAGATGAATAATGTGAAGGGTGAAAGGATGAGATCTTCCTTTTTACCCTTCGAGTGGCCCATGAAGAAAAGGTGATAGAAATAGATGTGGATGAAGTTGAATGAACAAGAGTGGGAGAAATAGGGGACGGCCCCTTAAGATAATTGCCCCTCCACGGTGATGAACATGTATGACCAATTGGCCCAATAAACGAAGCTTCAATAAATGACAACCCCCTTGGAAAGCGAAAATCAATAAGGTGAGGGAGTCGTAGAGTTGGAACATGAAGCATCGAGTTGCCCATTGAATGTGGTGATGAATATGGAATGTTGAATAAAATGGGCATTCGCCCCTTGTAAGGAGTAATGAATTCGGAATTCGAAGGTTTGAACAAAGGGTGCCCTGCCCGGCCTTCAAACGGCGTCAATGCTTGGCATCTATTGAGCAACGGTGATGACTTAGCTTCTCCGACCATGCTTGGCACAATAACCCGGATTGACATCCGATAAATGAATTCTTGCATCTTGAATGGCACGGTCGTGGCCAAAGTCTTCTTGCCCGCCTTTTGCTTATCCTTGGCGCAATTAGCTGCAGAAGCACGCCCCTTCCGAGTAACAAAGGGAGGTGAGGCGGAGGCGGGAGGCTCCGTGAATGGTGGAGTTATAATGGAAGGTGTTGGCAAATGGGTGAATGGGGGCGGAGATTCAAACACGTCGAGCTTCTCCCCTTGCTCGGAAGTAGTTGGGATTAGCTCGGATGCAAAAAGTGGTGGATCCTGCTCAGGACTAACCATGGGTAAAGGGTTAAGTGGTGGAGTAGGCGATGTGGGTTTTAAAGGGATAATGGGAGGCCGAGGTGGCGGTAATGGGAGGTTAATTGGGGAAGGTTCAATGGTGGGTTCGATGGAGGCTAATGGTGTGGAGGTAGATAGCTTAACGGGTGGAGGTTTAATAGTGGAAGGCTTGGGGGAGGCCAGTGTTGCGGAGGTTAATGGTGCGACTGGAGGAGGTGTAATGTATGCGGTGTCAAGGATGGGAGGAGACTTACAATGTGCCGGTGTGGGTGATTGAAGTATCAACCCATCATCGTAACACCAATTAGTCTCATAAATAGGGGTTGGATCAGGGATGGTTTCATCCTGAGCAGGAGGTTGATCGAATGATAGTGGAGGGAGCGGGAAATTAAGGAAACTCGGAAGGGGTGCCTGCATAGCTTCATCATCATATACGAGCTCAGATTCTTCAATTGCCGATTCTTGCTTGCTTGGGGTGCCGATGCCGTAGTCGTCTCTCCTATCCTTCCATTCTCTCTCCATTCTTGTAATGTCATCCAAAGCTGCATGGAGAGGATTAACTGGAGTAGGAGGAGCCGTGACCCTCTTTAATTGTTCCTCCATGGAAGCAATCTTATCAAGGATATCTTGCTGGAGGGGCGTAACATGAACAATAGAGGGCCGGCAGGGCCTTGAAGGAGGTGCGGCATAAGAAGGCCGTGGAGGGGAATTGACGGGATAACCCGTAGAAGAACCCGGATGGGCCGGATTGTAAGGAATAAATGGGCCTCGGGGCCGTGTTGGAGGAGGAATAGAAGGAGGCGGGTGTCGGACCACCCGAGGAAGAGTGTGAATAGGAGGAGATGGGTAATGGGCTACCCGATTAGGGGAAGGAGGTGGTAGGTGATGGGCCACCTGTATAGGAATAGAAGGAGGAGGAGATGAAGGAGATGCGCCCTCAACGGCAGCCTTAAGGGCTTGGATCTGTTGAGGGGTGAGATGATCTAATGCATGGATGATTCGGGAGACCTTCTCGTCATTGGGAGGAGACGGTCCCGAGGGAATAGTGGCCTGAAATTGAGTAGGAGGACCATGAGAATGGACATTGCCCATGGGCCGGACATGACCATAAAAATGAGGACGTGGTCCTTTAAAAGAATGGTGAGAATTATGTTGAACATGTTGAAATTGAGGATTATAAGATGTGCTAGGTTGATCATCCTCATGAATTGAATTGAACATGTTTCTACCATGGTAAGCCATTATATAATCAAAATTCTCAATAATTATGCAAATAAGCACACAAGTTGGAATGATTACCGTGATTTTGATTTGTTTAATCCTTGGTGAATTAATGACTTTTAATAAAGTTTGGAAAGATTCACACAAGGAGAGTCCTAGTTCAATATGATTTAACTCCAATGCCAACTAGGAACACTCTCTCACCACGTATAGGCCAACTAGCTCGGGACTCCAAAAGGGTACAACCTGCCCGGCGTCCGTGAGGGAATCCACGGGTGCGGGGACTTACGGAGGCTTGAAAAAGGGATTTCCGGTCCAAAGAGACGGAATGCTCAATGGAGGGTCGTCCCGATTCCAAGAGGGTGTGTGGATCCTAATGAAGAGTGGGGGGCTCCCAACCCAAATGCAAATATGTGTAAATGCAACAGATGTATAACAGAATATAAAATATGAAAAAAAATAAACGGGGAAGCACGGCGAAAACACAGGAAGAAGACGCCCTGGGGCAGGGCGCTACTAATCAAAAAGACGCCCTGGGGAAGGGCGTGAAACACTGTGGGGGGCCCACAGGCAAGGTAAAACGCGCCCTGGATCAAGGCGCTAAAACTAAAAGAAACGCCTCTGGAGAGGACGTTAAAATGCACTAGATGCCAACCAAGTCAAAGAAACGCCCTGGGGTGAGGCGTTACAAAGGAAAGGACGCCCTTGGGGTAGGGCGTCAAATTATAAAATGCACCCTGATGTGGGGCGCTACGCAACAAAGAAACGCCCTGCTCTAGGGCGTGAATTCTCAGTGTAGGAGATATGAATAAAAATGCCCTGTCAGAAGGCGTTACTCATGAAAGAGACGCCTCTGACAGGGGCGTGAATTAGCTTCCTTCAGAAACTCTTTCACGGCCAGAAATGACAGAAGCACTCACAGCAGCAGGGCAATCAACAGAATCATGCTCATCAAAATTTTAAATAAGTGGAAATTTTAAAACAAATCTATTCAATTGACAAATCACTTAGGGGAGAGTGCAAAGCACAATGGAGGGTGCCCGAGGGGCACAAAGGAAAGGGTACCGAGGGTACCAATGGGAAAGGGCACACGTGGGTGCCAAAGGGAAGGGGGTAATCAAAATAAAAACAAGAAAGGGTCCCACCGTGATCGCCAATTTGTAGATCTTAATTAAAATCCACTTAAGGAAAATATTAAGAATAACAAACAATCAATAATGTGGAGAAAAATATGCACGAGGTGCACAAGGGGAGTTTGTGATCGCCAGAGACGCGAAGCCTCAAAAGATAATCAATAACAAATAGGGAGGGTGATCGCGAAAAATACCTCAAAAGATGCGGGGATGTGAGTACTCCTTTTCTCTTCAAAATCGGCCGGCCGATGAAGAGAGTCTTTCAACTTTGGTTACCCTTGCAAAACAAAGACAACAACACCAAAAGATATGGATTAGAAATAATGTGTGTGTAGCATCAAGTTCATAATAGAAAGGTGAGCATGATAACATATGAAATACACACCTTAAGGGTGTTGGCCCTTAAACCCCTATGCAAAGAGGGTGTGGGAGGTATGAATGCATGTAAAAATACAATGGGGAAAGAGTGCAAAAGATGCACTAAAGGGGAGATCTCAATGATAGTTGAGGAAAATTAATATAATAATGAAACATGATGCATGCATGAACTAATGAAAAAAATACAAATAAGGGGGAGATAAGATAGAAAAATCTTGTTTGGTGGCTCTTTTGGCTTGAATGCTCGATGGGAGAAAGGCTTCAAAAGGGATGAAGACTTGAACCGTGAAGAAGCCTCTCCTTAGCCAATGCCACCCTACCTTCGGTTCCTGTAAAAAGAAAAGAAAACAACAGAAGAAAAAGAGAAGAAGCAGAAGAAGAAGAATAAGAAGAAGAAGAAGAAGGAGGCAGAAGAAGAAGAAGAAGAAGGAGAATACGGAGAAGAAGGAAGAAAAAAAGAGAAGAAGCAGCACACAAGAAGAACAATAGAAAGAAGAAGAAAAAAAATAGAAGAACGTCAGCGGAGAATAAGAAATATCGGAACCAAAACCTTAACAGAGGCGAGAGCCTCTATTAATAGGTTAGGAAAAGGTGATAAGAAGGGAAGAGATTAAAGGAGGAATGGATAAGAACAGCAAGAGCCCAAATAGAGGAGGAGTCTAACGAGGCAAGGACTCTCTGGGGAAAGGGCTGCGAAGCCAGAAGGTGAAACACGCCTTAGGTCAGGGCGTTAATTTAAGAATTGACGACCTACCCTAGGGCGTTTCTCAAAAACACGCCCTGCACAAGGGCGTTTCTCAAGACCAAATTTTTAGAAATGAAAACTCCCCATATTTGAAACATGAAAAACACGCCTCAGTCAAAGCCGTGTTTCAAAAACACGCCCCTGGGAAGGGCGTTAATTTCAAGAGCTCAAATGGGGAAGTCGGTCAAACCAAAAGAATTGACGCCCTCAAGTGTGGTCGTCCTTCCTTAAGAAACGCCCTAGTACAAGTCGTGTTTTAATAAATACACGCCCTTACCCAGGTCGTGAATTCATAAAATTCATAAAATAGATAGAATGGGGAGAAATAGATAAAATGGGAAAGAAACGCCCTCGACCCAGGGCGTGTTTCAAAAACACGCCCCTGATGAGGGCGTGAATTCAGAAAATAGAGATAAATGTCCAAGAAATCCGAAAAAATAGGAAAATGAGATAAAATGGGGAAAAATAGGAGAAATTCAAGAAAAGTGGGAAAACCACTCAAATAAGCTGATTTGAGGGTCAAATGGGGCATCGCAGAGCGATATGAAATATACTCAAAATAATGTCAATTTTGGCGTGTCTACAAATATCTGGTAAAATGGGTGTCATATTATGGGCCTAGCAACATGATGATGAAAAGGTCACTAACGCTGTTAGAGGTTAATAGAAGGGACAAAGGCTTCGAAGTTCAACAAGGTGGAAATTGGGCCAAAGCCCATGTATACATCAGAGGGACGCCGAGTGGGTCAAACCCACGCACTGACAACACTACCCTGAGGCACGTCGGGACGAACACGCGCCGGGAGTAGCAGGCGCTGGGATGGCTTCATCACTCTTATGTGCGCCGATGGAGGAAGTCCATTCCCTCCATATATAACCCATGTCTTCGAGAGATCTTAGAGGGGACAAACGGAGAGAAGGTAGCCAGTGAAAAGGAAAGAGACTGAGAGCCTGTGAAAAAGGGTCTGAAGGAGAAAGAGAAAGAGAAGTTGCTGTGATAAGGAATCTGGAGTGATCATCTCTGCTGCCCTATTCAAGGTGGGAGTCCGTCGATTATTGCCCTGGTGGGGCTACATTCTTCCCCCTCCCCCGTTTTATCTTTTGGATTCTCCATTTCTATCCTGCTCTCCTGTCTATGGAGGATGTAATCTTTAAGGCCTGCTAGAGCCTCGAATTGTACGCTCGAGTTGCTTTACATTTTCTTCGTGAGAGATGTATTCCTCAGTGGCTAATGAAAGTCGATGAATGAAATTGAATGCCAATGATATCCAGTCTATGGCGTCTGTGTGTTTACTTCTTTCATCTGAAACTTCCTTTTTTTTCCTTTCTCTCATCCAACTCTGAACGTCAATTTCGTGGTCGCCATCTCCTCACAGAGATAGTAGAGATTTCTATCCTGCTTGCCTGTGACGTTCATGGGAGAGATGCAATGGTAACTAGGTTTAAACTTACCAAGTTTTCACTGTGATTAGTAGGATTTAGTGAGTGACCGGATTCATTAATGATATGTGATAGGAGCCCTAGGCAGCATATCGCGTGGCCTCGAGTTCACTCAATCATAGATGCCTCCCATGGATCCTCTGTGAACGAACCTCTATTCCCCTGGTAGAAAACCCTTTGAATAAAACCTCAAACCCCCAAAATCCATGGCCTCAAGCCCCCAAATCCTCAAACCTTCCCTATTGGCATCCTAACTGCTTTCCCGGCGCGGTGCTCTCTCGGCGTCGGTTCCACGCCGAGTGACAGGCGCGCCGACGGTATCCCACGCCGGTGCGCCCCTACCTCAGTCCTAGGTTGATGCCCCCTCGTAACAACGCCTGAGCACGCCAAGCCCCCCATCGCGCCGAGTTTCCTAGCGTGCCGACTCTTTGGGTGTTGATCCTCCAGCCACTGATTCCCTTCAAGTCCTTCAATCCCCTTTAATTGCTGAAGCACCCAATCTCCCGGCACCTGCCAGAAGTTCTGAAACCCAGCAATTAAAGCTTCGAACCAAACATAGCCTTAAGATTGTAGCCGTACTAACCCTTGCTCAAACCCTCACCATAATAAAGGGAGCAATTGTCCTTCATTCAAATCCATGGGAGCTACATTAATGGGGTTTGCCCCTACATTCTACTGAGTATGATGCTTATTTTTCAACCCTACTGGCTTATGGAATTCTGCCACTGCATGTTCTCCTATGGTCTCTTCAAGGGGATATCAATAAATGCCACGATGAGTGGACACCATCCCGATGTATTCTGATCCTCTCGGATCTCGGGCTATGCCCATCTTTCTCTTCGGCATCCATCTCGGCACTCCGTGGATGGATGTCCTATACTCCCCCCCCCCTCGGGCATGGTCCGAAATAAGGGGAGATGCTGCCGAAATGAATCCCGATTTCCATCATGTTACATCAGCTCTGAACCCCTTGGGATCCAAAGATCCCTGCCTCCTCAAGGTCTCTATTGACTCCCCCTTTGGAATAAAAAAAACATCAAATGCCTCTGTGGATGAATATCATCTCGGCTTAGTCCGTCTCAGTTTAGTCCCACCTCGTGTTATCTGGGCATTGATATGTCCCGATCTTTTATCTGCTCCATCCCGCCTCTGCGTGGACGATTTCCTATTCCCACTTGGCATGATCCAAGACAAGGGGACATGCTGCTGGATTCATTCCGTGTTTTACATGAATAAAATCAATTAATGAGCATGTGACGCTGCAGCATTCCAATGATAAAAAATTCTGTTATTCTATTTATGCTTGCCTAGTTTCATGAAGAATAAATGTGTCTATCTCATGCAGCATTCACAAGATGATCAAATAAACCTAAAAGTCATCCCCTCCTGTGCTCCCGGTATATCAAATAGTGTGGTTGAAGGTCGGGCTACGCCCGATTGGAAGCCATCATTATGCGTGAGAGTGGTTCTCGGACCTAAGTTCTCCGCCCCGCCCCCCCGTACTGGGAGCCAGGCAGATAAACCATAATAAACTACTAATCGCATGAACATTCGCAAGCATCTTCCATCCTGCAAATAAAATGAGTATGACAGTCTTATCTTGTTTTGCCCCCGGGGCCCCTTTTTACTTTGGCAATTAATCAAGGGTTGTCCTTCTTTGGGAGAGTGTAATTAACGTCATAGCATTTATGGTATGGCGGACTTCCGGTCTCAACCCGAGTCTCATAATCGACTGACTGAGTCAGATCGAGCGCACAATGAAATTGTCACCTCGGTGACTGGCACGCCTAATAAACTGATAAATAAATAAACCAAATAAAATAAATAAACCAAATAAATCACCCAAATAAATAAACAAATAAAAGTCGAGTCCACAGGAAACCAACCACCAATGGGAAGCTGCCGAAGCTCGTGGGGATCGTGGGGTAGCCGTACCAGGCGTGGCTCTCGATGACAAGAGGTCTGAAGTTGACAACCATTGAAATTGTCGTAACACAACCTACAATTTCAAATTAAACAGTTAGAATTTTAAGAAGAGGCCGCAGGGCCCCTAATCTCGGCGAGGAGAAGAAGGGAGGGTCAAGTCCCACCGGGCGTGCCAGACTTGTGGACGCACTTTTTTCATTTTCAATTTTATTTATTTATTTGATTTATTTATGCGCAGGCGTGCAAGTCACGACGTGACAGTTTATTCGGACCCCAAAAATCGAGATGGCTTGGAGTCACTAGTGCACGCACCGTCTGACCGATCATACAATGGTGGAAAGCATGTCGGGACCGGATCCCGTCGTGCCATAAAGGTCACGGCGTTAATTACATCTCCCCAAAGGGGAGAAAACCCTTTATTAGTTGCCAGAAAGAAGGGCCCTATAGCCTAAAATCTGCATAATGATAAAAGAAAGAATGGACAATTCAAAAATATATCGAAATTTTCCCTATTAGGGCGCGGGCATTTAAGCCTGTTTATTTGCTCATCGCATGCTCCGTGCTCGGAAAGTATTCTGAGTCGGAAGCATAGCGAAAGCATGAACGGTATTAAAAAAATGCCTGTCGGGAATACGACAAGTTTGATGTCTGATGATGATAGGAGCGGGATGAATCCCGATAGAAATAGGTCAGATTCGAAGGGTTGTTGGCCCAAGGCAAAGTCAGGCCATGGCCATGGCGGGGCTGTCCCCGAGATCCAAGCTTGGCTTGCGAGGGCCTTATTTCTATTTCCTTTACACAAGTTCATCTAAGGGGTAGGAGGCCGTCGGGTCAAACGCCAACGCTTCCTTAGTTATTATATTCTCTTATTCCTTTTATTATTATTATTTCCTTTAATCTAGTTAGATTATTCTCTATCCGGAGTCTGATCATTCGTTCCCTCCCTTTTTCTTTCTATCAATTATACGCATTATTTTCACCATTAAAAAAAATAAGCGAGTCCACCTAGGCCAGGGAGCAGGTCGACTTACTCCCTAATGCCTCCCTTCCCTTTTCTTTTTTTAAAATTAAATTATCATTTTTATAATTTTCCTTTTTTATCCTTCTTTATTTTCCCTTTTTATATTTTATTATTATTAGTATTCGCTTCCTGACGCGTGGGATGTTTATAGGGCAAAGATGGGAAGCCTGGCATCAAATTGGTCGACCTGTGCTCAAATTCGGTCGACTGGACCCGAGGTTGAGTCGACCGATGATGGAGATCGGTCGACCGAACCCATCATCTTTCACAATTTTTTTATTTCTTTTTTGTTAACATCTTTCTATTCTCTTTATTGTCCTCATTTATTATTATCATTCATTTCCCCCTTTATTATTATTATTTTTTATAATATATCTTTTGTTATTATTATTTATTCGTTTGTTATTATTTTTTATGTTTATACTCTAATTATCATTTTATTTTATCTTTTCTTTCGAATTATGATTACTCCGCCTTTTATTTGTTTATTGGTCGGACATTTGATGAAATTCCGGCAGCATCTCCCCTAGACCCATAGTGCTGGGGAGGTGTAAAGCGAGTGTTCATCCCTGGAAACCCGAGATGACCCCTTAATTTCACATATGCGCACAAAAGCGGCAACATCCATAATTACCTTCAGACCGTACAAGCTGCGAGTGGAAGGCAACAACGGGTGAAAAGGATGAGTGAGACGAGGGTGAGCGAAAGGGGAGCATTAGGTGGCACCGATTGGCATAGGAATAGGAGATGTACTATTGTATAGTGCGTGCAGAGGCTATCGGATCAGCTATGTAGAAGCTACCGGATCAAGCAACAGGGAGTTGCCGCATGGCGCGCATAAGGCTGCCGGAATAGTTACATGGAAGTCGCTGGATCGGCCATAAAAGGGGTTGCCGGATCAATTATATGGAAGCTGTCGGATCAGCCACGTAGGGGCTGTTGGATCAGTTCAACAGGAGCCGCCGGATCAACCATGCAGGGGCTGCCGGATCAGTTCAACAGGAGCTGCCGGACCAGCCATGCAGGGGGTTGTCGGATCAGTTACATAGGAGCCACCGGTTCAGCTCTATAGGAGCCGCCGGATCAACTTGAGAGGGTGGAAAGATGCTAACAAGGGTCTGTGAGGAATCTTAGAGAAATCCAGGGGGAGATGAGTCCCATGGGTATGGATTAAGCGTCTTACCCATGGCATTGGGTAAACTCCAAATCCCTCCCTTGAGAGGCATGCTTGCATTTTTTTTCTTCGGATCAATGATGCGGCCTATATCCCCCCTCGCCGTCGGATCAACTTGTGAGAACAAAAGGGCATAACAAAGGGTCTATCAGGGGTTCAGGGAAAACCCAGAGGGAGATGAGCCCTAAGGATATGGATTCAGCATCATACCCATGGCATTGGGTAAACTCGAAATCCCTCCATTGAGAGGCCTATTTGTGTATATATATATTTGGGGATGCTATTTATATTTCCATCGACTGAGCTAGGTAATGATGCAGTAAATAGCAAAAAGAAGAACAGTTGAGAGCGATGAACGTGTTCAGAGTGGGGCAAATGAAAATGCCCATTACACACATAAACCACGTAGGGCCTTTCACATAACTATTTTTTTATTCATCCACTGGGGAAGTCAACACAATCTTAAATAGAGAAAAAATGAAGCGAGCGAGAAGAAAAATAAAGAAATACATTTAATTTGTACCTCACAATGAGACAACGGGAGCTAAGGAAGATAGAGGAAATACATCAATAACAAAGCATAAGAAAGGAAACAGTACAAGGCCGGGGAAGGGGGGGCGGAGCATTGACTCCTCTCCTCCCCCCAGACCTCACCTCTCTTCTCCTTCTTTTCCTCTTCTTTCTTTTCCCTCACTCTCCCTTCTTCTTCTCATTCACCCTACAGATGTAGGTACAGGGGCTTCAGAATTCTTCTCCCTCGCTCTTCTTTTCTTATCCTCTTCTCTCTTTCGCGCACAACGCGTGTCTTCTCCTCTCTTCTGCTTCCTTTTTTTATTTTCTGGCTCTGGGGGCCTTTTTATAGGGGGGGCAGGGGCTAGTGGACCACCTGGGTGCGCTACGGAGTTGTCGGATGGAGGACCCCTGCCTGTTCAACAGGCGTACTGTCGGATGGAAAACCCTGCCTGATGGGCTTCTACTGTCGGAAGGAAAGATGTTGCCATTTTTGGGAAGTTGTCGTCGGATGAGTTTTCCTGTCGGTTCAGCACAGGCGCTACCAGTTGGGGTTGGAGTACTGCCGGATGGGCGCACTTTGGTAGTGTGATGCGCTCGACACCCGTCGTTTAAAAATGCCGTGCCACACAAATTTCAAAATTTATACAACCGCACTCACTCACTTAAATGATTTTGAAAATACGAGTAAAGTGGTAAGAACGAGTCGATCCCACGAGGAAGAAATTTTGATAGATCAAGTTGGAAAATATCCTTATGTTTTGAAAATCAATTTTTGTCTTTTGAGTGTGATTAACACTAATGGAAATTAAATTACATGAAAACTTAACTAAAGAATATGAGATGAGTAAAGAAGAGCAATTGGAAGATGTGAAAAGGTGAGAATTTCAAAACTTTGCATAGATGAATTTTTATTCCTTTGAAAGTGAAAGAATGCAATGTAAAATGAAATTACAACTTTAAATAATAAGAGATAAGTGAAAGAAATTTTAGCCAATGGATGAAGAATGCCGCCGTTTCCTCGCCGAGCCTTGGATGAAGATCGCTCCGCCTTGGAATTCGACACCGTGAGATGATCGGAAGATAACTAATCGCTTTGGGTGTGTGAAGAAACCGTGAAGAAAGGGAGATGGATAGAAATAGGAACAAACACAAGTTGAAAACACAACAGAATTATATTGAAAATAGGGGGTTAGAAGGAATAGAATAACTTAAAATCTAGAGGGAATTAGAAGAAGTAGAAGAAATGAAAGTTGTAGAGAATGAAAAGAGGAAGAAGTTTGATGAATACCACAGAGACAGAAAATGAGAGGAAGACAATGAAAAAAATGAAAAACTCAATACTGATTGGTGCAGATGAACAGTAAAACGGCAGAAAATAGAACAGTGAAAAATTAATTATAACTCTCAAATTAATAAGAATTAGAAGAAGTGGTGGAAGAAGAAATTTTATATCTACAAGAGAATAACAACTTTCATGAATAACGCAGAGTAAAAAGAGGATTGGAAAGGCTTAAAAATAGAAGAATACTAGAAGGTATCACCTCGGATGAACAGTAATCACGTAGAACAACACTTAGGAAAACGGGAAATAACTTTCAAACTAGAAGGAATTAAGGGAAATAATAGAAAGACAAATTGAATAACACTTAAAGATGAACAACTTTTGTGAAAACAGGAAAATGAAATGGAGATCATAACAACAAGTAATGAGACTAAGAAAGGACTAAATGCTTAAACAAACCATTCATTAAAACAATATCAACTTACAAAGTTTACATCAAAAGCTCTCAAAGCAACACCCTCTAACTCTCCTATGTAGCTCTACTAAGGCCAACAAGCAAGAACTTCAAGAACACAAAGTAACCACATTCCAACTCTTAGCAACTACTCCTAGCTACTCTCTCTTTCATTACATTTGAAGCCCCCTTTTATAGGGTGTTAAAACAACAACCCCATTGCATGTGAACATTCATTGCCTCTTTTGTTGACAAACAAAAGTCTAATGCAGCAATTTTTGACTCATATTTGTGTGCCAACATGTGTTGCACACTTCTCTAATTTTTCCTATTTTTTTCTAATTTTTTTCTATTTTTTTCTAATTATTTTCTATTTTTTCTCCTTTCTCTTCCTTCCTCTCTCTTTCTCTCTCCTCCCCGGCCGCGTGCGCCGCTTCTCTCTCCTCCGCCGCCTTACGCGCCCGTGGGCCCGCGGTTGGCAGGCGGTGCACCGCCCCACGTCTCACCCTCTCTTCCGCCGCGTGGACCCGCATGCGCCCGCCACCCGTTGACGTGCGTGGAAGGCGCATTGACTGCGCCTTCCTCTCCTCGTCGCCCGTGCCCTGCGATAGTGGGGTGGGCCTGCTACCTGCGAAACACACACACACACACACACTAAGTATATATATATATATTATATATATATATTATATATATATATATATCAATATATATATATATATCTTATATATAGCTTAAAAATCCTTAAAAATATCAAATGATATATATATATATATTTGCTTTTTTCTTTCTTTTCTTTTTGAACAAGTCCATGGGCTTTTGGCCTTTATTATTTTTTTTATTTTCCCTTTTTATTTTTTTTATATTTATTGCTTGTCACTTTCCTCGTACCGAGTGCCTGCATAAATAAGGAAATATTGTTATTAAAATTATTTAATTTCAAAAAATTAACTATTTGACTCTAAATTAATAGTACGTGTGATACGTGTATATTTATTATTATTTAAGCTCATAAAAATGTGTATAATCATTAATTAATATGTAAAAATACACACTTATCATAGTGCTACCAGATGGCATGCATAGAGATGCTGTCGGTTCAACCTTAAATGGCTGCCGGTTCAAGGTGTTGTGGGGACTGCCGGTTGAGGCCCAACGAGCCGCCGGATGGCCCCCTCTTGTTCTTCTTTTTTTCTTTTTTCTTTTTGTTCTTTCTCTTTCTGATGTTCGAGCATCTGTGACCTGATCCAGGGGAGTGTGTTTTCAGGAGTGCCTTGCACTCCCTTTACTCTGAGTTTGATTAGTCACTCGGGATGTGAATTCGTGGTGGTTCGTAACCAATCACTTCGGGTGTCTCAAGCCCGCTGTTGTATTATTTCCTGCTGAGCCTCCAGAGCTGAGTCTTCAACAATGTGTTCATTCAGGAAAGCCTTGGCTTCCTACAATTTTAATTCATTCATCAGGACGCAGGCTGATGTCACATGAAATGGTATTCTTGGGGTCTGGTCATCTAGACCCTCCTCTTGTATTTCTTCGCTACTGGGTCGTTAGGGTCGACCTCGAGGCAGTGCATTCTATGGGCATTTTATCTTCCCACAATTGTGCTATACTTTAGACGTTATATTTTGTGCGACAACAACCCAAAAACATAGTCTCGGTCCCCACAGGGTGTCCGGGCATCCCCGGGGCCAAAGGTCGACCAAAGGGTCATAACAGGGTCGACCGGAGGCCAAAATGGGCTCAGGAGATTGGGGTCGGTCGACCTACCCCTGGGGTCGGTCGACCTCCCAGCAGGGGGCCGGTCATCCGACCCTCAGGCGTCGGTCGACTGAACCCATCCGGGTCGCCCTGTTCATGGGAAAGTGGTCGGCGACCGATCCTCATCGGTCGGTCGACCGAAAACGGCAGAACCCCATTCTGACCCCAACCTAGCGGTCAGATTCCACACCTCATTCGATCCTAATCGAGGGGGAAAATATCGGGGACCTTACCCTGGGTCCAAAACCACTAAATGAATGAAAAAAAATGGTGAAATGTCGCTCGATCCGATGAAAACTGTCACTCGCCCTAAACATGGAAGAATTGCCCCGAAATGAAGAAAAGCCCACTCTCGGCCTCACCTCGACCGACAAATCATAGGAAAATAGAATACAAGGGATTGGGATCCATCCCCCTACCTCCACCGATGATTTCTCATGCTGAGGATGCCTATTCCATGCGAAAACATGCCTCGAACCCATGCCGGCATCACGAACTCGCGAGCAAGCTCCACCGCGCCACCGCCTCATTCCTCACTCCATCCTCGCCACTCGCCACCCCCGCGTCGCCTCCACCTCGCCCGCCTCTGCCTCCGTCAGCCACCTGGAGAAGAGAGGGAGAGAAACGAGAGGAGAGAGGGAGAGAGTGTGAGAATGAGGGGAGAGGGGGTGAAGGGTTTTATTTATAGGAAAATAATTTGGGATTTAAAAATCAAAAAAATAAGAAAATTGGGAAAAATTACCCCCACGATCCTCGAAAAATACACAACACACCTACAATGTCCAGGAGCCCGGGAACTCAACAGTTCACCCTACACGGGGATCCGAAGGCCCGATAGTCAAAAATTCGATTTAATCATAAAATACAATTCAGGACCCATAGAAATGCTCTAAAACCCACGAATTCTGATCCGAAAAATCCTGGGTGTTACAAGAAAGCTCACAACCCCTAGCTGGGTCACTGGATTCTCAGTCACTGGCCATACGCATGGCCCACACGAAAATCACTTTCTGAGGAAACTAATGTAGAGTAGAAACAGCCCTCTGCCCGTACTAGAGCGTACGGTGACTCGAACTAGCATAACGAGGAAGCCTGGAACACATGGGGTCACTTGGACCCTTAAAATCAAATGAGCATGCTAATCGAGGTATCATGATTCCTCTAGACACCCCAAAAATATGATCTCGGTCCCCACGGGGTGTCCGGGACATCCACGGGGCCAAAAGTCAACCAAAGGGTCTCAACGGGGTTGATCGGAGGCCAAAATGGGCAAAAGGGTTCAATTCGGTCGACATAGACACATGGTCGGTGAACCTGACAGGGTCAGCCGACTAGACCCACAGGGTTGGTCGATCGGACCAGACTGGGCACCCCCCTCTCCTGGGTCGGTCGACCGAACTAGGGCACTTCGCCCTCCTTGGCGAACGCCGTTCCAATTGACTGAACAATCCATTTGGTCGACTGAAACCGGCGACATGACTATGAAACCCCATCCGAGGGGCCTTGTTCCATGCCCCAATCACCTTGAGTGATAGGGAAAACATGGGGGAAATACTCCCCACCCTCTCAGCTATCGAGATGGCCCATTCAAACCACAAAAATGTGATCAAAACGACGAATCCGTCGCTCACCCCAAAATCATACTTTTCCGACGTGAAAGAGAACCACCCTTCGCCTCACCTTGGCCTACAAAATGCGGGGAAATGAAAAGCAAGGGACAGGGATCCATCCCCCAACCTCTTACCACGAGATCCCGCGTCGAGGACTCTAATTCCATGCGAAAACGCGCCTCGAACCCATGCCGGATTCACAAACTCGTGAACGAGCTCCACTGCGCCATCGCCATGTTCCTTGCTCCATCCTCGCCGATCATCACCCCACGTGCCTCGCCACCTAGCCCACACCATCCTCCGTAGGTCGCCCATAAAAGGGAGAGAGAGAAAGAGAGAAACGAGAGGTGAGAGGGAGAGAAATGAGAGAATGAGGAGAGAGGGGTGAAGGGTTGATATAAATATGAAAATATTTGGGGTTTTAAAAATCTGAAAAATAAAAGAAATGGGGAAAAATCATCCCCATGATTCTCGGTAAACACACAACGTGCCTAAAATATCTTGGAGCCCGGAAACACAACGGTTCACCTTACACGAGGATTCGAAGGCCCGGTAACCAAAAATCCTATTTAATTACAAAATGCAATCCAAGACCCACGGAAACGCTCTGTAACTCACAGATTCTAGATCCGAAAATCTTGGGTGTTACACAAATTCCGCACTCTGCATGGAGTAGGGGAAGTTAAGGGTGATCATAGATAATCTTGGCGGTGCTACTTGATCTCAACCAAGGAGAATGCGAGCGAAATATCTCTGCTCGAGAAGAAGTTGAGGACAGATGAATGATGTACTATTAGAGGAACCCCATCCGAGGACCTCTACCTTATCCAGGTCAGTGAAGATCCTACCTGAACCATAAGAAGCAGTTCTCTCCTATCCAAGGAGGAGAATAAGGCTTACAAGTGCTTCTTAGAAGCCAACAAAGATGTCATCGCCTGGTCCGAGGATGAACTCCCCGGCATTCCTCATTAGGTAATCACTCACCAACTTAAGGTGGATCCTCACTACCGCCTAGTCCAACAGCGGAGGTGCTGCTATAACTGTAGATGTTTTATCTACCCCACCCCCAAACTAAACAAATATGTGCATGAAGTATGAACAAAGGAAAGGGGCGATGAAGATGAAGAACTAACTATGATCGCCACCAAGTATAACAGCGCTAAAAGGATCAAAAGAAGAGAGTAGGGGCGCTGCGTACCTTGGAAAAGGAAGAAGAAAAGACACGGCCCAAAGAGGGACCGCTACAACATGATCACATGAGAAAAGGGATGCGGGGAATCTTGTGGGATAGCACCTCCTCGCCTTCCAGCCGGCTAGAAGAAGAGAGCCTCACATTCTCTTGCTATACTGCAAAACAAAGCTCAATACAAAGAAGAAAAATCCATAAGAACATGTAAGTGTAGCATCAATCCCGTACGTGTAAAGTAAGCAAGAAAAACTGAGGGGAGAATGCACCGGGGAGGGTTTTTAACCCCTATGGCAGGGTGGAAATAAAAGGTGTGTGTATTGTGATGAAAATAGAACAAATAGGAGGATTAAACATGTAGTATAACTGCGGAAAATGTGCATGCAAAAGTGCAAAAAGTGTAGTAGAGTGTAGAAAATAGGAATCTATGATGATTTTGGAAAAGGAGGAGCGAATAACTAAGAGAAGAGATGAAGAAAATGAGCCCTGAGCATTGAAAAATGTAGCCAATACTTCCCTCTGCAGGATGGGGTCGAAGAAACGAGTCGAAGATGCGGCATGGCTTTGTCTCGAACCGAAGAAGAGCCCCCCATCACGCTCTGTGAACTGGGGTCTTTATATAGAGGTGCAGGAAACCCTAGTCCAAAATTAGGAGATAAATCTTTGAAATAGGAGTTTAGATTGATAAAACCTCGAGATAATAGCAAGGATAAAAGTCCTACATGGATGGAAACTGACATGGAGGCATATATCCCTCGAAAATGGTTCAAACAAGGACTCCAAAGAGTCCTCGGGCGAAGAAATCGAAGATCAGAATCATCCATAATCTGTTCTGAGAAAACGGTCTATCGCAAGGCCACAACTTGAAGAAAACGGTCATGAAAGGACCACCATTTGAAGAAACGGTCATGGGATGACTGCCATTCGAAGGGATCACGTCCGGGTGGCTTCTGTGCAAGAATATGAAGAAACGGTCTTCATGGGACTGCTACATGAAAGTGACGGTCTCATGAGGACCGTCATTTGATAAAATAAAAATAACAAAAATGAAATAAAAATTTAAAAAATGAAAAAATGCTCAAAACCCGGTCTTATAGGTGGCCTCCTTCATTAAGGTGGTCTCATAGGAGACTGCTACCATGAAAAATAAAATAAAATAAAAAATAAAAAACACTATTCACTTGAGAATGTGGTCTCCTAGGAGACCGCGTTCTCATGAACGCGCCTTCATGAAACATGCATGGGTTTGCCCCGGTCGCCCATTCGGCCGGCCAGACTGCTCGAATCGGTCCCGAAAGTTGGGGAATTGAAGATAAAAGCCTCCAAAGTTCAATGGACTTGAAAAATAGTCAAGAAATGGGCTCGAAACATGGTCAAAGAAGACTCCAAAATAATGGATAATTCGGAGCATTATAAAGGAGAATAATAGAAATAACTAAACTTGTAGGCTGAAAACGGGTGTCAACAGATGTCCCTCCTTGATGTCCACTTTGCAAGGGAAAGAGCGAAAGCGACGCGGAGATGGAGTGGAAAGGAGATGGAGTGAAAGCGACGTAAAATGGAGATGAAGCGGAGAGAACTGATAAGCGGGCATCAAGGCAAAAGACACCCGTCACAACCAACAAGCGACATGAATTCTCCCGAAAATGTTGAACTAGCCACCTGGAATGGATGACGCAGATGAGACATGTCTGGAGAAACTAACTAACAAAGGGAGAAGGAAACATGACCAACCTCATCGGGGGACACAATCCACGGATAATGAGGGGATCGGAAAGGCACAGCTAAAAAGCTGGAAAAGGAGAATTGAAACTAAGATAAATTCCGGACAGGAATCACGCTGGCTAACCAGACCAAGCGGGAAGATTAGAGAAAATGTTCAAATTCATAGTGGAATGAGAATCTCTTATCCAAGAGAACTGACGTGCAATTAACCATTGCTAAGGAGAAACCTTGAAAGAATCACGAGACGTGAGTGCTCAAAAATGACATGATGCATGCTAGGCTAAAATAAAGAAATCATCAAAATGAATCCAAAAAAAGAATAAAATAGAAAGTACTCAAGGATAATATTGCTAGACTAAGCAAGATGGGGTCAAGAGTCTTCTTGCAACCACGGCGTGCGAGACAGATCCATCGTCCCCCACCCGACTCAAACTAACGGCTTATCCAACGATTAACCGTATGATCCTAGATCATCATCATTTTTGTTAAAGGGGAACATCAAATCCCAGAATATATGGACAACTAGCCGGTCCTTGAGAGGCTATAATAATGTAGATACCATATAGTAATGCAACAAAGAGCAGGGATAGAGAGCCATACCTGACTTACCTGCCAAGCGAAATGGCATTTTTTTAGATTTTGAATATAAGACATAAACAACAAAATAAACACGAGGATACCATAATATAACATAATGAACGAAATATGAACAAAACGTAGTGAAAACGAACTGAGCATAACATAACAACATAACAAACACCATAAGAACAAACGGCAAACGTGGGATAAAAAAACGGTGGGGCAAGACAACACGACACGGTGGGACAGCATACGCGGTGGGACAAGGATATGGTGGAACAAAGACACATGGGACAACAAACCACGAGGAACAAAAGATACGGACAATACCTGTGTGGGATGACAACAACAACACATGGCATGGCGACACAGTGGGATGAAAACATGATAGATGCAGAGGGACAAAATAACACGTGTGGGATGACACGGAGTGACAAAACAACACGTGTGACAAGGGCACGGCGGGATAAAAGACATGTCAAATATGCTCTCAATCAAAGCCCAAGATCAGATGAAGCAGAACCGCCAGGTTCATAATCGTAAGGCATTGCCCTCTCATGGAGATATGATGAAATGAAGCGAAAGCTGAGAAGGATATGAGCTTCAGAAAGATCGAGGGAGTAGATTGAAGAAGAAGAACAGACTGATAATATGAACAGGAGGCAAAGCGAAAGAAAAAGAGCAAGCAAGCTTGAACACCTGCAACCTGCACACTTAACAAACGAATCATATCTGTCCTCAAAACAAGTCGATAAAAAGGAACAAAAGATAAATATTTTTAGATTTTTGACTTTTTATAATTTTTTTGGATTTTAAAATATTTAATTTTTTTAGATTTTAAAATATTTGATTTTTTATATTTTAAAAATATTTAACTTTTAAATTTTGGAAATATTTAATTTTTTTATTTTTTTAAATTTTGAAGTATCTAATTTTTTTTCACAAAGTAATCTGCAGTACACACAGACGGGCTTAAAGTACTGGCCAGAGATTTTCATCCCTTGTCTCTCATTAGAGACTTCCCTTGAGCAGGACGTGCATGTGAAAGTGGCTTACCACAACCAACCGCCTCTAAAGAACGGTGCCCCTACTAAGGCCATACCCGAGATACACTCCAGCCTAAGAGGGAGAAACAGAAGAAAAAATGGAGATAAGTTTTATGCAAGATGAAAAATATCAGCATTTGAATTCCTTGCAGGGCACTACCCCTCAAAGATATAGTTTATTGTGCCGAGAATTTGTGTCTTTGATTTTGGGACCCATTCATATTAGGCACGCATGCGACTGGGCTCATGACGTCCCGCGGGGAACTGTACTACCACTCTTGCCATGTCTTTGATTTCATGATTTTGACTTGATTTTCCTTTGATTTTGATAGCACTTATTGGCTAGATATAGTATGAAAGCTCATTTTTGAGGTTCAAGACTGCCCCTATTTGAGACCTCTCTCGTATTAGGGAGTGCCTAGGTTGGGCATCTCATCCGTCAATCTCTTGCCCCTGCACTTGGCCGAGCAGAGAAAAGAAAAGACCTTTGTGCATACCCAAAGTATGGCCAAAGCAGCAACGGTGTGCCTTAAAGGAATCAGCTATAGCTCTCCGTGAAGTGTGTGGAAAACCCATGGTCAAAGGTTACCCTCAACGATCGGGGAAAGAAATTGGACTCCCAGCGCGGAGCTATCACCAGCCTAAGAATGCTGCAGAAGCGAACTGGAAATTTTGACTCTCAACTAGAACTTCTAAAGACACTCAAGCGTGTTAAGGAACCCAGCATTATCATAACAAGGCGCAGGAATAACGAAAGCAACAGAAATGACAGCATATCCATATGCAAAATAAAGGTACCTTTGCAAATCCCGGAGTGGAAATCGGCATCCTGAAGCGATCTTGATCAACGAGCTTTGAGGAGCATGAGCTTTGTATTCCTTGCTTGATAGGACAAAATGGAGACGATAGTAAAGGATTCGAAGATTCCTCGACACGGAGGGGCGGCGGACACCAAACTAGATGAAGAAAGATAAAAAGGAAAAGAGACTAGGGCTAGAACTCCCTCGTTAAGGCACAGAGATCCTGATAACAAGGAACCAGATATAGAATAAATAAAGGTTAGTTGAGATCAAGGCAGACTAAAGCCTCAAAAATAGCATGAAAAAGGGTGACGACCCCGAAAGGGCAAGGATAAAAGAATAGAAAAACAATGATTGGATTGCTACAAAAACAAGGAAGAAGGGTGATCATCCGACGTAGTTGGAGAAGGATAATAGTAATCATCCGACGGCGTCGAAGAAGGAGAATGACGGTCATCCGACATGGTCGGAGAAGGAGAATGATAGTCATCCGACATGGTCAGAGAAAGAGAATAGGCATAACCTGGGAATACCGGAGGAGAAGAATCAGATGAACATCGGAGACGGGACCAACGGGAGAAATCTGGAGGCCCGGGATGAAATGAAGAAGAATCAGAAGAAACCCCGAAATTGGGATAAAAGGAGGGCCTAGGCGGAGGCCTAGAATTATGAAAATTGGGAAAATCCGGAGGATCCGAATGAAAAGGAGAGGAGTAGGTGTCACGCCCCGAGCGCGGAAGGAACCCGGAGTGCGTGACGAGTTTATATCGATCATGTCAATCAGAGCGTTAGTGTATTCAACACAAGGACAGAGTGCGTAAAAGTAAAGATAACCCAATCCTTTATTCAATCACAACCTCAAAGTACTTCTATTACAAATGAAAATGCTAAGACTTAATAAAAGGAAAAAGTACAATGATTGACTCAAGAAAATAGAAAGATAAGATTAGTGATGCTTGGATGGATGGAGTAGCTATAATCTCTTCACTCTTGACCTTCCCCATCCGATTGAGTCTCGTCATCGGACTTACCTGAAAAATAGGTAAAAACACTAGATGAGCGAACGCTCAGTAGGGATTATATCTCAAGAGCTAGCTTGCATTAAGTAAATTACAAGTTAGATGAATGCAATTTAGCTATGCATGTTCGCGTAAAACAACAATAGAGAATGTATACCAAGAGAATAGAGAATGTATATCAAGTGATAGTGAGTGAACTAGCAAGTCTTTCAAGAACTCATATTAAGATAGCAAGATAATCAAGCACGTATATCTATCATGTCAAGTGATCATGTCATGTCAAGAATTGGCTATCATGTTTCAAGCAAGTACAATAAATACCCTTTCCGGGTCACACAAGTCATGTCATGTCAAGTCAAGTCAAGTACGAGATTTGTGGAATGTCTATCAAGCTAGTCATGTACTTCGGTACAATGTCATACCGTGATCATTACAACTCCCATGGGCACTAGTACTTTTGGGTGCTCCTCCTAGGACCAGATCGGGCCCTATATGCGCAGGCATTGATCATGTATTTTCGACATCCACTATAGTTATAGCCAATATAGAATTCCAAGTATTCAAGCTGGTATGAACTTTAAGGTAGATCGTACGGAATAGAATCACAAGGATTGAACATGTAGGGACGATAATAACGGTATAACCACGATTCGTATTAAAACTAGGTGGAATCGGCTCCCTAACTTGGGGGCCAAGACAATAAGAATAAGCACTCATATAGAGATGTCACTCGTTCTTGTACATGATAAGGTAGATAGAATTAGTGTCCACAAGTATGGCACATCATTCTTAAGCAGTATTAATGGCATGGTTTCCCATTCCATTAAAGAGTATTCTCATGACATCAAAATAGCATATCATGAGGGCCGGTATACCATGTTTCTTTAGAGTGACATGGAAATCAAGTAGTGTCATGGATTTTGATGGTACAACCTGCTTGGCTGTCTTGAGGGAATCCAAGGCAAGCGAAGTCTTACGGAGGTCTCTATGATAAAGTCACCAGTCCAAAGGAACGGAATGTCCCATGGAGGGTTCATCTATCACCGAGAAATAGTGGATAATCGATAAAACATCATGAAACGTGGGGCTATATTCACATAATGGAATATAGTGCCAGTGTACACAACCCATGGTCAAGGGTTATAGAAAACCACAAAAATCAGGAAATCAGGAGATCGATAAATTGACGCTTGAGCTTAAGTCTTCATTTTTTGAATTGGCGCCCTTGTCAGGGTCGTCAGTTCAGTAAATGGCGACTATTCACTCAGTCGTTACATCCAGATTATGTAAATATTAATATCTATAAATATTTTCAAATTTTGATTATTATAAAAATGACACCTTTCATGAAGGCTTCAATTCTGTAAACAATGCCCTAGTCAGGGGCGTCATATATCAAATTAAAGGGCAGGGTATATGTCGTCATTTCAATATCTAGGAATATTATAACCATTTCTATAATTCACAGTTTATCACTAAATTGGCGCCCATGTATAGGGGCGTTCATTCAAATGACGACCTAATCCGGGTCGCTAATTCTTTGTCATATGATTTGCACCGGGCATGTACAATCACAGACACATGGTTTTTGGAGTATGTCTGATCAAGATTCTAAAGACCTGAACAAAAAGAGAAAAATAGCAAGAATTTATGGACATGATCATGCATTAGTTTACATGTAAGGGTTCATAGTTATTAAAATTTGAACATGGTATAATTATTAATTACCTAAAAAATTGACGACTGTTTGCACGGTCGTTGAATCAAATAGCACCCTTGCTTGGGTCGCTATTTCCATTTATGCAGTAAACGGAGAAAACATAATCCAGAAATGAAATCTGTAACTCTTACAGACCTATGTGCATGTTTTTAACCTAGGAATTACAGGGTTTTGCTAAGTCTTGAGAAAACCTACCTTTTGATGCTTTGGATGGCCTTTGGTTGATAGAACGATGAAGAAGATGATAATAATAACCACAGCCGATACTCTGTTTCAAACAGAGGAACTTGATAACAACGGCAACGGATGAAGCAGCAGAAGGAAGAGGAAGAAGAAGAACTCCTACGTTCTTCACGTTCTCCACGGCAGGACACAGAGGAAGATGATGAGAACCCCTCCTCGTATCAACAACAAGATGGAGAGGAAGGCTCCCCGATGCTTGGACGATCGACAGCAGCAGTAGGTTTGATGAAGAAAAGAGCCAACAGGTTGGCTCGATGGGAGGGGGTATTTATAGGGAAGGAATCCTAATGGGTTTTTAGGAGTTCGATTAGAACTAAAATTTCCTTGCTAGAATACTTACTAAACTTAAATATACACGTATCAATCCCTTTCTTAATCAAAACTTACCCCGGATAACATCCATGTTCGAACCAAACACCAACGGTTCTGTTTGTAAATGATGCCTAAGGTTGGGGCATTTTTTAAAAATGATGTCTCTGTCACAGTCTTCAATTCTTTTATATGATGCCTGTCAAGAGGGCGTCAATTCTTAAATTAGCGCCTGCGTGAACAATCTTCAATTAAATGATGACTTTAACGGAGGCGTTATTTATCTTGGCCCTTTTTGTTATAGGTTTTAAGTGTATATGAGTTGAACTTTTTATCATTGGTTTTAAATCTTTTATTCTATTTAAGATTTTATTCTTTTAATTTACCAAGGTTGCTACACCCTCCCCCACTTAAAAAGAATTTGGTCCCCAAATTCAATCGCACATATTTACGGAGAGTGTAGGACTCATACCTCTTTAGAATAAATCCGGGAATCGCTTCTTCATAGACTCCTCGGTCTCCCATGTGGCTTCGTGCTCTGAGCATTTACTCCATTACACCTTTAGCATGGGAATTATCTTATTTCTTAGTATACGAACTTCACGATCGAGGATCTTCATAGGCTTTTGTTCATATGTGAGATCCTTTTGAATCACCAGGTCTCCATGATCGATGATATGTGACGGATCGTGCACATACTTCTTCAGCATGGATATATGGAATACATTATGGACATCAGACAATTGAGGAGGTAAAGCGATGCGATAAGCAACCTCGCCAACTCTTTCTAATACCTCAAAAGGTCCGATGAACCTTGGTGTAAGCTTGCCCTTAACACCAAATCTCCTTATTCCACGTCCAGGTGATACTTTGAGAAATACGTGATCTCCGACTTGGAATTCGAGATCTCTTCTTCTTGTATCAGCATAAGCCTTCTGTCTAGACTGAGCTACTTGAAGTTTCTCTCTAATCATCTGAATCTTTTCGGTGGTATCCCTTACCATGTCTGGGCCTAATAGTTGTTTCTCGCTAACTTCATCCCAGCACAAGGGTGATCGGCAACTCTTTCCGTATAAGGCTTCGAAAGGTGCCATCTGTATACTTGCCTGGTAGCTGTTGTTGTATGCAAATTCAACCAAAGGCAAGTGATCATGCCAGCTTCCACCAAAATCAATGATGCAATCTCTGAGCATATCTTCTACTACTTGATTGGTTCTCTCGGTCTGACCATCAGTTTGAGGATGAAAAGCAGTACTAAAGTTAAGTCTCGTCCCCAGCAAATGTTGTAGACCCTTCCAAAAATGAGAAGTAAAACGAGGGTCTCGGTCAGACACGATTGAAACAGGAATGCCATGTAGTCTAACTATTTCCTTGATGTATAATGCGGCAAGAACATCTATTGACCATCGACTCTTGATTGGCAAGAAATGTGCCGACTTGGTTAATCGGTCTATGATAACCCATATTCCATCATGTCCTCCTCTAGATTTAGATAATCCCATAATGAAGTCCATACCGATATCCTCCCACTTCCACTTGGGAATTTCAAGAGGATGTAGCTTACCGGCAGACTTTTGGTGTTCTGCCTTGACTTGTTGGCAAGTGAGATAGCGAGACACGAAGTCGGCTACTTCTCTTTTCATGTTGGGCCACCAAAATGTCCTTTTCAAATCTTGGTACATCTTGGTAGATCCTGGATGAATTGTGTACCTTGATCTGTGAGCTTCATCTAAAATCTTCTTCTTTAGCTCTGGACAATCTGGTATACAAGATCTATTCTTGAATAATAACCTTCCATCTGAGGCCATCTTGAAATCAGGTTGTTCCTCTATTTTGCCCTTGATTTCCACTAATACCGGGTCATTATCTTGTAGTCCTTATATCTCTGAGAGTAGATCTGGTTGTATGCTCATATGGGATAGTGTGACACACCTACTCTCCTTGTCCATGCTTATATTAAGTCTAGTGAACTGTTCTAGCAACTTCCACTCCTGAATCATACAGTTGGCTAATATTACTCTTGGCTTGCGACTGAGGGCATCAGCTACAGGATTACCCTTTCCAAGATGATATTGTATTGTGAAGTCGAAGTCCTTGAGATATTCTAGCCAACGTCTTTGCCTCATATTCAATTCCTTCTGAGAGAAAAGATACTTGAGACTCTTGTGATCGGAGTATACAGTGAACTGCACTACGTATAAGTAATGTCTCCAGATCTTCAATGCAAACACTACCGCAGCCAATTCCAGATCATGTACTGGGTAGTTCTCTTCATACTTCTTTAGCTATCGAAATGAGTAGGCTATAACTTTCCCTTGTTGCATTAAAACACATCCGAGGCCAATGCCAGATGCATCGGTGTATACTTCGAATTTCACGCCTTCAATTGGTAAAGCTAAAACCGGGGTAGTAGTTAGGTGATCTTTGAGGGCTTGGAATCTTCTTTCACATTCCTCACTCCATTCATAACGTATCTCCTTATGTGTTAGTCTAGTGAGTGGTACGGCGATCTTGGAGAAATCCTTGATGAATCGCCGGTAATAGCCCGAAAGACCCAAGAAACTACGGATCTCGCTAGCATTGGTCGGTCTCTCCCAATTCTTTACAGCTTCAACCTTTGATGGATCTACGGACAAACCGTCTTTTGATATAACATGCCCCAAGAAAGATACTTCTTCTAGCCAGAATTCATATTTACTAAGCTTTGCATATAATCGATTTGTCCTCAATATCTGTAATGCAATCCTCAAATGCTCCTCATGCTCTTCCTTGGTCTTTGAATATATCAATATATCATCAATGAAAACCACTATGAATTGATCTAGATGAGGCCTGAATATACTATTCATCAACTGCATAAAGGCAGTAGGGGTATTGGTTAGTCCAAAAGGTATAACAACAAATTCATAGTGTCCATACCTGCTCCTGAACGCGGTCTTATGAATGTCCTCATCTTTGATCCTCAGTTGGTGATACCCCGATCTGAGATTAATCTTTGAGAAGTACTTGGATCCAAATATTTGATCAAATAGTTCATCGATTCTCGGCAGTGGATACTTGTTCTTAATAGTGAGATGATTCAACTATCGATAGTCGATGCATAACCTCATGGATCCATCCTTCTTCTTTACAAACAGCATAGGTGCTCCTCACGGGGAAGTACTCGGCTTGATAAAACCCTTATTAAGAAGCTCCATCAATTGTTCCTTTAACTCCTTGAGCTCGGTAGGGGACATCTTATATGGTGCCTTAGAAACTGGACCAGCACCAGGGACCAAGTCGATGCTGAAGGCCACTTCTCTTTGTGGGGGTAATCCAGGCAAATCTTCTGAAAATACATCCGAAAATTCGTGCACAATAGGGATATCTTTTAGCTTAGTCTCGTATTCTCCTTTATGGTGACAAAAGCAAGGAAGGATACACATCCATTCCTTATTAGCTTGCTAGCTCGAAGAGCTGAAATAAGAGGTGACTTGCTTCGACTCTTGGGCTAGTATAGACCAGTTCCGAGAATTCTTTGAAATTAACCTTGATGTTACGGCAATCAACAGTTGCCTAGTATTTGGATAACCAATCTGCTCCTAATATGACATCATAGTCCTTTAGGTCTAAGCATATGAGGTCAATAGGAAGATTTCTTCCTTCTACCAAGACTTCACAGTTTTGATAATGGTGAGTAAGGTCAACTTTGCTTCCGAGAGGAGTTGAAAGAACTAATTTCATCCATTCCGGTTCCATGGGTAATAGATTAGCAAACTTCTTAGAAACAAAAGAATGCAAGGCTCCCGTATCAAATAAAACATGTGCAGTCTTGGAACAAACTTTCAATGTACCTTCCACTAGTCCGCCTTCGTCTTGTTCTGCCTCCTTAATAGCCTGGAGACGTGCATTCTTCGTTGTCAGGCGCTTTTCGTCACCGGCTTGATCATTGAGCAGGGGATAGTCGGGAATCCGATGATCACGGCTCCCACAACGGAGACACGCTCCAAGTTTCCTCCAACATTCTTCGGCCTTATGTCCGGCCTTGTCATAGTGTTTACACACCACTTTGGAAGGTGTGGTGGTGATGGAGAACAGCTTGTTAATCTTTTTAACTTTCTTTTCCTGGGAAGACTCTCCTCCATTACTTGGCCTCTTCTTGTTGAAGTTGGGTTTGAAAATGCCGGAGCTAGTGACATGCTCCTTCTTGTCCCTCCCACGGATCCTATCAGATAGCTCCGTGGCATCTTCTAGTAACTAGGCTCATCGTACCATCTCCGAGTAGACTTGTATGTCAATCGGCGCTAGTTGTGTGATATATTGGGGCCTGAGCCCATTTAGAAATCTCCTAGCTTTCATTTTTTCGGTACTGACTAGGTGTTTAGCATACAGGTATAATTTTGAGAATTGTGCCTCGTACTCAGCCACCGACAAAGATCGTTGCTTAAGTGCGGCGAATTCGGCAGCTTTCTTCTCCTGGACTCGGTCTGAGAAATATTTATTGTTGAAATATTCAACAAATTCTTCTCAAGTAACTTGGTCCTGCTCTAAAGTGGCTTCTACTGACTCCCACTAGCATCGGGCGTCCCTTTCCAGTTGAAATGTTGCCAATAAGACCTTCTCTTGGTCTGTGTATTGCATAACTCGAAAGATACGTTCGATTTCCCTTATCCAATGCTCGGCGTCATCCAGATCCGTGGATCCTATGAACTTAGGAGGGTTCATGTTCTTGAAACTTTGGTGGAGGTTTCCCGCTCCATGGTTCACTGCTCCCTGAGCTACCTGTTGAAGTGCCTGCGTAATGCCTTGAATAGTGCGTTGCATGTTACGCCACTGAGCACGTTCGGTAGCCATTGTCCTACAAGGATTTTAAATAACTAATTAATATGAGACTTGACCAAGAGTTTGAATACCTTACTTACTTTAACCCATGGTTCTACCCAATCTTACCGGTTAAAAGTTTAAACCTAACCTTGGACTTGGGTTTCCTAGGAATTGAATATCCTAGGCTCTGATACCACAAAAACTGTCACGCCCCGAGCGTGGAAGGAACCCGGAGTGCGTGACGAGTTTATATCGATCATGTCAATCAGAGCGTTAGTGTATTCGACACAAAGACAGAGTGCGCAAAAGTAAAGATAACCCAAGCCTTTATTCAATCACAACCTCAAAGTACTTCTATTACAAATGAAAATGCTAAGACTCAATAAAAGGAAAAAGTACAATGATTGACTCACGAGAATAGAAAGATAAGACTAGTGACGCTTGGATGGATGGAGTAGCTCTAATCTCTTCACTCTTGACCTTCCCCACCCGATTGAGTCTTGTCATCGGACTTACCTGAAAAATAGGGAAAAACATTGGATGAACGAACGCTCAGTAGGGATTATATCTCAAGAGCTAACTTGCTTTAAGTAAATTACAAGTTAGATGAATGCAATTTAGCTATGCATGTTCGCGTAAAACGACAATAGAGAATGTATAACAAGAGAATAGAGAATGTATATCAAGTGATAGTGAGTGAACTAGCAAGTCTTTCAAGAACTCATGTTAAGATAGCAAGATAATCAAGCACGTATATCTATCATGTCAAGTGATCATGTCATGTCAAGAATTGGCTATCATGTTTCAAGCAAGTACAATAAATACCCATTTCGGGTCACGTAAGTCATGTCATGTCAAGTCAAGTCAAGTACGAGATTTGTGGAATGTCTATCAAGCTAGTCATGCACTTCGTTACAATGCCATACCGTGATCATTACAACTCCCATGGGCACTAGTACTTTTGGGTGCTCCTCCCAGGACCAGATCGGGCCCTATATGCGCAGGCATTGATCATGTATTTTCAACATCCACTATAGTTATAGCCAATATAGAATTCCAAGGATTCAAGCTGGTATGAACTTTAAGGTAGATCGTGCGGAATAGAATCACAAGGATTGAACATGTAGGGACGATAATAACGGTATAACCACGATTCGTATTAAAACTAGGTGGAATCGACTCCCTAACTTGGGTGCCAAGACAATAAGAATAGGCGCTCATATAAAGATAGTCGCTCGTTCTTGTACATGATAAGGTAGATAGAATTAGTGTCCACAAGTATGTCACATCATTCTTAAGTAGTATTAATGGCATGGTTTCCCATTCCATTAAAGAGTATTCTCATGACATCAAAATAGCATATCATGAGGGCCGGTATATCATGTTTCTTTAGAGTGACATGGAAATCAAGTAGTGTCATGGGTTTTGATGGTACAACTTGCTCGGCTGCCTTGAGGGAATCCAAGGCTAGGAAAGTCTTACGGAGGTCTCTATGATAAAGTCACCGGTCGAAAGGAACGGAACGTCCCATGGGGGGTTCATCTATCACCGAGAAATAGTGGGTAATCGATAAAACATCATGAAATGTGGGACTATATTCACGGAATGGAATATAGTGCCAGTGTACACAACCCATGGTCAAGGGTTATAGAAAACCACAAAAAGTAAAAAATCAAGAGATCGATAAATTGACACCTGAGCTTAAGTCTTCATTTTCTGAATTGGCGCCCTTGTCAGGGTCGTCAGTTCAGTAAATGGCGACTGTTCACTCAGTCGCTACATCCAGATTATGTAAATATTAATATCTGTAAACATTTTCAAATTTCAATTATTATAAAAATGACGCCATTCATGAAGGCTTCAATTCTGTAAACAGCGCCCTAGTCAGGGGCGTTATATATCAAATTAAAGGGCATGGTATATATCGTCATTTCAATATCCAGGAATATTATAACCATTTCTATAATTAACAGTTTATCACTAAATTGGCACCCATGTATAGGGGCGTTCATTCAAATGGCGACCTAATCTGGGTCGCTAATTCTTTGTCATATGATTTGCACCGGGCAGGTACAATCACAGACACATGGTTTTTGGAGTATGTCTGATCAAGATTCTAAAGACTTGAACAGATAGAGAAAAATAGCAGAAATTTATGGACATGATCATGCATTAGTTTACATGTAAGGGTTCATAGTTATTAAAATTTGAGCATGGTATAATTATTAATTACCCTAAGAAATTGACGACTGTTTGCACGGTTGTTGAATCAAATATCGCCCTTGCTTGGGTCGCTATTTCCATTTATGCAGTAAACGGAGTAAACACAATCCAGAAACGAAATCTGTAACTCTTACAGACCTATATGCATGTTTTTAACCTAGGAATTACAGAGTTTTGCTAAGTCTTGAGAAAACCTACCTTTTGATGCTTTGGATGGCCTTTGGTTGATAGAACGATGAAGAAGATGATAATAATAACCACAGCCGATACTCTGTTTCAAACAGAGGAACTTGATAACAACGACAACGGATGAAGCAGCAGGAGGAAGAGGAAGAAGAAGAACTCCTACGTTCTTCACGTTCTCCACGGTAGGACGAAGAGGAAGATGATGGGAACCCCTCCTCGTATCAACAACAGGATGGAGAGGAAGGCTCCCCGATGCTTGGACGATCGACAGCAGCAATAGGTTTGATGAGGAAAAGAGCCAACATGTTGGCTCGATGGGAGGGGGTATTTATAGGGAAGGAATCCTAATGGATTTTTAGGAGTTCGATTAGAACTAAAATTTCCTTGGTAGAATCCTTACTAAACTTAAATATACACGTATCAATCCCTTTCTTAATCAAAACTTACCCCGGATAACATCCCTGTTCGAACCAAACACCAACGGTTCTGTTTGTAAATGACGCCTAAGGTTAGGGCGTTATTTAAAAATGACGCCTCTGTCAGAGTCTTCAATTGTTTTATATGACGCCTGTCAAGAGGGCATCAATTCTTAAATTTGCTCTTGCGTGAATAGTCTTCAATTAAATGACAACTTTAACGGAGGCGTTATTTATCTTGGCCCTTTTTATTATATGTTTTAAGTGTATATGAGTTGAAATTTTTATCATTAGTTTTAAATATTTTATTCTATTTAAGATTTTATTCTTTTAATTTACCAGGGTTGCTACAGTAGGGGTTCACGGACTCGGGAAGAGAGAAAAAAATCACAAAAATGGGGTTGGCGGAAGGAAGATACACCACCCAAGGGTGGGAGCTGAGTAAAATTAATGATGAATGACAGGTAGATGAAGGAGAAGTGGTCCCCTGAGTGCACAACCGGCGGCCCTTGAACTTGCGTCGTTGCCTCTTCTTGACAGAAATCTCTTTGCAATGGACCCGCCTGGCGCGAACTCGGACCTTTGGACTTCTTGACTTGAAATACCTCCTCAGATAACTGGCCCACCTAGCAGACGGCCTAGCCCGATTATGAACCTACAACTTCATCGGGGCGATTGCCCCTAGACACACAATGCTGACAACAGATGGACATTCTTGAATAGGGAACTCCTTGGGATGATGAGCATCATGAAACCACGGATTTTATCAGTTGGCACAAGCAACATAAGATTCGAAAACTCTACTCGACAATCCAGCATGAAGCATAACTCCCTTGCTGGAAGGGCAGGATGAAACTGAGGGACAGTAATGTGCGGCGTTGACGTGGCCAACTTATCGATAAACCAAGGGAGATTGTATAGAATGTGTAGAATGTCCTTGGAGAATGCAAAAGATACGACCAATTTCCCCTTGGATATGGAATGCATAATATCTCTGGTAGCCGTACGAGTGAGCAAAATCTAGGTGGAGAACCCCTCTAGGCCAGTGATCTGAATAGTTATGGAGCGAGAGGAAATAAGAGCATCAATGGTGAACCCGCCGGTGAGCAATGCGATTTCCACCGGTCTCGCTCGAGAAGAAACTGGCACTAATGCAAGGGAACTCTTCCTGGCAACCGTCTTCAGAAGTGTAGGCATATCATACCCAAAATTGTCGGAGATCAAAACAAGGATCGACATCCGACAGATAAAATCTTGAAGCTTGAAACGCAGAACCGACATAGAATCATCCTGACTTGGCTCGTCATCTCCCCGGGGACTAGACCCAAGGTGCACCAAAGGTAGCATACACCCGCTCCGTAAGGTGGAAGTGGATAGAGAAGGCTTGGCAGGCGGAGGTGAAGGTTTAGAAGGTGTAGAGGTCTCAGGCGGTGGAGGGATAGCGGCAATGACAAGCTCGAGTGTAGGCAAAGGCGAAGGTGGGGATATAGGTGGAGCTTGCTCAAGCTCGGGCAAAGATGGTGAAGGAGATGGCAAAGGTTGAGAAGATGGTGGAGATGATGGGATTCGGGTTTTTGGGAGATGAGGCGGTGAAGGCGGTGGTGATGGGTTAGGTAATGGAGATGGTGGAGATGGAGAGGGTGAAGAGGAAGGTCGCAGTGCCCATCATCGATGTGTCGACATAACACGCCGCGCGGCGTTGGGAGCAGAGGTGGCCGCTGAAATGGGAGTTAAAGAAGTGGAGGAAGTGGAGGCACTAGCCTGAGCAAGGGTTTGGGTTTTTGGAGATGATAGAGATGGGGTAGGAGGTGGCAATGATGATGGGGCAGGCGGAGATGGAGATGTAGGTAATGGAGCGGGTGCAACACTAGATAAAGGATCACAGGGGTGCCCATGGTCTTGTAATGATGGAGATGACTACTTGGGTGGCTCTTGCTACTGCTGCTTGCTGTGAAGATGAAGAACAACCTTATGAATGGCAGACCAATCGATCCTCTTCTTGTCTTCCAGGTCATAAATGCAATCCCAGAATTCGGGGCAATCCTCGACCAAATGCCCCTACTAACGATGAAAATCACAAAATTGAAGCAAATTCCCGACCCGGGTCGGCAAGGCACAACTGGAGGGAGAGGCAATGCGTGAGTGGCCATCAAAGCCCTGAAGATATCCGTGAAAGACTCCGGCAACGGAGAATGAGGAGCCCGCTTTGGGCAAAGTGGATGCCGAGGGGCAGGTTGTGAAAAAGAGGGCTGTGGAGACGGAAGTGGGGATTGCGTAGGCAGGGGCGCATGGCAACTGGTGGAGGGACAAGGTGAAGGCACATGTGGAGCGGGATGAGGGGGTATGTAGACGACATCCAGCTACTCGGGGTGTGGTGTTTCCTTGACCGGAGGGGAAGACGTAGGCTGATATGCGAGAGTGGAAAGTTGACTGTGGATGGCGGTAGGTTGACTCATGGAGGGTTGATATCCGGGACTCATGGGAGGCTAATATGTGGAGACGTATGGCAGAATCATGGATGGCGAGTAGGTGGTGGAAGGCTGACTCGTGTAAAGATATGTGGGCGTAGGAGGTGAAGGAGACTCAGAGTCAAGGGAATTGTAGATTTGTTGATGGATGAAGAGGGCTCGGTTATAAAGTTATTGCCAGGAGGTAATATCATTTAAGGCTAAAATGAACCGATACTCGGGCGTTGTAATGGATATAAGTATCTTGATTTGCTCTCCCTCCGGAATATGCCCTGGGACTTGCGCGGTGAGGTGACGCCAGCGGTCAGCAAAGGCGCAGAATTCCTCTTCGGGCTTCATCTTCTCGTGGGCCAGATCCACGATGAAATACTTGGCCCCGAGCTGGTCCTGAAACTACTGGATGAATTTCTCTTGATCCACTTGAAAATTCACAACCTGATCTTGCGGCAATGAGAAAAACTAATCTCGAGCCGGGCCTTCCAGTGACAGACCAAACAAATAAGCCATCAAGTGTTGATCTTGTCGAAACTGGGCAGACACATAAATAAACTCCTTCAAGTGCACAAAGGGGTCACCGGTTCCACCATAGCGGCGACATGTGGGGATTTGCGAAGGTGGTGGAAGCTGAAGATTTTGGAAAGCAAATGATACACTCAAGGAAGATTTGGGATCGATCCGGCGTTGAAGTTCATCAAGCTAACGTTGGGCTTGAGCAATCATCTCTGGGGTAGGAAGAGATCGAGAGTACTGTAGGCCAACTTGAGCAAGAGGTTGTGAAATTGGACGAGGATTGTGATAATGGGCCGAATAAGAGGATCCGGGATGAGAAGAATAAGGGCCCATTCCAGGAACGGAAGGGTATGCGGGCCTGGAAGAAACATTAACATAAGGACCCATTGGGCCAACAACATAAGGAGGAGAAGGAGGGGCATATTAAGATGGAATTGGCCATTGGAAATTAGGCCAGCAGTACGAGAAAGAGGAGGAGAGGGCCCATTATGAGAAGAAGGCCCATGAAGAGAAGGAGAAGGCCCATTAAGAGAAGAAGGCCCATTAAGGTGATTTGAGATGAGTCTTTGGGCCTGGACTAGGTCCATTTGACGAACAAGGCTTGATAAAGGGGCCATAAGATTAGCCTGTTCTTCAGATGGGTCAGAGGGGCCACGGAAAGATGGGCCCGCATGGGAAGAGGAGTCCATGCGGGAGTAGGAGGATTGGGAAGGAGAAGGGTACAAGGGATGACGGTAATACTCCATGAGGGAAAATGGAAACTTTATACAAGAGATCAATGGGAATAGGGAAGTAACGGCTTTGAAGGGCTAAAGAAAGGAGAGGGTTGACTCACTAGGACCAATGCAAGATCGACCTACGACAATGGAACTAGACAATAGACACACAAAATGGGCTAACCTAAATGGGCCTATCAACCAAGTCTATGTGGATGATGAGGGATGCAACATAAAACACCACAAATGGGCTTGGACATGCCCAAACAACACAAACAATGTGAAGGATTTCACCCTAGTCAAGCAAGTTAATATGATGGGAATTTTTTTATTCTCAAAAGTTTTTTTGATGGGCCTTTTAATATTTTAAATTAAGCACAATTCTCTCAAGATAGGAATCCTATAGGGAAGAGGTCCAAACGTTGGGTTGACTAAGGTTAACTCTCTCATACTTATGCAAAATGCAAGCCTAAGGGGTGGAAAGGTACTGTAAGACCCGTAGAATTTGGATTTCCTATCGGATCATAAAATATTAAAATTCATGAATTTAGAAGCTTTTATCGGGTTTATTGGGCCTAGTTAGTGGGCTTTGTGCTTTTATATAAGGTTTTTAGAAATTGAATGGGGCATATGTACGATTTTGCTTAACTTAAGGCCTTTGAGCAATTAGAAGTTTATTTCAGAAAAAAAATATAATCACAAGTTTTTCCTGAGAAGAGAACTGACAGTTCTCTTCTCTCCCTCCTTAACCATCTCTTCGTTTACACCCGCGACCCCCCCCTTTTCGGCGGAATGGGCAGGCGGCCGCATCCGAACGCTGCCAACCCTATTTCTCCCCCCTTTCGGCCGAACGCACAGGCGCGCCTGACCGCACCCGCGAACACCAAGAAGCCCTCGCCCCTTTCCCTCTTATCGGCACGTGACACCCGACGGCCACGGTGGTGGTGCCGAAGCGGTGGTGAGAGCGGCGATGGCGCCCCCTTGGCTCCCTTCGCGACCGCGTTGGCGCGGTCGGAGTTCATCTACGCCCCCATGCCCAGATCCACCGGTGACCTAGCGTGGAGAGGAGCGCGGCGGCGTCATCGTGGAGCCAGACCGCGGCGCGGAGGCGCGACCCCCATGGCGAGAACGGCGCCGCTCTCTCCCTCCCCTTCCTCACGGCGGAATCGGCATCCTCAGCCTAAATCCGGTGGGGGCATGGCCTTCTAGCTTCGCTGGGACCGACGAGAGGTTCCTCGCGACGCGAGGAACGCCGTGGCATCAACCTCGAGACGAACCACGGAGCGTGGTGACGACCGGATAAAGGCGAGCCACAATGACCCTCGGTTTGCTCGCGGTCGGAATAGAAGGTTTCGGCACGATTAAGGTAGGGGGATCGATGCCCTAACTCATTAGATTGTTCCTAATGCATGCCCATCGTTACTGAGTTCATAGATTAACTATCGTATGCCCATCGTTGCTAAGTTCATAGATTAACTATTGCATGCCCATCGTTGCTGAGTTCATAGATTAACTATCGCATGCCCATCGTTGCTGAGTTCATAGATTAACTATCGCATGCCCATCATTGCTGAGTTAATAGACGATAAACTACCATATCCCATCGTCGCTGAGTTCATAGATAATAAATTGTTGTATTGAGATGATGGATTGGCAGGGAACATGTCAAATATTATAATTCCCATCGATTTGAGTCGATCGAGAAGGGATCCGGTTGTGATTCCGGTGGATCCGGTTCTCCGGTAAGGACTATGTTTGAATTATTTAAGATTTGGTAACGGTCCGCCCATAAACTGTCTGCTGACCCGAGCGGCTGACAATTCGACTGCCTAATATGTTATTTATGCGTGTTCGTTTAATTATGCATTTAATGTTGCATATTTTCCATGTTTAAATAATTTGCTAAACTGTGGCTTATTTATTGATGCATGAGTTATGAGTTATGTCTTCCATATGTTCCTATGCTATGTTAATAATGTGAAGGTATTAAATGTTGAATTGATTCCATGATTTATGAACTGTTTGGATTTATCTCTCATGTGTATTTAAACCTTCATTAATATGGAAATCAAGTATGTTGAATTACATTTATTGATGCATGAGTTATATTTTCCATATGCTCCTATGCTGTGATAATAATATGAATGTGTTGAATGATGAATTGATCCCATGATTTATAAATTGTTTAGCTTCCGTTATTTCTTCATGTGATTTATTAAATTCTCATGATGAATGAGTAGTTTTTGTATATAATCACATGTCTTAATGGTGTTCAGAAGCGCAATGAACTGTTTAGATTTATCCCTCATGTGTATTTAAATTTTCATTAATATGAAAATCATGTGTGTTGAACTGACAATGTAGCGATCGTATGGCTGACTGCTATTGTTGTCGAGCGGCCTTTTTCTAAGACCGTCTCTCGGCTTAGCGGTTCAGGCTAGACCATTTCATCTTGGTACACTATTTACAGGTTTCCGTTCTAATAAGAGGCAAGAATGTAGTGGCCGTTAGACTAACCGCTATTGTCATGTAAATGGCCTATCGAGTGACTACCTATTGACCTTTGCGGCCAAGTCTAGACAGTCATTCTTTCCAGTATATAGTTTTTGTTGCATCCCTACGGTTTTGATGATGTCTCACACTATAAATCAATCTTCTATCTCTAGATTAATTCATGTTTCATCATGTAAATGAGTGCAGTTCATATGGTTGTCAGATAATATGCTCTACTTGATTCTATCTACACTCTGTCTGCATAGTCTGGACAGTGGTGGGTCGACCCCTCCTTGCTGATGAGTCGACCCCTCAGTACATTAATCATCTTAGTCAGTCCATTCACTGGCCTTTCTATTCAAGTCCATACAACAGGACCGTAGCCTGTTTATCTGAAAGTCTATACATCCGGAAAGGGGCCATGTCTATACATTCTTCCGTTGAATTCATTCAAAGTCTATACATCGGTTTGATTGAGTAAGTCTGTACAGCATGCCTTGTTGTTCATAGCCTTTAATGTCTATACATTGGCTTCGCATTACGAGTCTGTACATCAGCTTCGCATCTGCAAGTCTATACATTGGCTTCATATCATAAAGTCTGTACATTGGCTTCGCATCTGCAAGTCTGTACATTGGCTTCATATCATAAAGTCTGTACATTGGCTTCGCATCTGCAAGTCTGTACATCGGCTTCAACTCTCCAAGTCTGTACATCACCTTCAGACTTTCAAGTCTATACACTCCATGCTCATACATTCCAACTCTGTACAATGGTCCTTCGAACACTCCAAGTCTATACATTCTGCTTTCACGATTCAGAGTCTATACATCGTTCCTCAAAGGCTAAGTGTATACAATGCTCACCGTCTCATTCAGCGTCTCACGCTTACAAAGTCTATACACTGGTCGGTGGAAGCAAGCCTATACATTCGACTGTTCAGCCTGTGCTCAAGTCTGTACAGCCAGAGAGACCATTAAGTCTATACACTCAATCATTGTAGCTTGCACGGGGTGAAGTCTGAACATTGGCATGGTTTTCCAAGTCTGTACATCCTTCTGTTGAAAGTCCAAGTCTGTACATCCTTCTGTTGAAAGTCCAAGTCTGTACATCGGACTGGTTGAGCGTGTCTATACAGCGTTTGCATTTCTCAGTAAGTCTATACATTGGGACTTCTACCTACGTTCTGAACTGAACTGAGTAAGTCTATACATTCCTCATATCTTTTACCTACGCTCAGTTCAGTAAGCCTGTACACTGGGAACTTTACTGTCGTTGCTTTGCCAAAGTCTACACACTGTGAACCTTCAAGTCTGAACAGACTTCACTTGCTCAAGTCTGTACGCTGTCCAGCTCTTTGGGAAGTCTACACATCACAAAGTCTAGAAACTTAGTTATCCTTCAACCCTATACACTCTCTCATTTAAAACACTTGCTTAACTGCTGTTTCAATGTCTACACATTCGATGCCTTCAAGCATTGTTCTCTTCGAAGTCTATACATCAACATCTATACATTGAAGTCCATACAGTGCATACTGTTGTGCTTCAAGTCTACACACTGCTCCTCTTCATTACAAGCCTTTACACTCATTCTCCTTCTCTTGACCAACTCCATACATCCATTGTCTTGACTGCTGAATGAAGTCTACACATTGAGATCGCATGAACACTTACAAGTCCATACACCGAGCTCGCTGAAGAACCTCAACTCTATACACTCTCACACTATGACACACTTGCCTATTTGGCATCCCTGAGTCTATACACTCGAGGGCCTCATACACTTCACAGAAGTCCACACATTTCATCCTTTGTGCTAATGCATTCTTCAGCTAGTCTATACACTGAGTTTGCTTGAAGTCTCACAAGTCTATACACTCCCTCAGTGTACACACTTACTTAATCTGATATCCTAATGTCTATACATTCGTATCTGACTGAACTAACTAATCATAGTTCTTTGTCTCAGCCTGCAGGTGATACAGGTCAATGATTGGGCACGTGAACCGAGGATGATGCATGGCACGTGATCCGAGAATGCTCTGGAAAGGGAGGGAACGAGACTCCCTCGTGTGAAGGCCTGAAACTCAGGTCGAAAGCCATATAAAAGGTGCTTTCTGCGATGAGATGGTGTGAACTGGAGAGAAAGCTAAAGAGCAGAATTCCTGAGCAGAAGAAGAAAAGAGAGAGAGCCTCCACGTTCCAGAAAGAAGATAGAGAGAAAAGATTAGAGAGCAGTCCTGTGAGAGAAAAGTCTGAGTGAGAGAGAAGAGTCTAATTTACTTCTTCGGAAGCTACATTTGTATTTGATTTTTTCTGAAACGATTTGTGTTCATCGTTGGTCTTGTTTGCATTTCTATTTTTCCTTTTATTTCTTCATATATCTGATCTCGACTTATTACCCTCCGGTGTTTGGAGGAAGGGAGTGTTACTCCGGTTTCCCTCTGGACTGCAGAGGAAGAGAGATCGTAGATCTCTAGTTTTGCTAGTGACGGGTTGTCATTAGCAGGTTCTCTCCGGGTTGGAGGAAGGGAGAGCTATCTCTGGTTATGTTCTAGCTGGTAGCTGGAATAGGTTTCAAGCTTTGTGGGTAGCAGAGTTTGGTTGAGGGATTTGTTTCCTTTGGTTATTCAAGCTGTGTGGCAGCACATTGTTCACAGACTGAGTCTGCAGGTTTCTAGCATTGGCTAGTGGAATCCTTACTCTAGTTGGAGTGAGGGGTTGATGTAGATTGTGGACTACAATCAAACCACCTTAAAATCTCGTCTCCTTTGTGGTTTGCTGCAATCGTTGATGCTCTCTATCTGCTTGGCAATGTGCTTGTGTGTGGACGGCCTCTTCCAATCGCATCTTATTACTCTGCCTTAGTTTCTCACTGCATTAGCTATTTTGTTTAGCTATATTCGGTAGGGTGATTTTCGAAGTAGTGATTTTCCGCTGAAGTTGTTCAAATCGGGAGTGATCTATTCATCCCCCCCCTTCTATATCACTCTTGCTGCGCTAACATTTGGTATCAGAGCAGGTTCACATCATGTGGGCGAACGGTCAGGGAAATGCTAATGGTCCTAGAAGCTTCATGGCTGAAGGTCAATCCATTAGTCGCCCTCCATTTTTTGATGGTAATAATTATCTATTTTGGAAGAACAGGATGGAAGTGTTTATCAGAGCACAGGGCCACAAGCTGTGGAGGGTAATCACGGTTGGCCCATATGATCTGCCACCGAACGAGGATGCGTGGACAGATGACCATGTCAAGCTATCTTCACTCAACTGGACGGCGCTGAACATCATCCAGTGTGCTATTCACCCAGAGGAATATGCCCGTATATCTACCTACAGGACTGCCAAGCGAATGTGGGATGAGCTGCAATTAATCTACGAAGGTACAGCTCAAGTGAAAGCCTCGAAGGTAAACCTCTACACCTCTAAGTATGAACTGTTTAGGATGAATGCAGAGGAGAATATTATTGAAATGTATGCCAGGTTGTTTTTGATCACGAACACACTTAAGGGGCTAGGGAAGGATCTAGCTGAGGCAGACATAGTCAGGAAAATTCTTAGATCCTTATCCACAGCATGGCACACTAAGGCCATCATGATTGAAGAGTCAAAAGATCTGACGACCTTGATAGTGAATGAACTCATAGGATCCCTCATGACCTATGAGATGAATTTCAAAGGAGGTGATGAAGAAAGTGATAGGAAGGCTAAGAATGTAGCTCTCAAGGCATCCCGCAACAAGAGTAGCAGTAGCAGCAGTAGCAGCAGCAGCAGCAGTAGCAGTGAGTCTAATGGCTTCTCAGATCTCGACCAGAAGGAGCAGGCAATGCTCACACGTCAGTTCAGTAAATTTTTAAGGAGAAAGGGGAAGACCTTTAGGAGGAAAAAGCCATACTCCTTTAACAAGAATGTTGAATCTACCAATTATAGGGATAGAAATCCTAAGAGACTGACCTGTTATCATTGTAACAAATAGGGACACATGAAAGGTGAATGTCCATATCTTCAGAAGAAGGGTCCCTACTTCCAGAAGAAGAACACAAAAGTGCAGAAGAAGAAGAAGCCACAGGCGATGGTATGCACATGGAGCGAGGAGGAAGAAGATCCTGAAGATACTTCCTCAGAGGAGCATGAAGAAGGAATTTGCCTTATGGCAAACAGTGAAGAGGAGGTAACCAATGTTTTTAAAAATTTTACGATTGATGACTGGGAAGATGCTTATGCTGAGTTATTAGATAAGTTCAATTCTCTTAGTAAAGAGCATAGGGTTCTGAAAAGAAAATTTAATACTAATGTTGAAGAACAAACCCAGGTCTGTGAGGAAAATCAGAAACTAAAAGAGCAACTAGAAGAAATGACCTCACTAAGAAAAGAAAATGATAAGCTAAAGGGAGAAAACCAAGAAAGTCAAAATCAGCTCAATGAACTCAAAATAAGAATCGAAGAAAGCTTGAATGAAAGTAGAGTGAACTCAGAAAAATATGAAGCTGTTAAGGAAGTCAATGGTGAACTTCTAAAAAATTCTGAGTCCCTTCAAAAGGAGCTGGAAGACAAACAGAAAGTTTTGGAAAACTTTGTCCAAGGAAAATCTAGTCTGGATGCTATACTGGGGGCTAGGGTTAACTTCAATAAGGAAGGTCTAGGCTACGATCCAACTAACAAATAACCCCTACAATTCAAAACCATTACCTTCTGTCCAGAGAAGGGAAAAGAAAAGCTGGACACACCATCCAGCTCAAACAGCAGTAAGGGAACTCAAGGTCAGAAGGAAAGTCCTAAAAACAGTGCTGGCCAACCATTTAAGATGGGAATGAATTCTGTAAAGAATTTCACTAAGCCTACCAATCAGAACATAAATGGTAAATGGACCAAGCAAGTGGATCAAAAGAAAAGCTGGAATTACTACAATCAGATGGGTCCAAAGAGGACCTACTGGAGAAATGATAATCATCTTCAAAAATCTGTTGATCAACAAACTTACAGAAGATATCCTAGGAGTGGCAAGCCTAATGAATGGTATAGAACTTATCTCTCCAGACCAGCTAGACTTAATTTCAATAAACCAGAAATAAAGATGCCAGGGAAATCCATGCTGAAGCAAATTTGGATTCCTAAACACTTGATTAGAAATTTGAATAATGTCCTTGGACCCAACTCATCTTGGGTTCCAAATCACTCTGCTTGATGTTATTTGTGTAGGTCGGCCTGGCAGCTGAAGACAACAAGTGGTACCTCGACAGTGGCTGCTCCAGGCACATGACAGGTGACCGATCCAAGTTCAGCAAGATAGAGGTGAAGGTAGGGTCTGGTCAAGTTTGGAGGAAAGAACAAAGGTAAGATTATTGGAGTTGGTACAGTGGGAAAGTCTTCCACAAACTCCATTGAAAAAGTTTTACTTGTGGAAGGTCTTCAACACAACCTGATTAGCATTAATCAGTTATGTGACAAGGGTCACAGGGTTGTGTTTGATGATATCTCATGCAAAATCTTTGAAATAAATTCTGATGTGGTTAAATTTGTAGCCAACATGATTAATAATGTCTACATGGTAGACCTAGATGAGGAATCTGAATCTAATATTTGTTTATCTGCCAATTCTGAAAATGATGCTTTTGAATGGCATAGACGTCTAGGACATGCTAGCTTTACTACTCTAAATAAATTGGTCAAGCATGATTTAGTGAAAGGCATGCCTAGAATAAAATTCAATTCTATTTCAAAATCATGTGATGCATGTGCTCTAGGCAAACAGACCAGGAACTCTTTCAAATTAAGATCTGAGCCATTGTACTCTAAACCAATGGAACTCCTCCATATGGACCTCTTCGGTCCTACTAGAACTCAGAGTCTTAATGGGAACAGGTTTGGCTATGTCATCATAGATGACTTCTCTAGATATTCATGGATCTTTTTCTTAGCAAATAAAAGTGATGCATTTCAAAAGTTTAATCTGTTTTTCAATAAGGTCAAACAATAAGGAAAACACAAGATCTGTTCTATTGAATCTGATCATGGAGGTGAGTTTGAAAACTCCATGTTTTCTGATCTTTGTGAAAGAGAGGGACTAACACACAGATTTTCTTCTCCCAGGACACCTGAACAGAATGGAATTGTGGAGAGAAGAAATAGAACTGTGGTGGAGATGGCCCGAACCATGCTAATTGGAAGTCAATTACCAAGGAGGTTTTGGGCAGAGGCGGCCAATACAGCAACTTACATAATCAATAGGGCCATGATAAGACCCATTCACAAGAAAACACCCTATGAGCTTCTAAAAGGTAAGAAACCAAACTTGTTTCATTTCAGAATTTTTGGAGCAAAATATTTTATTCACAATAATGACAAGAAAGATTTAGACAAATTTGAAGCTAAAAGCTCCCCTGGAATATTTTTGGGATATTCAGAAGTGTCTAGGGCATATAGAGTCTTCAACATAACAGACAAAAAGGTTAAGAGTCTCCACACATTATTTTCAGTGAAAAGAAAGGTGTGTCTAACATTGAAAAAATTGATAGGGACTCCAATCATGATGGGGAATTCCTAGAAGACCAAGAAGAAGAGAAGACTCAGCCGAGTGGAACAACAAATCTCCTCAATCAAGAAGGGCCAAGAGAAACAGGTGAGTCTTCAACCAATGTTAGATTTCTTAAAGACCATCCGATAGATAATGTCATAGGCAATCCTGAAGATCCTTTTCGGACTAGGTCTCATTTTAGGAATGTGAATAATGAAGACTTAATTGCTTTAGTCTCACAAATTGAACCCAAATCAATAGAAGAGGCCTTGGCTGATCAAGCTTGGGTCAATGCCATGAGTGAGGAATTAGGCCAGTTCGAAAGAAACAATGTCTGGGAACTTGTTCCAAGACCAGATAATGTTAATATCATAGGAACTAAGTGGGTGTTCAAAAATAAAATGAATGAAGATGGAGTCATCTCAAGGAATAAGGCCAGATTAGTAGCCAAGGGCTATTGTCAGGAATTTGGTGTAGACTTCGATGAATCCTATGCACCTGTTGCTAGGATGGAAGCCATAAGAATGTTGCTTGCCTTTGCATGTTCAAAGAATATAAAACTCCAACAAATGGATGTTAAAAGTGCCTTTTTAAATGGAGTCATTAAAGAAGAGGTTTTTGTTGAACAACCCCCCGGATTTCAATTCTCTCCTCAACCTAACCAAGTTTTCAGGTTAAACAAAGCCTTGTATGGTCTAAAGCAGGCTCCAAGAGCATGGTATGAAAGATTGACTGAATTTCTGATCAGCAAGGGCTACAAAAGAGGTAAAGTAGATCAAACTTTATTTACCAAAGGTACAAATAAAGATATCCTCATAGTTCAGGTATATGTAGATGACATTGTGTTTGGATCAACTAAGCATGAACTGTGTGTTGAATTCTCTAAAATGATGTCTGCTGAATTTGAGATGAGTTTGGTTGGTGAACTAAAGTACTTCCTTGGCTTGTAGGTACAACAGCTGGAGGATGGGTGCTTCATCAACCAGACCAAATACACAATGGAACTGTTCAAAAGGTTTGGTATGGAAAACTTGAAGCACATTACAACACCCATGGGTACCAATACCTCACTAGATGTAGATGAGACAGGTAGAGAAGTAAATGCCAAACTTTATCGAGGTATGATTGGATCTCTTCTTTACTTGACAGCTTCTAGACCTGATATACAATTCAGTGTAGGAATGTGTGCAAGGTATCAGTCTAGACCTACTGAATTACATTTAGCTGCAGTCAAAAGAATTTTCAGATATTTGTCAGCTACTCATTCTCTTGGTTTATGGTTTCCTGCATCACACACATTTGACTTAATTACATACACAGATGCTGATTATGCATGCTGTAAACTAGACAGGAAAAGCACTAGTGGTCATTATGAATTTTTGGGTGGGTGTTTAGTGTCTTGGGGCTCCAAGAAACAACATTCTGTGACCCTCTCCACTACAGAAGCTGAATATGTAGCTGCAGGGAGTTGTCGAACACAAGTCATATGGATTAAACACCAGCTTCAGGACTACCAAGTAGACCTGGGGTGCACACCTATCTATTGTGATAACACAAGTGCCATTAATCTTGCCAAAAATCTTGTTTTGTATTCACGTACCAAGCACATAGAGATAAGGCATCATTTCATAAGAGATGAAGTTTCTAAAAGCAATTTTGAACTGATTCATGTAGGCACAGATAATCAGATTGCTGACATCTTCACTAAACCTTTGGATAATGAAAAATTCACAACACTGAGAAGAGAATTAGGCTTATACAAACTGTCTTAAATGTGAAGTCTGTTCTTTTTGTGAGGGGGAGTTCTGTCTATTTGTTGGTTAGCTTTCAGGACTGCTTTGAGTGAGGGGGAGCTGATTGAGCTGTGAGAGGAAGAGTTCTTTGACAGATTCAAAAAGTTTGACCAGATATGTGTCTTTGCTGGCTTTCATGACAGATCTAGTGTGGTTCTCTCAGATAGTAGAATGTCACTTAATTCTTAAGTCTATAAGTCAGTGATTCTAAAATCTAGTCAGAATCTTTCCTTTAGTATTCTTTCAGAGATCTGGATTAATTGTAAAAGGTATATCTTCCTACACTGTTAATAATTCTGGTTCAGGCCAAAACTTGTATGTCTTGATATCTGACCCAATCAGCTTGAAATCTAGACTTCAAGACTCACTTCAAGAAATAGTCCTTCTAGTATTGTTTTCTATCATTCTATCTCTTTAACACAAGTGCTTAACTGAACAAACATGTCTTGTTTTGGGCACTGAGAAACTGGGAGTTTCATCAATGAAATGAATATTTCTCCTATGTCATGAGGTGTCAAATGCTTAAAAATGAATGAAAAGACATGACAGAGCAATGGTGGCTTGCTGGTGAGTAACTGGGGACTCTGGCCTCTAATCAAGGTGTTTTCTCATGTCAAAAGCCACAGTTACTAACTCTGTTCTTTAATAAAAAAAAAGGGGGAAGTAATGAGGTACTCACTCTGAGTAACTGGGGATTCAGGCCTCTAATCAAGGTGTCTCTCTAATGTCAAAAAAGTGAATCACCAACTTACTCATTGATCTTCTTGAAAATCATCTCAAAAATTCCTTGTTGTTGTGTAACTAATGGATTGCTTGTCCTCAATACCTTGAGAACATCTCTCTGAATTTGTCTCTTGCTGTCTTGTAGGATAGTTGAATGCTTAGCTATATCAGGCCATACTTGTTAACTCCTGCTCTAAATCATACACTTTGTATGCTGATAAACCTTTCTATCATTCTATGTCTCTATTGTGTACTGGAGTTTACAGAATCTTCACTTGAGTTTAGAACCTCACTTATTCTCTTAAGACCTACTCATGACTTTCTGCACTAAGCAGTTACTGCACTTCGTCCTCATGTCTCCAGCACTTTCATATATTCTGCATTTCCTTTTGTTGATGTCAAAGGGGGAGAGAAGTTTAGCAATATCAGTAGATCAGATCATGAGTTGTGGGGGAGTGGTTTTTGAGAATGAAGTGCTTCTGCAGTAGTGTTTAATTTGTCTGTGCTTGCACTTGCTTTAAATTTGCTTTATTTGTTGAAGCTGCAGTTAATTGCTTGATATGCCATGATATTGCTTGATTCATAGTGTTCCCATCATCAAAAAGGGGGAGATTGTTGCATCCCTACGGTTTTGATGATGTCTCACACTATAAATCAATCTTCTATATCTAGATTAATTCATGGTTCATCATGTAAATGAGTGCAGTTCATATGGTTGTCAGATAATATGCTCTACTTGATTCTGTCTACACTTTGTCTGCATAGTCTGGACAGTGGTGGGTCGACCCCTCCTTGCTGATGAGTCGACCCCTCAGTACATTAATCATCTTAGTCAGTCTATTCACTGGCCTTTCTATTCAAGTCCATACAACAGGACCATAGCCTGTTTATCTGAAAGTCTATACATCCGGAAAGGGGCCATGTTTATACATTCTTCCGTTGAATTCATTCAAAGTCTATACATCAGTTTGATTAAGTAAGTCTGTATAGCATGCCTTGTTGTTCATAGCCTTTAATGTCTGTACATTGGCTTCGCATTACGAGTCTGTACATCAGCTTCGCATCTGCAAGTCTATACATTGGCTTCATATCATAAAGTCTGTACATTGGCTTCGCATCTGCAAGTCTGTACATTGGCTTCATATCATAAAGTCTGTACATTGGCTTCGCATTTGCAAGTATGTACATCGGCGTCAACTCTCCAAGTCTGTACATCACCTTTAGACTTTCAAGTCTATACACTCCATGCTCATACATTCCAACTCTGTATAATGGTCCTTCGAACACTCCAAGTCTATACAGTCTGCTTTCACGATTCAGAGTCTATACATCGTTCCTCAAAGGCTAAGTGTATACAATGCTCACCGTCTCATTCAGCGTCTCACGCTTACAAAGTCTATACACTGGTCGGTGGAAGCAAGCCTATACATTCGACTGTTTAGCCTATGCTCAAGTCTGTACAGCCAGGGAGACCATTAAGTCTATACACTCAATCACTGTAGCTTGCACAGGGTGAAGTCTGAACATTGGCATGGTTTTCCAAGTCTGTACATCCTTCTGTTGAAAGTCCAAGTCTGTACATCGGACTGGTTGAGCATGTTTGTACAACGTTTGCATTTCTCAGTAAGTCTATACATTGGGACTTCTACCTACGTTCTGAACTGAACTGAGTAAGTCTATACATTCCTCATATCTTTTACCTACGCTCAGTTCAGTAAGCCTATACACTAGGAACTTTACTGTCGTTGCTTTGCCAAAGTCTACACACTGTGAACCTTCAAGTCTGAACAGACTTCACTTGCTCAAGTCTGTACGCTGTCCAGCTCTTTGGGAAGTCTACACATCACTAAGTCTAGAAACTCAGTTATCCTTCAACCCTATACACTCTCTCATTTGAAACACTTGCTTACCTGCTGTTTCAATGTCTACACATTCGATGCCTTCAAGCATTGTTCTCTTCGAAGTCTATACATCAACGTCTATACATTGAAGTCCATACAGTGCATACTATTGTGCTTCAAGTCTACACACTGCTCCTCTTCATTACAAGCCTTTACACTCATTCTCCTTCTCTTGACCAACTCCATACATCCATTGTCTTGACTGCTGAATGAAGTCTACACATTGAGATCGCATGAACACTTACAAGTCCATACACTGAGCTCGCTGAAGAACCTCAACTCTATACACTCTCACACTGTGACACACTTGCCTATTTGGCATCCCTGAGTCTATACACTCGAGGGCCTCATACACTTCACAGAAGTCCACACATTTCATCCTTTGTGCTAATGCATTCTTCAGCTAGTCTATACACTGAGTTTGCTTGAAGTCTCACAAGTCTATACACTCCCTCAGTGTACACACTTACTTAATCTGATATCCTAATGTCTATACATTCGTATCTGACTGAACTAACTAATCACAGTTCTTTGTCTCAGCCTACAGGTGATATAGGTCAATGATTGGGCACGTGAACCGAGGATGATGCCTGGCACGTGATCCGAGAATGCTCTAGAAAGGGAGGGAACGAGACTCCCTCGTGTGAAGGCCTGAAACTCAGGTCGAAAGCCATATAAAAGGTGCCTTCTGCGATGAGATGGTGTGAACTGGAGAGAAAGCTAAAGAGCAGAATTCCTGAGCAGAAGAAGAAAAGAGAGAGAGCCTCCACGTTCCAGAAAGAAGATAGAGAGAAAAGATTAGAGAGCAGTCCTGTGAGAGAAAAGTCTGAGTGAGAGAGAAGAGTATAATTTGCTTCTTCGGAAGCTATATTTGTATTTGATTTTTTCTAAAATGATTTGTGTTCATCGTTGGTCTTGTTTGCATTTCTATTTTTCCTTTTATTTCTTCATATATCTGATCTCGAGTTGTTACCCTCCGGTGTTTGGAGGAAGGGAGTGTTACTCCAGTTTCCCTCTGGACTGTAGAGGAAGAGAGATCATAGATCTCTAGTTTTGCTAGTGATGGGTTGTCATTAGCAGGTTCCCTCCGGGTTGGAGGAAGGGAGAGCTATCTCCGGTTATGTTCTAGCTGGTAGCTGGAACAGGTTTCAAGCTCTGTGGGTAGCAGATTTTGGTTGAGGGATTTGTTTCCTTTGGTTATTCAAGCTGTGTGGCAGCACATTGTTCACAAACTGAGTCTGCAGGTTTCTAGCATTGACTAGTGGAATCCTTACTCTAGTTGGAGTGAGGGGTGGATGTAGATTGTGGACTACAATCGAACCACCTTAAAATCTCTTATCTCCTTTGTGGTTTGCTGCAATCGTTGATGCTCTCTATTTGCTTGGCAATGTACTTGTGTGTGGACGGCCTCTTCCAATCGCATCTTATTACTCTGCCTTAGTTTCTCACTGCATTAGCTATTTTGTTTAGCTATATTCGGTAGGGTGATTTTCGAAGTAGTGATTTTCCGCTGAAGTTGTTCAAATCGGGAGTGATCTATTCATCCCCCCCTTCTATATCACTCTTGCTGCGCTAACAGTTTTATCGCATTTTCATCATATTCTTCTGATCATGTGCTTAATGATGAATGTATAGCATGCTTAGACATAGCTATAAATCATGATGTGTTGTTATGCTGTGCATTATCATTTCTTCTGCTTATAACGTGTTTTCATATTCCATTAAAGTTAACTTCTTATCTCTATTTGACTGATCCCACTAGACGTAGCCTAGCGACGATGAGTCGAACCACCTGGGAGGGGTGGCTAGGTAATCCCGATATACGATTTTTAGGCTAGTTTCTGTGGGCCCCTGCTTTACAGTGTCGTCCTGCTGGGGGGGAAAACTAGCTAGAGGCCTGGCTCTAGGCACGAGCCGGTGTGTGCACACGTGGTCAGGGGCTTGGACTAGCGTCGACGGGTGCAACCCTGACTAGTCACTTGTTACTATTGTCCCTTGCACTTACTACGGTGTCTCCTATTCCTGTGTTCGTCACGAGTGTGAGACTCCTGAGACGCAGTGTAAGTCGTCAGTGGACGCATCTGGTCTTGCTTCTAGTGACTTCTTTCTCCTGTCAGATGGATTATAGGAACTTCACTCAATTGGATATTAGACTATTTTTATATTTGTATGAAGGTCCTCGAATATGGTAGGATTATTTAATATGTTTGTTTATTCGTTTAACGGTCTTCGAATATATTGAATGTTGAATGTATTCAATTAAACTGCTAGTTTCATTATATGTTCGTTTCCACGTTGAAGAACATATGGTAGAATGTATTCAATTAAATAGCTTGTTTCATTATATGTTCGTTCCCATATTGTAGAACATATGGTAAAATGAAGTCAATTAAATAGTTTGTTTCATTCATATGTTAAAGTCTTGATACACATGTTTAACTTTTATGGCTTTTCCATGTGATTTACTTCCCTCTCGTGATGAACATGCAATCCTTGTATGTATGTAAACATATGTCTTAATGATGTCCAGATTTGCCATAAACTGTTAATCTTCATATAATATGTGATATCCTAATTACTTGTCTTTCTAGTAATTCTTAGCCATGTTAATCTGTTGATATTTTCATGCAGTTCTATTTAATTGCATATGTTCCGTGCAATTATGATATTGTTCTTGTAATGTTTGCTGCGAGGTAGGGATCGGCGTGACCCCTACTGATCCAATGAAATGAGGCTCACCCTTTGTGGTTACAGGTGAAACGCAGTAGACTTGGCTTTCAAGCATGGTTTGAAGACTGTTGATAGGTCAACCAGCATGTGTCAGCCAGGGTATGACCCTAGGCTTTGTACCTCTTTTTTGAGTTGTACTTTGGGAGCTTGTATAGTGACTGGACTATTATCTTGTTTAAAGCATGTAAATGATGTAAATTATATGAAAAGAAAATTTAAATTTTAGTTCCTTCTTTCCTGCACTTATTTTAGATTGATGTACATCCCACGACAACCCTTTTATCCCTTTAAGGAACTTTTCCGCTCTTGGGAGGCCTCGCAGGATCCAAGTGGTATCGGGTTTACCCGATATCCGGACCCTGGGTCGTCACAGATGGTATCAGAGCATTGTTGTGGTAGTGTATAGCAATGTAAAGTAAATGCAATGATTGCTAGTCCAGAAGTCTCGTACACTCATCTGCTGGTTTAGGTTATTCTGTGCTTTCCTCTTGATCATTTTTGTTTTGTGCGTTTAAGATTTCCATGGCGTAGCGAGATGAAGTTCGGCTTTCGGTAGATCAGGCATCGAGGGCTCCAGTGGTGCATGTTGGAATGCTACCTTTGCCCACTACTGTAGTCCCTGAAGCACTGAGACCGACTGATCTGTTCTTATCATCTCAGTTTCTAGCTTTGCGACAGGAATTGGTGCTTTGTTTATGCTTCTATGTGAATTTGGTGTTCTGTATTGTTTATTTTATTATTTTTAGTGTTCCATTGTTAGGGTGAGGTTTGATTTTTCGTGGAGTAGTGATTAGTAGACTTTTATGGTTGTTTTATCTCGTTCATGTCAAGTAAATCAGAACCTGTTTTAGGGGGCATTATATATTATGCTTGGGTGAGTTCTTCCCATGCGCTCAGTTAGTAGTCCTAAATTTAGAGGGTGAAATTTCTGTAAGGAGGGAGGGACTGTAAGACCTGTAGAATTCAGATTTCCTATCGGATCATAAAATATTAAAATTCATGAATTTAGAAGCTTTTATCGGGTTTACTGGGCCTAGTTAGTGGGCTTTGTGCTTTTATATAAGGTTTTTAGATATTGAATGGGGCATATGTACGATTTTGCTTAACTTAAGGCCTTTGAGCAATTAGAGGTTTATTTCGAAAATATATATAATCGCAAGTTTTTCCTGAGAAGAGAACCGACGGTTCTCTTCTCTCCCTCCCTAACCCTCTCTTCGTTTAGACCCGCGACCCCCCCTTTTCGGCGGAACGGGAAGGCGGCCGCACCCGAACGCCGCGAACCCTCTTTCTCCCCCCTTTCGGCCGAACGCATGGGCGTAGGACTGCACCCGCGAACACTGCGAAGCCCTCGCCCCTTTCCCTCTTCCCGGCGCGCGGCACCCGACGGCCACGGTGGTGGTGCCAGAGCAGTGGTGAGAACGGCGATGGCGCCCCCCTCGGCTCCCTTCGCAGCCGCGTCGGCGCGGTCGGAGTCCATCTACGCCCCCGTGCCTAGATCCACCGGCGACCTAGCGTGGAGAGGAGCGCTGCGGCGTCATCGTGGAGCCGGACCCCAGCGCGGAGGTGCGACCCACACGGCGGAAACGGCGCGGCTCTCTCCCTCCCCTTCCTCACGGCAGAATCGGCGTCCTCGACCTAAATCCGGTGGGGGGGATGGCCTTCTAGCTTTGCTATGACAGACGAGAGGTTCCCTGCGACGTGAGGAACGCCATGGCATCAACCCCGAGACGAACCACGGAGCGTGGTGACGACCGGATAAAGGCGAGCCGCGGCGACCCTCGGCTTGCTCGCGGTCGGAATAGAAGGTTTCGGCATGAGTAAAGTAGGAGGATCGATGCCCTAGCTCGTTAGATTGTTCCTAATGTATGCCCATCGTTGCAGAGTTCATAGATTAACTATTGCATGCCCATCGTTGCTGAGTTCATAGATTAACTATCGCATGCCCATCGTTGCTGAGTTCATAGATGATAAACTACCGTATCCTATCGTCGCTGAGTTCATAGATAATAAATTATTGTATTGAGATGATGGATTGGCAGGGAACAAGTCAAATATTATAATTCCCGTCGATTTGAGTCGACCGGGAAGGGATCCGGTTGTGATTCCGGTGGATCCGATTCTCCGGTAAGGACTATGTTTGAATTATTTAAGATTTGGTAACGGTCCGCCCATAAACCAGCTACTGACCCGAGCGGCTGACAATTCGACCGCCTAGTATGTAATTTATGCGTGTTCATTTAATTATGCATTTAATGTTGCATATTTACCATGTTTAAATAATTTGCTAAACTGTGACTTGTTTATTGATGCATGAGTTATGAGTTATGTCTTCCATATGTTCCTATGCTATATTAATAATGTGAAGGTATTAAATGATGAATTGATTCCATGATTTATGAACTGTTTGGATTTATCTCTCATATGTATTTAAACCTTCATTAATATGGAAATCAAGTATGTTGAATTACATTTATTGATGCATGAGTTATATTTTCCATATGCTCCTATGCTGTGATAATAATATGAATGTGTTGAATGATGAATTGATCCCATGATTTATAAATTGTTTAGCTTCCGTTATTTCTTCATGTGATTTATTAAATTCCCATGATGAATGAGTAGTTTTTGTATATAATCACATGTCTTAATGGTGTTCAGAAGCGCAATGAACTGTTTAGATTTATCCCACATGTGTATTTAAAATTTCATTAATATGGAAATCATGTGTGTTGAACTAACAGTGTAGCGATCGTATGGCTGACTGCTATTGTTGTCGAGTGGCCTTTTTCTTAGACCGTCTCTCGACTTAGCAGTTCAGGCTAGACCGTTTCATCTTCATGCACTATTTACAGGTTTTCGTTCTAATAAGTGGCAAGAATGTAGCGGCCGTTAGACTAACCGCTATTGTCATGTAAATGGCCTGTCGAGTGACTACCTATTGACCTTTGCGGCCAAGTCTAGACCGTCATTCTTTCCAGTATATAGTTTTATCGCATTTTCATCATATTATTCTGATCTTGTGCTTAATGTTGAATGTATATCATGCTTAGACAGCTATAAATCATGATATGTTGTTATGCTGCGCATTATCATTTCTTTTGCTTATAACGTGTTTTCATATTCCATTAAAGTTAACTTCTTATCTCTATTTGACTGATCCCACTAGGCGTAGCCTAGCGATGACGAGTCGAACCACCTGGGAGGGGTGGTTAGGTAATCGCAATATACAGTTTTTAGGCTAGTTTTCGTGGGCCCCTACTTTACAGTAGCGTCCTGCTAGGGGGGGAAAACTAGCTAGCGGCCTAGCTCTAGGCACGAGCCGGTGTGTGCACACATGGTTAGGGGCTTGAACTAGCGCCGACGGGTGCAACCCTGACTAGTCACTCATTACTGTTATCCCTTGTACTTACTACAGTGTCTCCTGTTCCCGTGTTCGTCATAAGTGTGAGACTCCTGAGACGCAGTGTAAGTCATCAGTGGATGCATCTAGTCATGCTTCTAGTGGCTTCTTTCTCCTGTCAAATGGATTATAGGAACTTGACTCAATTGGATATTTGACTATTTTTATATTCGTATGAAGGTCCTCGAATATGGTAGGATGCTTTAATATATTTGTTTATTCATTTAACGGTCTTTGAATATATTAAATGTTGAATGTATTCAATTAAACAGCTAGTTTCATTATATGTTCATTTCCACGTTGAAGAACATATGGAAGAATGTATTCAATTAAATAGCTAGTTTCATTATATGTTCGTTCCCATGTTGTAGAACATATGGTAAAATGAAGTCAATTGAATAGTTAGTTTCATTCATATGTTAAAGTCTTGATACTCATGTTTAACTTTTATGGCTTTTCCATGTGATTTACTTCCCTCTCGTGATGAACATGTAATCCTTGTATGTATGTAATCATATGTCTTAATGATGTCCAGATTTGCCATAAACTGTTAATCTTCATATAATATGCGATATCCTAATTACTTGTCTTTCTAGTAATTCTTAGCCATGTTAATCTGTTGATATTTTCATGCAGTTCTATTTAATTGCTTATGTTCCGTGCAATTATGATATTGTTCTTGTAATGTTTGCTGCGAGGTAGGGATCGGCGTGACCCCTATTGAGCCAATGAAATGAGGCTCACCCTTTGTGGTTAAAGGTGAAACACATTAGACTTGGCTTTCAAGCGTGGTTTGAAGACTGTTGATAGGTCAACCAGCACGTGTCAGCCAGGGTATGCCCCTAGGCTTTGTACATTTCTTTTGAGTTGTACTTTGGGAGCTTGTATAGTGACTGGACTACTGTCTTGTTTAAAGTATGTAAATGATGTAAATTATATGAAAAGAAATTTTAAATTTCAGTTCCTTCTTTCCTGCCCTTATTTTAGATTATTGTACATCCCACGACAACCCTTTTATCCCTTTAAGGAGCTTTTCCGCTCTTGGGAGGCCTCGCAGGATCCAAGTGGTATCGGGTTTACCCGGTATCCGGACCCTGGGTCGTCACAGGTACAACCGGCCCGGTGTCCATGTGAAAATCCACGGCTCACGGGGACTTACGGAGGTCCCGGATAAGATCACCTAGTCGACCCCAAGGAATATGGAGGCGAGAGGATCACTTACCATGGTGGAATGCAACTAGGGTATGCAATGTATGACCCTATGTGCACCGGAGTGCATGCAAAAATCCAACATAAAACATAAAAATGAAGGCAAGATTAAACCATGCAAACATGATCAAATGAATGCAAATTATATATGAGAATGAAGACAATACGAAGAACAACAATGCAGGACCAGAAACAAGCACAATCAGGCACTAAAAAATAGGTAAAACCATCAATGAACGACGTACCTTTGCGTCTGTCCCTGGGCCTGCATGCAGATTTTATGCATAAAATCCGAAAATGGAGACAAGATTTAATTATGCAAATATGACACAATGGATGTAAATGACATATGAAAATGAAGATAATACAAAGGAGAACAAGATGGGAGCAAGAAACACACAATCAGACCTCGAGAACCCAACTAAATCATTAGCCAAAAACGTACCTGTGAGTCTGTCCCAAGTCTGCCTGCAGATTTCTTGCAGAAAACTCAAAATTCAAGATAAGATTAAATTTTGCAAACATGATCAAATAAATGCAAATGATATATGCAGGTGAAGACAATATAAAGGACTATAGAACGAGATCAAAAACAGAGCGATCTGAGCTTGGGAGGTGAATTGAATCATCGAAGAACAATGCCCCTGAGAACCTACCGCAGGATCTACCAGAAACCAAGTAGAGGTCCCCAGATGGCCGCTACCTGAAAGTAGCGGTCCAGGGAAGACCGCTACTTGCCTAAGAGAGCTGTGCCTGCAGGTGACGGCTCCCCAAAGGCCGTTATATGATGTTAGCGGTCTGGGTAAGGCCGCTATTATCTCCTAGAGCAGAAAACCACGCAGAATAGCAAAAATAAGCAAGGAAACACTACCTAAATATGGATATACACACACCAAACTTTGCAAGAGAGCAAGAATGACATGATGGGCACTAGGCGTCCCACCGTGATCACAAAAAAAATAGAGTTGTAGATGTTATATCTACCCCGCCCCCAAACTAAACAAAATATGTGCATGAAGTATGAACAAAGGAAAGGGGCGATGAAGATGAAGAACTAACCGTGATCGCCACCAAGTATAACAGCGCTAAAAGGATCAAAAAAAGAGAGTAGGGGCGCTGCGTACCTTGGAAAAGGAGGAAGAAAAGACGCGGCACAAAGAGGGACCGCTACAACATGATCGCATGAGAAAAGGCATCTGGGGAACCTTGTGGGATAGCACCTCCTCACCTTCCAGCCGGCTAGAAGAAGATGGCCTCACGTTCCCTTGCTCTCCTACAAAACAAAGCTCAACACAAAGAAGAAAAACCCATAAGAACATGCAAGTGTAGCATCAATCCCGTATGTGTAAAGTAAGCATGAAAAACTAAGGGGAGAACGCACCGGGGAGGGTTTTTAACCCCTATGGAAGGGTGAAAATAAAAGGTGTGTGTATTGTGATGAAAATAGAACAAATAGGAGGATTAAACACATAGTATAACTGCGAAAAATGTGCATGCAAAAGTGCAAAAAGTGTAGCAGAGTGCAGAAAATAGGAATCTGTGAGGATTTTCGAAAAGGGGGAGCGAATAACTAAGAGAAGAGATGAAGAAAACGAGCCCTGAGCATTGGAAAACGTAGCCAATACTTCCCTCTGTAGGATGGGGTCGAAGAAATGAGTCAGAGATGCGGCATGGCTTCGCCCCGAACCGAAGAAGAGCCCCCCGTCGCGCTGTGCGAACTAGGTTCTTTATATAGAGGTGCAGGAAACCCTAGCCCAAAATTAGGAGATAAATCCTCGAAATAGGAGTTTAGATTGATAAAACCTCGAGATAATAGCAAGGATAAAACTCCTAGATGGATGGAAACTGACGTGGAGGCCTATCTCCCTCGAAAATGGTTCAAACAAGGACTCCAAAGAGTCCTCGGGCAAAGAAATCGGAGTTCAGAATCATCTGGAATCTATTCTGAGAAAACGGTCTATCGTAAGGCCGCAACATGAATAAAACGGTCATGAAAGGACCGCCATTTGAAGAAATGGTCATGGGATGACCGCCATTCGAAGGGATCACATCCGGGAGGCTTCCGGGCAAAAAATTGAAGAAACGGCCTTCATGGGACCGCTACTTGAAAGTGGCGGTCTCAGGAGGACCGTCATTTGATAAAATAAAAAAAAAATAAAATGAAAATGAAAATTTGAAAAAAATGGTCAAAACGTGATCGTATAGGTGACCGCCTTCATTAAGGCGGTCTCATAGGACATCGCTACCATGAAAAATAAAATAAAATAAAAAATAAAAAAACACTATTCACTTGAGAAGGCGGTCTCCTAGGAGACCGCGTTCTCATGAACGCGGTCACCTAGGTGACCGCCTTCATGAAACCTGCACGGGTTTGCCCCAGTCACCCGTTCGGTCGCCCAGACTACCCGAATCGGTCCCGAAATTTGGGGAATTGAAGATAAAAGCCTGCAAAGCTCAATGGGCTTGAGAAATGGTCAAGAAATGGGCTCAAAACATGATGAAAGAAGACTCCAAAAGAATGGATAATTTGGAGCATTATAAAGGAGAATAAGAGAAATAACTTAACTTGTAGGCTGAAAATGGGTGTCAACAATAACCAGGAGCGACATGCCATTATTTGGGAACAAGTGAATGAAAATCTATGCATGGAACTATTGAGATCCAATTAGTTCCTAGAGTGGATCTCTAATTTGGTCCTCGTTCCCAAGAGCAATGGGAAGTCGTGGATGTGCATCGACTACATCAACCTCAACAAGATCACTCCAAAAGATAGCTTCCCCATGTCGCGTATTGACCAGCTCGTTAATGTGACATCTGGACATGAGATGCTGAGTTTTCTAGATGCGTACTCTGGTTACCACCAGATCAACATGCATAAGCCCTGTTGGCCCAGATTACAATATACGCGGACAAGAAGGGGGGGTTGAATTGTCCCCAAACAAAATTACAGATTTTAAACTTTAACGCAGCAAATTAAAATAACTACTAACGTAGGGAATGATCACACGAAATATAAGCTATGAAGAATTTAATTCTCTCAAGCTAACTGATCTCACACGATTAGCAAGAATAGATATATCATGCAAACCACATTAACATACAGTGCGAGAGGGATTTTTAAGGTGGTTCGGGACCACGACGGGCTCCCTACGTCCACCCCTCACCAAACCGGTGAGGCTTCACTCGCTTCACAATGAAGCACACGGAGTAAGAACTCCTACACACATGGGGACTTCGTCTCCACAACGATCCAACTCCGGGATCATACCACACACACACACGCTGCGCCAATCGCAGTAATTTCCACACGACCGTATGCAAACGGTCCACCCACAATGTATTTGTCACGCCCCGAGCCTTTATTACAGTGGAAGACTAGCTCGAGGAACGTGAACAACCGGCATGGTAAGCTTCTTGCAAGCAATAATGATCAGAGTGCAAGACAATCACACACATAAATGCAATTGCATAATATTTACTCAAACTTTAACTTATTTCATTAATAATCAAATCAAATATTCAAATATAATCACTCTTTCAACTTCCTTCATCATACTAGACTCAAGAAATAAGAAAAATTACATAGACTCAATCTAAACAATGTAGACTTCCTAAGTCTTCACTCATTCTTCATTCACTCTCGGATCCGCTACTTAAATATCCCGAATCCGAATCCGACTCACTTCCATCTCCTGAAAAGATTAGAAATAGGTAATGAGCACACTTGCCCAGTAGGTATCTTCGCATCAACATGATTAGCAATATTTAAGTAATTAGCATTTTTGGCTCTAAAGAATAAGATAAAATCATGCGACAGTAGTAGCATCATACCCCATTGTTTACAATAGTATGTTTCCGGCAATCAGCCGAGGGGACTAGCATAGAGCCCTTGAACACAATCAGTGATCGATCGCATCTTCAAGTATAAATCAAGCTACTTCCACGTTTCAAGCAATAAAGTATGGCCAATAATATAGCTAGTTCAAATAAGTTCATGATAACAATAGTTCAATGAATGAACGCTTCAATTAAGAAATGTGAGGTCAAGAATGACTTAAAACAAGGTTATGCTCATGGAAATAATTCGGCAGCATAACGATACATTCCTTATTTTCCATAAATTAATTTAAATATCTTGAACAATATGACAAGTCCTAGACCATCAATAGTCCATCTAGGAACTTTAGAATATCAACCCCTAGGTCAAACCTCGGGTTAAAACACTCAAGAACTGTGACAATCAATCAATGGGCCATTACATGATCGTGACGGTCTATCATTGATCCGTTAGAATGACTGAATCTAGAAACAATAAAACGGACTCAGTAAATGTGACGGTCATATATTAGGCCGTTAGATGAGCATGATGGTCTAATATGGATCTGTTACATACCTAGAATCAGAAACTTCGATAGTGCTTTCTAACAATTGGGCTTTCATGATACAACCAACTCGGCGTCCTAGTGGGAATCCCAGGCTCGCAGAGAATTACGGAGGCCTGGAAATAAGATTTCCTAGTCCATTGGAAGGAATATCCAATAGAGAGGTCCTCAAGTTCAAAAATATGTTTCTATAGTGTAAAGTGTGAACTAATGGTCATATACCGGAATATATGCCATGTACTTAAAGAAATGACTCTATAAAAGAGAAAAGAATGTGTAACGATGTGGAACCATGATAAAACTTCATCAATACAATACTGAAAATCATAGTTTAACTTCAAAACTATAGAGTTTAGGCAATGAAATTAGCATAACTTAAAATAACTCAAGATGCTTTAAACATGCAATTTCCTATCAAGAATCAATTAATAAACTCAAGGTCATGAAAACAGGTCAAAACTTAGATAACTAGGCTTATTTATAAGTAAGTTTGACTGTTCTCAGTCCTGTCTTGGGTTGACAGAAAATAGCACTCTGACGGTCTAAGACAGACGCAGTATACATCTGTGACGGTTTATCATGGGGCCATTACAGTATTGTGACGCACTGACTTTGGTCCGTCAGAAACAACAGAGAAATTTAAATATAATAGAGGGTGTGACGGCTGATCGTAAGGCCGTTACAATCATGTGACGGTCTTACCTTAATCCTTCAGAGCTTCTGCTGACAGGATATAGAAGGTAAAAGACTGAAAATATGTCATGGCTGGAAGTCAAAATACTTAGACTATTCTAGTCATGAGAAACGAAATATAGGCCAGCTACATGCATGGTTTCAGTGAATCAAGAGAATATATATATTTTATCTTCAATTAAGGCTAAAGATTATGCATGTATGCATGAACCTATTAAAACAAGAAATTGAAGGCCTATAGTGCATGAAATCAATCAGAATCAGAGGGCTTTTATCCCTAACATGATGTTCTTGCCATTCATGAGATGACTTACCTCTTTTTTGGGCTTTAATCTTCCAATTTGGGACTGCAAGACACGCCCTAATCCTTCCCTTCTTGTGAATTTACAGCAACTTCACGTCGCTCTAACTCCTCAACCTCTTGACCTAAGCACATGAAATTTTGAGAGCTATTAGTCTAAAGTATTATAAACAAAAAGTTCTAAAGAACTTATCCAAAATTATTACTCCTTACCTTGATTCCACGCGAGCCAAAGTAGGGGTCGCACAGGTTAAAACTAGGTCCTATTTATAGGGTTTTGGCTAGGGTTTGAGGATTAGATCGATTCTAGAGTCCTTGTTAAAGCTTAGATCGACTTTTAAGAGTCCTTAACACCTCTACTAATCTTCCCATCTCGATCCCTAAGGGATAGACCAGCAAAAATCCACTCTTTTTACTCTTTCTTTACTTCACGGAACTAACAGAGCATAACGGTCGAAGGTAGGCGCATTACCTGACTGTGGCGGTCGCACGATAGACCGCTACATCAACTGGGCGAAGAAATTCTATAAAATTCAAACTCTTTTGTTTATTTATCCATATAATTATCTATAAAAATGGTATTTATCCTTAAAATTCGTGAATAGGCTAAATAACCTTCTAGAATATGGGTCAAACTTAATGGGCTTGGTCCATAAACCTATTGGGTTTTAATTAAATAGGCTGGACTAGTTATTTAACATAATTGGGCCTTATAATCCCAATATTAATTTATTTATTAATCTATTTTGGCTTTTATAAATTCTAAATAAATTCCAAAAAAATTCTATAGAAATTATTTATATAAATTTTGGGGCACTACAGTATTCTCTAGCTCAAAGAAAATAGAAATATGCTCAATACAGCTCAAACCAAAATGTAAACAATGAAAGACAACGTAGATAGATGAGCAAAGGTTGTAGAATGTATCCCCTTGAGCTCTATAAGCCAATAGAAGAAATCCCTTGAAGCCTAGGTCAGAGGGAAGTCGGACGGCGTCGTTTCGGGCATCTCCTCGATCCTCTCTTCGAGCCGCTCCTCTTTTCCTTCTACCACGAGCTCCAAAGAAGCATGGATGTAGATCAAAACCTTCCTTGAAGAGCTCCTCAAGCTTTTCCCCTTCTTCTTTTCCTACAAGATAGGGCAATATGAGCAAATAGGGTTATCTCTCCCCAAAATCGTAGGTCACATATATATGCAAGTTGGACAGCCCAAAAGACCCAAATACCCCTTCTAATATGTGTTAAAAACACCCCTATATGTTTAGTAACCAATGGGGGGTAGTTTGGTAAAGTTTCAATGAGTTTTCAATGGGTTACAATGAGTTCCGAAAAACTCGTGCTAGAGGGGGTCGACCCTAGGGGTCGACCCTTGCTATTTCTGCATGAAAAATGACCCAAGACATCACTCTGTCCAGAGGGGGTCGACCCATTCATCTGGTTGTGCTGTCAGCTAAGCAGACAGCCCACAGCCCCGAGGGGGTCGACCCCTTCTGCGAAGGGTCTGAAAATTGCATTTTTGCCCCGTTAATGCATCAAAACATTCCTAAATTTCAAGGTCAAATTACCATGCATTCAACAAAGTATTAGGACCATTCAAATCATATTCCAACAAGTTTTATGAGAGTAGATTAAGCACATTAAAAAAACCAAAAACCTCATTTCAAAGATGCATAAAACACTTCCAATGCAATGCAACCTCATGGAAGATGTTCATGAAAACAACCCAAAACTTTAGCCAAAGTTGAAATCACTTAGACAAGCATTTATGCAATACATGTGAACATCAAATACCCCATTTTCACCAAGTGAACAATTTTTGCATAAAGCTTCATTCATTAAAACCCAATCATGATTTCCATATAAAAACAATATACAAGAAAAACATTCACACATGATTTCTTCATAAAAACTATATACAAGCAATTCATTCACACATGCAACCATGTGATGTCAATCAAGTTCTTCAAGCAATCACACATTATTTTTTATCATTAAAACCAAATTCCATATTCAACTAGGGGACCCAACAATCTCCCCCTTTTTGATGATGACAAAACGATGTGTGCGTGAATTTTAAATGATTGAATAGAAACAAATCATTCAGTTCCAAAAACATGAAAGAACCTTTCTCAGAATGAGAAATTTGAGCACACCAACCTATTCTCCCCCTTTTTGTCAACAACAAAAAGTGACGAACAATGGGGTTGTTAACCTGTTATGAACAAGTATGATCACAATAAAATGATTCATGCAAGCAAACAAGCAAGCAAGCAAGCATGATAGTCAAGCAAGCATGTAGTAATCTATAGCTCCCCCTCAATGGGGTAAAAGGATAGAAAGTGAGCATTTGAATTGTATCAGAATGTGAGACATGAACCATAATCAAAAGAGGTAGTGCATCCATATGCTAGAGGCACTGTATAAACCATAATGAGTACAAATTCAATATATTGAAGCATCACAATGTACCCAAAGGTGAAATATGTGGCAATAAGCAATGAACTTCAAAAATATATGGATATTAGCAGAATTTCTAAGGAACACTAGAGGGTTATTTCCTTTCTACAATTTCATTTAGATCCTCGACTATTGGTAGCATCGCACAACCCTTTTTTTGTTTCTTTTAATGGGTATCACCGTTCGGCGCGTGTCACCTCATGTGTCTCAATGGGGTTTCCCGGCTACTAAGATTCATCACAATTTGATTCTTGTGGATTTTAGCTTCACTTTTCGACGCGAGTTTTCTCATTTATTTCAGTAGGGATTCTCGGCTACTCGGTTCCACATTCCACTTATTGATTGGGGTTGACAACTTTTTCCTCACGAACCTCTTAATTTCAATGTAGAAATTTGTTTCCCTTGAAGTGTTAAAAAGAATTTCTGAAATCCTTATCAATTAAAGTCATATGCATCATTTTGTGCAAAATGTGTGGGTAATTACTATGTATGTAGAAAATGAATTTGCCATAACATAGCTACGACTCCCCCTAAATATATGCACCATTTGAAATAAATTCTCCTCCTTTGTATATGTCACTTTTCACAAATGATCAAAATCAATGCCATTTATATAACAAGGAGGTGAGGTCTTAGAAGATTTTCAAGAAATTGTTTTCTAGAATATACATACATGCAATCAAGCAAGGATTTGAAATTAAGTTCATGCAAAATGATTTCCGGTACGAGGCGGAAGTGTAGGTCCAAAGACCCTACTCACGCATAGGGAGTGCTTCCAAGTGGACGTAATCCACTCTTCCACAAACCCCATTTTATATACCGAAAAATCATAGCATTAAAACACGCAAGTATGTAAGATATGTCCAAGCATATGCATGTGTATGTACAATATGTAGCATGAAGTGAAGTATGTATGCTATACATGCAAATCAAAATTGTTATTTTCAAAAGGATGAGTGAAAGTATTAGAAACTCTATATGCAGTGCCAGGCATTCAACGTATGTTTATTTACAGCATGTGTAGTTAAGTGTATGGACTGGCAAAATCAACAAAAGGTGAGTGTAAGATTCAAACAAGTATCAACATTTTCTCAACAAAATGTGCAAGGTAACAAGCAATTTCTTAGCAAACCAGAATTTCATATCTCATCAAACACAGGATTTGGAAGTACAATTACAAAAACTCAGATTCACACCACTTGGCTTAATAAAATAATGCAGTAGGAAACATCAAGTTTTTCTCAAGCTTCAAATCCTTACTCTTGGAGTGTGAACCAAAATCAACCGGTGCCTAAAAGGAAGATTCTTACCATATGAACATTCATTTACTTACCTTGAGAGATCAACTTTTGTCAATTATTTCCTTGGGCTCAAGGCATCCCTGCAAGACAAAATTATCATTTTGTAGTTTTGGGTACCCAAGCTTTCTTGGGTCCCTTGGAGTTAGTTCCATGAGCTAAAATTTTTTTAGTCTTACTAGCAAACCATTCATCATTTTCTCTCATCAAGCCACATGTATACATAGAATGACCAAACTTGCCACGGTAGAAACATGTGACCGAAGGTCTCCTAAAATTATTTCTCCTATTTGCATTCCGAGAGTCAATGAAAGAGTAAGAATGATAGCATGAACCAATAGACGAATTCTTAAAGTTCATTTCATATTGATCATCATCAAATTTCATTAGAGTGCACGTGTACATTGTGTGGCCTACTTCACCACAAAAAAAACATGTAAATCTCCTTTTTCCATAAACATTTCTGCTAGTATTTGAAAAGGTGTTAATCGAATGTGAACAAGAGCCATGTTCTTTTTGTGCTTTATCATGTGGATGTTTTGAAGAATGATCATGCACACATGATGATTTTCTTTTGTACTCAAAATTTTTCTTTCCTTTGGTTCCAAAAGTATTTTTCAAATTTTCATGCTCATTTTTAACTTTCTCAAGTTCTTGCTCAAAAGAACTACACCTATCATTCAACATTCCATTTATTATTTTGTAGCTTTCAATCTCCAACTCTAGCTCATGCAATTTTCCTGATTAATCATTGATCACACATTTTCCCTTCTGATCGACAGAGAGCTTATCACTCGCTGCCTTAATTTGTTCATTCAACTTTTCATTTTCCTCTCTCAAATAACAAATTGTATCTCTATGCATTTCAACATCAATCAAGAGAGATTCATTTACACTTTCGAGGTCTGAACATTTATCATGTGAAGAAGTTTCATCAAAAGTTTTTTCAAGTTTCTTCTTGAGCTTCTTATTTTTCGATTTCACTCTCTTGTATTTTTTCAGTAATTCATAATAGAGATCAAATAATTCTTCAAAGGAAATCTCATCAGTTTTAGAACATACCTCCTGATTTCCTTCACCATTAGAATTCACCTCAGAATTTTCCTGGCTCGAAGGAGCACTATTGTTCGCCTTTAGACATTCAATATCATCTTTTCTTTCATGGGATTTGATTAGCCCATTCCAAATCTCTTTAGCAGACCTACAAGATGAAACAAAAAGAAATACATCAGTGTTCACTGCAGCCTTTAAAATATTCAACACAGCAACATTTTCATGGTTTTCTTTCCTATGATCGTTGGTCCATTTAGATTTATCTCTAGGCAGGATATGAGGACCATGCTCCACTAGCTTCCAAAGTTTAGGATTAGAATTGATTATGTAAATAGAGATTTTAACTCGCCCTGACACATAATCAGAGCCATCAAAAATAGGAAAAAATTCACATAAGCCATCATGAAATGATTTTTACTCCTAGATCGTGAGGTCCGTAAAACAAATCAGAGACTCTACTCTGATACCAATTGTTGGCCCAGATTATAATATACACGGACAAGAAGGGGGGGTTGAATTGTCCCCAAACGAAATTGCAAATTTTAAACTTTAATGCAACAAATTAAAATAACTACCAACGTAGAGAATGATCGCACGAAATATAAGCTATGAAGAATTTAATTCTTTCAAGCTAACCGATCTCACACGATCAGCAAGAATAGATATATCATGCAAACCACATTAACACACAGTGCGAGAGAGATTTTTAAGGTGGTTCGGGACCACGACGGGCTCCCTATGTCCACCCCTCACCAAATCGGTGAGACTTCACTCGCTTCACAATGAAGCACAAGGAGTAAGAACTCCAACGCACACGTAGACTTCGTCTCCACAACGATCCAACAACGGGATCAAACCACACACACACACGTTGCGCCAATCGCAGCAATATCCACACGACCGTATGCAAACGGTCCACCTACAATGTATTCTCTAGTTCAAATAAAATAGAAATATGCTCAATACAACTCAAACCAAAATGTAAATAGTGAAAGACAACATAGATAGATGAGCAAAGGTTGTAGAATGTATCCCCTTGAGCTCTATAAGCCAATAGAAGAAGTCCCTTGAAGCCTAGGTCGGAGGGAAGTCGGACGACGTCGTTTTGGGCATCTCCTCGATCCTCTCTTCGAGTCGCTCCTCTTTTCCTTCTACCACGAGCTCCAAAGAAGCATGGATGTAGATCAAAACCTTCCTTGAAGAGCTCCTTAAGCTTTTCCCCTTCTTCTTTTCCTACAAGATAGAGTAATATAAGCAAATAGGGTTATCTCCCCCCAAAATCGTAGGTCACATATATATGCAAGTTGGACAGCCCAAAAGACCCAAATGCCCCTTCTAATATGTGCTAAAAAACACCCCTATATGTTTAGTAACCAATGGGGGGTAGTTTGGTAAAGTTTCAATGAGTTTTCAATGGGTTACAATGAGTTCTGGAAAACCCGTGCCGGAGGGGGTCGACCCTTGCTATTTCTGCATGAAAAACGAACCAGGACAACACTCTGTCTAGAGGGGGTTGACCCTAGGGGTGGACCCCTTCATCTGGCTGTGCTGTCTGATAAGCAGACAGTCCACAGCCCAGAGGCAGACGACCCCAGGGGTCGACCCCGTCTGTGAAGGGTCTGAAAACTGCATTTTTGCCCCGTTTAATGCATCAAAAACATTCCCAAAAATCAAGATCAAATTACCATGCATTCAACAAAGTATTAGGATCATTCAAACCAAATTCCAACAAGTTTTATGAGTGTAGATTAAGCACATTAAAAAGACCAAAAATCTCATTTTAAAGATGCACAAAACACTTCTAATGCCATGCAACCTCATGGAAGATGTTCATGAAAACAACCCGAAACTTTAGCCAAAGTTGAAATCACTTAGACAAGCATTTATGCAATACATGTGAACATCAAATACCCCATTTTTACCAAGTGAACAATTTTTGCATAAAGCTTCATTCATTAAAACCCAATCATGATTTCCACATAAAAACCATATACAAGAAAAACATTCACACATGATTTCTTCATAAAAACTATATACAAGCAATTCACTCACACACGCAACCATATGATGTCAATCAAGTTCTTCAAGCAAGCCCACATTGTTTGTTATCATTAAAACCAAATTCTATATTCAACTAGGGGACCCAATAATCTCCCCCTTTTTGATGATGACAAAATGATGTGTGTGTGAATTTTAAGTGATTGAATAGAAACAAATCATTCAATTCCAAAAACATGAAAGAGCCTTTCTCAGAATGAGAAATTTGAGCACACCAACCTATTCTCCCCCTTTTTGTCAACAACAAAAAGTGATGAACAACGGGGTTGTTAACCTGTTATGAACAAGTATGATCACAATAAAATGATTCATGCAAGCAAACAAGCAAGCAAGCATGATAGTCAAGCAAGCATGTAGTAATCTATAGCTCCCCCTCAATGGGGTAAAAGGATAGCAAGTGAGCATTTGATTTGTATCAGAATGTGAGACATGAACCATAATCAAAAGAGGTAGTGCATCCATATGCTAGAGGCACTGCATAAACCATAATGAGTATAAATTCAAGATAGAGAAGCATCACAATGTACCCAAAGGTGAAATATGTGGCAATGAGCATTGAACTTCAAAAATATATGGATATTAACAGAATTTCTAAGGAACACTATAGGGTTATTTCCTTTCTACAATTCTATTTAGATCCTCGACTATTGGTAGCTTCGCACAACCCTTTTTTTTGTTTCTTTTAATGGGTATCACCATTCGGCGCGAGTCACCTCATGTGTCTTAATGGGGTTTCACGGCTACTAAGATTCATCACAATTTGATTCTTGTGGATTTTAGCTTCACTTTTTGACGCGAGTTTCCTCATTTATTTCAATGGGGATTCCCGGCTACTCGGTTCCACATTCCACTTATTGATTGGGGTTGTCAGCTTTTTCCTCACGAATCTCTTAATTTCCATGTAGAAATTTGTCTCCCTTGAAGTGTTAAAAAGAATTTCTGAAATCCTTATCAATTAAAGTCATATGCATCATTTTGTGCAAAATGTGTGGGTAATTACTATGTATGTAGAAAATGAATTTGCCATAACATAGCTATGACTCCCCTTAAATATATGCACCATTTGAAATAAATTCTCCTCCTTTGTATATGTCACTTTTCACAAATGATCAAAATCAATGCATTTGATATAACAAGGAGGTGAGGTCTTAGAAGATTTTGTAGAAATTGTTTTCTAGAATATATATACATGCAATCAAGCAAGGATTTGAAATTAAGTTCATGCAAAATGATTTCTGGTACGTGGCGGAGGTGTAGGTCCAAAGACCCTACTCACGCATAGGGAGTGCTTCCAAGTGGACGTAATCCACTCTTCCACAAACCCCATTTTATATACCGAAAAATCATAGCATTAAAACACGCAAGTATGTAAGATATGTCCAAGCATATGCATGTGTATGTACAATATGTAGCATGAAGTGAAGTATGTATGCTATACATGTAAAATAAAATTGTTATTTTCAAAAGGATGAGTGAAAGTATGAGAAACTCTATATGCAGTGCCAGGCATTCAACGTATGTTTATTTATAGCATGTGCAGTTAAGTGTATGGACTGGCAAAATCAACAAAAGGTGAGTGTAAGATTCAAACAAGTATCAACATTTTCTCAACAAAATGTGCAAGGTAACAAGCAATTTCTTAGCAAACCAGAATTTCATATCTCATCAAACACAGGATTTGGAAGTACAATTACAAAAACTCAGATTCACACCACTTGGCTTAATAAAATAATGCAGTAGGAAACATCAAGTTTTTCTCAAGCTTCAAATCCTTACTCTTGGAGTGTGAACCAAAATCAACCGGTGCCTAAAAGGAATATTCTTACCGGATGAACATTCATTTACTGGCCTTGAGAGATCAACTTTTGTCAATTATTTCCTTAGGCTCAAGGCATCCCTGCAAGACAAAATTCTCATTATGTAGTTTTGGATACCCAAGCTTTTTTGGGTCCCTTGGAGTTAGTTCCATGAGCTAAAAAAAATTTAGCCTTACTAGCAAACCATTCATCATCTTCCCTCATCAAGCCACATGTATACATAGAATGACCAAACTTGCCACAGTAGAAACATGTGACCGGAGGTCTCCTAAAATTGTTTCTCCTATTTGCATTCCGAGAGTCAATGAAAGAGTAAGAATGATAGCATGAACCAGTAGACGAATTCTTAGAGTTCATTTCAAATTGATCATCATCAAATTTCATTAGAGTGCACGTGTACATTGTGTGGCCTACTTCACCACAATAAAAACATGTAACTCTCCTTTTTCCATAAACATTTCTGCTAGTATCTGAAAAGGTGTTAATCGAATGTGAACAAGAGCCATGTTCTTTTTGTGCTTTATCATGTGGATGTTTTGAAGAATGATCATGCACACATGATGATTTTCTTTTGTATTCAAAATTTTTCTTTCCTTTGGTTCTAAAAGTATTTTCCAGATTTTCATGCTCATTTTTAACTTTCTCAAGTTCTTGCTCAAAAGAACTACACCTATCATTCAACATTCCATTTATTGTTTTGTAGCTTTCAATCTTCAACTCTAGCTCATGCAATTTTCCTGATTCATCAGTGATCACACATTTTCCCTTCTGATAGACAGAGAGCTCATCACTCACTGCCTTAATTTGTTCATTCAACTTTTCATTTTCCTCTCTCAAACAACAAAGTTTATCTCTATGCATTTCAACATCAATCAAGAGAGATTCATTTACACTTTTGAGGTCTGAACATTTATCATATGAAGAAGTTTCATCAAAAGTGTTTTCAAGTTTCTTCTTGAGCTTCTTATTTTCTGATTTCACTCTCTTGTATTTTTCCAGTAATTCATAAGAGAGATCAAATAATTCTTCAAAGAAAATCTCATCAATTTCAGAACATACCTCCTGATTTCATTCACCATTAGAATTCACCTTAGAATTTTCCTGGCTCGAAGGAGCAATGTTGTTCACCTTTAGACATGCAATATCATCTTTTCTTTCATGGGCTTTGATTAGCCCATCGCAAACCTCTATAGTTGACCTACAAGATGAAACAAAAGGAAATACATCAGTGTTTACTGTAGCCTTTAAAATATTCAACACAGCAAAATTTTCATGGTTTTTTTCCTATGATCATTGGTCCATTTAGATTTATCTCTAGGCAAGATATGAGGACCATGCTCAACTAGCTACCAAAGTTTAGGATCAGAATTGATTATGTAAATAGAGATTTTAACTCGCCATGACACATAATCAGAGCCATCAAAAATTGGAAACAAATTCACACTAGCCATCATGAAATGATCTTTACTCCAAGATCGTGAGGTCCGTAAAACAAATCAGAGACTCTGCTCTGATACCAATTGTTGGCCCAGATTACAATATACACGGACAAGAAGGGGGGGTTGAATTGTCCCCAAACGAAATTGTAGATTTTAAACTTTAATGCAGGAAATTAAAATAACTACCAACGTAGAGAATGATCGCACGAAATATATGCTATGAAGAATTTAATTCTCTCAAGCTAACCGATCTCACACGATCAGCAAGAATAGATATATCATGCAAACCACATTAACACACAGTGCGAGAGGGATTTTTAAGGTGGTTCGGGACCACGACGGGCTCTCTACGTCCACCCCTCACCAAACGGGTGAGGCTTCACTCGCTTCACAATGAAGCACACGGAGTAAGAACTCCAACACACACTGAGACTTCGTCTCCACAACGATCCAGCACCGGGATCAAACCACACACACACACGTGCGCCAATCACAGCAATATCTACTCGATCGTACGGTCCACCCACAATGTATTCTCTAGTTCAAAGAAAATAAAAATATGCTCAATACAACTCAAACCAAAATGTAAATAGTGAAAGACAACATAGATAGATTAGCAAAGGTTGTAGAATGTATCCCCTTGAGCTCTATAAGCCAATAGAAGAAATCCCTTGAAGCCTAGGTCGGAGGGAAGTCAGACGGCGTCATTTTCGGCATCACCTCGATCCTCTCTTGGAGCCGCTCCTCTTTTCTTGATACCACGAGCTCCAAAGAAGCATGGATGTAGATCAAAACCTTCCTTGAAGAGCTCCTCAAGATTTTCCCCTTCTTCTTTTCCTACAAGATAGAGCAATATGAGCAAATAGGGTTATCTCTCCCCAAAATCGTAGGTCACATATATATGCAAGTTGGACAGCCCAAAAGACCCAAATACCCCTTCTAATATGTGTTAAAAAACACCCCTATATGTTTAGTAACCAATGGGGGGTAGTTTGGTAAAGTTTCGATGAGTTTTCAATGGGTTACAATGAGTTCCAGACAACCCGTGCTGGAGGGGGCCTACCCTTGCTATTTCTGCATGAAAAATGACCCTGGACAGCACTCTGTCCAGAGGGGGTCGACCCTGGGGGTCGACCCCTTCATCTGGTTGTGCTGTCTACTAAGCAGACAGCCCACAGCCCATATCTGTGAAGGGTCTGAAAACTGCATTTTTCCCCGTTTAATGCATCAAAAACATTCCCAAAAATAAAGATCAAATTACCATGCATTCAAAAAAGTATTAGGACCATTCAAACCATATTCTAACAAGTTTTGTGAGAGTAGATTAAGCACATTAAAAAGACCAAAAACCTCATTTCAAAGATGCATAAAACACTTCCAATGCAATGCAACCTCATGGAAGATGTTCATGAAAACAACCCGAAACTTTAGCCAAAGTTGAAATCACTTAGACAAGCATTTATGCAATACATGTGAACATCAAATACCCCATTTTCACCAAGTGAACAATTTTTGCATAAAGCTTCATTCATTAAAACCCAATCATGATTTCCACATAAAAATCATATACAAGAAAAACATTCACACATGATTTCTTCATAAAAACAATGTACAAGCAATTCATTCACACATGCAACCATGTGATGTCAATCAAGTTCTTCAAGCAAGCACACATTGCTTGTTATCATTAAAACCAAATTTCATATTCAACCAGGGGACCCAAGAATTCCCCCTTTTTTGATGATGACAAAACGATGTGTGCGTGAATTTTAAATGATTGAATAGAAACAAATCATTCAGTTCTAAAAACATGAAAGGGCCTTTCTCAGAATGAGAAATTTGAGCACACCAACCTATTCTCCCCCTTTTTGTCAACAACAAAAAGTGACGAACAATGGGGTTGTTAACCTGTTATGAACAAGTATGATCACAATAAAATGATTCATGCAAGCAAACAAGCAAGCAAGCATGATAGTCAAGTAAGCATGTAGTAATCTATAGCTCCCCCTCAATGGGGTAAAAGGATAGCAAGAAGAGCAGAAGTGGAAGAAAAATGAAGAAGAACAGAGTTGTATAAAAATAGGTGAACAGTAAAAATGTAGAATTGAGTTTTGAAAAACTAAGAATAACATAAAAATGGGAGATATATAGAAGAAGATGAAGAAGACAGATTGGAAGAGCACTTAAAAATGAAGAAGATTACAAAAGATAGAAATTTGAAAGGAAGAACTGAAAGAGGAGAAAAAGGGCTGGCCTCCCCCCACGGTGGCTCTCGGGTGGCTATTTGAAGAGTACAAAGGATCCCATGTTCGTGGCTGTGGAGATTAGGCATGAAGAATCCTTCCGGCGCAAATCACGGGAAAATAACCATGTTTAGTCTTATCTTGACTTCTAACTTTAGGCGACCATGTTCATGTGCGCTAATTCTTGCCTTCATACGGCACATGTTGCCTTCCCAACGTGAGCCTTGCTTCTTGTATTTGAATAGGGAAACACGTGTCCCATCCTTCAATTTCCATTTCCGTCCTAGCTGTAAATCATTCGTCCACTCATGCAATCTTCAACGTGGCTGCCCTTGACACCTTTATATCATGCATGGTTCAATGCCACCACATGAACAAACTCAATCTTCATATCATGCAACCTCATGAATGCTTTCATACGATGAATTTTCTTTGAATTAGGCACCATTGTCTTACCTTGCACAAATTTAACTTAAGCATCACTAAATAAAGTAATCTTAGCATATAATTTAATATTTATAAAACTTTCAAGTGAGACTAAGATTAACTACATATTCTGTATAACTACTCCCATTAAAGTCCAAAAAATAATATATGTGATGTGAATAAATGTGTAAAAATACATAATTATCACACCCCCCAACTTACTCATTGCTAGTCCCTTAGCAATGTAAATAAATTAAAATTCAGGACCAACAAGAGTTTATAAAGTTCATACCTTCATATCAAGTTCTCCCTTCACAAGAATCAACCCGAGATTAGGAATCTGGAATCATTAATGCATACTAGCCTTTAAGGTACATGATAAAGAATATGTCTCAAAGTTTAATAGCACTTGTGCAAGTGTAAAACTAAATTTACAGCGTAGATAATTGCGTCCCCCATTTGCTATTCCAAGCAAGTGCCCTTCAACCCTGCACCTCCTACATCAGAGCATTAAACTCAATAGCTTTTTATCTACCTTATTTCATTGTCCCTTTTGAGATCTTTTTATTTATTTTTTCTACATGCATGATGCTGCACTACCCTTCACTATTTTACAGAAACCTCGACTCTTGCCTTAGGAGAAGCAGGCCCAGTTACACAGGTCAAGGTTCCCATTTCCGTTTGACGCGAATCTCAACACGTCTTAGGTGAAGTAGGCCCCGGTTACTAAGATTCGAGGCACTTTTCATAGTATTTTTTCTCTTTTGTTTTTCACTTATTTGATAAATAACCTGGCAGAAAGCTTATAAAAAGATCTCTTTCTTGAGAAGTGCAGAGCATCAGACAACATACCCAAAATAACATAAGGTTTGTCCTGCTTATTTCATTAGTGTGCATAGTGATTTTCATTTTCTAAAGTGCACATTAACTTTAAAAAGATTCTTATATCAGTTTTCCATAACTAGATTGAATAAATTTTCCGTCATCCTTCTATTTAGTCTTTTCTATTCCAGAATTACCTTCAATAAAAGTATGAATTAATAAAACTCAATTTTGGGATTCATCTTTTCATTTTTCATGCATAAATACAAGACATTATGCTTATGCAAGAGTTTCTACCAGGTTGTACTATATGTGTCATAGAATTTTTCTCCCCCCCCCCCAACTTAAATGACATTGTCCTCAATGACATATAGAGTTGAAAACAATAGAACAAGGTAACATAGAAATATTGCTGAGATGGAGGGATACAACCTGGTGTGCAGAACAAAACTTTCATCAATGTTATGGAAGGCGACGACGTCCTCCTCTTTGACTTTGACCTAACTTCTAAAACACACTTAAACAAAAAACATCAAACAACAAAAAATCTTGGGTTACCTCTCAAAAGCACTAAGTTTTTCGTCTTTAGCCAGACGCATGAAAGCTTCATAACCAACATGTAGATTTAAGAATAAGCCATCACGTTATCTCGTCTTCATTGAAAAACCAAGCATTATACCACAACAAGATGAGATTGAGCATGATAGCGTAGGGGCTAGAGTGGTTGTTATCACAATTAGATTGATCATGCAATACATGGGTTAACAACCTTACTTTTAACGGGGTGGCCTGAGATAAATATCATGATGGATCAGTTAGGCCAAATGGATTCCCCCGATTAATAATCAGAAAATTTTTCTCAAACTTTTGGTCTTTATATGTGTTGAAAACATTAATGAAGACCTTATTATCAAGCCAAATGTCCTGCTCTTCCTCACTTGTAGAGATTTCATAAACATTAGTGAGGTGAGAAGAGATCAAAGGGAGAGGAGTTTCAAGCAAAAGATCAGTGTCAAGGAGCTTATTATAATCAACAGGGAAAGAAGCATACTCCTCAACACCATGAAGCTTGGAAGGTTCAATGGAATCAGACAAATCGGCTAACATAAAAGTGTCTAACACAAAGTGAGAGTTGCCAATGTCAGGAATAGATAGCAAATCAATATTCTCCCCTTGATTTAAGGATGCCCAATCGAGAGTAGGGTCTTCAGAATTACCCACCTCTTCATCTACCCAAGTCAAATGTTTCATAACTTCACTCAAATCCTTCCCCATAGTCACCTTTTCTTCTTCTTCTTTTTAGGGCATGATCTCCTCAAATTCAGGAAGGGACAGCGGAGTATGATCATTAACTCGCATCGTACTTTCTTCTTCTTCTCCCCCCAACTTGGAATCACCCATTTCCTGAGAATTCTCCTCATAAGGGCAATCAAGCGCAAGCCCCTCAATCTCAAATTCAGGAAGGGTCATAAGTGGAATATGATCATTAAGTAATTCATCACCTTCCCGTTCTCCTTTAATCCCAACATATTCCTTGTTTCCCTCAAATTCCCTAGGTTCCTCATTTAAAATCTCCTGACAAGATCTCTCAATAATCCCTTCATCTTCAAAATCAAGATAGATCAGAGTGTTATGCTCTTGAGGAATCATAGATTGATCATAGTCATCATAAGAAATTTGATCCGTAAAAGTGGAATCAGAGTAGCTAAGAACTTATTCTTCCTCTATCCACTTGATTGCCTCAGTCATCCCATCAATTCGCACTTGGAGAGATTGACTTTGAAGCATGATTGATTGACAGAGTTGATTGAATGTCTTCTCTGAATTGGGATTTAAGTGCAGAGGGGATGAATAGTGAGGCTGAGATTCAAGTGAATAATGTGAAGAGTAATCATTAGAAGGTTGTAACGAGGACATGGACCATCCTTCTTTATGCTGGGCTTGATCATAATAATCATTAGAATATGGAGCCCAATTTTGAGAAGTTTGATGTAAAGGATATTGAGCCAAATTATGCACAGCATTCCGAGAATAATCAGATTGCACTTCCCTATATAAGCGTGAGGAATGTAGACAAAAATCATAAGAAGATAGGGAGGGATTTTGAGTCATGTAAGCCTACTCTTGGTTTGGAGTAAAGTCATACGGCCCAGGAAAGAATTGAGTATTTTAAAGATGGCCTTGAGTAGAAGAATGAAATTGGGCCCCTATGAGTGATGGGTTTTCATTGTGGGCCGACCAAGAATATGGGCTTTTGTAATGGGTCGGACCATTGTGGGTGAATGATAAAGGTTGAGTTGGACCATTGACAACATAATGGGCCGGTCTAGCCCACATGTCATTATGATCATGATAATAAGGTGGAATGAAGGAATTTAAATTCATAGCCCAATAATAGATCAAGAAACATGGACCAACAAGTCCACCTCATCAAATTTATTAGCCCACTCAAAGATTAGAATTTTCTCACCCATTTTTTTTATTTTTTTTGTTTCAAAATGATGCAAATGCAATAACAACTATATGAATTATGTTTGCAAAAATGAAATTTTTTTTATGCAATTGAGTTTGGAAAATAATGCAATGAATCAAACACTATATGAATGCAAAATGATGATGTTTCTCTCTCTCTCTCTCTCCCTTTAAGGAAAAGAAGGGTTGGGACTCACTACTAAATTGGTCAACTGGCCAGGTAAGAGGTGGAGTTGTGGGAGGCTTCCCCTACTTTCGTAGGGTCCTATTTAAATAACCACAATCTCACTTGGGCGTTTGCCACAAAACCTCTAGCCTTAGACACCAATTTTTTAAAAATAGTAATAAATTCTAACATTTTTTTTATTTTTTTATATGAAACCTTCTAAGGGCAATTTACCTTCAAGGTACTTCTTGGTACAACCGGCCCGGCGTCCGTGAGGGAATCCACGGGTGCGGGGACTTACGGAGGTCTTAGAAAAGAAAATTCTAATCCAAAGAGACGGAATACTTAATGGAGGGTCTTTCCAATTTCAAGAAGGGTGTAAGGAATCCTAACTTGCCCTTGAGAAGGGGAAAGAAAAGAAAGAAATTTTTTTTCAAATAATGACGCAAGTAAATAAGAAATCAACTAAAATGTAAAATGCATGAAAATAATGCAACTAAGATGAAAACATGCTATCATGTTGAGATTTTTTTTCTATTTTTTTCTATTTTTTGATTTTTTTTCAGAGAATTTTTAATTTTTTTTCAAAAGAAAGAGAAATGGATAAAAGATTACTAACAACTAAGAATTTTTGTTTTTTTGTTTACCTGCAAATTAAGACCTAAAATCATGTTCTTGGATTTTTCTGGAGTTCTAATTTTTTGGATTTTTATGGATTTTTTTAGGTTTTTTTAGAATTCTTCAAAATTTTTCAGAACAAGACCTTTTCCTACGTTTACTGACCTTTAGTGACGCTTGAATTTCTTAGATTTTTTGAATTTCTGCTTTCTGCTACAGTTTCAGGCTTCAGTGACGCTTTCTGTGACAGTTTTTTTTTGAGAATTTCTAGGTCTAAATTTTTGTGGATTTTATGATTTTTTTATTTTTCCTACAAAATAAAAATAGAAACAAATTAGTAAAACTATATACAAATCAAACACAAGAAATTCCAACAATTAAAAATTATTTCCTCCTCGACAATGGGGCCAAAAATTGATAGCCACAAACCCGTCGTTAGAAAGCCGTGCCACAATTTAAAATTAACCAAACTCACTCACTTAAAAGAATTAAATTAGAGTAAAGTGGTAAGAACGAGTCGATCTCACAGAGAGAAAATATCTTCAATTAAGCATGAGGGAAAATTCTTATATTTGAAAAATCTAAATTTTGTGTGAGATTAAACTAATGAAAAGGAAATTTCATGGAAATAAACTATCTAAAGAATATGAGAGGGTTAAAGAAGAGAAATTAGAAGGAGATAGAAAGAGAAGAACACAATTTCTAAAATATGAATTTTATTACTAAGAACGTGACAAGTACAACTCTATGAAAATGAAAATTACAACTTACGAATAAAGCTCAAGGAAAAGGAATAAGAGCCAAGATGATAATGAATAACGCCGTCCACGCCATGCCGAGCCTTGGAAGAGACAGCCCATCTTTGGAAGTAGACGCCGCTTTTATAGCACCAAAAGGAAGAAGATCCGCCAAAGGGATGTGTGAAGAAAATAGTGGAGGGGAGTATAGATGAAAGAGGAAGAAGATTTTAAAAAAACAATTAAAAAGGCATGTGTGTGCTGTGAGTGTGCTTTGAAGAGAGAGAATAGAGAGAGGAAGAAGGGGTTACGGTAGAGAGAAAGGGTGAAAATGTAGTGAAAATAAGATGAAAACAGAGGGTGATTAACATAAGAATAACTTTAAATCTAGAAGGAATTAGAAAATGTGGAAGAAAAATAGTTGTAGATCTGAGAAAGATGAAGAAGATTACTGAAGAACACAGAGGGAAAAAACATAAGGAAGAGGGTGAAAAACTAGGAAGAATAGGGTGATGGTGCACGGAAGAGCAGTGAAAAACGTAAAAATAGAACTTTAGAAATTAGATTATAACTTAAAAATGGTGGAGAATTGGAGGAAGAAGAAGAAGAAGAAAATCTAGCTCTGAGAAGGATGAAGAACTTTTATGAAGAGACTATGATGAAAAGAAAAGCAGAAGAGGAAGACAAATGAAGAAGAACAAAGTTGTATAAAAATGGGTGAATAGTAAAAATGCAGAACTGAACTTTGAAAAATTAAGAATAACATAAAAATGGGAGAGAATTAGAAGAATATGAATAAGAGAGATTTGAAGAGCACTTAAAAACGAAGAAGATTACAAAAGAAAAAAATTTGAAAGGAAGAACTGAAAGAGGAGAAAAAGGGCTGGCATCCCCCCACGGTGGCTCTCGGGTGGCTATTTAAAGAGTACAGAAGATCCCACGTTCGTGGCTATGGAGATTAGGCATGAAGAATCCTTCTGGCGCAAATCACGGGAAAATAACCCTATTTTGTCTTATCTTGACTTCTAACTTTAGGCGACCATGTTTAGGTGCGCTAATGCCTGCCTTCATACGGCACATGTTGCCTTCCCAACGTGAGCCATGCTTCTTATATTCGAACAGGGAAACACGTGACCCATCCTTCAATTTCCATTTTCATCCCAGCCGTAACTCATTCGTCCACTCATGCAATCTTCAACGTGGCTGCCCTTGACACCTTTATATCATGCATGGTTCAACGCCACCACATGAACAAACTCAATATTCATATCATGCAACCTCATGAATGCTTTCATACGATGAACTTTCTTTGAATAAGGCACCATTGTCTTACCTTGCACAAATTTAACTTAAGCATCACTAAATAAAAGAATCTTAGCATAAATTTAATATTTATAAAACTTTCAAGTGAGACTAAGATTAACTACATATTGTGTATAACTACTCCGATTAAAGTCCAAAAAATAATATATGTGATGTGAATGTGTAAAAATGCATAATTATCAGTCACTAGCTAAGTAGGGATCCCGCAGAACCCTACCACAAAACATGCAGTAACAGCAGTGCTACACTAGAGTAAAGTAGTAATAATAGGAGTAACAACTGTAAAAGTAAAGAGGAAAAGCCGTAACATTGAAACACGGTAGCCGAAGGAAACTCGGCCCTCTAAACTACTCTGAACAGCAACAGAAAGGCGAACCCCGTTCTCACAAAGTCGGGCCTTACCGATCCATTGTCGAATCATGAAACCCTATCATGAAAAGCATACCAAAGACCTACACAGTCAAAGCACAAACATACACGAGCTCACCGTCATGTACGCTACACTAGACTGGACTGCGGGTGAAGCCAACGCAGACTACCCGACAAGTCACGTCGATCATGACGGAAACCAGTCACGAAAACATAAGTCATCGTGTCATGTGATAGAAAGTTACTCACTAGAAGAACAGCCAGATGCATCCACTGACATCTTACACTGCACCTCAAGTATCTCGCACACGCCTAGCACGGCGGTAACTGAGACACTCACAACGAACCAAGTACATGGAACAACAGTAACGAGTGACTAGTCAAGGTCACGCCCGTTGACGCTCGTCCAACCTCCCCTGACCATGTGTGCACACACAAGCCCAATGCCTTGAGCCAGTCCTCTAGCTAGTTTTCCCCCTCAGTAGGATGCTACTGCAAAGCAAGGGGGGTCACGGAAATTAGCCTAAAAACCGTCTGTCGGGAACTCGCCCCGCCACCAGTCCCAGGTGGGCCGACACACAAGAAAGTGTAGTTAGGCTACGACTAGTGGAAGCTCACTAGACACAGAGACTCGAAACAACAAACACCGAAGTACAAACAGGGTAAGCACACACCTGTTGCACGTACTACGGAGCATAATGTAGTACACAACTGCTACCAAACTCAAGATAGTCAACTACACCTGCTGACAACGATCCTTGAGTCACAAGACTCAGGTCAAGATCATTGCACATCACAGCAACACGCTATTAATCAGCCTAGTCCCTAAGCCAAAAACTACAGTAAACACATTATGGAAGACGACAGAGAACAGCCGGATCCATAACAGTAATAATAACAACAATGAGTCATTGGCTTCGAGCCACACAACGGACTCACAATTCCACATAACACGAAACACGGAACATGAGGGATCACCAAAAGCCCTCGAACCACATGGCCACGCAAATCGAGGTAAGATGATATCTCTATGCATCCAAGCCATGTCTCGATCCTCTCAGGATAGACGAGACACTCACGAGGTCACGTGTCAACCGCTGGGTCACAACCGGGTTGACCAGAAACCATAATGACCCTCGATATAACACAAAATATTACTCAGTACTGTGGCAGTCTCAGACACCCTATAACATAGTCACAGCCCTCATAGGACGTCCAAGACATCCACGGGATAGTGGGCTAACCAAGGGGTCAAAGCCACATCAACCGAAAATCAAACCAACACAAAACAACACTCTGGGTAGGTGGCGATCTCACCCTGACCGCTAGACCAACCTGGCGGTCATCCAAAGGGCCTCTACCTTCAAGAAAAACCCCAGATACAAAATCCACAAAAGCCGGAGTCTTATGTTCTACCTAAGGCCACTACTGGAACCAGACGGTCTCCTCAGGGCAGCAAGCTTGACCCTAGCGGTCACAACATGGCCGCTACGCCCAGTCAAACTATAAAATAGTTAAACCGACTTAACTGGTCAAAACCACCTAACGGTCTACCTAGGACCGTTACACAAAGCCTGGCAGTCACCCTAAGGCTGCCAAGGACACCCATGCGGTCAGAGCTAGATAGCTAGCCCGAATTGACTTAAACCTTAAATAGACATAAAACGAAAGGTGGCGGTCATGGATGGGGCCGCAACACCTCATAGACGGTTAGTCGCATGGCCGTCACCCAGCGAACCGACTTAGCCATCACAACGTGGAGAGTAGCGGTCACCCTTGGGCCGTCACTCAAAGCCTAGCGGTCCTCCTCAGGCCACTATGCAAAGCTTAGAGGTCCTCTAAGGGCCGCAAGTAAAGACCTTACGGTCGGTCGCAAGACCGCAAAGCCAAACCGACTTATACACTCAACCTAGCGGTCTCCAATGGGCCGCCAAAGACCAAAAATGGTCTCTGGAAGAACCGCTAAGCTGATACGGGGGGGAAACCGTAGGGAAGCTCAAAACCTAGTATTTCCATGCCCCAATCGTGTCTAAATGACGGGAAAACAACCCTAGACACGTTATACACCTTCCACAAGTCGGAAGGGATCAATCCAAGCGCAAAACGACAAGAAACGGGCGATTCCAACGAATCAACCCAAAATGAGTCACATGGGTTCTCGGGCTCGTACCGACCCCAAATGGCATCCAAATGAAGTAAAACTAGCAAGAATGAAATCCTAACATGTCACGGGTTCTAATGATTATCAGTCACTAGCTCAGTAGGGATCCCGTAGAACCCTACCATAAAACACGCAGTAATAGCAGTGCTACACTACAGCAAAGCAGTAACAACGGGAGTAACAACTATAAAAGTAAAGAGGAAAAGTCGTAACGCTGAAACACGGCAGCCGAAGGAACCTCGGCCCTCTAAACTACTCCAAACAGCAACAGAAAGGCGAACCCCGATCTCACAAAGTCGGGCATTACCGATCCATTGTCCAATCACGAAACCCTATCGTGAAAAGCCTACCAAAACAGGTAAAGCCTACAAAAGACCTACACAGTCAAAGGCACAAACATACACGAGCTCACCGTCGTGTACGCTACACTAGACTAGAACGCAGGTGAAGCCAACGTAGACTACTCGACAAGTCACGTCGATCATGACAGAAACCAGTCACAAAAACATAAGTTATCGTGTCATGTGATAGAAGCACCTCCTCACTAGAAGAATAGCCAGATGCGTCCGCTAGTGTCATACACTGCACCTCAAGTATCTCGCACACGCCTAGCACGGCGGTAATTGAGACACTTACAAAAACTCAAGTACAAGGAACAACAGTAACGAGTGACTAGTCAGGGTCACGCCCATCGGAGCTCGTCCAACTGCCCCTGACCACGTGTGCACACACAAGCCCAATGCCTTGAGTCAAGCCTCTAGCTAGTTTTCCCCCCAGTAGGATGCTACCGCAAAGCAAGGGGGCCCACGGAAACTAGCCTAAAAACCGTCTGTCAGGAACTCGCCCCACCACCACTCCCAGGTGGGCTGATGCACAGGAAAGTGTCGTCAGGCTACGACTAGTGGAGGCTCACTAGACGCAGAGACTCGAAACAGTGAACACTGAAGTACAAATAGGGTAAGCACACACCTATCCCACGTACTACGGAGCATAATGCAGTATACAATTGGTACCAGACTCAGGACTGTCAACTAGACCTGCTGACAATGATCCTTGAGTCACAAGACTCAGGTCAAGATCGTCGCACATCATAGCAACACATTGTTAATCAGCCTAGTCCATAAGCCAAAAACTACGGTAAACACATTATGGAAGACGGCACAGAACAGTAGGATCCATAACAACAATAATAACAACAATGAGTCCTCGGCTTCGAGCCACACAACAGACTCATAATTCCACGTAACATGAAACACGGAACATGAGGGATCACTAAAAGCCCTCGAACCACATGAAAATGCAAATCGAGGTAAGACAATACCTCTAATCGTCCAAGCCATGTGTCAATCCTCTCAAGATAGATGAGACACTCACGAGGTCACGTGTCAACCGTTGGGTCACAACCGGGTCGACTAGAAACCACAATGACCCTCGATATAACACAAAACATTACTCGGTACTGTGGCAGTCTCAGACACCCTATAACATAGTCACAGCCCTCATAGGACGTCCAAGACATCCACGGGATAGTGGGCTAACCAAGGGGTCAAAGCCACATCAACCGGAAATCAAACCAACACAAAACAACACTCTGGGTAGGTGGCGGTCTCACTCTGGCTGCTAGACCAACCTGGCGGTCATCCAAAGGGCCGCTACCTTCAAGAAAAACCCCAGATACAAAATCCACAAAAGTCGGAGTCTTATGGTCTACCTAAGCCCGCTATTCGAACCAGACGGTCTCCTCAGGGCCGCAAGCTTGACCTTAGCGGTCACAACATGGCCGCTACGCCCAGTGAAACTGCAAAACAGTTAAACCGACTTAACTAGTCAAAACCACCTAACGGTCTACCAAGGACCGTTACACAAAGCTTGGCAGTCACCCTAAGGCCGCCAAGGACACCCATGCGGTCGGAGCTAGACCGCTAGCCCAAACTGACTTAAACCTTAAATAGACATAAAACGACAGGTGGCGGTCATGGATGGGGCCGCAACACCTTAGAGATGGTCAGTCGCATGGCCGTCACTTAGCGAACCGACTTATCCAGCACAACGTGGAGTGTAGCGGTCACCCTTGGGCTGTCACTCAGAGCCTAGCGGTCCTCCTCTGGCCGCTATGCAAAGCTTAGCAGTTCTCTAAGGGCCGCAAGCAAAGACCTTACGGTCGGTCTGAAGACCGCAAAGCCAAACTGACTTATACACTCAACCTAGCGGTCTCCAATGGGCCGCCAAAGACCAAAAATGGTCTCTAGAAGAATCACTAAGCTGATACGACGGGAAAACCGTAGGGAAGCTCAAAACCTGGTATTTCCATGCCCCAATCACGTCTAAAGAACGGGGAAACAACCGTAGACATGTTATACACCTTCCACAAGCTGGAAGGGATCAATCCAAGCGCAAAACGACAAGAAACGGGCGATTCCAACGAATCGACCCAAAATGAGTCACATGGGTTCTTGGGCTCGTACCGACCCCAAATGGCATCCAAATGCAGTAAAACTAGCGGGAATGAAATCCTAACATGTCAGGGGTTCTAATGAAACCAATTAAGCTGAAAACCGTCGCCGGGAATGGCGAACACGGCTCACACCCCCCAAACATGCATTTCACCCAACCGAGGTAAAACCCTCTCAAACTCACACCGTTTGGCTCCAAATCGCGAGGGAATGGAGTAAAAGAGTAGGGCATCTGTCCCCCTACCTCCACCGAAGTTCTCGCAAGCCGAGACAGCCACAATATGCCAAAAACCATGACACGAACTCACCCACGCCGACTTTAAATCCACCGAGGGATCGCGCCAACGCCACGCTCCGATCTTCACGCCATCACGCTCCAGGTCAGCTCCTCGCCGTCACCGCCTCACCCAACTCCGCACTGGTCGCGCGCCCGGGGGAGAGGAGAAGAGAGGAGAGAGAAAGTGAGAGACGTGAGGGGAGAGGGTGGAGGGAAAAGGGTTAAGTAGAAAAAGAAAAATAGGAAATTAGCAATTTTCCTAAAATCCGATTTTTGGCATGAAAATTCATAAATTCATAAAAATATGAAAAAATAGTCTTCGCGATCCTCGGAACGAGCACAATGCACTTGTAGTGTCCCTGAGTAGCAAAACTCAACGGTCAACTCTCCACAGGATTCTGCAAGTTATACAAGGGAAAAACCCGCGTGGATCGTAAAACACGTACCATGACCCACGAAAGTGATCCGATATGATGTGAAACAGAAGTGGGGGGGTCTTCTTCATTCTACCCATGGTCACGCTATATCGTTTATGCGCGTTCTGAAGAACGCGCTATATCGTTCTAACGCGTTCACAGACGTTGGCAGAACAACGAACCTTGACGTTGGGGCGCCCGTGGATGACTTCGGGGGAATGAATCACAGGGGGAGAAACACATTGGATGGTGGGTAATACACGAGGGATCCTAAATAGACACATGAGGGTCCCTAAATAGGGATTAAACTAACCTAATACTAGCTAGGATAACTTGTGAAGGTGGCTACGGGGGTGGGAGACGGGGGATAAAGATGATGTGATGGAGCGAGCTAGGGCCGTGATGGGGCTTGACTGGGGCCTCTCGCCCGGACCCATCGCAGCACCGGTGCAACCGAGCTCCATCTTGGCCTTGGCAGCATCCTTTGCGGCGGTGGAGGGAGGTGAGCGGCGGTGGAGGAAGAACGGAGATCCGAATGGGGCCTCACACCCGACCCCATCTCAGAGCCGATGCATCTAGAGCTTCGATCGTCCTCCATTGAAGGGGAAAAGAGAGAGGATCAGGAGAAGATGATTGGGCATCGCACCCGGAGAGGGGAGGAGGAAAGAGGGTTCCAAAGATTGGGGGAGATAGCCATGGCTACACTCATAAACTCTCATAGATTCATTGCTTCTTTTTTTTTGATCAAACGAGATGGGATACATATATAGGGGAAGGGGAAGACAAAACGACGCTAGAACATTGATTACAACCACGGAAAACAACAAACATTGAAGACTTTGGAGTTCCAAGCGCCGAAAAGTTGGACCGTCAGCAACTGCGTTTCTGTCTGAGATCGCGCTAGGGAAACCTAGCACCTTCTTCCAGGTCACGCTACCCAAAGGTAGAGCATTCATCTTCGGCCTGACAGCTTCCATGATCCGCTTCGGCCTGGCAGCTTGCTTGATTCCCATCAAACCCCTCCACTTGGGAAGGTTCATCCTCGAACCTTGTAGCTCAAGATCCCAGTATGTGAGAACAGCCTGGTTCCCTAAGCTCTGATACCATTTGATGTGAAACAGAAGTGGGGGGTCTTCTTCATTCTGCCCATGGTCGTGCTATATCGTTTACGTGCGTTCACAGACGTTGGCAGAACAACAAACCTTGACGTTGGGGCGTCCGTGGATGACTTCAGGGGAATGAATCACAGGGGGAGAAACACATTGGATGGTGGGTAATACATGAGGGATCCTAAACAGACACATGAGGGTCCCTAAACAGGGATTAAACTAACCTAATACTAGCTAGGATAACTTGGTGAAGGTGGCTACGGGGGTGGGAGATGGGGAATAAAGATGATGTGATGGAGCGAGCTAGGGCCGTGATGGGGCTTGACTGGGGCCTCTTGCCCGGACCCATCGCAGGACCGGTGCAACCAAGCTCCATCTTGGCCTTGGCAGCATCCTTTGCGGCGATGGAGGGAGGTGAGCGACGGTGGAGGAAGAATGGAGATCCGAATGGGGCCTCACACCCGACCCCGTCTCAGAGCCGATGCATCCAGAGCTTCGATCGTCCTCCATTGAAGGGGAAAAGAGAGAGGATCAGGAGAAGATGATTGGGCATCGCACCCGGAGAGGGGAGGAGGAAAGAGGGTTCCAAAGATTGGGGGAGATAGCCATGGCTACACTCATAAACTCTCATAGATTCATTTATGCACAACGGAAGATAATCGAGAACGTGAATAGTCGGCTAGTACGTCTCAAGCGAGTAATATAATCAGAGCGCAAATCATTCACACATAAGATGAATGGGCATAATGATTGATCAAAATCTAACTTTTATTGATAATGATAATCAAGTTTCAATGATATTTGACTCATTGACTAACTGGACTCAATCAAATAGAAAATTACATAATAGACTCTTGTCTATCACTAATGACAATCTAAGGCTTCGCTCCTTTTTTAATCACTCTTGGATCCACCACTTGAATAATCTGAATTTGACCCGCTAGAATTTCCTGAAAAAGATTGAAAAAGTCAGGAATGAGCACACATGCCCAGTAGGTATCTTCGTATCAACATGAAGGCAATGTTTAAGTAATTAACATTTTAGCTCTAGAATAAAGATAAATGAAATAAGACGATAGAATGTGCGGTGAAAACCTAAAATAACACTATAATCATGATTGAGATATGATATTGAATAGATATATAACAAGAATATAAGTTTGGCCTATCATGAACAAGAATGTACTTTTCATAACCATAAAGGCTATGTACTAGAAAGCCATGTAACGAGAATGTACTAGCAAGCCTATAATTTCACAAGAATGCCTCGTGAGAATTCGTGGATTTCACCAGTTTATAAAAAATGTACTCCCAGCGCAATGCCACGTCAGTGTTCATCATACCCCATGGTTTATAGTATGTTTCCGACTATCTGTCGTGGGGACTAGAGTGGAGACCTTGGACACTGTCCGTGCCCGCTCTTGCATCTTCAAGTTATAAATCAAGCTACTTCCACGAGTAATATAAATATGGCCAATAATGTAATACGTTCAAACTATGGTTCCATGATAACAAACATCAAGGTAAGAACGCTTCAATTAAGAATATACGAGTTCAAAGATTTACGTTAGAACTAGGTTATGCCATGGAGAAAAATCGGCAGCATAACGGTACATTCTTTAATTTCCATAAGTTATCAATACCTTATTTGACAAGTGTTAAGTTTCAAGAAATCATTAGACTATCTAGGAACTTTGGAAAACCCAACCCAAAGGTCAAACCTTGGGTTAGACAAGGTTAGGGATCAAGCGGTCGTTTACTGGACCGTTTTCATACTCAAGCAGTCTAGATTGGACCGTTTAAGATAGCATGCGGTTTAGTTAGGACTGTTTAGAAACAAGGTCAATGAAACGGATGAACTAGAACCATGCGGTCTAGACAGGGTCGCTAGGAGTCCTTAGCGGTTAGATAAAGGGCCGCTAAGTATCTCTGGCGGTCGTCCACAGGCCGCTAATGTCTAGAACACCAAAAACACCGGTTAAGTGCTTTCTAACAATTGGGTTTTAAGGGTACAACCAGCTCGGCGTCCTGGTGGGAATCCCAAGCTCGTGGAGTCTTACGGAGGCCTTGAAACAATATCACCTAGTCCGGTGGAAGGAATATCTAACAGAGAGGATCACAAGTCCAAGATTTGTGTGCTTAATGTGCAAAGTGTATCTAATGACATCGTACCAGAATACGTGCCATGTACTTAAGAAAATGACTCGTAGATAAGAAAGAATCATGTAAAACAACGATCAAAACCACTAGTAAAATGAGTTCATCTATCATTTAAAGCATGGATTTAATACAAGAGTATAATGTTTCGCATGAAACTAACTTAAGTAAAAATAATTTGTAAGTATATGTGACACATAAAATCTACTAACAATAAGCCACCAATAAATCCAACTTTATAGATATAATACTTAAAACAAGGGTAAAACCTAATTATCTAGGCTTACCATATGATAAATAAGGCTATTTCTGCATTATGTTTCGAGTTAACATAAATACAGAAACTCAGAAAACAAAAATGGTCTAGGGATGACCATTTAATGGCCATAGCGGTGTATCATAGTGCCACTAGGAAGGGGTTCAGACGATCATTCATTAGACCGCAAATATTACCTTGCGGTCTATTTTAGGCCGCTTTCTACCTGTCTGGCAGAAACTATAAAATAACGAATAAATGTTAAACTTTGGTCAAGTTATGCTTGGAATTCATCAAATCATGTTGTAAAACTATGCTATAAAGAAAATAGACCAGGAACATGCATGGGTTTGTGTGAAATAGACAAGTATCTTTTGCATTAGGGCTAAGTTCATGCATGGAAAATTAAACGAGATGGGCAATCCTAATAAAACAGTAAATACTCCAAGTATAATGCATCAAATCGACTGCAACTTGAGGGCTTTTACTCCTAAGATCACATTTAAGCCATTCATGAGATAACCTACATCTAGTCTGGGCTTTAGAATTCGAAATTAGGGCTGGATGTCAACCCTAGTTTCTGCTCGTTCTGAACTGAACCAGCAACTTCTTGCCTTTCTCACTCCTGATTCTCTTCACCTATGATAACAAAAATTGGAGGGTAGAAATAGGGTACTAAGGTGAACAAATAAGTCTAAAGAACCATCTTCTAATTACCTCGTTTAGGACTTCTAATCTGTTGATCTTCCTGGGTCGTTAGCACAAGTTCCTGGGTTACTTGCACTGAACTAGCGTCTTTGTAGGCCTCTAACTCCTTGTAGGCTTGATCTCCTTGAATAAAATTTTAAGGGAAGTTAGACCTTACTATAATGAATGAAATCTTCTAAAGAACTTACCTCAAATAATGCTTCCATACCTTAGTTCCACGTGAGCCAAAAGTAAGGGTCGCACATGTGAAACTTGGGATCTATTTATAGGGTTAGCTAGGGTTTTGAGGATTTGAACTAACCTAGAGTCCCAATTAGACCTTACATTTGATCCTGATACCTTCTACATCCTTTCAATTAATAGATAACATCGATCCTAAATGATTTGGATCTCGAAGATCCTAGCTTTTTCAAGTCATCTTCCATTCACGAAACTGGGTTGCTTAGCAGTCATGGACGGACCCCTAGGTGGGTCTGGCGATCGTGCGATAGACCACCAGGCTTCACTAAATCCGAAATTTTCGTATTTTTGTTTTATCTTCCCATTTATCCCCTATTTAATGTATATATCCCATTTAAAATCTGTAATTTACCTAAATTACGTTTCTATTAATGGGCTTGGGTCTAAAAAGTTGGGCTTAGCCCTTTAATTGATATATAGTATTAAAATGGATTAAATAAATTCTTAATTCTTTTTAATAGCCCATTTAGCCTTTAAAATGTTTAATAATTATATTTTTAATCTCAAAAAATTCTTAGAAAATTCTCGGGCGTTACACCCTCTCCCACTTAAAAGAATTTGGTCCCCAAATTCATCGTAATAAGATTTGTTAAGGAGAGTGTACTTACATTCAAATATCTCTAGAAATCTTTTGTGCATGGCTTCTTCGGTTTCCCATGTTGCTTCATGTGACCATAATTTGGTCAATTGGACTTTGACCATGGGAATGGTCTTATTCCGAAGTTGACGTACTTCCCGTTCAATTATCTTGATTGGCTTTTGTTCGTACGTCAAATCCTTTTTAATCTCCAGATTGTCATAAGTTCTGACATAGAATGGATCGGAGACGTACCTTTTGAGCATTGAGACGTGAAATATATCATGAACTCTAGCCAACCGAGGGGGCAAAGCTATGCGATATGCGACCTCGCTAATCCTTTTAAGAATTTCAAAGGGGCCAATGAATCTCGGAGTAAGCTTGCCTTTTCTGTCGAACCTTCAAATACCTCTACCTGGAGAAACCTTAAGGAATACATGATCTCCTACTTGGAATTCCAGGTAGCGCCTTCTATTATCAGCATTTGATTTTTGCCTGTCTTGAGCCATCTAAAGTCTCTTCCGAATAAGCCGTATCTTCTCGGTAGTATCCCTGATGATGTCGGGGCCGAGAAATTGCCTTTCTCCTACTTCATTCCAACATATAGGTGAGCGACAGCTTCTTCCATACAGTGCCTAGAACGGTGCCATTTGTATACTATCTTGGTAGCTATTGTTGTAGGCAAATTCCACTAGAGGCAAGTGGTCGTGCCAACTCCCTCCAAAATCAATAGCACAAGCCCTGAGCATATCCTCCACCACCTGATTTGTCCTTTCAGTTTGACCATCAATTTGTGGATGGAATGCAGTGCTAAAGTTAAGTCGGGTCCCTAATGAATGTTGTAGACCCTTCTAGAATTGTGATGTGAACCAAGGGTCTCAGTCAAATATAATGGTGACAGGGACACCATGTAGTTTAACAATTTTCTTCATGTATAGTGCTGCTAATATATCCACAGACCATCGACTTTTGATTGATAGAAAGTGTGCAGATTTAGTCAATCAGTCTATAATCACCCATATACCATCCTGTCCACCTGTTGTCTTTGGTAATCCCATGATAAAATCCATCCCTATACTTTCCCATTTCCACTCGGGAATATCCAAGCGATGTAGTTTCCCGGCAGGCTTTAAATGTTCTGCCTTTACTTGCTGACAAGTGAGGCAGCAAGATACAAAGTCCGCTACTTCTCTTTTCATATTGGGCCACCAGAAGTTTCTTTTTAAGTCTTGATACATCTTGGTAGCACTAGGGTGAATAGCATACCTTGATTTATGAGCTTCTTCCATGATCAATTTCTTAGTGTCGGCATGATCCAGCACACAGATTCAATCCTTACACAGTAGTCTTCCATCAGTTGAAATGGAGAATTCTGACCTTTGGTCAATATTAGCCTTGATCTCCATTAATGTGGGGTCATTTTCTTATAATTTGACTAGATCTTCAATCAATGTAGGTTGGGACCTTATATTAGCAATCATGCAACCTTCCTCTTCTTTATCAACATCAAGATTCAAACAAGCAAAATCCTCGATAAGACAAGTCATACCTTTCCTGAGGCTTGCTAGAGTTGCCATGGGTCTTCTGCTAAGAGCGTCAGCTACAGTATTTGCTTTGTCTGGATGATATTAGATAGTAAAGTCAAAGTCTTTGAGATACTCCAACCATCTGTGTTGCCTCATGTTTAATTCCTTTTGGGTGAAGAGGTATTTTAGACTTTTATGATTTGAAAATATAGTGAATTTCTCCCCATAGAGGTAGTGTCGCTAAATTTTCAAGGTGAATATAACCGTAGCTAGTTCCAGATCATGCACAGTGTAATTTTCTTCGTGACGGTTTAACTGCCTTGATGAATAGTAAATCACCTTTCCATTTTACATAAGAACGCATCCTAGGCCAATGCCAGATGCATCAGTATAGACTTCAAAGCCACCACCCTCAACAAGTAGTGCCAAGATAGGGGTCGTAGTGAGATGATCTTTAAGAGTTTGGAAGCTTTCTTCACAATCCTTTGACCATATAAAAGGGTTCTTCTTTCTTGTAAGTCTAGTCAAAGGGATGGCGATTTTAGAAAAATCCTTAATGAATCACCTATAATAACCAGCCAGACCCAGAAAACTTCTAACTTCTGACACGGTCGTTAGCCGAATTTAGTTCTTAACCGCTTCTACCTTGGAAGGATCGACATCGATACCTTCCTTTGAAATAATATGGCCAAGAAAATAGACCTCCTTTAGCCAGAACTAGCACTTGCTAAGCTTTGCGTAGAGTTGATGCTCTCTTAGGGTTTACAAGGCTATTCTTAAGTGCTCTTCGTGCTCCTCCTTAGTTTTGGAGTATATAAGAATATCATCAATAAAGACGACCACAAATCTGTCAAGATAAGGCCTGAAGACATTATTCATGAGTTGTATAAATACTGCCGAGGCATTGGTTAACTCGAATGGCATTACTACGAATTCATAGTGCCCATATCTGCTCCGGAAAGTAGTCTTGTATATGTCTTCATCTTTGATCTTGAGTTGATGATAACCCGACCTGAGGTCTATCTTGGAGAAATATTCTGCTCCTGAAATTCATCGATACACGACAAAGGATATTTGTTCTTGATAGTAAGTTGATTCAGTCACCGGTAGTCAATACATACCCTGAGGGATCCATCCTTCTTCTTGACAAATAAAATGGGCGCACCCCAAGGGGATGTGATAGGTCGAATGAAGCCCTTGTCTAATAACTCCTGAAGTTGCTTCTTCAATTCTGAGTTCTATAGGGGACATCCAGTAAGGAGCTATTGAAATAGGTGCTGCTTTGGGAACGAGTTCAATAGAGAAGTTTACTTTTCTTTCGGGTGGCAAACTGGGTAAGTCCGATAGGAACACATCGGGAAACTTATTCACAATGGGAATATACTAGAAGATGATTTCCTTGGATTCAGTGATGATTACGGAGGCAAGAAAAGCTTCACATCCTTGCGAAATGAGTTTGCAAGCATGGAGAGATGAAATAATGGTAGGATGCTTCTTATATTTGATACCAAGGAAGGAAAACCTTAGAAGACCTGATTTTTGAAAAGAAATTATCCTATTGCGACAATTTATATAGGCGTCGTGGTCACCAAGCCAATCTACACCTAGGATAGCATCGTAGGCTTCCATGTCAAGGCATACGAGGTTTGCAGGAAGATTATAACCTTCTACCATTACCTCGCTATCGGGGTAGTTGTTGGGACGGTGCGATTGATACAGAGGGGGGGTGAATGTATCTCCTTCAAGAATATTGCCCAAATTAAAAAAACAATACGCCTGCTACTTGATACAGTTGCAGAGTAAAAGCAATAGAGTTCAAATAGGCATTTGATCGACCAGATGAGTTGCTGACTATACTAGTGGAACCAGATGAAGTCTAATGCCAAAGGACAGAACAATGAAAACTAAACTCACTTAGCAAGATGTAAAGCTCAAGGCCACTGCAGATCGAAACAAGACTATTCAAACAACCTGTGAAATAGATAGAAGATATGGAAGAACACACCACAGGCAAACCACAGAACAGTAGGTTTTAGGTGGTTCGGTCCACAGACCTACGTCCACCCCTCACTCCCAACCGGAGTGAGGCTTCCACTAGCACAAGCTAGAAACCGCAGACTCAGTCTGCAACAGGTGCTGCCACACAGCTTGAACAACCAAGGGAAACAAATCCTTCAACCAAGCTCTGCTACCCACAGAGCTTGAAACTTGTTCCAGCTACCAGCTAGAACAGAACCGGAGAAACCTCTCCCTTCCTCCACACACCGGAGGGAACCTGCTAATGACAACCTGTCACTAGCAACACCAGAGATCACCGATCTCTCTTCCTTTGCAACCCAGAGGGAAACAGGAGTAACACTCCCTTCCTCCACACACCGGAGGGGAATCAATCACAAGTAGCACCCAGCTACTTGCAAATCGAAGACACAAGATCTTCCTTCTCCTGAGTCCACAGGAGGAACCCGATCCCCAACAGGGCAATCGGAAGAACAACAAGTGACTGTTTAAAAAGAAAAGCAAAAAACCGCAGCAACAGAAAGCTGGAGAAATAAGAAATCAGAATGTGGCTCTCACAGGAGCTGGCTGGCCTGGATTTGATCCACGGTCCAGCAGGAACAGATCTTCAGTTGAAGCTTCTATCACTCTAGCTCTCTCTTCTTCTCATTCTTCTATTTCTTCTCTTTCGCAGGCTCTCTCTCTGTCTCTTCTTTCTTCTTTCTTCTTCTTCTTTCTTCTTCTTCTGCTCACAGCCTCTCTACTGCACTGTCTGTCTATTTCGATCACTCTTTCTCTTTCAGATCATTTTATCTCTTCTTCATCTTCTTTTTTCAATGGACGGAGGCTTCTATTTATATCAGGTTCAGCATGTGCTAGGGCGTGCTCTTTTCGATTCCCGCCCAAGCTTCAGTCCACGTGGTGACTTCTCAGCATCTTGGATCACGTGCCAGATGCCAGCCTCGTGTCACGTGCCCAGACTCTGTAGATTAAATGAAAAGATACTTCAGTCGATCAGCAGAATGTATAGACTTAATGTAAAAACAGCAGTGTACAGACTTAAAAGATGCAGCGTGATAAGCAACCGAATGCATATACTTTAGAACAGCAAATGATCAAGTATGTACACTGAGAGAGTGTATAGACTTGTAACATGCGCTCTCAGTGTATAGACTTGCTGATGAATGCATTATCATAACAAGATAGAATGTGTAGACTTCTGTGAAATGCATGAGGGAATCGGGTGTATAGACTTAAGCTAAAGCATGTAATGCAACACAGTGTATAGACTTGAAGCCTTGAGAACGAGTGTATAGACTTTAGAGCAACAAAAGAATAAGTGTGTACACTGAGGGAGTGTACAGACTTTAACTTGAAGATCGTTCAGGAACAAGCCATAGCAGTGTATAGACTTAAGCGTTCTTGAGCATAACAAAACCAATGTACAGACTTCATTCAATGCAAATGAATGTATGGACTTCATTAAGTAAATGGCTATACAGACTTAGTCCTAGGGCAATGCAGACCAATGTACAGACTTTGGCGAAGTAAAAGGCTGTATAGACTTGGAGACCCAAAGGCAGTGTGTAGACTTGATAATGAAATGATGCAGCCAATGTATGGACTTGAGTAGTCTAAGACGCAGAATGAGACGGTGGAGTCTGTATAGACTTCTGCTCAATGCATAAGATGGTAACAGAGACGATCCACTATACAGACTTGCTCATCATTCAACAACCAATGTGAAGACTTCCCGATGTATAGACTTGAAGGGAAACATAGGTGAAGCTTCCAATGTACAGACTTGGAAGAACACTGTTTAATGTGTAGACTTGATCAAGAGTCCAATGTGCAGACTTGCTACCGACCAAAGTATAGACTTGGTGGTCGTGAGACGGTGGCCAAGACACTGTACGGACGGATGTATAGACTTCGCCTAAACACTGTCCGATGTACAGGCTTTAGTCTGAAGCGTTGTATGGACTTGCAAGAGACGCACAAAGAGACACTGCCTGAGATGGTCAACTGGACGCTGACTCTGTACAGACTTCAACTTAAAGATGCACGATGTATAGACTTTCCAATGTCTAGACTTATTAGCAGTGCGTGCATCTATAGGATTAGCAATGTATTGACTTGGCCAGGAAAGCGTAGGGAAAGATATGAGTGTATAGACTTGGCCAAGCGTAGGAAAAGCCCCCAATGTGCAGACTTTGAACTCTGAACACTGTACAGACTTTGCAATCAACAGGCGATGTATAGACTTGCTAGTCTGAAGGCTAATGTATGGACTTAAAGGTTAACACTCGAATGTATAGAGTTGAAGGGCTAACAATCTAGTGTATAGACTTCAAAAGGACAAAGCATCCACAGACCAGATGATGTACAGACTTTGCCAATATGAGACACTGTACAGACTTTGTCAAGTGACTGGCTGTACAAACTTCAGAAGATGAAGACTCTGTATCGACTTGAAGACCATGAGCCAATGTATAGACTTGCCTTAACAATGAATGAGTAGACTTTGAAATAGGAGTCAGGCAAACGGATGTACAGAGTTGGCCAAAGCAGCAATGTATAGACTTTGAAACCCAGACAGTCAGTGTTCTGATGGGTCGACGCATCAGTAGGGGTGGGTCGACCCACTACTGTCCATACTAACTAAACAGACTTGGCCAATGCATGAAGCACAGTCCAGTGTATAGACTCGATGCCTTGAAGATCAATGTACATACTTTGAAGACCGACCTAGCAGGATGTGTAGACTTAGAATGCAACCAGATGTCTAGACTTGATGTGAGGCAATGCACAATAAACATGAACCAATGAATTGAATGCATATAGCAGACATGAACTGAATGTATGCAGGAGAACTAATTAAAGCATTACCTGATCTGAGCATTCACCTTACCTGTCATGATTTAACTTTGACTCTTTGACTTGGGTTAACTTCATGACCTGTGAGACATCCTCAACCCTGTTCTGACAGTTTCTCATAATGCAACAGGATTATATCATCAAGGATGTAAACATAATGAGACATAATATCTGTCATCATCAAAACTCCAGAACCACAGGGGACACAACAATCTCTCCCTTTTTGATGATGGCAATATTATGAGTCATTGCAATAGGTCCATCATGATGATTATGAAATACCATCCATCATGATAATTATGAAATACCATGTGACAGTTCATAAACATGCACCCATAATGACTAATGCATGCACCAATAAAGACTAATGACTCACACCAAAAATTCTCCCCCTTTGTCAACATCAAAAAGAATGGAGTGGTCATTGACTGTTTAAGAATTTGAAATAGGAGCTATTATGCAAACAGAGTTACTATCATCTAAAACTCCCCCTGACAAGATACTCTCCTGAATGAACATTGAACCACAGGGACATGCAAAAGTTCTCCCCCTTAGATGGACAGTGATTGGAATGAAGCACAGGAGATAAAGAAATCAACAGTTAAGTCTGAAATAATGGAGTCCATTGTGAGAAAGAAGGCACTCAGAATAAATGAGAAAGGTTTTCAATGGGATATCAATTTCATAAATCTGATTAAATAGGTATTTCAGACTCTTCTATTATAGAGATTTATGAATGATCTTCATTGACAAGTCAGATCAGAATATGATGTATGCAAGGCTTGTTCATAAGCTTTCTGTACTCATATCTGAAATCAGTTTTAATAAAGGTGAACCTTGCTTTCATATTGACAGTCTTGTTTAACCTTCTTCTTCCTTACTCACTTAATTTCAAAGATTCCTTTAAGAGATGCAATCAATAGTAATGAAGTTAAACACATAAGAAAAACATTTGTTTCTGTCAAGGGTTCCAATAGAATATTTCTTTTGCACATATCTTTCAAATGGTATACTAGATTAGCAGCAATTTTCATAACATTCTTCATGAGCACTTGAGTTTAGTACACCCTTGTAACTAGAGGATACACGTTGTTTAGACGCCAGTATCCCTAAGCACTTGGATGGACTAACTGTCATGCTTCATAGGAACAGAGATTGCATTTACACTTCATGACACACTACAGATCATTTCTTTGATGAGTGAGATGTATTTCTCAGTGTGCATGCTATTGCTCTGCCAGATTATCAATCATTTTTAAGCAGAGTTAACTATGGCACCTCATGACACAGTCTTTGGACATGATTTCTCAGTGACCAAGGTCATTGCTCTGACAAGATTTACCCTTAGACATAATCCATATTCTCAGATGTTTAAAAATCAATACTAATTTCATACATATCAATCAAGGAATATCATGATTTCAGAATTTTCAGAATTCAGAAGAGTTTAAAAGACTCAACATGAAAATGTTGGTTAAAGTTTATTAAGACCAACTCAGATATTTTCAAGATATGTTCATAAGCAAACACAAGACATACATGAAACATCAACCGGCTGAAAGAATCAGACATTCATAATCCTATATAATAGAAGATTCATGTTTAAGTTATTTTTCAGATTTATGATCAGGATATGTACAGAGAATTCTTTCTGAGTTTTCAGGAAAGGCCGAAACATTTTTGGGAACAGCCAATTCAACAGATGATACCAATGAATAGGATGAGTGAAGATGGCTGATAACAGTTGAAGCAGGAAGCTGAAATGTGTTGCATTACACATTCATCACAGGGATTTAGGCAAGATAGCAGTTCAATCTGAAGATGGGAAGTTCAGATGGTAGAATATGAATAATGCTCCCCCTAAATGTATGCATGATCTAACATTCCTAAATGTATGCAACTCTGACCTATGGTACCAGGCGGAGGACTTGGTCTAAAGACTACCTCACACATAGTAAGCACTTCCAGACAGAGTTCATCTGCCCTTTAGTATCTTACTATTTATATACCAAGAGTCATGCATGACAATCCAATGCATATGCAGTTCTACATGCATCTTTTAGCTAACACTGTGCCACTTATATGCAATTGTGATGCATGTGCATGTCAAATGTGCAGATGAACATTTTTAAGCATGAGACATCATCCAAGCAACAGACTTACTCAACTCACCTTTTCAGATTTTTTAGAATGCAATTTGTTTTCAGAGATTATGCATTTTAACAAATATCAACTAACTGTAATTAACATATGTATGCATCAAATGCAGACATTCTTTAAACTCATGTATGCACCAGTGCATGATAAAAGAAAATTACAAAAGGCAGATGCAGTTCTGGACATGTATGCATTGACATATTAAGCATGATGTTCAATTAAAACAAAAAAAAATTCAGGTGAAGAAACATTTAATCAGCAGAGTTGGGGTTTACCATACTTTGGATGCCTTGGTTTATTTGACCCCCTTTTATTCCTCATCCCAAGGCATACCTGCAAAGCACAGATCTCATTTTGTGTTTCTAGGTACCCAAGACTTCTTGGGTCCTACTTTGTTAGTAACACCTCTGATAGGTGCTTTCCACATTCTTTGGGCATGTAAGTCATCAGACTTCATTAAATTACACTCACTCATGGAGTGCCCAACCTGCCCACCATAATGACAGGAAACAGCAGATCTTGAATTCTTTTTATTCACAACATTGTTAGCATGGAATCTGTGTGCATTATTCTGAACATAAATTTTATGTGCATTGGCATGAAGATTTCTGTTACTTGCATGAGATTTTGGTTTACCTTTACCTGCCCACCAGCATTCCGAAGCTCGGTGGCCAAATTTTCCACATTCAAAGCATGCCAGACTCTTTTCTTTAAAAATAGTTTTATTTCTTCCAAAAACATTTCTATTTGCAGGGAGTTTTATATTCTGAGAGAAAGTTCTTCCCTGAGCATGCCAACAGTCCTTGACTGTATGGCCATGTTTTCCACAATGAGAACAATTAGAAAAGGTATTTCTATGAGGGCCTAACCAGCATTGTGCAGCAACATGTCCTATTTTTCCACAGTTATAACAATGAATTTTCTTTTCCCTAAGGACATGATTTCTACCCTGATTGTTTTGAGCAGCTGCTAGGTCATCTTTTTCCATCAAATTACACTCATGCATCAAATGTCCATATTTGTGACAGTAGTGACAGATCATTTTCTTTCTAGATGCATGCGAGTGAGTGGGTGAAACATGCAGAGTGGGAAGAGAACATGTTGATGCTTTTCTTTCTGTTTTTCTGTTGTTTTCTCTTGAGCAGTTGACTGATAACCTGGAAGGTTCTGAGGGCTGTGAGAGGTTGAGCTGGAAACAAAGGAAGTTTGAACTTTGTTTTGAAAACTCTTCTTATTTGAGGGATTATAGCCCAACCCTTCCTTCTGAAAATTTACCTTAGTTCCTAGAATTTTGTCCAGATTATCTTTTCCGTCCACAAATTTTGACAAGGAATTATTCAAATCTTCAATTTCATTTTCCAAAGAAACGATGTGTATTTCATAACTGGCAATCTCTTGTTCATTGTAATTTACACATTCGCTTAGCACCTTGTTTGCAATTTTACATTCCTCAATTTCTTGTTCCAGATTTCTCAATTTTTCAGACTCTTCAATGTAAACAGTTTTTCCTTTTTCTAAGAGAAGAAGTTTCTCTGACATAGCAGTGTTCAACTGCTTCAATCCTTCAACCTCTTGAATTAGTTTGTCATTTTTTGATTTCAGATTTTCAATTTCTTCAACAGAGTCTTTATCAATTTTTATTGAGCTCATTTTATCATTCAACTCTTCCTCTATCTGTTCAAGCTCCAGAATCTTGTTTAACAGATCTTTGTTTTCTTCCTTTAGAGAAACAATAAACTCCTTATGCCATTCTAAATTTGAGTGAAGATTTTCATTTATTTCCTTGAGGAATGGACACTCATTGCATGCAGATTTAACCGAACATATTGTTTGAACCTGGAGTTTTTCACATTGTTTCTTAAGACATTCATTTTCAGATTTCAGTCTACTTAGTTCAGAGCAAACACATTTAAGTTCATTCATCAATTTTTCATTCTGGTTTTTATGCATATGGATATCTGACAAATAGGCATCATGAGATTGCTTCATCTTTGAACAATTTTCACATGGTGAACTTGAACTACCCTGATCACTTTTCTTTTTCAAGTTCTTGTATCGTTTTCTTAATTGTTCATGAGACTCAAACAGCTCAGCATATGCATTCTCCCAATCATCTAAAGAAAAATTCTCGAAGATGTTTACCTCCTCCTCATCATCTTCTTCTTCATTTTGGCTGCTGCTAGGAATACTTCCTTTAGCCATCATGCAGTTGTCTTCATTTAACCTGTGAGCTAGCTTCAGCTCCTCCAGGATGTCCTTGGCAGACCTGCAATCATAAAAACAAGAGTGTAAGGCTCTGTCAGTGGCTGCTTTCATCAGATTGAAGGCTTTCTGATTTTCTCCATCCTTTGATCTGTGGCTGTTGGTCCATTTGGACACTTTCTTTGGTAATGTGTGAGGACCTTGTGAAATTAATTTCCACAGATCAGGATTAACTGCATCAACATAATTTCGTAGACTGATAAACCACGCATTAAAATTAGAACCATTGAAAACCGGTGGATCACCCATGAAAGCTGATCAGATAAATGCAACAGGAATAATGAAGCACCAAGACAGCAGGATCGAATCTACAGATCGCTGGACCTTCTAAGCAGACAACCTGCTCTGATACCAATTGTTGGGACGGTGCGATCGATACAGAGGGGGGGTGAATGTATCTCCTTCAAGAATATTGCCCAAATTAAAAAAACAATACGCCTGCTACTAGATACAGTTGCAGAGTAAAAGCAATAGAGTTCAAATAGGCATTTGATCGACCAGATGAGTTGCTGACTATACTAGTGGAACCAGATGAAGTCTAATGCCAAAGGACAGAACAATGAAAACTAAACTCACTTAGCAAGATGTAAAGCTCAAGGCCACTGCAGATCGAAACAAGACTATTCAAACAACCTGTGAAATAGATAGAAGATATGGAAGAACACACCACAGGCAAACCACAGAACAGCAGGTTTTAGGTGGTTCGGTCCACAGACCTACGTCCACCCCTCACTCCCAACCGGAGTGAGGCTTCCACTAGCACAAGCTAGAAACCGCAGACTCAGTCTGCAACAGGTGCTGCCACACAGCTTGAACAACCAAGGGAAACAAATCCCTCAACCAAGCTCTGCTACCCACAGAGCTTGAAACCTGTTCCAGCTACCAGCTAGAACAGAACCGGAGAAACCTCTCCCTTCCTCCACACACCGGAGGGAACCTGCTAATGACAACCTGTCACTAGCAACACCAGAGATCACCGATCTCTCTTCCTCTGCAACCCAGAGGGAAACCGGAGTAACACTCCCTTCCTCCACACACCGGAGGGGAATCAATCACAAGTAGCACCCAGCTACTTGCAAACCGAAGACACAAGATCTCCCTTCTCCTGAGTCCACAGGAGGAACCCGATCCCCAACAGGGCAATCGGAAGAACAACAAGTGACTGTTTAAAAAGAAAAGCAAAAAACCGCAGCAACAGAAAGCTGGAGAAATAAGAAATCAGACTGTGGCTCTCGCAGGAGCTGGCTGGCCTGGATTTGATCCACGGTCCAGCAGGAACAGATCTTCAGTTGAAGCTTCTATCACTCTAGCTCTCTCTTCTTCTCATTCTTCTTTTTCTTCTCTTTCGCAGGCTCTCTCTCTGTCTCTTCTTTCTTCTTTCTTCTTCTTCTTTCTTCTTCTTCTGCTCACAGCCTCTCTGCTGCACTGTCTGTCTATTTCGATCACTCTTTCTCTTTCAGATCATTTTATCTCTTCTTCATCTTCTTTTTTCAATGGACGGAGGCTTCTATTTATATCAGGTTCAGCATGTGCTAGGGCGTGCTCTTTTCGATTCCCGCCCAAGCTTCAGTCCACGTGGTGACTTCTCAGCATCTTGGATCACGTGCCAGATGCCAGCCTCGTGTCACGTGCCCAGACTCTGCAGATTAAATGAAAAGATACTTCAGTCGATCAGCAGAATGTATAGACTTAATGTAAAAACAGCAGTGTACAGACTTAAAAGATGCAGCGTGATAAGCAACCGAATGTATATACTTTAGAACAGCAAATGATCAAGTATGTACACTGAGAGAGTGTATAGACTTGTAACATGCGCTCTCAGTGTATAGACTTGCTGATGAATGCATTATCATAACAAGATAGAATGTGTAGACTTCTGTGAAATGCATGAGGGAATCGGGTGTATAGACTTAAGCTAAAGCATGTAATGCAACACAGTGTATAGACTTGAAGCCTTGAGAACGAGTGTATAGACTTTAGAGCAACAAAAGAATAAGTGTGTACACTGAGGGAGTGTACAGACTTTAACTTGAAGATCGTTCAGGAACAAGCCATAGCAGTGTATAGACTTAAGCGTTCTTGAGCATAACAAAACCAATGTACAGACTTCATTCAATGCAAATGAATGTATGGACTTCATTAAGTAAATGGCTGTACAGACTTAGTCCTAGGGCAATGCAGACCAATGTACAGACTTTGGCGAAGTAAAAGGCTGTATAGACTTGGAGACCCAAAGGCAGTGTGTAGACTTGATAATGAAATGATGCAGCCAATGTATGGACTTGAGCAGTCTAAGACGCAGAATGAGACGGTGGAGTCTGTATAGACTTTTGCTCAATGCATAAGACGGTAACAGAGACGATCCACTGTACAGACTTGCTCATCATTCAACAACCAATGTGAAGACTTCCCGATGTATAGACTTGAAGGGAAACATAGGTGAAGCTTCCAATGTACAGACTTGGAAGAACACTGTTGAATGTGTAGACTTGATCAAGAGTCCAATGTGCAGACTTGCTACCGACCAAAGTATAGACTTGGTGGTCGTGAGACGGTGGCCAAGACACTGTACGGACGGATGTATAGACTTCGCCTAAACACTGTCCGATGTACAGGCTTTAGTCTGAAGCGTTGTATGGACTTGCAAGAGACGCACAAAGAGACACTGCCTGAGACGGTCAACTGGACGCTGACTCTGTACAGACTTCAACTTAAAGATGCACGATGTACAGACTTTCCAATGTCTAGACTTATTAGCAGTGCGTGCATCTACAGGCTTAGCAATGTATTGACTTGGCCAGGAAAGCGTAGGGAAAGATATGAGTGTATAGACTTGGCCAAGCGTAGGAAAAGCCCCCAATGTGCAGACTTTGAACTCTGAACACTGTACAGACTTTGCAATCAACAGGCGATGTATAGACTTGCTAGTCTGAAGGCTAATGTATGGACTTAAAGGTTAACACTCGAATGTATAGAGTTGAAGGGCTAACAATCTAGTGTATAGACTTCAAAAGGACAAAGCATCCACAGACCAGACGATGTACAGACTTTGCCAATATGAGACACTGTACAGACTTTGTCAAGTGACTGGCTGTACAAACTTCAGAAGATGAAGACTCTGTATCGACTTGAAGACCATGAGCCAATGTATAGACTTGCCTTAACAATGAATGAGTAGACTTTGAAACAGGAGTCAGGCAAACGGATGTACAGAGTTGGCCAAAGCAGCAATGTATAGACTTTGAAACCCAGACAGTCAGTGTTCTGATGGGTCGACGCATCAGTAGGGGTGGGTCGACCCACTACTGTCCATACTAACTAAACAGACTTGGCCAATGCATGAAGCACAGTCCAGTGTATAGACTCGATGCCTTGAAGATCAATGTACATACTTTGAAGACCGACCTAGCAGGATGTGTAGACTTAGAATGCAACCAGGATGTCTAGACTTGATGTGAGGCAATGCACAATAAACATGAACCAATGAATTGAATGCATATAGCAGACATGAACTGAATGTATGCAGGAGAACTAATTAAAGCATTACCTGATCTGAGCATTCACCTTACCTGTCATGATTTAACTTTGACTCTTTGACTTGGGTTAACTTCATGACCTGTGAGACATCCTCAACCCTGTTCTGACAGTTTCTCATAATGCAACATGATTATATCATCAAGGATGTAAACATAATGAGACATAATATCTGTCATCATCAAAACTCTAGAACCACAGGGGACACAACAGTAGTGGGTTGTGAGTTTATTTCCAGGACCTAAAGGTGTAGTGATAGCTAGGTCCGAAGGTATAGGAACTGGTGAAACTGGCAATATTTTTGCAAAAGTAGTAGATATAAAGGAATGAGAAGCACCAGTATCAAATAACACGAATGCAGGATGGGAATAGATTTGAATAGTACCTTCCATTAGCCCATCATCCTTGGGCGCTTCAGCATCATCCAGAACAGCGTTAAGACGAGCATGTCACTTGCGTCCACCACTGGAAGATTGATCCTTCATGAGAGGGCAATCCGGCATGCGGTGCTCCTGGCTGCCACATCGCAAACAAGCATCGAGACGATTCCAGCATTCCTCGATTGCATGGCTGAATTTCTCGCAGAACGTGCAAGCCGCCATGACTTGCTTATCTTCCTCCTTAGCCTTCTTGTTCTTGTGGTAGCCACTACCACTCCCGTTCCAAGATCTCTTCTTACTGTCACAAGATTTGTAAGGTTCCGTGATGCTAAACTTTTCCTCTCTTCTTTCTCGCTGATCAGACTTTCGGCTCGGCTCCTCCCCTTTGCCTTTGAGTTTATCGACATTCTCCAAGGTCCTTTCATATAAATGAGCTCGTTGGACCATCTCCGCATAGGTCCGAATATTTTACGAGCCAAGTTGTTGAATGAAGATGGGCCTTAACCCATCCATGAAGCAATTTGCTTTCAAAAGATCAGTGCTCACTAAATGCTGAGCATAGGGTGCTAGGCGAGAGAATCATAACTCATATTCCGCCACCGTCATCATGCCTTGACGTAGCGAAGTGAACTCTACCACCTTCCTCTCCTTGACATGTTCGAAGAAGTATTTTGCTTGGAAGAGTGTGAGAAATCCCTCCCAAGTGTGTGGTGCATCCTGGAGTGGTGCCAGAATAGACTTCCACCAAGTACGTGCATCCTTGTTAAGCTGGAACGTGGCGAGACGAACCTTCTCTTGGTCGGCACACTGCATGACCTTGAATATATGGTTCATTTCATCTATCCAACTTTCAGATTTGTCTGGGTTGGAAGAACTAGAAAATTACGGAGGGTTTAGACTCCGGAAGTTGCGGTGCAGATCACCAGCACCAGCTCTCGTGCCAGCTTGAGCCATATTTTGCAAGGCTTGGGTGAGACCCGTGATAGTTTGTTGCATTCCATCCCAATCGACATGGTGAGCCATCGTTAGAATAAGTTACCTGAGAAAAGTCATAATTTTGTCAACTCCAATGGAATTGGTGGGGTTAATCCTAGAGATTATTTCTAATTACTATCTCATCCCGGGTTCTACCCAATTTCTCTCATGGGTGGAAAATTTCTTTCCTTATTACATAGGTAGGGGTCCTTAAGCCTTGGACTTAGCCTATGACATGACATTTTTCTAGGAATAAGTAAGTCCTAAGACCTATACTCTGATACCACTTTAACTATCATGCCCAGACATTTATGCACAGCGAAAGATAATCGGGAACGTGAACAGTCAGCTAGTACGCCTCAAGCGAGTAATATAATCAGAGCGCAAATCATTCACACATAAGATGAATGGACAAAATGATTGATCATAATCTAACTTTTATTGATAATGATAATCAAGTTATAATGATATTTGACTCATTGACTAACTGGACTCAATAAAATAGAAAATTACATAATTGACTCTTGTCTATCACTAATGACAATCTAAGGCTTCGCACCTTCTTTAATCACTCACGGATCCACCACTTGAATAATATGTGTTGAGTCCCGGAGGGTGGCAATCAAGAGGGGAGGGGTGAATTGATGGCCAAAAAAAAAACTAAAAACAAGCTACACGGGAGCAAGCAAGATAAACAATGAACTCAAATCTAGCACGAACAGAAACACACACGTGGATGCGTGATGATGGTGTGATTAATTAACAAGAAATTGAATTCTCTCCTCACCGTGAAGCCCACACGAAATAAAGCGGAAAATCAAACCACAATGGACACACGGGATTTTTAGGTGGTTCGGGTACACACCGTGTCCCCTACGTCCACCCCTCACACGGAGGATTAACCTTCACTAGACAGTGAATCACACACACACACGCTGTATACAATAGCAAACACACACACACACTATGTAGAACAGCAAGCACACACACCACACACGTTCGTGTTGCCGAACACGAACACACACACACAAATATCAGATTTACGGACTACAAACAGATGATGAAGTCAAACTCAAAGTATTCAGAGTGAGATGAATGAAAAGAAGTTGGATTATTCTGGTTGGAGCTCCCCCTTTCACTTCCACGAATTTAATCGAACACTTTGTGCAGTACAGTGATGATCTTGGCTTGAATGAAGCTTCAAGTTGATTTGGATCGCTTCCAGCAGCTGTGGCTTGTATGGAAGTAGTTCTCCTTCTCCTTCCCTTCACTTTCACGCAATCTTCAAGCTGGTACACGGTCGGGAGGTGGCTGCTTCAACCTGCAAACATAAAGGTTTAGAAAGAAGGCTTACAGCTCAACATACGATTTTTCCCTTAGGGTTTTCATCAACCAAACGATATTATATAGGCCAAGAGAGTTATGGGGATGGTCAAGGGACCAGATCCACAAAACGTGGAGCTAAACATAGGCTCCCAACCTAATACATTTGACCCATGAGGTCGAAATCCCAAGAGTCAACAATCACGGCTCGGCCCAGAACTGAAGGGGTCGACCCTTGGGGTCGACCCTCGTGCTGTGCTAGAAGACCAGAAGTCATGGGTCGACCCCAGGGGTCGACCCTCTCAGAACCAGGTTCTGGCTCAACAAAAAATAGCAAGAGGTCCTGTAGGGGTCGACCCTTGGGGTCGACCCTCGGGGCATGGGTCGACCCTTTCAGTTGGGCTAAAAAAGGGCCGACGGGTTTTTTTAATTGATTGCCAGGGGTCGACCCTTGGGGTCGACCCTTTCAGCAGGGGTTAAGAACCCTTGCTAAGTTGCTCCGATTGGCTTGGGGATCACCCCGATGAGTCGACCCACGCTCCACAACAATCACAAACCATTATTCTAAGTCCAAGAACACATCTAGATATTTTACAAATATGAGACGATCTTAAAGAACTTCAACCATAGAATTGAATATCAAAGTTGAAGTCGATCTCACCAAACGTCCCAGAGCATTGAAATTCTTGTCCTTGTAGATTGGCCTGTCAAAATAACTCACAATTAGTTCTTTCATCCAAAATGCCAAATTAACTCACTTACCCTTAAGAAGATTACTTTGAGCCTTCATAACACGCCAAAACCTCGTATGATGAGTTGAAATCCATGACGTTAGAAAGACTCATTTTCAGTTTGCAAATAATTTGGTCAACATCAAAACCATAAGGCATTTTACATGAGGAGGGGGTTCAACAATCTCCCCCTTTTTGATGATGACAAAATTTAATCAAAATTGCATTTTTGATCAATGTAATCCACCATTAAGAATAAGTGAAACCACATAATTATGAAACATATCAACCACCAATATTGAACTGAAATCACCATACTGAACCGATATCAAGGGCAACTTGACAAAATATGTGAGATTGAGTAGCATTACCACAAGGTGTGCCGACAACAAGGTGAAATAGGAAGGATTCAAATGCAATAACAATGAGACATAATAGAACTTGAGACTCACACAATATGCCATGACTCTAAAATGCAAACTGAAAGGCAACTGAAAATGAGCACACATGCAGGCAAGCATTCATCACACATACATATAAATAGCCGAAAGCCAAAATAGTCTTTTTCTCCCCCTTTGGCAACATCAAAAAGGAGGGGGTGAAATAAGTAGGGGGTAAAGTCCAAGCTGCAAGAGCAATGTCATCTAATCTTCATCGAAAGGCGGTGAGGTGTGCGGACGCCTCATATAACCCAAGATTTCCTCAAGCAAGTTGGATTGATGATCAAATGAGTCTTGAACATACTGGGTGTGCACTTGATGACTAAGCTTCATATCCGCAAGTTGGTGTTGCATGCCCTCCAAAGTCTCCCCATAACTGTCTAATCGGTCATCTATCGAGTCCAACCGATCCATGAGTAGCTGAACCTCCTCGGAAGGCACATCTTCGGCAGGTGGGGCCTGTTCATATTCATCATCTTCATCCTCAGAATTGATCTCTTGTTCAGTACTTTTCAAAGTGCGAACTAAATTTCCATCAAGCAGCTCATATCCCATATTATGGCAAATGGAATGAATTGTGAAAATGTCAGCCTCTCGGATGGTTTGTGAGGTTTCTTGGGAGAGATCAATACCCAAGTATGTAAACACAGCAGTGAGTGCAGCAGCATATGGAATGGTGCGGTTCTTGTGCTTCATGCTATTGCTCATATGAAATAAAATCATGGCTGGGAAATTCACAGGAATGCCGCTTAAAATGCAGTAGAAAAGAAACATGTGAATTTCAGTGACCTTGTCATGACCGCCGCCCCTTGGAAGTAAAATTATGGTGATCATTCTGTGTAAAATCTGTTGCAAAGGTGGAAAATGATTGGCATTCAGCCCTGCCACAGAACGATTACCCCTTTCTTCACCTTTCATCATTTGAAACACTACATCTTCAGGAATTTCAATATCTCCAAGCATAAAACCTTCAGTCGAGAGATTAAATGCTGCTCCCAAAAATTCTGTAGTGAGAATTAACCGGTGGCCATGAACCATTGTAGTTGGGTGCTCCCCGGACATGATAAAATTTCCATAAAACTGATGTACCAAGTTGGGATATATGGCGATGTGCAGACATGAAATAATCTAGATTCGGCTGACTGCATAACACATCAACTAGTCCCGGAAGATGACGATGCAAGTTTACAAAAGATACCGACCGTGGCCGTAAGACTTTTCTATCCAATACTTTGGGTGGCGGCGCCGGTCCTCTGCCTCGGGCGCCCGCCTGACCACGCCGTGCTGGGGCCGCACTCGACTCTCCACGGCTATGTGAAGCTTGCCTCTTTGGGGCCATCTAACCACAAATCGACGGAACCGGAGATGAGGGAGTAGATCAAAATGGCTCAACTTGGAGAGAAATGCTTCCACGAGAGAAAATGGGGATCCTCCACACATCAAGAACTTACCTCAGTGCAAGGAAAAACCACGAGACGCGGTGCTAGCGTCGGAAGAACGATCTGCACGGGTAGCCACCAAGAGGACCGCGCTAGGGCACAATGGGGGATGCCAAAGAGGGTTTTAGGGCTTAGAGAAGGTGGTGGCTTAGCCTAGAAGGGGGCTGGAGGGGTTTTAATGGATGGGAGGGGGGAAACTTAGGGTTTCCTCCCTTATTGGAGCCGGTTCGGACGTGGCGAAGCCGCCTGACTGGAACGGGTCGACCCTATGGGTCGTCCCCTTTTAAACCTCGCCCCAGAACATTACCTGATAGCGAGGGTCGACCCCAAGGGTCGACCCCTTTGCGTGGGTCGACCCTTGGGGTCGACCCTTCCAGGGTTTGCTGCAAAAGCTGATGAAAATGGAATTTCAAGGAATCGAATGATATGGCTCGAGTCCCCAGTGATCATATTGTGTTGGAATCAAGAAATTTGAGTTATTTAAATGGGTATACACACTGGGGAACTTGCTTCAAGAATGACTTAGACCATAGAAGGCGTTCATTGTTTACCGTCTCCTAAAATTCAGATTTTGATGTCAATTGCTCTTTTGCTGGCCTTAAGAAAATTCAAGGAGCTATCGGCCATAGAAATTGCAAAACCAATGGTTATATTCTATAATAAGAACATGCATACCAGGCAATCAAGGTTTTCATGCACAAATTTGTTTTTTGTTATTTTTCAAGCACGACTATGCACATGCATGACAAATATATATGACACACTACAGGCAATGTGATGACATTGATGCACATGATTAAGACTCAGATTGATCTATCCTACAAACCCCTAGTTCCCTTCTAAATGATGTGAACTTGTCTACACTAAGAGGTTTGGTGAAAATATCGGCAATTTGACGATCTGTCTCAACAAAACTGATGTTAATATCACCCTTACTCACATGGTCTCTAATGAAATGATGTCTAATTTCAATATGCTTGGTGCGAGAGTGATGAACTGGATTTTTGGACAGATTTATGGCGGATGTGTTATCACAAAGAATTGGGGTGTTTTTAAAGAAAATGCCATAATCAATCATTTGCTGTTGGATCCATAGCACTTGGACAACGCAACTACCGACAGCCACATACTCGGCTTCGGCTGTTGATAATGCCACTGAATTTTGTTTCTTGGAGGCCCATGAGACCACACAACCCCCAAGAAAATGGCAGTATCCACTCGTGCTTTTCCGATCCATCTTACAGCCCGCGTAATCGGCATCAGAATAAGCGACTAGTTCAAAGCATGAATTCCGTGGAAACCACAATCCTAAGTTAACTGTACCAACAATATATCTAAAAATCTATTTCACAGCCGACAAATGAGATTCTTTTGGATTTGACTGAAATCTTGCACATAGACAAACAGCAAATTATATGTCGGGCCTGCTGGCAGTTAGATACAATAGTGAACCTATCATACTTCTAAAGAGTTTTTGGTCCACTGATGTACCTTTCTCATCTTGATCAATTTTCATTGAAGTGGACATGGGTGTTGGTTGTGACTTTGTTGATGCCAAATCGAATTTTTTTAGCAACTCCATTGCATATTTCTTTTGGTGTATGAACAACCCATCCACCGTTTGATGTACCTGCAATCCCAAAAAGAAAGTTAACTCTCCCATGAGGCTCATTTCAAACTAACTTTGCATCAATTTTGCAAAGTCGTTGCTAAGAGTGTCATTAGTGGAGCCAAAGATAATATCATCAACATAAACTTGAACAATTAAGATTTCCTTACCCTTCAATTTTGTAAAAAGGGTTTGATCAATGTTACCTCGTTTGAAGTCATTTAGGGCAAGGAAATCGCTTAATCGTTCATACCATGCACGGGGTGCTTGTTTTAGACCGTAAAGAGCTTTGTTCAACTTGTATACATGGTCTGCATGCGTTGTGTCTTCAAACCCCGGTGGCTGCTCCACGTACACGTCCTCCTGGATATAGCCATTCAAAAACGCACTCTTAACATCTATTTGAAATAACTTGATATTATGACAGCATGCAAATGCTAAAAGAACCCTCACAGCCTCGAGTCTTGCTACTGGAGCAAAAGACTCATCAAAGTCTATACCCAACTCTTGGCTATAGCCTTTGGAAACAAGCCTGGCCTTATTCCTAGTAACCACTCCTTGATCATTTATTTTGTTACGGTAAACCCATTTTGTTCCGATCACGGAGTGATTCTTAGGTCATGGAACGAGGAACCACACTTTGTTCCTTTGGAACTGGTGTAATTCCTCTTGCATGGCCAAAATCCATGACTTATCACCTAAGGCTTCTTCTAGGGATTTGGGTTCAAATTGAGAGAGCAGGGCAATATAGTCTTGATTTTCAACTTCCCTGAATGAGGCTCGTGTCCGTACTCCTTCTTCAACTCGTCCATTACATAGACCGACGGATGGTCCTTTGGAAAACTCCATTGAATTGGTGGCTGCCGTTCAGCTTGATTTTCCGGATTAGCCTCAACTTCTTGTGGTTCTTCTTCTTGTTTCTTTTCATCATTTTCATGTGGTTCTTCATCTTCTTCTTGTTTCTCCACTTTTCCTTCTTTCTTCTCGATATCTTCAATATCCAACTGATCATCCTGCAAGACAAGTTTGTCATTAGTTTTATTTGGAGATGATTCATCGATGATAACATGGGGGCTTTCCTCAACAACAAGAGTTCTCAAGTTATACACTCGATATGCTCTTGAGCTCAGTGAGTACCCAAGAAAAATACCTTTATCACTTTTGGGATCAAATTTCGCCAGGTCTAACTTACCATTGTTGTGAATGTAGCATGTTGAGCGAAACGGTCTAAGATGTGAAATGTTTGGCTTCTTACCTCTGTACAGCTCATAGGGGGTTTTCTTCAATAATGGTCTTACCATGGCACGGTTGATTATGTAGCAGGCCGTGTTCACTGCTTCAGCCCAAAAGTACCTTGGCAGATTATTCTCATTTAACATCGTTCTTGCCATTTCAATCAGGGTTCTATTTTTCCTTTCAACAACGCCATTCTGCTCGGGGGTTCTTGGTGCGGAGAAATCATGAGAATAGCCTTGAGCCCTGCAAAAATCGCTGAACTCATGGTTATCAAATTCTCTGCCATGATCACTCCGCACGGTTTTGATGCAAACCCCTTTATCATTTTGTACCACCCTGCAAAATGCTTCAAATTCCGTCAAGGCATCATTTTTATGTGAAAGGAAGTAAACCCAACAAAATCTAGAATAATCATCCACAATTACAAAGCCGTATAGTTTACCACCCAAGCTATGTGTCCTGCTTGGACCAAAGAGATCAATGTGGATGACTTCTAGAGGCCTCGATGTGGTCACATCATTCTTGCTTTTGAATGACGTCCTTGTCTGTTTTCCCATGCTGCACGCCCCACACACTCCGTCTTCGACGACCTTCAACTTGGGCAGTCCAATCACCAAAGTGCAATTTCTTCTACAAGATCATCTCCTCCATTGTCAATAAAAGGTTGGCTTCTATTCTTCCTAGAATTATTTCGCAGGAACAAACTGCATTTGTCAAGGGGAGGCACATAACAGAAAATATTGCGCTAGCTCAAGAACTGACTCAAGAATTGGGGAGAAAAACCAGAGGGAAGAATGTCATCTTTAAATTAGACATGGCCAAGGCATATGATCGACTAGAATGGGATTTTTTATTTGCTGTTCTTCATAGATTTGGTTTCTGTCTGACATTCATTCACCTGATTAGCAAGTTGGTTCAGAACTGTTGGTTCTCTGTCTCTTTGAATGGTGATATAGCCGGTTTTTTTAAGTCTACAAGGGGTGTTCGGCAGGGTGACCCACTTGCCCCTTCACTATTTATTATTGCTGAGGAAAGTTTGAGTAGATCACTCAAAGAAGCACACTTTACTGGGAAAATTGAAGGTTTTCAAGGGCCTCGGAGATGTCCCACTGTGTCCCATCTTTTTTTTGCAGATGACACTTTGATTTTCTGTAAGGCTAGCCTTGCCTCTGTCAGGAACCTTTTGAGGCTTCTCAAGACCTATGAAATGGGGTCTGGTCAGCTTATCAATACTTGTAAGAGTGGCTTCCTCTTGCACCCAAAGATCCATGATTCCATTGCCAACCGGATAACCAATCTCACTGGTTTCAGTAGACACAGCTTTCCTCTAAAGTACCTTGGATTCCCACTATTTCTTGGCCGAAGCAAAAAAGTGCATTATGCTGGTATTATACACTCCATTCAAAAGAGGATTTCTGGTTGGAAATCAAGTTTACTTTCTCAAGGTGCTAAGCTGACTTTGATAAAGCATGTACTCACATCTGTTCCCATTTATTCCCTTTCTACTTCATCACTTCACTCTGGAACTCACCTTTCGTTGGAAAAGACTTTTGCAAACTTCTTCTAGGGTTCTACTCCGAATGGGAATAAAAAGCATTGGAAATCCTGGAATCTGATTTGCAGACCCATTTCCCAGGGAGGACTGGGTATTATGTCACTAAGGCAGATGGACATTGCATTGAGAGTTAAGATGTTATGGCAAGCTATGCATTCCAAGTCCCTGTGGGCTGAATTCTTTCGAGCAAAGTATTTTGGTCAGAGTCATCTGAAAGATGTTTTGTTCACAAATATGGCTGGACCTGCTAGGCGAACCTGGATCAAAGCAAAATAGATTGTTCTGCAATTTCACAAGGTAATCATTGGAGATGGAAAACTTACTAACTTTTGGTATGACAACTGGATTGGAGAGCACTACCTGGCTGATTTTATTCCTGCAAACAGCATCCCTAATCTAAAAATCACTGTAAATGACTTCCTTGTGCGCACTCCAAGAGAGGAATTAGAGTTGCTGGACAGTTTTATGCCACCTCAAATCAAAATAGCTATTATTAACACTAGCCTCACCACAGATATAGATTTGCCTGCTTGGACATTGTCCTCCTCAGGAATATGCTCGGTGGCATCTATATATAAAGCACTTACTGGAACTGCTCTCAACCAGCCATATACTTATTGGTCAAAGCTGTGGTCACAATGGCTACCAACAAAAATCTCTGTTCACTTATGGAAAATCCTGCACAACAGCCTCCCGGTTAATCCAAATGTTCAACGCCTGGGTGTCCAACTGTGTTCCATTTGTTCCTGCTGTCAGGCCCATCATGAAGAAAGCCTGAATCATTTGTTTATTCACAGTGAGTTAGCCTCTTACATTTGGTCTCACTTCAAATCGGTGGGGCTGCCATTTGAAGGCAACTTTGCGGCTTCATTCATATCCAATGCAGCTAGCCACATCAAACTGAACTCTGCTCATGGTCACCTAATCCTAGCAACTCTTGGATATGGTTGCTGGGATATTTGGAGAGCTCGGAACTCTGTGAGATATGATGGCAGTACTCTCTCCAAAAACCGCATTCTTCACCAAATCATTAGCAAAGTAAAGCAGGCTTGTACCAGTGCAAACTATAAAGAATCTGACATTAGCAAACGGAAGATACTTGATACCTTGGGGATCCCTACCTACACTTCTATCGGAGTTCAGCTGAAAGCCATAAAATGGGTCTGCCCCCCATGGCCTTTCCTAAAATTAAATACTGATGGTGCTTGCAAAACCGATGGAAATTCTGGAGGAGGCGGTGTCATCAGGGATCACTATGGGAATGTCATGCTTGCTTTCTCCCACTTTTATGGGAAGTCTAACAGTCTTATAGCAGAGGCAAGAGCTCTACAAGATGGCATCCTTACCTCCACAGAATTTCAGATTGTCCAGCTTACATTGAGTGTGACTCACAAGTACTTGTTAAAGTCATAAAGAAGGAATATCGCTGTCCATGGTCTATAGTATCACATGCCAGAGAGATATGGAGATCTACTAGTCAGCATGACAAGTTTGTCCATATTTATAGAGAAGGGAACAAAGTTGCGGATCTCTTGGCCTCCTTAGCCTGCTCATCCAAGTGTAATATTTTTTATTCTTACAATGAGTTACCCTCTACTATAACGGGAGAGGCGCGTTTGGATAAGCTGGGTATGCCCAGCATCCGCATGATGTAATCATTATTCTTTTACCCTTATTCAGTAATATAACTCACCCCCCTAGTGGCCAGATGGTACCTCCATCTGTCCCTAGGTAGGGCTTTCCATTAAAAAAAAAAATCACCAAATCTTTCCTTGATAATTTCAGCAAGACATTGAAGCTGGCATGTCCAAGCCGGCGATGACATAGCCACGCATCATCCTTGTTCCTTGCAATCAAACACAAACCCTCATGAGAAGCATCAATTAAGTCTATCATATAAACATTGTTATACCTGAATCCAATGAACTTAACCTCATGAGTGTGTCTGTTCAAAACAGTGCAGTGATTAGAATAAAAAACAACATTGCATCCCTTATCACAAAGTTGACTTATGCTTAAAAGGTTGTGATGCAAACCTTCCACAAGCAGCACATTTTCAATGGTGTGATTTTGATTCTTACCAATCTTACCTTCTCCAATGATTTTTCCTTTGTCCTTACCATCGAATGCCACCATTCCACCATCCTTTTTATGCAGGTCCACAAACCATTCCTTGTTTCCCGTCATGTGTCGAGAGCACCCGCTATCCAAGTACCATTTGTTCTTCTGAGCTCTCGTGTGGACCTGCAATACAATTGAAGTGCTTATGGAGATTTTGGTACCCAAGCAAGCTTGGGTCCATGGTGGTTAGAAGCATGATGCACATATGATCTGTTTCTGACTTTAGCAAACTTTTCTTCATCATATTTCAGAATTCTACAGTCATACATGTCATGACCCATTCTTCCACAATAAAAGCAATTGATATTTTCATCTCTTGTCCTCCTTCTACCAACATTGGAATAGGAGTTATGCATGTGTTTCTTGGTTTTGGAGGAAGCTGAATTTGTGGGAGCCCAATGGGTCGTTTGAATTTTTGATTTTTCAAGAATGACAAGAGCATCCTCAAGTTCTTTTATTTGAGCCAATTAAGATTGGCTCTCTTCTTCAGCCTTCACCTTGGCTTCTTTGCAAGCAATACTTGCAAGCTTTTTATGCTCCAATTCATTTTTTAAGTGTTCATGCATTTTCAAAATTTAGATTGTTCTTCTCTCATGCATGAAATCTCTTCCTCAAACAATTCAATCTTTGAAACAAGAATTTCATTTTGATGTTTCATGCCTTCATTTTCTGATTTCAAAGGATGGCATTCTTCACATGATTTGTTTGTATGAACAAGAAGATCAATTTTCTTTTTCAAATTTCTGTTTTCAGATTTGTATCTTCTACATTTTTCATACAAAGACTCATATGCGATTTGCCATTGCTCACAAGTGAGAGTTTCAGGTTCAGAATCTACCTTTTCATCATCATTGGCCATGAGGCATAGATTTTGGACTAGCTCATCAAGTCCATCCTCAATGCCGGAGTCATCCTCATCCTCGTCGCTCCATGTGGCCATCATGGCCTTGGGCTTCCTGAATTTACCTTTCTTCACTTTCTTGATGAGGTCGGGGCACTCACCTCGCATGTGGCCAGGTTTCTTGCACTCGTAGCAAATTATTTCTTCCTTCTTGCTACTTTCTCCTTTGTTTGGTCCTTGCCCTCTTGGACCCTTCCTGAACTGACCACCGAACCTCCTTGTTCCTTTGACGAACCTTCTTGCTCGTCGTGTGATCATGGCAACCAGTTCTTCATCTTCTGTGTTGCCAATAGAATCATTTTCACTGCCCTCTGAATCCGGTGAATTCACCTTTAGGGCCAGTGGTGTGACAACCTTCTTTTTCTTGTGATCTTCCTCGCTTCTTTTGATGTTTATTTCGTATGTCATCAGCGAGCCGATCAACTCATCGAGAGTTAGGGTGTTGAGGTCTTTGGAATCTTCAAGTACAGTGGCTTTTGTATGCCACTGTGAAGAAAGGGATCTCAAAACTTTTCTTACGAGCTCCTTGTTTGAATATTCTTTGCCAAGCGCCTTTAGTCCATTTGTAATTTCTGTTAGCCTTGCAAACATATCAGAAATTGATTCTTCTGGCTTCATTGCGAACAACTCATAGTCCCGAACTAAGAGATTGGCCTTTGTTTCCTTGACTTGCGATGTTCCTTCATATATAAGCCGCAGCTTATCCCACATCTCCTGCGCAGAGGCACACATAGATATTCATGAGTATTCGTTAGGATGGACGGCACATTGAATTATATTCATAGCCTTAAAGTTCGTTGAACACTTCTCTATATCTTCTTCATCCCATTCTTCTTCTTTTTCAGATAAAACATATGGACCCTTACTTATGACATGCCAAACATCATAGTCTGGGCACGTAGCAAAACATACATTCTATTTTTCCAGTAAGGGTAGTTCGATCCATCAAAGAACAGAGGCCTTTGAATGGAATGCCCTTCGGGCATCATCCCTCTGTTTGCCATTTAACGGGATCTGCTCTGACGACCGTGAGATCGTAAATCAACCAGAGACCAAAGCTCTGATACCAATTGTTGAGTGCCGGAGGGTGGCAATCAAGAGGGGAGGGGTGAATTGATGGCCAAAAAAAAAACTAAAAACAAGCTACACGGGAGCAAGCAAGATAAACAATGAACTCAAATCTAGCACGAACAGAAACACACACGTGGATGCGTGATGATGGTGTGATTAATTAACAAGAAATTGAATTCTCTCTTCACCGTGAAGCCCACACGAAATAAAGCAGAAAATCAAACCACAATGGACACACGGGATTTTTAGGTGGTTCGGGTACACACCGTGTCCCCTACGTCCACCCCTCACACGGAGGATTAACCTTCACTAGACAGTGAATCACACACACACACGCTGTATACAACAGCAAACACACACACACGCTGTGTAGAACAGCAAGCACACACACATTCGTGTTGCCGAACACGAACACACACACACAAATCTCAGATTTACGGACTACAAACAGATGATGAAGTCAAACTCAAAGTACTCAGAGTGAGATGAATGAAAAGAAGTTGGATTATCCTGGTTGGAGCTCCCCCTTTCACTTCCACGAATTTAATCGAACACTTTGTGCAGCACAGTGATGATCTTGGCTTGAATGAAGATTCAAGTTGATTTGGATCACATCCAGCAACTGTGGCTTGTATGGAAGTAGTTCTCCTTCTCCTTCCCTTCACTTTCACGCAATCTTCAAGCTGGTACACGGTCGGGAGGTGGCTGCTTCAACCTGCAAACACAAAGGTTTAGAAAGAAGGCTTACAGCTCAACATACGATTTATCCCTTAGGGTTTTCATCAACCAAACGATATTATATAGGCCAAGAGAGTTATGGGGATGGTCAAGGGACCAGATCAACAAAATGTGGAGCTAAACACGGGCTCCCAACCTAATACATTTAACCCATGAGGTCGAAATCCCAAGAGTCAACAATCACGGCTCGGCCCAGAACTGAAGGGGTCGACCCTTGGGGTCGACCCTCGTGCTGTGCTAGAAGACCAGAAGTCATGGGTCGACCCCAGGGGTCGACCCTCTCAGAACCAGGTTCTGGCTCAACAAAAAATAGCAAGAGGTCCTGTAGGGGTCGACCCTTGGGGTCGACCCTCGGGGCATGGGTCGACCCTTGGGGTCGACCCTTTCAGTTGGGCTAAAAAAGGGCCGACGGGTTTTTTTAATTGATTGCCAGGGGTCGACCCTTGGGGTCGACCCTTGGGGTCGACCCTTTCAGCAGGGGTTAAGAACCCTTGCTAAGTTGCTCCGATTGGCTTGGGGATCACCCCGATGAGTCGACCCACGCTCCACAACAATCACAAACCATTATTCTAAGTCCAAGAACACATCTAGATATTTTACAAATATGAGACGATCTTAAAGAACTTCAACCATAGAATTGAATATCAAAGTTGAAGTCGATCTCACCAAATGTCCCAGAGCATTGAAATTCTTGTCCTTGTAGATTGGCCTGTCAAAATAACTCACAATTAGTTCTTTCATCCAAAATGCCAAATTAACTCACTTACCCTTAAGAAGATTGCTTTGAGCCTTCATAACACGCCAAAACCTCGTATGATGAGTTGAAATCCAGGACGTTAGAAAGACTCATTTTCAGTTTGCAAATAATTTGGTCAACATCAAAACCATAAGGCATTTTACATGATGAGGGGGTTCAACAATCTGAATCCGACCTGCTAGAATTTCTTGAAAAATATTGAAAAAGTAGGGAATGAGCACACATGCCCAGTAGATATTGGAGAGGGGGATTTCTGTAGCCCAATTAAGAGTAGCCAAACTAGGCTCATCAGGACCAAACGAGGCTCAGCTCATCCGAGTGATATCCCTCTAGGGCCCACTTCGGCAGAAAAGCCCAATAAAGATCACTCGGGATCCCATCCTTCCTCGGTGGCCCTTAGGCTTGGAAGGCCTGAGCGATAGAACGGAGGAAGACCCACGCCCGAGCCATCCCTTATCGAGATGAAGGGCGAGCGCTTCACGCCCACTCCGACCTGACTGCATCCGAGCTATGCCCATCGCCTGGACAGGGCTGGCACTTATCATGCTTGGATCGACTGACAAATGCTTATCCATTCAACCGTTGACAGTCCTTTATGAGCAGGAGTTCAGCGGGATAAGGGTGACACGATCTCTCAAGGTCATGAAGAGCCCACGATGAGAACGTAACGATCCCATAATGAGGACGTAACTCCCACCTGAAACTCCTCAACTTATGGGACTCATCAAGGGAACTCACTATATAAACCAGGGATTCCCTCCGGCAGCAGGTAAGGTAGATACATGCCTAACACTCCCTGAGCAGGAACCACTTCACCATCTTGGTGTTGGGGAATCTCGCGCATCTCTTTCAACCTCCCTCAATACCTTCCACCATTGCTCTACTGACTTAAGCGTCGGAGGGTTTCCCCAGGGAACCATCCCTGGGCCCCCTGATTCGTTTCCCTTTCTCTGTAGTTCACTACCCGGTGATCATCCTCCCAGCTCAGGACCAGCGCGAGATCATGCCCCTTCATCTGGCGCCGTCTGTGGGAAGCGACCAAAGAGCCAGTATGGTGAGAAGAAGTTCAGGGAGGAGGTCCGCCAGTGACAGGGGAAAGGCCGCGACGGCGGCGGGGGAAGGCCCCTCTCAAGCCTCCCAAAACCCCAACTACGGTGCCAGCACTCCCGCCGACGGACCGCCCCCTCCGCCTACGGCCGGGCTGCCGCCCCCTCCTCCCACGACGGTAGGGTTGTCGCTTAACGGCGACGCCGACGCCTTCCAAGCCCTCAACGTGAAACTAGACGTCCTCGTGGAACTCATGAGGACCCAGGCAGCCAGGGATGGAAGGTCATGTGCCCCTCTGGAGAGCCCTCCCAGTGAGAACGTGTCCCAGCACACCACCGGAGGTCGCTTCACCCTCCGAGGACAGCAGCTCATCCGCAACAAAGTAGGAGGACCCTCGCAAGCTCCCCCTCCAGAACAGGAGGCTTCCTCCACGTCGAAGCGGGGCAGGCATGGGGCACGCCGTCCCTCCCGGAGATCGAAGTCCCCAGGGAGCGCCAAGACAGCCTACCTTCACGCCCCCCCAGCCCTACGACGTAGCGGCAGCCGGAGCTATCCCTCCGACTGCGAGAATTCGAGAGGCGTTTCGCAGAGTAGGAGCGCGCCCTGCGAGCCCTGCAGAAGACCTCTCCACCAGAGGACGAGGAGAGATCCCCATTCTCCGACCATATCTTGAAGGCAGAGGTATCTCCCCGAACCTCTATCCCGACCTTCAAGCCCTACGACGGCCAGGGCGACCCGGCCGACCACTTTGACAGCTTCGACGCTCTGATGACCCTTCACGGAGCATCCGATGCCATCAAGTGCCGAGCCTTTGCGACCACCCTAGTCCAAGGCGCCCAAGCATGGTTCCGGGCCCACGCCCCCGGATCCATCCGAGACTTCAAGCAGTTCGGGCGAGTATTCAAGGAGAGTTTCACCGGTAGCGGCCCCCCTAGGTCGGTAGCGGGCCTTTTGGCCCTCAAACAGGCGCAAGGGGAAAAACTCTGGGCCTACATCCTCCGATTCAAATCAGAAGCCCTCAGGATCCCCCGCCTGGACGTCACCTCGGCCATAACTACTCTGACCGGGGGCACCCGCGATGAGAACCTCCGCCGCGAGCTTATCCTCCACCCTTCCTCAACCCTTGCTGCGCTAGTGACTCTGGCATTGCGCCACGCCGAGTGCGAGGAAGTACTCAATGCCTGCCGAGACGCAACCAGCTCGGGTCGGGAGGGGGACAAAAAGCGGGCACCCGAGCCAACTCGGGCCCAGGAAAAAGGTGGAACCGAGATGGGGAACGCAAGGAACTATCGCGGAAGTACGAGCGGTACACTCCCCTGACCGCTCCAGTATACGAGATTTATGAAGACATCAAAGGATCGGGCCTCCTCCGCCAACCCGAGCCAATGAAGTCAGAGAATCGCAGTCGCAGCAAGCATTGCCTGTTCCACAGCGACCACGGGCATCATACCGGCGACTGCCACCAGCTCCAGAACAAGATCGAGCGTCTCATTCGTCAAGGGCACCTCTCCCGGTTCATGGCCGGGCACCAAGAAGACCGAGGCGCCCCAGAGGAGATCGACAACGCCACCCGGGGGGTCCACATCAACGTCATCGCCGGAGGAGCTGCATCAGGAGGAGACATCGGCCGAGGAAGGAAGCGTCACGCTGAGCGGGTGAGTCGAGCCATCGAGCCTCCTAGGGCCCCGCCAAGCGAACCCCAGGTCATAATCTTCTCTGACCAATACCTAGAGGGGCTAAGCACCCCGCACGATGACGCCCTGGTGATATCAGCCACAATAAACCATTGTAACGTAGACATGATTCTGGTTGACAATGGAAGTGCCCCTGATGTATTATCCTACGGATATTTTCTTAAAATGGGAGAGGATCCGTCTAAACTCCGCCCGATCCGGACCCCCCTGTGCGGGTTCAATGGCCAGGCCACCAATCCCGAGGGAGCCCTAAGCCTGCCGGTTACTCTTGGCACCCCACCCAAGACTGTTACGGTCATCGTGGACTTCATAGTGATCAAAGGTATGATAGCATACAATGCAATCTTCGATCGAAGAATCCTCAGCCGAACGAAAGCGGTGCCTTCTACCTATCACCAAAAGATGAAGTTCCCCACCAAAAATGGATTGGGGGAAGTCCGAGGTAACCAAGCAATGACCCGAAGGTGCTATAATATCTCGGTCGAAGCCACAAGGCCGGACGGGAAAAATAAGGGCCCCCGGGAAGTCGAGGAAAAATACGCAACCGCCGAACCTGGAGGTGAATTGCTAGCGGTTTTCCTAAACGATGGCCCGACCCTAGGAGTAAAGATCGGAGCCGACCTAACATCTGAGGTTCAACAGCAATACAAAGAGTTCCTTTCCGCGTACATCCGGGTCTTTGCATGGTCTGGTGATCAACTCCCCGGGATACCGAAAGAGACGGTGGTGCATAAGCTCAACCTCGACCCAACCATGAAGCCCGTACAACAACGCAGAAGGAAGCAGCGCCGGAGAAGCATACGATTATCAAGGAGCAGGTCACCAAGGGGTAGAAGACTGGCCTTTTTAGACCGGTCCTGTACCCGACGTGGCTAGCTAACGTTGTCCTTGTGCCGAAAGCTTCGGGAAAGTGGCGCATGTGCGTGGACTTCAACGACTTGAACAAGGCTACTCCAAAGGATTGCTATCCCTTACCGAGCATCGACCAACTGGTTGATTCAACCTCGGGCAATGAGATACTCAGCTTCCTGGATGCCTACTCAGGTTACCACCAGATCAGAATGCACCCCGAAGACATCGAGAAGACCGCCTTTATCACCGACTTCGGCGTACACTGCTACACCCGGATGCCTTTCGGGTTGAAGAATTCCGGAGCCACGTACCAAAGGCTAGTTAACCATATGTTCGAGGGACAGCTCGGTCAGAACGTCGAGGCCTATATTGACGACATGCTCGTGAAGACCCCCAAGGCCGAGGACCACTTCGCCGACCTAGCAGAAACTTTCAACACCCTCCCGAAGTACAACATGAAGCTCAACCCTGCCAAGTGCACCTTCGGGGTAAAGTCTGGGAAATTCTTGGGCTTCTTAGTCACTCAGCGTAGGATTGAGGCCAACCCCGACAAGGTCCAGGCCATCCTGGACATGCGCCCACCCACCTACATCAAAGATGTTCAACACCTCACCGGGCGCGTTGCTGCGCTCAGCAGATTCCTGTCCCGCGCGGCTGAACGATGCCTACCCTTCTTCAAACTGCTGAGAGGGCCCAAAATGGCATCTGCTACATTTGCATGGGACGAGGAATGCCAAAGAGCATTCGCTGAGCTTAAGGAGTTCCTGGCTTCGCCCCCAGTGCTTTCCAAGCCCGTCCTGGGGGAAGCCTTGTATCTCTATCTCTCGGCAACTCCATCCACAGTTAGCTCGGTCCTAGTCAAAAATGACTCGGGAATCGAGAGACCGGTCTACTACACAAGCAAGGGGCTCAACGAGGCTGAGAAAAGGTACCCAGCAACCGAGAAACTCGTGCTAGTGTTGGTTACCTCGGCCAAGTGCCTCCGACCCTATTTCCAAGGGCACTCCATCACCGTGCTGACCGGTGAACCATTGAAGAAGATCCTCGCTCACCCTGAAGCCTTGGGATGCCTCGTCAAGTGGGCCATCATGCTCGGGGCCTACGATATATCGTATAGGCCTCACTCGGCTATCAAAGGCCAGGCGCTCGCCGACTTCATCGCCGAAAGCACCATCCCGACTGAAGAAAGATCTCCGTCCGCACCCGGGCCGACCTGGGAACTGTTCGTTGACGGGTCTTCCAATTCAGCCGGGAGCGGTGTCGGCATCCTCTTGAAGTCCCCCGAAAGAGCAGAACTACAGTACGCCCTGAAGTTCAACTTCCAAGCATCCAACAACGCTTCCGAGTATGAGGCCCTCATATCGGGATCCCGTATGGCCTGGCGGTTAGGGGCTGAGCGAGTCAGCATTCACACCGACTCCCAACTAGTCGCTAGCCAGGTCAACGGTGATTATGAAGCTCGGGAGGCACCGATGATCAAATACCTCCAACTGGTCAAGACTGTGGCACAACAGTTCGAGAGTTTTGAGGTAGTCCGGATAGCTCAGGAGGAAAACTCCCGAGCGGACGCCTTCTCTCGGCTGGCCTCCTCTCTTGACCCCGAGGGTACTCGATCAGTCCTTCTTGAAGAGCTAGAGCGCCCGAGCATTAATTCGGAGCTCCTAGCTGTTGACTCAGCCTCCCCAGGTGACTAGCGTGCCCCCTACCTATCGTGGCTCCAAGACTCCCAGGAACCTCCCGACCCTCGGGAAGCCCAAAGGTTGAAATACCAAGCTCGGTGATTCGTCACTCTGGATGGCGCACTTTACCGGAGATCCTTCTCTGGCCCTCTTTTAAAGTGCCTCGGTACCGACGAAGCCAACCGAGCGATCGAAGAAGTTCACGAAGGTCTGTGCGGGGCACATTTGGGGGGAAGGTCACTTGCTAGGATCTTGCTACGGCGAGGTTATTGGTGGCCCACCCTACAGCGTGACTGCTCGACCTACACACAATGTTGTGACCGTTGCCAGCGATTCGACCACTTGGTCCATCAGCCAGCAACGGAGCTCGTCACCCTAGCCAAGCCTTATCCTTTCGCTAGCTGGGGAATCGACATCCTTGGGCCGTTCCCCACGGCCCAGGCCCAGAAAAGTTCACTATCGTCACCATCGACTACTTTACTAAGTGGATCGAGGTCGAAGCCACTGCAAGGATCATCGAGACAGTCGTCTGGAATTTCATCTGGAAGTCGATCATCTGTCGCTACGGCATCCCCTGGGTGATAGTGAGCGATAATGGTGGGTAATTTGATTCTCGGTACTTCCGAGACAGATGCGCCGACCTCAATATTCGCAATCACTTCACTTCGGTCGCCCACCCTCAGGCTAACGGGCTGGTCGAAAATGCCAACAAGGCTATCTTGAAAGGCATCAAGACTAGGCTCGGCAAAGCCAAGGGCAGCTGGCTCAAGGAATTGCCGAACGTACTCTGGTCGCACAGAGCGACTCCCAGAACGGCAACCGGTGAAAGCCCTTTTCAGTTGGTATACGGTACCGAGGCCGTGATCCCATTGGAAATTGGCAACCCCTCTCTCTGAGTCATCTGCTTCTCGCCCGAGGCAAACGACCAAAAACTGCTCAAAAATCTCGACTCAGTAGATGAAATTCGGGAGATTGCCAGCATCAGAGGAACGGAGTACCAACGCCGCCTGTAGCAACCCTGATAAATGAATATTGAAATAAAAGTAAAAACATACATAGTACAGAAGTAATACAGACAAAATAAAGCAAATTAAAAATAACGCCTCTGAGTAAGGCGTTAATTTAAAAATAAACGCCTCTACATACGGCGTGACTAAAGAAAGGACGCCCACGCATGTGGTCGTCAACTCTCACGCGACCAAATAGGCAAGTAAAATAAACGCCCATGTCTTAGGCGTGTTTCAAAAACAAGGAACGCCCTTATACAAGACGTTTCTTAAGAAACGACCTGAACAAGGTCGTTAATTTAAGAATAAACGCCCTGACCAAAGGCGTTAATTCAGTTCGTGACCCGTTCGAACCCAGAGCTTATCCAGGGAAAGATTAACCTAATCTAGTAAGTGTCTATTAGAGTAAGGACTCTATTAGGGATATGTTACCCTCAATCAAACACTACTTTTGTTAGGACTCCAAAATCCTATAAATAGTCTTGATCGAACAACCCTAAACCTATTTGGACGATCGAACTGCACAGGTATGTGAAGAACATATGTTCTTCTATTTTCTTCTTCTGTTCCTTTCTTATGAACGTAGCATGAGAAGAATTAATATTCTTCGTTTCTTCTATTCTTGCAGGATAAGAAGACTAACGGGTAAGTCTTCTTTCTTTCTCCTCCTTTACCTCTGTTAAGTTATTACGAAGCATAATACCTTCGTATTCTATCCTCTGTAGGTCGTTCATCTTCATCCAACGTCTGCTGCATCTTTGATTCTTACAGACCCTTCACGGTTATCTTCAAATCAACCCTTTAAGGTAAGATTTTCTCAAGTCTCGTAGCCCAAACTAAAAATAAATATAAGAAGCACCATGCATGATATATTTATACAGTTTGCATGTAGTTTTAATACGTTTTCTGTAAATTTTTCAAGAAACGCCCTTGAATAGGGCGCTACTTTAAAAGAAACGACCATCACAGTGGTCGTTAATTAAAAGTATACGCCTTGTATACAGGCGTTAATTTCATGAACAATCGCATGTAATCAATAATTGATCCTGTTTAAAATTCAATAAATATGAAATATCGATTCTAATATCTTGCATGACTCTACCTGTAAATTCCTGCTAATTTTCTTGTCATGATCATGTCTCCTGTCTTGGAAATTTATTTGTTGAAATATTGTAAATTCCTTGAATTCACGACCTTGACAACGTCGTTTTACACCTGTTAACGCCCCATCACAGGGCGTAAATTGAAAAGTAACGCCCCTTTCTAGGGCGCGTTTTCTGTAAATTCCTGAACTATGTATATCCTGTAAAATAAAATTAAACAGTAACGCCCCTTTCCAGGGCGTGTTTTAAATAAATCCTAAAAATTATTTATATTCTGCCAAATATTTAAATAATGAGACGCCTGCTTATATAGTCGTCAACTCTGAAGAAACGCCCCTGTCCAGGGCGCGTTTTATATAAATTATTGAAATAAAGAAATTCTGCAAAACAGAACATATGTAAACGCCCTTATGTTAGGCGTTACTTACCTGACTAACGCCCCTGACTAGGGCGTGTTTTTCATGAATTAATAAAATTATTGAAAATTCTGTAAAATAGAAATATGTAAACGCCCTTCTGTTAGGCGTTAATTACTTGAGAAACGACTTGACCTAAGTCGTTATTTTACTGTAAAACTGATTTTTTCCTGTTTTTGTTAACCGATGATTTCATATGTTATATAATATATATATCTGCACTATTCTCCACTCCGTGAGTATAGTCCCACGTTTCACGTTGTTTCATCGATCACACTCAACTCTCCAGGTTATCTAGATATGCTAAGCATCTCATTAGCATGGAGAAGATGAAAGCCCGTAAATTTCTTAATGGGCTTAGGCCCCACTATATTACTCAATTGGCGCCTATGGACATCCAAATTTATTCTGAAATAGTGCGCCGAGCTCAATTACTTGAAGGCGCCACGGAACTATCTGATAGGATCCGTGGAAAAGACAAGAAGGAACAAGTCACGGGTTCGGGTTCTTTCAAACCCAACTTTAAGAAGAGGCCCAATAATGGAGGTTCTTCCTCTCAAGATCAGAAATTCAAGAAGACCAAGCCTTTCTCTATCACCACTACCCCTTCGAATACAGTCTGCAAGCATTGTGACAAGGCTGGTCACAAGACGGAAGAATGCTGGAGGAAATTAGGAGCTTGTCTCGTTGTGGAAGCCGTGAGCATCGGATTCCCGAGTGTCCATTAATGAACGACCAAGCCGGCGATGGTAAACGCTCGGTGACAAAGAATGCTCGTCTTCATGCAATACAGGAGACCGAACCTGAAGAAGAAGGCGGATTAGTGGAAGGTACATTGAAAATTTGTTCCAAATATGCACATGTCTTATTTGATACGGGTGCATCGCATTCTATTGTTTCTAAGAAGTTTGCTGACCCGTTACCTCTAGAACCGGAATGGATGAAAATAGTGTTGTCTACTCCTCTCGGAAACGAGACGGATATCACGCATCATTACCAAAACTGTGAGGTATTGGTTCGAGGAAAGAATTTTCCTATTGATCTTATCTGTTTAGATCTAAAAGAATATGATGTTATACTAGGAGCAGATTGATTATCTAAGTACCAGGCAACGGTTGATTGCCGTAATAGCAAGATCGTTTTCAAAGAATTTCCAGAACTGACTTATACTAGTCCTAAGAGTCGAAGTAAATCCCCTCTTATTTCGGCTCTACGAGCAAGCAAGCTCGTCAGGAAGGGATGTGTATCCTTCCTTGCTTTTGTCACTGTTAAAGAAGCTAAGAAAACCAAGATAGAAGACGTTCAGGTAGTGCGAGAATTCCCAGACGTATTTCCAGAAGATTTGCCGGGATTACCCCCTCAAAGAGAAGTGGCCTTCACCATTGACCTAGTCCCTGGTGCTGGTCCTGTTTCAAAGGCACCATATAGAATGTCCCCTGCTGAACTCAAGGAGTTGAAGGAGCAGTTGATGGAACTAATCCAAAAAGGGTTTATTAGACCAAGTACTTCCCCGTGGGGAGCACCAGTCTTATTTGTAAAGAAGAAGGATGGATCCATGAGATTGTGTATCGACTATCGACAGTTGAATCATCTTACTATCAAGAACAAGTATCCACTGCCGAGAATCGATGAATTATTTGATCAGATTTCAGGATCCAAATATTTTTCCAAGATTGATCTCAGGTCGGGATATCATCAATTAAGAATCAAGGATGATGACATTCACAAGACCGCATTCAGAAGCAGGTATGGCCATTACGAATTTGTTGTTATGCCTTTTGGACTAACAAATGCCCCTGCTGCCTTTATGCAGTTAATGAATAGCATATTCAGGCCTTACTTGGATCAATTCATAGTAGTCTTCATTGATGATATATTGATATATTCTAAGACTAAGGAAGAACATGAAGAGCATTTGAGGATTGCATTGCAAGTCTTGAGGATAAATCAATTATATGCTAAACTCAGCAAATGCGAGTTCTGGCTTGAAGAAGTGGCTTTTCTCGGACATGTCATATCCAAGGACGGTTTATCTGTAGATCCGTCAAAGGTTGAAGCTGTAAGAAACTGGGAAAGACCCACTAATGCAAGCGAGATCAGAAGTTTCTTAGGTCTTGCAGGCTATTATCGGTGATTCATCAAAGATTTCTCTAAGATCGTCGTGCCCCTTACAAGGTTAACTCGTAAGGAGATCCGATATGAATGGAGTGAGGAATGTGAAAGAAGTTTCCAAACTCTTAAGGATCATCTCACTACAGCTCCGGTGTTAGCTCTACCAATAGAAGGAGAGAAATTCGAGGTCTACACTGATGCTTCTGGCATTGGCCTCGGATGTGTCCTAATGCAACAAGGAAAGGTCATAGCATACTCTTCACGTCAACTGAAGAAGCATGAGGAGAATTACCCCGTCCATGACTTAGAACTGGCCGCGGTAGTATTTTCCCTAAAGATATGGAGACACTATCTCTATGGAGTACAGTTCACTGTCTACTCCGATCACAAGAGTCTCAAATATCTATTCTCACAAAAGGAGCTAAACATGAGACAAAGACGCTGGCTAGAATATCTCAAGGACTTCGACTTCAATATACAATACCATCCCGGAAAGGGTAATTATGTTGCTGATGCCCTTAGTCGAAAGCCGAGAGCAATGATAGCCAATTGTATGATACAAGAATGGAGGTTACTTGAACAATTCTCCGAGCTCAATATAAGCTTGGACACGGAATCCAAATTTGTTACATTATCTCATGTAAGCATACAGTCAGATTTATTATCTGAGATACAAGCACTTCAGGGTGATGATCCTATATTAGTGGAAATCAAGGGCAGATTAGAAGGACAATCTGATTTTCAACTAACTTCTGATGGAAGATTATTATTCAAAGGTAGAACTTGTATACCTGATTGTCCGGAATTAAAGAAGAAGATCTTAGATGAAGCTCACCGATCAAGGTACACTATTCATCCTGGATCAACTAAAATGTACCAAGATGTAAAGAGGAACTTTTGGTGGCCCAATATGAAAAGAGAAATAGCGGACTATGTATCACGCTGTCTTAGATGCCAACAGGTCAAGGCGGAACACCAAAAGCCTGCTGGAAAACTACACCCTCTAGATAATCCTAAGTGGAAGTGGGAGGATATTGGTATGGACTTCATCATGGGTTTGTCTAAATCTAAAGGAGGACATGATGGAATCTGGGTTATCATTGACCGATTAACTAAATCGGCGCATTTCTTGCCAATAAAAAGCCGATGGTCAATTGATGTGCTAGCTGCACTGTTCATCAAGGAAATAGTCAGGATACATGGAATTCCTGTCTCAATCGTGTCTGACAGAGATCCCCGTTTTACTTCTCATTTTTGGAAGGGATTACAACATTCGTTAGGAACAAGGCTCAACTTTAGTACTGCTTTCCACCCACAAACGGATGGTCAGACCGAGAGAACTAACCAGGTTGTTGAGGATATGCTTAGAGCATGCATCATTGACTTTGGAGGATGCTGGCACGATCATTTACCACTAGTGGAATTTGCATATAATAATAGCTACCAAGCTAGTATCCAAATGGCACCTTTCGAAGCCTTATACGGAAGGAGTTGCAGATCACCCATATGTTGGAACGAAGTTGGAGAAAAACAACTGCTAGGTCCAGACATGGTAAGGGATACAACTGAGAAGATACAAGTAATCAGAGAAAGATTACAAGTTGCTCAGACGAGACAAAAAGCTTATGCTGATACAAGAAGGAGAGATCTTGAATTCCAAATCGGAGATCATGTATTTCTCAAGATATCGCCTGGACGTGGCATACGAAGATTTGGTGTTAAGGGCAAGCTTACGCCAAGATTCATCGGACCATTTGAGGTACTTGAAAGAGTTGGCGAGGTTGCTTATCGCATCGCATTGCCTCCTCAATTGTCCGAGGTACATAATGTATTTCACATATCTATGTTGAAGAAGTATGTGCACGATCCATCTCATATTATTGAACATAGAGATCTGGTGATCCAGAAAGATCTCACCTATGAACAGAAGCCTATGAAGATCTTAGATCGAGAAATACGAGCTCTAAGGAATAAGGTTATTCCCATGCTCAAGGTGCAATGGAATAAGAATCCCGAACGCGAAGCGACATGGGAGACCGAGGAATCTATGAAGAAACGATTTCCCGAGTTATTCTAAGAGGTATATACACTCTCCACGTGTATAATTATATATAATGAATTTGGGGACCAAATTCTTTTTAAGTGGGGGAGGGTGTAGCAACCCTGATAAATGAATATTGAAATAAAAGTAAAAACATACATAGTACAGAAGTAATACAGACAAAATAAAGCAAATTAAAAATAACGCCTCTGAGTAAGGCGTTAATTTAAAAATAAACGCCTCTACATACGGCGTGACTAAAGAAAGGACGCCCACGCATGTGGTCGTCAACTCTCACGCGACCAAATAGGCAAGTAAAATAAACGCCCATGTCTTAGGCGTGTTTCAAAAACAAGGAACGCCCTTATACAAGACGTTTCTTAAGAAACGACCTGAACAAGGTCGTTAATTTAAGAATAAACGCCCTGACCAAAGGCGTTAATTCAGTTCGTGACCCGTTCGAACCCAGAGCTTATCCAGGGAAAGATTAACCTAATCTAGTAAGTGTCTATTAGAGTAAGGACTCTATTAGGGATATGTTACCCTCAATCAAACACTACTTTTGTTAGGACTCCAAAATCCTATAAATAGTCTTGATCGAACAACCCTAAACCTATTTAGACGATCGAACTGCACAGGTACGTGAAGAACATATGTTCTTCTATTTTCTTCTTCTGTTCCTTTCTTATGAACGTAGCATGAGAAGAATTAATATTCTTCGTTTCTTCTATTCTTGCAGGATAAGAAGACTAACGGGTAAGTCTTCTTTCTTTCTCCTCCTTTACCTCTGTTAAGTTTTTACGAAGCATAATACCTTCGTATTCTATCCTCTGTAGGTCGTTCATCTTCATCCAACGTCTGCTGCATCTTTGATTCTTACAGACCCTTCACGGTTATCTTCAAATCAACCCTTTAAGGTAGGATTTTCTCAAGTCTCGTAGCCCAAACTAAAAATAAATATAAGAAGCACCATGCATGATATATTTATACAGTTTGCATGTAGTTTTAATATGTTTTCTGTAAATTTTTCAAGAAACGCCCTTGAATAGGGCGCTACTTTAAAAGAAACGACCATCACAGTGGTCGTTAATTAAAAGTATACGCCTTGTATACAGGCGTTAATTTCATGAACAATCGCATGTAATCAATAATTGATCCTGTTTAAAATTCAATAAATATGAAATATCGATTCTAATATCTTGTATGACTCTACTTGTAAATTCCTGCTAATTTTCTTGTCATGATCATGTCTCCTGTCTTGGAAATTTATTTGTTGAAATATTGTAAATTCCTTGAATTCACGACCTTGACAACGTCGTTTTACACCTGTTAACGCCCCATCACAGGGCGTAAATTGAAAAGAAACGCCCCTTTCTAGGGCGCGTTTTCTGTAAATTCCTGAACTATGTATATCCTGTAAAATAAAATTAAACAGTAACGCCCCTTTCCAGGGCGTGTTTTAAATAAATCCTGAAAATTATTTATATTCTGTCAAATATTTAAATAATGAGACGCCTGCTTATATAGTCGTCAACTCTGAAGAAACGCCCCTGTCCAGGGCGCGTTTTATATAAATTATTGAAATAATGAAATTCTGCAAAACGGAACATATGTAAACGCCCTTATGTTAGGCGTTACTTACCTGACTAACGCCCCTGACTAGGGCGTGTTTTTCATGAATTAATAAAATTATTGAAAATTCTGTAAAATAGAAATATGTAAACGCCCTTCTGTTAGACGTTAATTACTTGAGAAACGACTTGACCTAAGTCGTTATTTTACTGTAAAACTGATTTTTCCCTGTTTTTGTTAACCGATGATTTCATATGTTATATAATATATATATCTGCACTATTCTCCACTCCGTGAGTATAGTCCCACGTTTCACGTTGTTTCATCGATCACACTCAACTCTCATTGACATACAAGCTCTCCATTGGACATTCCGTTCCTTTGGACTAGCGAGTTAGTCATAGAGACCTCCGTAAGACTCCTCGTAGCCTTGGATTCCCTCAAGGTCGACTGAGCTGGTTGTACCCTAAAAACCTATTACACGATCCTTGCCATGTCAATCTAAAGAAACATGGTATACCGGCCCTTATGATTATACAAAGAGTATATCATAAGAAATTCTTAATGGGATGATGATATCATGCCATATCATGTCGTTCTTGTAAACCTCAATTCTATGATAAGAATGAGGGTATCTTGCTTGATCTAATGTTTATGTGGACCTCAATTCTATATAAATAATGTCCATATTGATTTGTCATGGGACCTAAGTTAAGGGAACCATATTCTACCTAGTTTTATTGATATCGTGATTTTACCGTTATTATCGCCAATCTATGTCCTTTGTCATATTTTTGGACTCTATTCTGTCAAAGTTGTCATACATGTCTACAAGCTTGAATATTGAAACTCTATATTGGCTATATAAACAAGAGTGGATGTCAAAAATACATGATAAATGCCTGTGCATATAGGGTCCGATCTGGTCCTGGGAGGAGCACCCGAAAGTACTTGTGCCCATGGGAGTTAAAATGATAAGGTATCTGGCATTATACCGAGTACTTGACTTGCTTGATTGGACATTCCACACACATCTTGTACTTGAATCGTACTTGACTTTACATGAAATACGTGGCCCGAAAAAGGGTAATTTACTTGCTTGATACATGATAGCCAAAGTTCTTGACATGACTTGTTAAACGTGCTTGCTTGAATACCTTGAATACACTTGTCATCTTATTGGAAGTTCATGATTAAGTTCATCTTATTTCTTGATATTACATTCTCTCTATCTTGTCGTTTTATGCGAGCATGCATAGCTTTATTGCATTCATGAAAGATGTAATTACTTAAACCCTTTGCTAGTACTTGAGATATAATTTCCTACTGAGCGTTCGCTCATTCCGTTTGTCCCTTTGTACTTTTCAGGTAAGTCCGACGACGATGGAAGTCAATCGGATGGGAATGTTCAAGAGTGAAAGTGATAGAGCTGCTCAAGTGTCGTCTAGTCTTTCCTATAGTTTCTTGAGTCAAATATGTATTCTTTTCCTTTTTATTAAACAGAGTATTGGATTTGTAATAGTCTATCCATTATGAAATAAAGGATTGGGTTATCTTGCTATTTTGCGCATCTCTGTCTTTGCGTCGAATACACGACCACTCTGATTGATATGATTGATATAGACACGTCGCGCATCTCCGGGTATCTTCCGCGCTCGGGGCGTGACACCGCCTCACTCGATACTACAACGCCAAAGTCCGAGACAGACACTTCTAGCTGGGAGACTTCGTCCTCAAGAAAGCCGAAGCCTCTCGACCACTTGAGGCGGCGGGCAAGTTATCCCCTAACTGGGAAGGCCCCTACCGAGTGGTCGAGACGCTCAGAAAAGGAGCATACCGTCTGACTACGATGGAAGGAGAGCCCGTCCCTCGGACCTGGAACGCAACTACATTACGCAAGTTCTACTTCTGGGTACTGAGTATTATGCAAATGACATGAGATAAGACAAAATACTCCTTTCTTTTTATTCAAACAACCAGTTTGTACATCAGGAAGTGTCAAAAAAGCAAAAGATCCACCTAGCACCGTCGTATGAGCCCATCGCTCGGCTGACTCGGATGACCTTCCTGCGTCCAGCCACTGACTCTGCCTAGTGCGGAAATTGGCTCGGATAAAGGATAGTTGACCCCGTTGGCTCGGGCAGCTCGACACAAAGGTGACAGAGGGATTAAGAAAGAGAAGGCTACCTTCAAAGTTGAACTTGGAAGAGAAGGGGGAGAGGGAATGCATATGAAAGCATCTTCCCCACCAAACTGCCAACTCTTTGGAAGAAAGAGAGTGCAGGCACCCTCCGAAGAGTGAAAGAAAGGAGGAGCAGAGCAGAAGAAGGAAAAAGAGGCTGCCAGAAAGAAAAAGAAACCAATAGAGCTGGTTGAGGAGGCAGGGGAAGGCCTGGAAGGGATGGAGCTTAGTTGGCTTCCTCCTCTCATCCGTGAGGCGAGCTGGAAGGGACAGGCAGCAGGGATGTCTGATCCCCCCATCCGTCCTCCATCTCGCCCCCCTGCAAGCGTCGCCGGAACTGATAAAGGGAAAATGGCGTGCCTCTGCGCGTCGGCCCCTTTTCAAGTCTGTTCGCCGGCCGTCGACTCCTTTTCAAGTCCGGAGCAGCAAGAACTCCCTGCCCCCCGTCGTCGGCAACCTCCTCATCCGGAGCTTCTTCCATGCTCCGAATACAACGACACAACGCAACGTGAAGAAGGAATGAGGAAAGACTGTCAAGGAAAACCCTAAGCGGTGGAGAGGAAGGGACGCCCTTTAGTCCTTTTTATAGGCAAAGGGAGGCTACTTGCCTTAAATGATTCCCCCCCTCGAACACACGCTAGAAGGATTTCTCCCTACAAACGGTCACCTCAAACTTCTCGTCTTCCGCCCTAACGGGACACACGAAGCGGCCAGGCATTTAAAGCGTGGGAAAACGGAAAGACACCCTGTCAGACGCTCACACAACCATTATGCGAGATTCACGCAGAAAATATCGGTTCTTTCCAACAACCGCAGATACGCTGGATAGAATACGGCAATAGCGATATGAAACAGATAAGTCTTCATCACAATGCCACTGCCTTATCTATTTCTACACAAAAAGGGAGTCTTTTCCTTCAAAAGGGAAAAGATATGCAAAAAGAAGAAGTGAAACAGATACATCAGGCCTCTCGCCCACCTTGAAGACCGGAAGTAACGGGCTTGAGCGGTCTACCCCCGGCAGCCTCGACGACGGCCTACCCTGGCACCGACCCCACCAGCGTGGGAATTGCCTCGGTTGCGTGTCCTCCCGAGGCATCCGGAGTTGGCGACCCCTCGGGTGATGAGCCCTCGGGATCCTCTTCATCCTGCGCCGAAACAGAGGAACTAGAGGATGACAAGTCCGAGTCATAACATTGACCGGATGGGAAGTCAACCACTCCGGACGCCTGCTCCTCGACGTAAGAAATGGCCCAGTCGTAGCCCTGCTGGAACCCCTTGCGGATGCCCCGGTAGAGTCCTAGCTCATAGTAGGGGAGGGCAGCCTCCTTAAGGTCGAACCGGTAAGCCTCTGAGCTCTTGTATTGCTCGAGAGCCTCCGCCCCGACCGATTCCACCCTACCGGTGAGCTCGGCCTCCCTCTGCTCTACCTCAGCTACCTTCCGCTCGGCCTCAGCAGTCCGCCCTTCGGCCGCCGCCACCTGCTTCTCTGCCTCAGCTCGATCAGCCTCGGCCTCCCACCGAAGACGCCCAGCTTCTTCGCGCGATCTAATAGCTCGGCACGCTCAGTCTCCCACCAGCCGTCCAGCTCAACGCGTGCTAAGTGCTCCTCCTCGAGAAGCCGGTTCTTCCTCTCAAGCGATTCACGGGCTTTAGCCAGCTACTCGGCTAGCGCCCGGGTCTCCACTTGGCTCGATCGTACTAGCTCCCTGATTGAGGAGAGCTCCCGTTGAAGCCCGCCACGCTCCTCGATGAGCCGAGTCAACCACTTGTCCGACCCACCGAGGGTCCAGGCCAAGTTCGCTCGCTCCCACTCCGATCGAGCATACGCTTCTTCCAGAACCGCCCCCATCTGGGCCAGGGCCAGGGCCAAGCCGCCCTCCATAACCCTGGCGAGAGCCGTGGATGGGGAGTGCTGCCTACCTCCCCCCCTCACCTTCGCGGATATGCCACGACATACTTGGTGCAGGGGGCCCGAGATACCCAGCCTCTCCAAGGCCGTCGAAACGGAGAACCCCCCATCGCCCGACGCCCTACCGTATGGCCCGGATCGAGCCCCAGCCTCGGCCGCCTCTCGCGTGCCGGTCGGATTTTCCTGTGGCCTCTCCTCACGGATCGGCTCGGCACTGGCATCGCCACCTGGAACGCCAGCCTCGGCCACGATCACAGCACCCCCAACTTCGGCCACGGCCCCCTCAGCTCCGGTCGAGGAGAGAGCCGGGTCGGCCCCGCTGCTGGTTGCAGGAGCCCCCTCAGCCCCCTCGGTCCCAGCCAAAGGAGGAACCAAGCCCGCATCATCACCGCCCGCAGGGGCAGCCCCGACCTGCTCGGCCCCCACTGGCTCAGCTGGTGGGAGAGCCCTCCCGGTAGGGTCGGCCCCACTGTGCCCAGCAGAGGGGTGAGCGGCGGTAGGGTCACCTTCGACCGTGGGTACGACCCCGGCCTTCTTGGCCCACTTTCTGGCCCTCGCAGCGGCCCAGATCATACCCTCCACAGGGTCCTTGCGCTTGGGTCCCCGCGGTCCGGAGGATTCGCCCTGGGCCACTCCCTTGCCCTTATCTTTGGTTCGGGAGCGACCCGCGGGAGCAGTCAGTTCGTCGGCAGCCGAGTCATCTCCAAGCTCGATCACCTCTGCGGCCTCCTTCAGAGGCTCCCGCCTGGTGTCTGCACAAAGAAGGAGACGTATTCAGGAAAAGAAAGGCGACCCCCACATCCGAAGGAAAATCAAAGTTGTGGCACCTGAGCCCGACGGGTGCAGCCGTGTGAGAAGACACCGCTCGATATTCTCCGGTGTCACCAGTTCCTCGGTGGACTGGCGGTTTTTCAGCAGGGCGACTGCGTACTTCTCCACGTGAGGAGGGAACTCATCCTGCCTAGGAGGGATATTAGGGTGGAAATTGGGGATTACCAGGCACCTCCAGGTTTCCTCCACTGAACAAATCTTCACCCAGAAGAATTGGGTTTTCCACCCTTTATGCGAAGAATCCTTCACCGCCAAAGAGACACAACTCCTATTCCGCTCGCTTGGATGAAATAGAAGCCCTTCCCCGCCGAAGGATGCACTTTCAACTCAAAGAAAAAGTGGAAGAGGTCCATGGAAGGAGGGACTCCGCACTGACGGTAGAGAAAACAAAAGGCGGAAAGGAGGAGATAGGAGTTGGCTACCAACTGAATGGGCGCCAACCGAAAAAAAATTAAGAAGCTGAAGGACGAAAGGTTCAAAAGGAAGGCGGAATCCTCCCTTCCACGACAGAAGAAACATACAAATGTGGCTTGTACGAGAGTCCAAGCTCGTCTCGTATGGGGTAGCAGCGGCAAAACTGAACTTGTGGGGCAGGCGGTACTGGTGCTCTAGCCTCCTCACATCCGCCTCCCCCAGTTCGCTGCAGTGGGGGACCGACGCCCTCGCCACCGGCTCGCCCTCCCACTCCTCAACATCGGGGCGCTGGCCCGCCATGGAGTCAGAAGAAGACTCTGAGGGAAGACGGCCCCGAGACCCTGAAGATTCTGGGGGAGGAGGAAGTTGCCGGACGGCCTCCACGATTATCGCCGCCAACTCCTCAAATGCCGCCGCATGCCTCTGCTCCTACGTCGTGTCCTCACGGCGCATCGAACAGCCCCAAATGACCGGAACGAAGGAGAGCCAAAACCCTAAGAGACGGAGAGAGTCTGGAATGACAACAAGCGCCCAACGCCTATAAACCCACGCGGGAGGCGGCACGTCGTTCCGACCTCCGAGGAAAGGGGGCCCCTTCAGGATCATCATTAACATGGGCACAGGTGACCACGACACGTGGCTTCTTAAACACCGCCAGATTTCCACCCACCTGAGCCACGCTGGTCCGGAACCCCAAGCAGCTACTCGACCGAGCTTACTAAAGCTCGGGAGTAGGAGGGGGACAAGTAGAGAGGGGAATTTGTATAGCCCAATTAAGAGCAGCCAAACTAGGCCCATCAGGACCGAACGAGGCTCAGCTCATCCGAGTGATAGCCCTCTAGGGCCCACTTTGGCAGAAAAGCCCAATAAAGATCACTCGGGATCCCATCCTTCCTCGGCAGCCCTTAGGCTCGGAAGGCCCGAGTGACAGAATGGAGGAAGACCCACACCCGAGCCATCCCTCATTGGGATGAAGGGCGAGCGCTTCACGCCCACTCTGACCTGACTGCATCCGAGCTATGCCCATCGTCCGGACAGGGCTGGCACTTCTCATGCTTGGATCGACTGACAAATGCTTATCCATGCATCCGTTGACAGTCCTTTATGAGCAGGAGTTCAGCGGGATAAGGGTGCCACGATCTCCCAAGGTCATGAATAGCCCACGATGAGGACGTAACGATTCCATAATGAGGACGTAACTATCCCATAATGAGGACGTAACTCCCGCCTGAAACTCCTCAACTTATGGGACTCATCAAGGGAACTCACTATATAAACCAGGGATTCCCTCCGGCGGCAAGTAAGGCAGATACATGCCTAACACTCCCTGAGCAGGAACCACTTCACCATCTTGGTGTTGGGGAATCTCGCGCATCTCTTTCAACCTCCCTCAATACCTTCCACCATTGCTCTACTGACTTAAGCATCGGAGGGTTTCCCCAGGGAACCATCCCTGGGCCCCCTGATTCATTTCCCTTTCTCTGCAGTTCACTACCCTGTGATCATCCTCCCAGCTCAGGACCAGCGCGAGATCACACCCCTTCAGGTATCTTCGTATCAACGTGAAGGTAATGTTTAAGTAATTAACATTTTAGCTCTAGAATAAAGATAAATAAAATAAGACGATAGAATGTGCGATGAAAACCCAAAATAACACTATAATCATGATAGAGATATGAGATTGAACAGATATATACCAAGAATGTAAGTTTGGCCTTTCATGAACAAGAATGTACTTTTCATAACCATAAAGGTTATGTACTAGAAAGCCATGTAAGGAGAAAGTACTAGCAAGCTTGTAATTTTACATGAATGCCTCGTGAGAATTCGTGGATTTCACCAGTTTATAAAAAAAGTACTCCAAGCACAATGCGACGCCAGTGTTCATCTACCCCATAGTGTATAGTATGTTTTCGGCTATCTGCCGAGGGGACTAGAGTGGAGCCCTTGGACACTGTCCATGTCCGCTCTTGCATCTTCAAGTTGTAAATCAAGCTACTTCCACGAGTAATATAAATATGGAAAATAATGTAATAAGTTCAAACTATGGTTCCATGATAACAAACATCAATGTAAGAACGCTTTATTTAAGAATATACGAGTTCAAAGATTTGCGTTAGAACTAGGTTAAGCCATAGAGAAAAATTGGCAGCATAACGCTACACTCTTTAATTTCCATAGATTATCAATATCTTATTTGACAAGTGTTAAGTTCCAAGCAATTATTAGACCATCTAGGAACTTTGGAAAACTCAGCCCCAAGGTCAAACCTCAGGTTAGACAAGGTCAGGGATCAAGCGTCCATTTACTAGACCGTTTTCATACTCAAGCGGTCTAGATAGGACCGTTTAAGATAGCATGCGGTCTAGTCAGGACCGTTTAGAAACAAGGTCAATGAAACGGATGAACCAGAACCATGCGGTCTAGACAGGGCTGCTAGGAGTCCGTAGCGGTCAGATAAAGGGCCGCTAAGTATATCTGGCGGTCGTCCACAGGCCGCCAATGTCCATAACACCAAAAACACCAGTTAAGTGCTATCTAACAATTGGGTTTTAAGGGTAGAACCAGCTCAGCGTCCTAGTAGGAATCCCAGGCTCGCGGAGTCTTACGGAGGCCTTGAAACAAGATCACCTAGTCCGGTGGAAGGAATATCCAACGAAGAGGATCACAAGTCCATGATTTATGTGCTTAATGTGCAAAGTGTATCTAATGACATCGTACCGGAATACGTGCCATGTACTTAAGAAAATGACTCATAGATAAGAAAGAATCATGTAAAGAAGCGATCAAAACCACTAGTAAAACGAGTTCATCTATCATTTAAAGTAAGGATTTAATACAAGAGTATAATATTTGGCATGAAACTAACTTAAGTTAAAATAATTTCTAAGTATATGTGACACATAAAATCTACTAACAATAAGCCACCAATAAATCCAAGTTTATAGATATAATACTTAAAACAAGGGTAAAACCTAATTATCTAGGCTTACCATATGATAAATAAGGCTATTTCTGCATTATGTGTTGGATATTACGTTTTGATGATGACAAATAATATGACTCATATGTATGATGCCATATGTGTTTTTATGATTCCATATGTGCTTATTGCATTTGTATGATTCCATATGTGCTTATTGCATATAGCGTGGGTTTTGTTACATACAGTGTTTGTTATGTGCATACAATGCTCATATTGCTATATAGTAGAATTACATGCAATGAATTGCTGCACATGTGCATGTTTGTGGATGTCTCTGTACAAGCTTTGCATAAGGTCTGGTACAATCGTTCATATGAGTCAATGCATCACAGGCCAACCATAAGTCAAAGCAAAGTCAATACTGTGTACATAAAGTCAACGCGTCTGCATAAATTCTGTGTACATGATAGTTTACTGAATAATCTGTGTGCATGGCATTTGGTGGAACAGGTGGTGTGCATGATCCTCATATTGCACTATGCTTATATAGAGTCAATGCCAGTTGCATCATGCATAACTAGGGTCGGTGCTAGTTGTGATTTCATATAGCTAAGGTCGATGTTAGTTGATGTTGTTAAGTGCATGAGTCAGTGCATCACATGTAGAGTCGATGCTTGCATCACACATAGTGCATTCAGGGTCGGTGCACGTTCCAATTTTTACTGGACCTGAGTCAGTGCATATCTACCTTAGCATTACTAAGATTGGTGCATATCTCATTTTTCACATATAGAAGTTAGAGCATATTTAACGTAAAAGGTCAATGCATATCGGCCTCAGGTTTTACATATATTCGGTGCACGAATTGCATTGAGCATAAAGGGTCGGTGCAGGCTTTGCTGTGAGCATAAAGGGTCGGTGCAGGTTTTTGCTGTAAGCATACATAGTCGGTGCAGTGTCTGCATTGAGCATAGAAGGTCGGTGCATTGTCAGTTGTGTTTTACGTAAGATCTGTGCACATTCTGCCCTGCACATAAGAGGTCTGTGCATGTTTTCATATATGCGTTGAAGAGGCGAGATCTCGCGCGGGGTCCTGAGCGGGTTGTGGATCACCAGAAGATGAATCTGCAAGAGAGGGAAACGTATCAGAGGGCCCAGGGGATCTCCCTGGGGCAAAACCCTCCGATGGCTAAGTCAGTAGAGCTATGGTGGAAGCAATAATGGGGGGAGGAGAGAGCTGATGCGCGAGAATCCTCTCCACCAAGGGGTGAAGCGAATTGTGCTCAGGAGCTTAGGGTGTGTGAATGCTCAGTTCATCTTACCATCTTCCGGAGGGTATCCCTTGCTTAAATAGTGCGCCGCCTTCAGGAGTCCTGTAAGCTGAGGGGTTCTCGGCGGGAGTTACGTCTTTAACGGGGGCTTTCATGGCCTGATCGTGGGGACGTTATCCCCTTGGAGTCCGGCAGCTCCCATGACTCTCCCGCTGGCGGAGGACTCTGAACGGCCGCACCTGCAGATAATCAACCGGTCTTACCGAGCCTCGGAGATGCTAGCTCATGTCCGAGCGATAGGCATGGCCCGGCGAGGGTGGGGTCGGATAGGTCGGCTGGAGCCTATCTCTCTCGGATGGGGAGAGGGCTTTAGGCCGGACCTTCCTTGGGACCTGACCGTTGTCTCGGGCCCTCCGAGCCTAGAAGGCCGCCGGGGAGAGTTAGTTCCTCGAGTCTTTATTTATTGGGCTTTTCTCCCTAAGTGGGCCCTGTGGGCTATCACTTGGGTGGGCTCGCCTGGTTGGACCTTGTGGGTCTTGTTGGGCTACCTTTGTGGTGGGCTGTGGAAATCCCCCTCTCCACTTGTCCCCCTCCTACTCCCGAGCCAAGGAGGCTCGGATGAGTATTTTTTCGAGGCTTTGGACCGGCGTGGCTCAGGTGGGTGGAATTCCGTTGGCGTTATGGAGCCGCTTATAGCAGTCGCCGAGGCCCGTAATGATGATCCTGACGGATTCGAAACGAAGGGGCCCCCCTTTTTCTCGGAGCACGGAACGGCGCGCCGCCACCCTCAGGGGTTTATAGGGGGCGTTGTTCATCGTTCTAGGCTTCCAGGGTTTTAGGCTTTCCTTGCTTCTTGATGCGCCGTGAGAGCACAGCGGAGACGCGGAGCCTTGCGGCGGCGTTCGAGGAGTTGGCGAGGATAACCGCAGAGGCGGTCCGGCAACTTCCTTCTCCCCCGAGTCTTCAAGCTCGTACGAGGGATCTCTTCTCGACTCGATGGCGGATCAGAGTCCGGAGCTTGCGCCGGTGAGGCGGGAACCCGTCCCCAACTGTAGTGAGTTGGGGGAAGCGGAGGTGCGGAGGCTGGAGCATCGTTTCCGCCTGCCTCTCAGATACAGCTTCGTCACCGCTACTCCGTACGAGACGAGTCTGGATGATCGTGACGAGCTCATTTGCACCTTCCTTCTGGCTTGGAAGAGTGGATTTCGGCTCCCTTTCGATCCTTATGTGTTGTAGCTTCTTAATTTTTTCCGGTTGGCGCCTATTCAGTTGGTGGCCAATTCGTACTTGCTGCTCTCGGCCTTCGGGATTCTTTGTCGTCAGCACAACATTTTTCCTTCTTTGGACCTCTTCCACTTCTTTTTTGAGTTGAAAGCGCACCAGTCGGCGGGGAAAGGCTTCTACTTCATCCAGGCGCGGAGGAATAGGAGCTACATCTCGCTCGCGGCGAAGGACTCCTCGCACAAGGGGTGGAAGACCCAATTCTTCTGGGTGAAGGCGGTGGCGACGGACGAGATCTGGAGATGCCGGAGCTCGCCCAACTTTCACCCGAACCTGCCCCCTCGCCAGGAGGAGTTCCCTCCCCACGTGGAGCAGCAGGCTGCCCGTCTTGCTGGAGAACCGCCAATCGATCGAGGAGCTGGTGACGCCGGAGAACATCGAACGGTGTCTTCTCTCGCGGTTGACGTCGGCAGGTACGACTCTTGAGGCTCTTTTTCGGGGGTGGTAGCTCTTTTCCTTCTCCTGACTGGGGCTTCTTCTTGTTGCAGACGTGAGGCGGGAGCCTCTGGAGGAGGCGGCCGAGGTCATCGATCTGGGAGATGACTCGGCAGCCGATGAGCCCGATGTCTCGACGGGTCGCGTCCATGCCTGAGATAAGGGCAAGGGGGCGGCCCCCGAGGGGACTTCTCGATCGACCGGCCTGAAGTGCAAGGATCCCCTGGCGGGGAAGTTGCGGGAGGCCGCGAAGGCCAGGAAAAGGGCCAAGAAAGCCGGCCTTCCTACCGCCGTCGGGGGTGATTCTGGCTCGGCGGCGCTCCCCCCTCGGGGGCAGGATGGGGCCGACCCCTCCGGGCTGGCTCTCCCATCCGTCGGGCGAGAGGGGGCCGAGGAGACCAGGGGCCCCGCAGAGGGAGGTGATGGGTCGGCTCTCCCCTCTGTGGGGGCAGAGGGGGCCGATGCCGGTGTGGCCGGCGCTGGGATCGAGGGATTGGTCGGGGTGGATGGGGGTTCGCCCGCGAGGGCGTCGCAACCCCAAGTGCCGGCAGCTTCTGGTGCGATGGATCCCGCGGCGCCAGTCGAGGCTGGGGGTTCGCCCGAGGAGGCGTTATAACCCCAACCGACCGTGGCGAGCGGGGCGGTCAGCTTCGCTGCCCAAGCAGGGTCTTCTGGTGGGGTGCCCAGGGTGGAACAGTCCCCTTTGCCGGAACCTCTGGTCAGGCTCGGTATCTCGGGCGACTTGTACCGGCTCTGCTGGTCGATCGCCGAGAGGGGGGGAGCAAGGCGCAGTGGTGCGGACACCCGAGCAGTTGATCGGCACGATACGCCGAGCCACCGGTACCGCACACGGAGCATGACACGAGCCACCTCAGCATCCATCTGGCTCGGAGATAGCCTGGAGACTCCGCCTTGAGCCTCCCCATTTGTTATATTTAGCTAGACTTTATGTGTGTGTAGTTTGTATTTATTTCGTTGCATTCGGTTTGCCATTTTGAGTGTAATAGGGGCTTATGAGCATTTCGGACCCCGTGGGCCCCACGGGCCCCCCGGGCCCCACCACATTGGGCCACCTCAGCCTAGGGTCCCACTTGGGGCCAGTCAACATGCCACATGGGAATATCTAGAAGTTTGAATGGTAAAAAACACATGGGGGACAAATGGCTTAAAAAGTCCATATGGAGGCCACCTACCCCACCTACCATTTCAACCTTCCACATCTTGCCATTCAAAGTCCAAGGGCCGCCCCCCCCCCCCCCTTTTGTTTTTTTTATGTATTTTTTTTGTGTGATGTTCACATCTCATCCCCACCCTCCATCCCCTTCCCCTAGATCCAATGGTGGATAAGAGATGTGATATGTAACATATATAAGTTGTATTGTCTCCTTTTAGTGAATTAATGCCATTTGAATCCAACAAAATTGAAGAGCAAGGGCTGGTGCGCCCCCCTTCTCTCTCCTCCCTCTCCCCCTTGGTTGCTGTGAAGGCTTCCATTCTGAGGTGTGAAGCCTTTTGTATCAGTTCCGACGATCGCCGCCGCCGCCACGAGCCGCCACCGCACCGCCACCGCCATCAACGAAGTTCTACCTGTGCAGTACCACAGCAGCTTCCACAAAATTCAGCTATCAACCACGAGCTCAGATCGACCTGGCAATTTTACTGGATGTTCCAGAGGTGTCAAGAACTATCCACAAATTTTGGTTTGTCATTCAGATCCCGTTTCATAATTTTAGATTTTCATCCACTCTTCCACTTCGGTTCTGCCAAAGTTCTGTCCAGGTTCCCATCCGCCCTGAGTTTCAAGTCTCAGGTCCACTTTTTTATTTTCTTTAGTTCGCCCAATTTTACTGGGTGTTCCTTGCATCCACCCCTTCATCCAAAATTTTTCTAACTTTCTAGTTCGTCCATTTCATATTTTCTAAAAATCGTCCTCAGATCCACCTGAAGTTCTGTCCACCCGTTCCTAGATCTTACCACCAGACACTCCAAAAATCTATCAAATCACCACTACCTCCAACGCCAATTCTAAAAATTGTCCCAGCTTCGTGGGTTGATTATATAAAACTTTGAAGAAGAGCTCGAAGTCTGAATCGCACTGTAAGTAGGCGGTCAACGGCCATTTACAGGGAACTAATGTGCTGAACTGAGAGTTCTGGAACTGTGTAGCAGAGAATTGAAAAATAGTTCAGGTCTAGGTCCGCGCAGGTTCAGAGGAATCCACTGGCCCTAGCTTGGAGGATTTTGAGTCCTCTTTCCAACGGCGCTGGTTTCGTCGCATTCCGGCGACGGGGCTGATCGCAGCGGTTGATTTCACCGGAGCGCGTGCCTGAAAATAGCAAGCAAAAATCCGTGGGCAGCATTCCACAAGCTTGGAGATCGGAGTTGTTCGGCCACCGATCAGTGTTCCCGGCCGACCGCCTTCCGTGGAGGCGTGCCTCCAGGGGTTCCCATCACATTGGGACCCACTCCTGCAGATCCGGAGGCCAGCGCCACCCGTGGGCCCCACGGGCCCGCAGAACCCGCTGTTCGGAAAGCACGAAAACGCGGAGTTCGGCACCGCCGGGCGACATCAAGATGCTGCCCGTCAACCCGAGTTGCGTGATTCCCGGGCTCCACATGTGACCTTTTACCACCCTGCGTGGAGTGGGTCAAATTATTGTATTGCTGTAATATTGTTTAACCGGGAGTCCGTGATTCGGCCGGGGTTGTCTTCGCCACGCCGGGTGCGTGGAGGTAATGGTCCGAACCTCTTGGCGTTCATTTGCTTAGCTAGTATACGGTCTTTTGCCACTGCCGAGAGTGTAGGTACTAGCCCGTGTGTCCATGTCACCGCTGTGAGAGTGAGAGTGATCCGTCCCGCGACTCGATCCGAGTCTGGAAGTTGAGTCGGACTACCCTTGACCTCCGCCGGTTCCTTAACCGCGCACGGTCCGCGCTTTCCCTCGCTTGGGATGACGAGTGAGCTTCCACTTCTGTCAGCGACGTTTCGCCACTAGGAGCTCGTAGTGTCGGGCTTAGTGTCTCCCTGGTGTGTGCTGCTGTAGTCCGAGGGTGGCACCTAATAGTGTCGTCTCCCGTGTCCGTCCCGCATCAGTTTGGTATCAAAGCTAGGTGGAGTCTAGGGTAGTCGTTGCATAAGTCATGCATCATGGTCTAAGTCAAGTCTAGGATCATCATTTTGAAAAAAAAAGTGTGTTTTAAATTGCATTTCATCCCGATAATTCGGTATCTTAAAAGGTGTTGTCCGAACGTTAGGCTACGCCTACTAGGAGGTCGCACACTTGCGGTAGTGATCTTCGGATCGATTAACTCCGCCCCGTACCGGATATTGGTTTAGGTCTAAATGCATCATTTAGTGTGTGTTTGCATTAGTCGGTGTCTTCTAGTTCGTGTGTAGTCCTATAAGAGTCAGTCGGGTTGTCTTGTCTCTTGTCGGCATGTCTAGCATGTAGTTCCGCCAAATTCACATGGAATCCCCATCACCCGAGCAATATGGCCGTTGGTCCACCCATGGGCTTGGCAACCACCCACTCCACTTCCGTAGGCTCGAAGCCTCGGATTTTTATGGCTCCAATGGCCCGGGCGACTACCTCAAGTGGGAGGCTGCCATGGACTCCTACTTTGATTGTTATACTATGTCCGAGGCAATGCAATTCTCTTTCGCCAAAGAGCGGCTTCTTCATGAGGCTGCCGAAAAGTGGGATTACATCGAAAGAATGAGAGAGGTTAGGGGGCAATGGCCCATCGCGTCATGGTGGGACATGAAGAGAGAGCTTAGGAAGGTCTACGTGCCCCAACCGGTCACCTCCAACCGGCCCCACCCAATCACTTCCAACCAAGGGGGTTCTAGTCGGAGGCAAAGAGTCCCACACGTAGATAAGCCAAGACCCAATCCTAGGACGGTTGACTACGGGCGAGTCCATCATGATATCCCTATTCCAACCCACTCCGTTGCCGAACTTATGCAGATGATTTTGGACCGGTTGGATGGGGTGGATAGGACACGTACTCCTAGTGATGTACTCCTACCCGAGCTTAAGGAGGTCATCGCCGGTAGTCTTAACCCAGCCCCATCAACGGGGTCCCCAAGCCCTCTCCTCATTATGGAGATCCCTCCTTCATCACCCATGAGTGATCCATTGCCATCCTCTCCTTCCGAACTTCATTCGGAGCCGTCTTGTTTGGAGCCACCTCTGCCCGAGCCACCCGTGTTTCTTACGGGAATACTTTTCATCGCCGAGCCACTCCTTAGCTGGCTCAAAGATGGCTTGGTCCCACCTCCCTTCCCATCTATGGACCCTATCCTACCTCTGGTGCCAATCAATTCATTTCACACCACTTTCCGGTCTAGTCACTATGTGGATACATTGGATGACCTTCTTAAAGGGTTAGACCGGCAATTGATATTTACGCACTTATTGGCCCCAGGCTTCGACCGACCCACCGGTCGTAGCTTCACCCATCTCACCTTAGGGTCCATTACCTCCGTATACACCGTGGGTCATGTTACCACGGAGGTTCTTCTACTCCTCCCGCCACCGGCCGAGCCAGAATTCATACCCTTTTGTCCAAGGGAGGAATCATACTTCTTACTTACGATCACCGTCCCACCTTTTACAATGCATGAAGGTGACCATCCACACCTTCAAGACTTCTACACATGGGACTGTGACTTGTGGGAACCCACCACAAGGGGTCATACCTTCTTTGATCCCTTTGACCCATTCACTAGTGAGTTCATATTGCTCTTACCTCTACCAGACGAGCTCCACCACTCTCCCTTCCATGACCCTTTCTCTCCCATAGAGAAGTCCATACATCCTAGGGAGTCAGCTGTTTCCCTCATCCCCTTAAGTGACGAGGGGTTGGCTTACACTGGGGATTTCTACCCGGTGTCAAAAGGGAGCCACATCACTGGATACCTAACTCTCCTTGATCCTTTTGACCATTTCCCATGGGAATCCATCATGGTAGGTCACACTTTTTTCGACCCATTCGACCCCTTCCCTCGGGAGTCCCGTGACCCACCACTTCCCATCCACACCCTTTCTTCATGGGTCAGTCCTTCAGTTCACTCGGGAAATGGAGAAAGTAAACTTGGCCTCCCAGGTCCACCTAAACCACCCAAACATCCCGGACTTCCCACATCCAAACCCAATGTCCATGGTTGGTGCATCGTAGGATGTCTAGGAGTCCACCATGACATTAACCTCCGGTTATGTCAAATGCATGCATGGCACACATTCGGATGTCCTGGACCACCTTGCATATGATTGGGTTTTACTAACTGTAGGGTTGTTTAGGGTCGTGTGTGCATCAGTGTGTTTCTTTTCTTTTGGTAAGCATGTTAGGTCGTGTGTGCATCCTGTGTTTCTTTTCTTTTGCTAAACATGTTAGGAGTCTGCATGACGATGTTCGTCGTCATAGTTGAGGCCAGCAATGCACGGTACAAGGAGTTAGCCGATGTCCATGGACACCACCGAGAGTTCCAAGAGGGTGAATATGTCATGATCAGGGTAAGACCTGAACGGTTTCCCTCTGGAACCGTTAAGAAGTTGCAAGCTCACGGAGCCGATCCCTTTAGAGTGTTGAAACGCGTTGGATCCAATGCGTATGTTGTGGACTTGTCCGAGGAATATGGTATAAGCTCTACCTTCAATGTATCAGATCTTGTTGCATATAGGGACCCAGCGGTGATCCCTAGTGAGCCTTTTGAGCCATCTCCTCCCCTTGAGAGTGATCCCACACCTGAGTGTCCACTTCCATCTCCAGCCCCTTTTTCACAGCAGCGTGAGCATATAGATCGTATACTGGACGAGCAAGTGACAGTTACCAAGAGTGGATCTTACCCGCGCTACCTAGTGCGATGGAGAGGATGGCCTGCTACTGAGGACACTTGGATCACACATGGCGAGTTGCAGCGGATCGATCCGGACCTTTTGGAGCGATACAGGAGCGATGCAGACCCTTACTCGACAGGGTCGAGTTTCTCCCACCCGGAGAGAATTGGTGCGGACACCCGAGCAGTTGATCGGCACGATACGCCGAGCCACCAGTACCGCACACGGAGCACGACACGAGCCACCTCAGCGTCCATCTGGCTCGGAGACAGCCTGGAGACTCCGCCTTGAGCCTCCCCATTTGTTATATTTAGCTAGACTATATGTGTGTGTAATTTATATTTATTTCGTTGCATTCGGTTTGCCATTTTGAGTGTAATAGGGGCTTATGAGCATTTCGGACCCCGTGGGCCCCACGGGCCCCCCGGGCCCCACCACATTGGGCCACCTCAGCCTAGGGTCCCACTTGGGGCCAGTCAACATGCCACATGGGAATATCTAGAAGTTTGAATGGTAAAAAACACATGGGGGACAAATGGCTTAAAAAGTCCATATGGAGGCCACCTACCCCACCTACCATTTCAACCTTCCACATCTTGCCATTCAAAGTCCAAGGGCCGCCCCCCCCTTTTGTTTTTTTTATGTATTTTTTTTGTGTGATGTTCACATCTCATCCCCACCCTCCATCCCTTTCCCCTAGATCCAATGGTGGATAAGAGATGTGATATGTAACATATATAAGTTGTATTTTCTCCTTTTAGTGAATTAATGCCATTTGAATCCAACAAATTTGAAGAGCAAGGGCTGGTGCGCCCCCCTCCTCTCTCCTCCCTCTCCCCCTTGGTTGCTGTGAAGGCTTCCATTCTGAGGTGTGAAGCCTCTTGTATCAGTTCCGACGATCGCCGCCGCTGCCACCGCACCGCCACCGCCATCAACGAAGTTCTACCTGTGCAGTACCATAGCAGTTTCCACGAAATTCAGCTATAAACCAAGAGCTCAGATCGACCTGGGAATTTTACTGGATGTTCCAGAGGTGTCAAGAACTATCCACAAATTTTGGTTTGTCATTCAGATCCCGTTTCATAATTTTAGATTTTCGTCCACTCTTCCACTTCGGTTCTGCAAAAGTTCTATCTAGGTTCCCATCCGCCCTGAGTTTCAAGTCTTAGGTCCACTTTTTTATTTTCTTTGGTTCGTCCAATTTTACTGGGTGTTCCTTGCATCCACCCCTTTATCAAAATTTTTATAAATTTCTAGTTCGTCCATTTCATATTTTCCACAAATCGTCCTCAGATCCACCTGAAGTTCTGTCCACCCGTTCCCAGATCCGACCACTAGACACTCCAAATATCCTATCAAATCACCACCAGCTCCAACACCAATTCTAAAAATTGTCCCAGCTTCGTGGGTTGATTATCTACAACTTTTAAGAAGATCTCGAAGTCTGAATCCCACTGTAAGTAGGTGGTCAATGGCCGTTTACAGGGAACTGATGTGCTGAACTGAGAGTTCTGGAACTGCGTAGCAGAGAATTGAAAATTAGTTAAGGTCCAGGTCCGCTTAGGTTCAGAGGAATCCACTGGCCCTAGGTTGGAGGATTTTGAGTCCTCTTTCCAACGGCGCTGGTTTCGTCGCATTCCGGCGACGGGGCTGATCGCAGCGGTTGATTTCACCGGAGCGCGCACCTGAAAACAGCAAGCAAAAATCCGTGGGCAGCATTCCACAAGCTTGGAGATCAGAGTTGTTCGGCCACCGATCGGTGTTCCCGGCCGACCGCCTTCCGTGGAGGCGTGCCTCCAGGAGTCCCCATCACAGTTGGACCCACTCCTGCAGATCCGGAGGCCAGCGCCACCCGTGGGCCCCACGGGCCCGCAGAACCCGCCGTTCGGAAAGCACGAAAACGCGGAGTTCGGCACTACCGGGCGACATCAAGATGCTGCCCGTCAACCCGAGTTGCGTGATTCCCGGGCTCCACATGTGACCTTTTACCTCCCTGCGTGGAGTGGGTCAAATTATTGTATTGCTGTAATATTGTTTAACCGGGAGTCCGTGATTCGGTCGGGGTTGTCTTCGCCACGCCGGGTGCGTGGAGGTAATGGTCCGAACCTCTTGGCGTTCATTTGCTTAGCAAGTATACGGTCTTTTGCCACTGCCGAGAGTGTAGGTACTAGCCCGTGTGTCCATGTCACCACTGTGAGAGTGAGAGTGACCCGTCCCGTGACTCGATCCGAGTCTGGAAGTTGAGTCGGACTACCCTTGACCTCCGCCGGTTCCTTAACCGCGCACGGTCCGCGCTTTCCCTCGCTTGGGACGACGAGTGAGCTTCCACTTCTGTTAGCGACGTTTCGCCACTAGGAGCTCGTAGTGTCGGGCTTAGTGTCTCCCTGGTGTATGCTGCTGTAGTCCGAGGGTGGCACCTAATAGTGTCGTCTCCCGTGTCCGTCCCGCATCACGCAGCACTCCCGCCGGGGTCCTTGATATCCTGATGGAGGGCGGCCTGGTCATAGCTCAGACAGCGGCCGTGATGGCAGAGGCGCACGCCCAGATGGAGGCGGAGCGGTCGAAGCTCGCCTGGACCCTTGGTGGATGCGAGGGGAAACTAGCCCGGCTCGAGGGGGAGCATGAGGGGCTCCGGCGGGAGTTCCTCGCATTCAGGGAGTTGGCGCGGTCGAGCTGACGGGAAGCCGAGGCGCTGGCCGAGCAGCTAGCAAGGGCCCGAGAATCGCTCGAGAGGAAGAGCAAATGTCTAGAAGACGAGCGTCAATGTCACATCGAGCTGGACGGTCTCTGGGAGCTTGAGCGCGGCGAGCTGCAGGATCGGGCGGAGGATGCGGAGCGCCTTCACACTGAGGCCGAGGCGGACCGAGCCCGGGTGGAGGGTCAGGCGATCGAAGCCGAGCGGAGGATGACCGAGCTCGAGGAGCGTCTGGCAAGGGAAGAAGAGCGTGCGGCCGAGGCGGAGCGAGCTCGGGACGGGCAGGTCGAGGCGGAGGCGATCGAGCCCTACAAAGGCTCGGAAGCTTACTCGGCCGACCTGATTGAAGCTGCCCTACCCTACTACGAGGTAGCGCTCCGTCGGGTTGCCCGAAAGGGATTCAGTCAGGGCTACCGCCGGGCGATGAGCTATGCCAATGAGCACCTTGCCGGGGGCAATTTTCCTTACGGCCAGAGTTATGACTCGGATGAGTCGGTCTCCAGCTCCTCATCCTCGACCGGGGAAGAACCGGAGGAGTCACCTCCAGCGGGGTCACCAACTCTGGAGGCTCCAGGAGGGCTCACGACCGGGACAGTTCTCGCACAGGCGAGGTCAGTGTCCGGGCCGGCCGTCACCGAAGGCACCGGGGGTGACGCGTCCCCTACTGCTGTTCCCGAGCTTCAAAGTGGGCCCGAGGCCTGATGTATTATGCTTTATTTTGCCCCTTCCCCTTTTTGTCTATTTTTCCTTTTGTAAGAGGATTTCCTTATGGGAGGCAATAAAGGACTTACTTCGTTTGATTGTTATCTTTGCCGTGATTTGGTTGGCGTATCGGGGGCAGTTGGAAGGTGCCGATATTTTCTGCACCGTTCTCGCATGTCGATTCGGGAGACTTCTGGCGGGGCGTCCTTTCATTCCACCATGCTTTGAAAGTCGAGGCGCTTCGCGAATCCCGCTAGGGCGGGGGCCGAGGAATTGGAGGTGACCTTCCAAGGGAGGTCCTATAGAGTGTTTTCGAGGGGGGAGTCATTTAAGGCGCGTGGCCTCCCTTGGCCTATAAAAAGGACCGAAGGGTGCTCTTTCCCTCTTAACACTTAGGACTCTCGCCGGCAGTTTGCTCTTGTTCCCTCGTTTTCACTCTGCGTCGCGCCGCCGCGATCGAAGCATGGAGGACCCTTCAGAAGATGACGCTGCAGACGACCGGGAGCGACCGGTTCCAGCTGTCCTGGAATATCGGTCGGGTCCCACGGTCGCCGCGCGTGCATGAGACGGGTCCGACGGTCGTCGCGCGGATCTGGAGAGGGCTTCGACGTGCGGGGGCACGCCGTTTGCCCCCTCTTGGCTCCGACGAGGCTTCCGGGCGGACGCCGAGATGGAGGGCGGATGGGGGAGTTAGGGATGCCGGCCGCCATTCCCCTCCGTGGGAGGGGAGGAGGCGGCTCCAGTCCCTTCCTCACCCCTGTCCACAGCCTCTTTCTCTCTCTTTTGTTCTTCATTTCTTTCACTCTTCGGGGGCTGCTTGCTTTCTGTTCGCCTCCAAAGAGTTGGTAGTTTGGTAGAGAGGGGACCTTCACGGCGCTCCTTTTTCCAGGTTGTTGCCAACTTGGAAGGTAGCCTTCCTCGTGTGAAAGGTGGCCTTCTCCTTGCTGTCCCTCTGTCACCTTTGTCACGGTCCACCCGAGCCAACTGGGTCGACCATCTCTTGTCCGAGCCAGTTTCTACGAGAGGCAGAGTCAGTGGCTGGATGCGAGAAGGTCAAGACCGGGTCGGTCGAGCGATGGCCGTTTGCCGCGGTGCTAGATGGATTTTTGCTTTTCACTATGTAATGTACTGGCAGTTGCCTTTCTGATGTACCAACAGTTATCTTGAATGAATGCAAAAAAGGGGGTTTACTTTACCCGATTTGTCGATACAATTTTCAGAAATAAAATCTGCGTAGTGTGGTTGCGTTCCATGTCCGGGGAATGGGTTCCCCTTCCATTGTGGCTAACCTGTACGCACCTTTCCCGAGCGTCTCGATCACTCGGTAGGGGCCTTCCCAGTTGGGGGATAGCTTGCCCGCCGCCTCCAGTGGTCGAGAGGCTTCGGTCTTCCTGAGGACGAAGTCCCCTGGTTGGAATTGTCTGCCTCGGACCTTGGTGTTGTAGTACCGAGTGAGGCGGCGCTGGTATTCCGTAGCTCGGACGTTAGCGATCTCTCGGAGTTCGTCTGCCAGGTCGAGGTTCTCGAGCAACTTCTGCTCGTTTGCCTCGGGCGAAAAGCTGATCACTCGGAGAGACGGATTGGCGATCTCTAACGGAACGACGGCTTCGGCGCCATATACTAGCTGAAAAGGGGTCTCACCGGTTGCCGCCCTGGGGGTCGTTCGGTGCGACCATAGTACGCTAGGCAGTTCCTCGAGCCAGCTACCCTTAGCCTTGCTGAGCCTGGTTTTTATGCCCTTCAAGATGGTCTTGTTGGCATTTTCAACCAGCCCGTTGGCCTGAGGGTGGGCGACCGAAGTGAAGTGGTTGCGGATATTTAGGTCGGCGCATCTGTCTCGGAAGTACCGAGAGTCGAATTGCCGCCCGTTATCGCTCACTATCACTCGGGGGATGCCAAAGCGACAGATGATCGATTTCCAAACGAAGCCCCAGATGACTATCTCGGTGATCCTTGCCGTTGCTTCAGCCTCGATCCACTTGGTGAAGTAGTCGATGGCGATGATGATGAACTTCTTCTGGGATTGAGCCGTTGGGAACGGCCCAAGGATGTCGATCCCCCACCGAGCGAAAGGGTAGGGCTCGGTAAGGGTGACAAGTTCCATGGCCGGCTGATGGACCAAATGGTCGAACCGCTGGCAACGATCGCAATGTTGTACGTAAGCCGTGCAGTCGCGCTGCAGGGTCGGCCACCAGTACCCTTGCCTTAGCAGGATTCTGGCCAGCGACCGACCTCCTGAATGTGCTCCGCACAGGCCTTGATGAATCTCTTCAACAGCTTGGCTTGCTTCGTCGGGACTGAGACACTTCAGAAGGGGCCCGGAGAACGATCTTCGGTAGAGAGCGTTGTCGAGGATGACGAAGCGCCGAGCTTGGTATTTCATTCGGCGGGCTTCCCGAGGGTCGGAGGGCTCCCGGGAGTCCCGTAGCCAGGACAGGTAGGGGGAGCGCCAGTCGCCGGGAGTGGCCGAGTCAATGGCGAGGAGCTCCGAGTCTATGCTCGGGCGCTCTAGCTCTTCTAGGAGGACCGATCGTGTACCTTCCGGGTCTAGGGAGGAGGCCAGTCGGGAGAGGGCGTCCGCCCGAGAGTTTTGCTCCCGAGCTATTCAGACTACCTCGAACTCCTCGAACTGCTGGGCCAGGCTCCGGACCAACTGGAGGTATTTGATCATAGGTACCTCTCGAGCTTCGTACTCGCCATTGACCTGGCTTGCAACTAGCTGGGAGTCGGTGTGGATCCTGACTCGCTCGGCCCCCAACCGTCGGGCCATGCGGGCTCCCGAGATAAGGGCCTCGTACTCGGAAGCATTGTTGGACGCCGGGAAGTTGAACTTGAGGGCGTATTGCAACTCTATTCCTTCGGGGGACCTTAGGAGGATCCCTGCACCGCTACCGACCGAGTTGGACGATCCATCGACGAACAGCTCCCAGGTTGGCCCGGTTGCCGTCGGAGGCCTGTCCTCGACCGGAACGGTGCTCTCGGCGATGAAGTCGGCGAGTGCTTGTCCTTTGATAGCTGATCACGGCCGATAGGAGATGTCGTAGGCCCCGAGCATGATGGCCCACTTGACAAGTCACCCCGAGGCTTCGAGGTGGGCCAGAATCTTCTTCAGTGGCTCGCAGATTAGCACGGTGATGGGATGCCCCTGGAAGTAAGGTCGGAGGCGCTTTGCGGAGGTAACCAACACTAGCACGAGTTTCTTGGTTGCGGGGTACCTCCGCTCGGCCTCGTTGAGCACCTTGCTGGTGTAGTAGACCGGCCTCTCGATTCTCGAGTCATTCCTGACTAGGACCGAGCTGACCGTTGATGGCGTCGCCGAGAGATAGAGCAACAAGACCTCGCCCGGGACGGGCTTGGAAAGCACCGGGGGCGAAGCCAGGAACTCTTTGAGCTCGGCGAACGCTGTTTGGCATTCCCCATCCCATGCGAACGTAGCAGATGCTATCTTGGGCCCCCTCATCAGCTTGAAGAAGGGCAAGCATCGTTCGGCCGCACGGGACAGGAAACGACTGAGAGCAGCGACACGCCCCGTCAGACGCTGGACGTCTTTGATGCACGTGGGCGGGCGCATGTCCAGGATGGCCTGGACCTTGTCGGGGTTGGCTTCGATCCCTCGCTGAGTGACCAGGAAACCCAGGAACTTCCCGGATCTTACTCCGAAGGCTCACTTGGCGGGGTTGAGCTTCATGCAGTACTTCAGGAGGGTGCCGAAAGTCTCGGCGAGGTCGGTGAAGTGGTCTTGGGCCCTCGGAGTCTTGACGAGCATGTCGTCGATGTAGGCCTCGACGTTCTGACCTAACTGTCCCTCGAACATGTGGTTGACCAGTCGCTGGTATGTGGCTCCAGCATTCTTCAACCCGAAGGGCATCCGGGTGTAGCAGTACACGCCGTAGTCGGTGATGAAGGCGGTCTTCTCGACATCTTCAGGGCTCATTCAGATCTGATGATAACCCGAATAGGCATCCAGGAAACTGAGTATCTCGTTGCCCGAGGTGGAGTCAACCAATTGGTCGATGCTCGGTAGCGGATAGCAGTCCTTGGGGGTGGCCTTGTTCAGATCGGTGAAGTCTACGCACATTCGCCACTTGCCTGTAGTCTTCGGCACCAGGACGACGTTGGCTAGCCACGTTGGGTACAGGACCGGTCTGAAAAGACCAGTTTCTTGTCCCTTGGTGACCTGCGCCTTGATGATCGCCTGTTTCTCGGGCGCATGCTTCCTTCTCCGCTGCTGTACGGGTCTCACGGTGGTGTCGAGGTTGAGCTTGTGCGTCACGGTCTCCTCTGGTATACCAGGGAGTTGATCATCGGACCAAGCAAAGACCCGAACATACTCAGAAAGAAACTCCTTGTATTGCTACTATTCCTCTGGTGGTAGGTCGGCGCCGATCCTTACTCCTAGGGCCGGGTCGTCGTTCAGGAATACCGTTAATAACTCGCCACCGGGCTCGGTGGTCACGGCTCTTCCTTCGACTCCCCTGGGGCCCTTATCCTTCCCGTCCGGCCTTGAGGCTTCCACCGAGATGTTGTAGCACCTTCTAGCCGTGGCCTGGTTACCTCGGACTTCCCCCAACCCATTTTTGGTGGGAAACTTCATTTTTTGGTGATAGGTAGATGGTAGGGCCTTTATTCGGCTGAGAATTTTTCGGCCGAAAATGGCGTTGTACGCTATCATACCTTTAATCACTATGAAGTCCACTATGACCGTAACGGTTTTGGGTGGGGTGCCGATAGTGACCGGCAGGCTTAGGGCTCCCTCGGGGTAGGTGGCCAGGCCATTAAACCCGCAAAGGGGCGTTCGGATCGGGCGGAGCTTGGATGGGTCTTCCCCCATCTTGAGAAAATAGTCATAAGATAATACATCGGGGGCGCTCCCATTATCAACTAAAATCCTGTCTACATTACAGTGATTTATCGTGGCCGAGATAATGAGGGCATTGTCATGCGGGGTGCTCAGCCCTTCCAGGTCTTGGTCGGAGAAGACTATGACCTGGGGCTTCATCGGCGGGCCTCTGGGGGGCTCTAAGGCTTGGCTGGCCCGCTCGGCATGACGTTTCCTTCCTCGGCTGGTGTCGCCGCCCGATGCTGCTCCTCCGGAGATGACGTTGATGTGGACCCCTCGGGGGACGTTGTCGATCTCCTCTGCGGCGTCTCGGTCTTCTTTGTGCCCGGTCGTGAACCGGGCTAGGTGCCCCAGACGGATGAGGCGCTCGATCTCATCCTGGAGCTGATGGCAATCTCCGGTGTGGTGCCCGTGGTCACCGTGGAACAGGCAATGCCTGTCCCGCTTGCGGTTCTTCGACCTCATTGGCTCGGGCTGGCGGAGAAGTCCCGAGTCTTTGATGTCTTCATAGATCTCGTAGACTGGCGCGGTCAAGGGGGTGTACCGCTCGTACTTTCTTTTGCGCTCTCCTTCTCGATCGCGCTTCTTACCCGAGCCAGGGTTTGGCTCGGAGGTTCGCTTCTTGTCCCCCTCCCGACCCGAGCCGGTTGCGTCTCGGCAGGCGCTGAGTACTTCTTCGCACTCGGCGTGGCGCAGTGCTAGAGTCACTAGCTCGGCAAGGGTCGAGGGAGGGTGGAGGACAAGCTCGCGGCGGAGATTCTCATCCCGGGTGCCCCCGGTCAGTGCGGTTGTGGCTGAGGCCACATCTGGGCGGGGGATCCTGAGGGCTTCCGATTTAAATCGATGGACGTAAGTCCGGAGCCTCTCACGTTGCGCCTGTTTGAGGGCCAGGAGCCCCGCTACTGACCTTAGGGGGGTGCTACCGGCGAAACTCTCCTTGAAAATTCGCCCGAATTGCCTGAAGTCTTGAATGGACCCAGGGGCGAGGGCCCGGAACCATGCCTGAGCACCTTGGACCAGGGTGGCCGCGAAGGCTCGGCATTTGATGGGATCCGGCGTTCCATGAAGGGTCACCAGGGCGTCGAAGCTATCGTAGTGGTCGGCTGGGTCGCCCTAGCCGTCGTAGAGCTTGAAGGTTGGAATGGAGGCTCTGGGAGAGACCTCTGCCTTCAATATGTACTCGGAGAAAGGGGATTTCTCCTCGTCCTCTGGGAGAGAGGTCTTCTGCAGGGCGCGGAGGGCGCGCTCTTGCTCTGCGAACCGTCTCTCGAAATCACGCAGCCGGAGGGACAGCTCTGGCTGCAGTCGCACCGTGGGGCTGGGGGGGGCGTCTTGGCGATCTCCCGGGGCACTAGTGCCCGGGCGCGGTGGCCTCGCCCCCTGCTTTCCTCTCCTCGGCGTGGAGGAAGCCTCTTGCTCTGCAGGCGGGGCATGCGAGGGTCCTCCGACGTCGTTGCGGAGGAGCTGTCGGCCGCGGAGGGTGAAGCGGCCTCCGGCGGTGTGCTGAGTCGCACTCCTTCGAGGGGGACTTCCTGACGGGGCGCGGGACCTTGCGTCCCTGGCCGCCTGGGCCCTCATGAGCTCCACGAGGACGTCCATCTTTTCGTTGAGGGCCTGGAAGGCGTTGGCGCCACCGTCGAGGGGTGCCCCTGTCTCTGCCGGGGGGGGTGGTGGCCTGTTGGTGGGGATGCTGGCGTTGGAGGGGGGGCTCTGCGAGACCCTAGAGGGGGCGCCTCCCGCCGCCGCCATAGCCTTACCTGCCCCACCGACGGATCTCCTCCCTGAGCTTCTTCTCACCATCTTGACTTTTCGTGCGTTTCCCACAGACGGCGCCAGATGAAGAGGTGAGATCTCGCGCGGGGTCCTGAGCGGGTTGTGGATCACCAGAAGATGAATCTGCAAGAGAGGGAAACGTATCAGATGGCCCAGGGGATCTCCCTAGGGTAAAACCCTCCGATGGCTAAGTCAGTAGAGCTATGGTGGAAGCAATAATGGGGGGAGGAGAGAGCTGATGCGCGAGAATCCTCTCCACCAAGGGGTGAAGCGAATTGTGCTCAGAAGCTTAGGGTGTGTGAATGCTCAGTTCATCTTACCATCTTCCGGAGGGTATCCCTTGCCTAAATAGTGCACCGCCTTCAGGAGTCCTGTAAGCTGAGGGGTTCCCGGCGGGAGTTACGTCTTTAACGGGGGCTTTCATGGCCTGATCGTGGGGACGTTATCCCCTTGGAGTCCGGCAGCTCCCATGACTCTCCCGCTGGCGGAGGACTCTGAACGGCCACACCTGCAGATAATCAACCGGTCTTACCGAGCCTCGGGGATGCTAGCTCATGTCCGAGCGATAGGCATGGCCCGGCGAGGGTGGGGTCGGATAGGTCGGCTGGAGCCTATCTCTCTCGGATGGGGAGAGGGCTTTAGGCCGGACCTTCCTTGGGACCTGACCGTTGTCTCGGGCCCTCCGAGCCTAGAAGGCCGCCGGGGAGAGTTAGTTCCTCGAGTCTTTATTTATTGGGCTTTTCTCCCTAAGTGGGCCCTGTGGGCTATCACTTGGGTGGGCTCGCCTGGTTGGACCTTGTGGGTCTTGTTAGGCTGCCTTTGTGGTGGGCTGCGGAAATCCCCCTCTCCATGCGTAATAAGGTCAGTGCACACTTGTATCCTGCCCAACCAAAGTCAGTGCATTGTTTGCTTTACAAGTGTAGATGGTCAGTGCACTCTCTCCTCTATATCACAACACGTAGTGCCTCACGCACACTTAAGGTCGGTGCATGTGTATTTCAGGTCTGTGCTAGTTGCATGATATAGTCTGAGCTAATTCATCTTGCATCTGTGCCTGGACACATAGACGTATGAGCTGTCTAAGTCCTATAACACGTGACTGATACTTTGTTCGTTATAATGACAGGTAAGACTTTTGATCAAGCACCTGATGCGTGTCCCAACTACCTGCTAACACCAAGTCATGAGCAACTAAAGTACCAGGATAAAAGTGCACGTGATCCAAGAAGGAAAGTAGCCTGGAGCATTTGACACATGGAAAGTGAACCCTCTCCATCTGACACGTGGTCTTTCAATTATTGGCGGGAACATTCCCTCCACATTACCAGGTGATTCTTTTTGGAGATCACTGGGATCCTACCACGTGGACCCATCTCATGGAGGGAGCATCATCGTCTCCATCAAATTACCTCCGGCACCCCTATTATCTATATATAAGAACCTGCAGAGAAGAACCAAATAGAACAACGGGAGAAAAAGGCAGAAGAAGAAAAGAAGTGTGAGCAGCAGAGAGCTAGCAGAAAATAAAGAAAGAGAAAAAGAAAGAGAGGGAGATAGAATTGAAGGAAGTGAGAAAAAGAGATCAGAAAGAAAAAGCAGGCTGAGAAGAATTAGAGAATGTTTTGAGAGCAGAGATCGTAAAAGAGTGCAGTAGCAAGATCGAATGAGAAAGAAGATCTGTAGCTTCTGGATCAAATGCAAGCTACATTGCTCCAAGAGCGAGCTCTATTTTCTGAGCTTTATTTCCAGCTTTCCGTTGCTAAATTTTATCATACTTATTTTCCATTTTACATACCTTTTCATAAGCTGTGAATCAGCGGTGGCATAAGCTGTAATGCCCAGCGGTTTGAAGCTGTGAATCAACGGTGGCATAAGCTGTAAGGCCCAACGATTTGAAGCTGTGAATCAGCGGTGGCTATGCTGTATTGCCCAGCAGAGCAAGCTATAAGTCAGCGGTTGTAGGGAAGCTGTAAGGCCCAACAATTTAAGCTGTGTATCAGCGGAATCCACACTCTGGTTGGAGTGTGGGGTGGATGTAGGTCTGGAGGACCGAACCACCTAAAAATCTTCTGTGCACTATGGTTTGATTGCTCATTCATTTACGCTAGATGATTGTCTAGGTTCGCTTTTAATCAAGTCTGCCTGAGTGTTTCTTGAATGCATAACATACCTAGATTGTTTCAGTAAACTGCACAGTTACTGCCGAGTAGTCAACGGCATAGCCCTACGATCTGTTTGTTGGTGTGCCTCAACATAGCTCACAGTCAGCCACCAAGTGTTTGATCATGTGCTTCATACTTAGTTAAAGTCAATCAATTTTTAATTCCACATTGCTTACTAATTAGAGTTTAAATTGGGTAGAATTTTTAAAGGGCATTCATTCACCCCCCCTCTGAATCCGTGTGTGCACCATTGCACCTAGTCTTCATAGACTAACAATTGGTATCAGAGCATATCATTGTATCTAACAGTTGGTATCAGAGCGGGTCTCTGAATTTCAGATCAAACGATCTGCAGAGGGTCCTGTCTTTTTTTGTTCGGTGTTCTGCTATGTTGATTTGGTGCTTTGTTGTACAAAAGCTTTTGTTCGATGCATCTCTTATATTGTCTTATAGCCTTTATATCTAAATTTGGTCAGTTATTTTTCAATGGCTCGTCCACCTATCTTCAGTGGTAATGATTTTGATTCATGGTTAAAAAGCTTGCATCGATATGTAAAATCAACTGATCCTGATCTATGGAAGGTAATTGTTCATGGTCCACATAAATTATCAAAAGATAAATCTAAATAGACTGATGATGATAAGTTAAGAAATTCTGACAATATTAGAGCATTAGATCTGATGAAGGCATCAGTTGATTGAGTTCTGATTTCGTGTGTTTCATGCTGCAGGTTTGCCAAAGACATTCTGAACAAATTGAAGATTGCTGGGAATTGCAACACATGTCTGATGGTTGAAAAAAATGGACAAAATAGTGATCAAGAAGAAGATGAAGATGAGGTATCTTCTGACTTTGAAAATTATACTATGGATGACTGGATTAGAGCTTACAATGATTTGCTTGATTCTCATGAGCAGTTAAGAAAATAAAAAAGAAAGCTAAGAAGAAAACAAAATAATGTAGTGAGCTCAAGTATAGACAATGATAATTTCAAAACCCTGGAAACAGAAAATAAACATCTGAAGAAACAATTGGAAGGTTTTGACAATGTTGTTTCAGAAATGAAGTCTGTAAATGAAAGTCTTGAGAAAATCATTGAGAAGAATGATGAAAAGGTCAAAAGACTTCAAGAAGAGAATCAAGCTGATGTTCTCAGGCATAAAGAACAAATTTCCTTGCTGAAAAATGAAAACAATGAACTTGCTGTTAAGATTTCTGAACTAGAGAATAAATTGAAATCATTAGGATATGATCAAATCCTACTCAATGAACTGGTTCAGAATGAACAAATAAGAAAAGAAAATGAAGAATTGAAGTAGTTGAATACTGCCATATCGGATAAGCTTCTAATGCTTGAAAAAGGAAAGAATGCATCTGAAAATGAATGTGAGAGAGTGAGTGCATTAATGGAAGAGATTGACAGCTAAAAAATCCTCAATGCTATGCTTAATGAAAAGATCACAAATTCTAAATTGCTCATCTCATCTCTAAAAAATGAAATTTTAGAATTGAATGAGTCTTTGTCTGATTCTGTTAAGAATAAGGAAAATCTGAAAGCAGCTTCTAAAAAAAAAGTTTCTAATATCAAGAGAGGTAGTAAGCAGGAAATGAGGAATAAACTTTACACAACTTTTGTGAGTAGCTCAGACATAGCTAGCACATCTGTCTCCTCCTCAAAACAAGCTGCTACTCAAGAGAATCAGAAAACAAAACAGAAAATATTGAAAAAGAATGATGACAATTAGCATGCTAAAAAAGTTCAGGCCAACAAATCTCTTGCTAAGAATGTCAAATGCTTTTACTGTGGAATGTTTGGTCATGAAATGCATGATTGTTTTGTCATGAAGAAAGATGGTGATATATTTCATGCTAGGACTTCTTATGCTAAGAAATCCCATTCTGCTTAAAACATGAGAATAAAATACTTTTATTGTCATAAAGTATGTCATCTCATGCATCAATGTAGATTAATGGAATTAGATGACCTAGCTACTGTAGGAATGCATGATAAATAATTTCATAACAGAAATCCTACAAATCTCAAAAAGAACATCTGTTGTGGCAAACTGGGTCGCACTATTGCAAAATGTTGGTATGCTAGTGGAAGTAGGTTTAATTCTAAACCTGTAAAATTCCCTTCTCCCAACGCTGCTGATAGAAATAATTTGGTTGATAAAAAGAAAAAACTTTCATGTTTCAATTGTGGAAAGCCAGGTCATAGTGCAATTGAATGCTGGCATGCTCAGGGTAGAAAGTTTAATTCTAAATTTGTCAACTTCCCTACACAGAAAGATGTGTTTGCTCTTGGACCTAAGGGTAAGTATATTGAGTGTTATAATTGTGGGAAGGATGGCCATATAGTCAAGGACTGTAGGTGGGCCAAAGAAAGGAAAGTGCTTCATAGGAAACATGAACACAAGTTTAATTATAACCAAAAATTTAATGCTAATCCATTTATGCACAAAAAGTACACAAAATCTGTTAGTTCATGTCATTACTGTGGCCATGTTGGGCATTCTATGACTGGCTTCCATCTGATGATGTTTGATGATCTGAAGGCTCAGAAAAAGTGGAAAGCACCACTCAAAGGTGCCACTGTTACTTCAGGACCCAAGACGTCTTGGGTACCTGTTGGTGCAAAATAAGGAACTGCTTTACAGGTGTGCCTTGTGGCTGAGGAATAAAAGGGGGTAAATAAACCCAGGCAACCTAGTATGAAAACCATGTTTCTGCGACTTCAGGTAACATTCTTGCATTCTTCAGGCTTGCTTTCTTCAGAAATCTCGTTTGATGCATTTCATGCTTAAGTTGTCAAATAAAATATCATGCATACATGTTCTTAATTGCATTATTATTTGCGCTGCACAATCTGAGCTTCTTCATATATTGAGCTATGTGTGGACATATTCATTGAAGATAACAGTGAATTCATTTTTCATCTGCATGCATTAATGTTTTGACAATTGATTGTGTACATACAGAAGGCTAGAAACTGATGAGCATAGTCTGCAATTTTGTGCATATATGTGAATTGCATATGTCAATTGTCTGCTTACACATCCGTTTGACATACAGTCATTGAAAATCTGATGCATTTAGGACTGTGTTGATACTACATTGTCATGCATGACCACTATGGTATATCAAATGGTAAGCTACTAAAGGGCAGATGAAGTCTGTCTAGAGGTTCTTACTATGTGTGAGGTGGCACTTTAGACCAAGTCCTCTGCCTAGTACCATGGGTCATATTGCATATAGGGCAGTCTGAATGATCATGAGCTTGGGTCATAAAATCATATGGTTAGCCTTCACTGCATATAGTGCATAAATTCAGGGGGAGTTTGTCGAGTCTTTGCATGTCTTCATGCCACATGTGATCATGTAATGCACTTAGCTAAAGGGAAGTCACTGCATATGCATACTAGCAATTAATTACATTGCATGTCAATTGCATTTATAAAATTCCAAAAAGAAGTGACTGACTGCATAAAGACAGGGGGAGCATCTTAATTCATTTTGCTATATCTATGTGTCAGTAATTCATATCATCATATGATTTCTGTTGACTGCCTCTGAATGATCCATAATCTGAATTCATACTTTTCTTGAATATGAAATTTCTGTCTGCTTTTCCTCAATTTACTGAATGAGAGCTTCATTTGAATTCAGTCAATTCAAAGCTATCTTTTGGCAACTAAACAGTATATCAAAAGACTCAGTTAAAAAGATGGGCGTGGCTTATCTATAAAACTGACTCTTGCGTGAGTAGATCCTTGGATCCCACCTCCGCCTAAGTACTGCCCTAGTTGTTATTTATTTTGGCAAGCTCACCCTTCACATTCTTCACTTAACTGTTAGGCTGGTTTGACTGAAATTCAATCTCTATTATTGGCTTCTGAACCTCTGTTCAATCTCAACCTCATTGTTCCTACTGCATAACTTGAAATGTCTCTCAGTTTACTGATCTTCAACTAAGCTTCCTGAAAATCTGCTTGATTCACTTTGATAAACTCTGTAACAAGCATGAATTTTGAAATCATCACTTTCTATGCATGCTTGTTTATATTTCTGATGTTTGCTGCTGCTCAGATAATGACTGAACTGAGATTTGAAGAAAACTTCAACCTGTGACTTGCTTCATAAATTTGAAATCATCTTTAATGTGGAACCTTCCATTATACAGGTTTAAGAATATTTGTTGATATGCATTGGTTTAAGTCTAATCTACTCTTAAGTTTGAACTTAATGGACTTGAAAATATCTGATTCAATCCTTTTAATAAACCTTAATTGTTTGTCTCATATAAGTTCATGTAAGACTTCCTGAAATCTGAAAAGTTGAGATCTTGATTGAAATACATAGGGTAAGTATTGTTCTTGAACATTTAGTCTGTGTGAATTTATCTTAAAGAAAATTATGGACAGAGTAATGACTATGGTTACTGAGAAACCGGTCCAAAGGATTGTATCATGAAGTATCACAGTTAACTCTGTTTAAAAATCTTTGAAAATAATGTGAAAAGATGGTAGAGCAATGGCAATGTTGTATTGAATAACTGGGGATTCTGTTCTCTAACCAAGGTGTCTCCTCATGTAAAAGGTGCTTCTAATGCTACCTCTATTCTCTAAGTAGAGAAGCAATACGATTATCACACTGAGTAACTGGGTCATTTCACCTAAGACGTGTTGTGCCTCATGTAAGATAGTGTTGATTAAACTAAAATTACTCATTGAAAAACAAACGGATGCTCTATAAGATAAATCTGAAAAATATATGCATCAGAAAATTCTGTAAGAACAGTCAAATACAGATATAAACATGAATGTTTAATTTCAATACTACCATGTGTTACTCTCAAAGGAGTCATGGAAATTAAACTGATTAAGATGGAAGAAGGTTGAACTAGAATTTTATATGAGCAAGTGGTTTATTTTTATTAAGGAATTGTCTCAGATATGAGTATTGCATCTTATTACAAGAACTCTGATTACATCATTCTTAAAACATACTTTTTCAATCAAAGCCAATTCCCAGGCCCTTATAATGGAAGACTATGAAATCTAGATATTGATTTATGAAGTTGGTATTGTTCTGAAAAATTCTTCATCTCAGATTCTTTGAATATTCAGTGATACATCTGTTCAAATCACTCGATGCGGGATGAGTGACACGACCGGGCTAAGACGTACGATCGACTCGAAGTGCGGCCATCACTAACACACTAAGGGAAGCCGAGTGGCTGACTACCGTGGCGTTCTCCTGGTGGAGACGTCTCTCAACAGCAATCCACACTAGCCCGACGATGGTCCCTTGTAAGGGAAACGTGAGATCGCAGCGGTTAAGGAACCACTGTCGCCTAGGGTAATGCAGCCCGAGCTCGGTGCTCGTCTGGAGCTAAGGAACGGTTCTCACTCTCACACTCACGGTGATTCGTGATTGGCTAGGGCCCTAATCGCACATGCACAGCATATAAGACAGCATACTAAATAAAGAAATGCCGGAGGGAAGGAACGTCACGCGTACCTCCATGACTAGTGTGTGGGGAAGAAACCCCAGCCGATTCTGACAACCCCGATACACGCTAGTGAAAGAATAGTTACAACCCAAATTTTATCACCCACTCCTCGCAGGGAGATAATAGGCTACAACGCTGATTTTGGGGCTGCTGGATAACGGGTTGACGGGCCGCACTCGCAGGAGGCGAGGAGACGAGCCAAAGTCGACGGGAAGGAGAAGATCGGCCACTGACCGGTTCTGCCCATGCTGGTCACCCTGCATAGCAAGCTTGCAGAGGCCGGTACGCCAAGATCCGACGTCCGATCGGGGTGCCGTTTATTGGAGAACATCGGTGACAGGACGAAGATTCTCTACTCCGAAGGGCGCAATCAGATATTACCAGATCTGGGTGCAGCAGTGACTGTTCTCAGCCTTAGGTTCTGGCACACAGAACTCCACAGGAAGACAAATAATTACTAGAAAAATAGTTCCTGGTGTCGGAACGAGGCGCCGTTTGTTGCAGATCGTCGGCGACGTCTAGAGGAAGGATCTAACCAAGGGGTTTGGTCAGATCGGCAAAGAGGAGGGCGAGGTAGCTTCTGGAAGTCACCTCTTCTTTTTGGTCGGATCTGCATAGGGTGGTCGGTGCAGTCCCACGAGAATCTCCGCCACGGCCAGCACCTATCTCAGAACGACACGAGCTCAGCGGCAACGCGAAGAGGACAAAAAATCCTAGAATCCATAAGGATCTCAGATCCAGAGAGCTTGGGAGTAGATCTAGAGAAATTTTGGATCAGGAAACTGAGGATCTGGATAGCAGGCTCGGGCAGATTTGTGCGACTTCACGGGAAGAATGGTTGCCAGCGATCCAGAGCTCCGATCAACGTAAAACTAGCGCCAAAACCCTCTTAACATGAATAAGTACCTCTGGTAATTTTACCAAGACCGGATATGAAGAGGATGAGGCGGTGGGTGATTCGTGATACGGGGAAGATTTCTAGATGGGCAGAAGCAGCACAGCACACGAATAGGACGATAACAGTTGCCTCGGCGTCGCACCTTGGCTTGGGGAGTTGCACCCCGGCTAGAACCCGTCGCAGGAACTAGATCTTGAGCATCACACTCAAGGGAAAAATCAGAGAATCACTCTCCAACACTTTTTCCTCTCACAAAAATTTCATTTCTTCATTAACTTCAACAAGACACTATACATGGGTTTATATAGGAATACTATGGGAGGGGCATGGGGAGAGGAGTGTGGCCAAGAGAGAGAAGGGGGAAGCTACGTGAGGTAGAGAGGGGGGGAGTGGGGAAGGTGGCTTCCTCCTCTTTGGTCAAGGAAGGGGGCAGCCACCTCCTTGGACCAAGAAGGGGGGCAGCCCTTCCACATGTTCAAAAGAAAAAAAACACCCTTTCATACTTGGTCCTAGATGCTTTTCACACCTAGCACACTAAGCCCATAGACTTGTTCACACTTAACCTCATTTGACCCATTCATACCTAGCCCATGGGCCTTTTCACACTTGGCCCTTTTAAAGCCCAATAGAAAAGCCCAATAACTTTAGACCACTATTCTAGCCCATTAACTCTAATCTAGCCCATATGCCATACAATAGCACAATTGTCCAACATGGACTAAAAGAGGGCCCAACATGGCCAAAAAATGTGAAATAAGGATGATGGCTTGGCCGATGCGTCCACGTCCTCTGCGAGCTAACCAGGCCCCGCCGTGTCCTTGTCCACTGGTGTATATTGCTGCGTTTGTCCTCACCAATTCTCCCCAGGTGGGAGGAACTCGACCCCGTCGAGTAAGGGTCCCGAAGCTTGTGCTCTCCGCGTGTGATCAAGGCATCGTCTGGCACAGGGCGTCTTCTCCAATGCATAAGGAAGTGTTGGTAGGTTCCGTTCCAGGTGGTGATCACCTGCTCATCTAGTATACAATCTATATGCTTGCGTTGAGGCTGGAAGAGGTGGACTCTCGAGTGGTGTGTCACTCACAACAGGAGGAGAAAGCACAAAAACTCACTAGGGATCACCGCGGGGTTCCGATATGCTACCAGATCTGAAACATTGAACGTTGAACTGACACCATAGTCGTCTGGTAGTTTAATAACATATGCATGCGAACCCACTTGTTTCATGACTTGAAAAGGGCAGGTATCATGGGCCTGGAGTTTCTTACGGTCCCCGAGGAGAAACCGTTCAGGTATGACCCTGATCGTGACGTACTCTCCCTTTTGAACTCACGGGCACATCATCGTGCATCAGCTAACTCCTTATACGTGCATGGCTGGCCTTTTATTGGGACACGACTTTATGCAAACACCAAATGCACGAACAAACAAACTGTATAAGCAAAACTGACTCATACATGACCTTAGATAAACCTAGACAACCATAGAAATACTCGCAGACAAACAATGCAACCCAAAGTTGTGGACTCCTAGACATCCTAACATGTACCTAATGACTTCTTAATTGGGTTTCAGAGGTTTGGGAGGATCACACCCAATTGCACATTGCCCTGGGACTGAGTACCCGGGTCGGCAGCGTGCTCTTCTAAAAGCTCATCAAAGAACTCCTCCGCGAGTTCTGGGTCCGGTTCATAGCTGACCGGCACTAGCTCCGGGGTGGGGTCGTGGGCTGGCGTGTTTGAAATGGCCAATGAGTCTTGAGTGGGACACTTGACCGCAAAGTGGCCAATCCCACCACACCTATAGCACTGGTCACGTGGCCCTGTGCTGGAAGATGCTCCACTGGTCATCGACCCCTTTTCCTTGTCTTCTCGACGGGCTCGGGGGTGGTGGGAGCTGGGGTCGGGCAGGCAATGCAGGCTGCTGGGGGTGTGGGGTGGGGAATGGTGCTTGTGGGCGAGGGGGAGGGTCCCATGGAGGGAGAGAGTGAGGCCTGAGAGCAGTGGGGTCCTGGCAAGGGGGTTGGGATTCCGAGGGACGAGCCACCGGAAACCGGCTATAAGAACTGGGCGTGGTCCGAGAGTCGAACCCACGCGGATAGATGGTCCCCGATCGCTGGATGGGAGCGAACTCTGACTCAAACTGCTCTAACTTGAGAGCAACCTGATATGCGGCTTCCAGGGTGGTCACATTGCGGCGAAAGAGTTCATACTGAAAGTGGGGCTGCAGACCATGACAGAAGCGGGACATAGGCATCGTGCTCTCTTCCGAGATGCCACATCGTAAAAAATATTCATCAAACTGTGCGATGTACTCGGACACGGACCGATCCCCTTGGTTGAGATTCTGCCACCTATCAATGAGCCTTTGATGGTACGTGGTAGGAAGATACTTGGTTCTAAGTCTTTCTTTCATCTCATCCCAAGACTCAACCTGGGGCTCCTGACGCTGATATAGCAAGCTCTCCACATTGCACCAATAAGTTTGCGCTTGCCCTAACAGCTTCATTTTAGCGAACTTGACTCTCCACTGGTCCGTTATCTCGAACCACTCGAAGTACCGGTCCATACTGACCTCCCAATGAAGATAGACCTTCGGATTCAAGGACCCGTCAAATGTGGGAGGGTCGGCTCGCACGGTCCTGAGGACCCTATCATCCTCTTCATCCCTCGGCTGTTAAACGCCACGACGGTGTCGACCATACCCCACATAAGCATTATCGGACCCATAGTCTTCGAGACCAAGGTCATGATGTTGTGGTTCAAGGGCTCGGTGAGGGGCGGGCTGAGGAGCATGTGTAGGCTGCTCCGGTGCCACGGGAGCGGGTTGGACCTGGGCCTTGGGAGCGATTTAGAATTGGGCCACCGTGGGAGCAGGTGCGGGTGGGCCCTGGGCCGCTCCAGGAGGGTCCCCGCGTGACAATCTATCCAACCGTCCAACCAGACCTTTGACAGATTTGTCAGATGACTCCATGCGTTCTTCCATGGCTCTTAGGCGACCATCCATATTGTCGGAGAAGCTTCGAAAGGTAGCCTTGGACTAGTCGAACCGGGCCATGAAGGCCATCATCACCTCATGCAAGGAGTGAAAGTCTCCCGAGGCGGCATCCCGTGGGTTTGCCATAGACGTGGGGCGATGGTATTGGGTACCTCATCGGGTGGGCATGCAAAGACACAGATCGGAATGTACTAACTAATGCAAACTGAGGAACCTAGACTCAACCAATATACAGTACTCGGCGGAGTCCCGAGATCCTCTCTCGCAAGTGTGCCACCTTCCCGATAGGCGTGACCTATCATTCTGGGAGCACCTTTTGATACATCGAATATTGGGATGCAATGCAACCTTGGACTTAGACGACCCTAGACCTAAACCGACGCTCTGATACCAATTTGATGCGGGACGAGTGACGTGACCGGGCTAAGACGTACGACTGACTCGAAGTGCGGCCAACACTAACACGCTAAGGGAAGCCGAGCGGCTAACTACCGTGGCATTCCCCTGGTGGAGACGTCTCTCAACAGCAACCCACTCTAGCCCGACGATGGTCCCTTACGAGGGAAACGTGGGATCGCAGCGGTTAAGGAACCACTGTCGCGTAGGGTAATGTAGTCCGAGCTCGGTGCTCGTCTGGAGCTAAGGAACGGTTCTCACTCTCACACTCACGGTGATTCGTGATTGGCTAGGGCCCCAATCGCACATGCACAGCATATAAGACAACATACTAAATAAAGCAAATGTCGGAGGGAAGGAACGCCGCGCGTACCTCCACGACTAGTGCGTGGGGAAGAAACCCCAGCTGATTCCGACAACCCCGATACACGCTAGTGAAAGAATAGTTACAACCCAAATTTTATCACCCACTCCTCGTAGGGAGATAACAGGCTACAACGCTGATTTTGGGGCTGTTGGATAACGGGCTGATGGGCCGCACTCGCAGGAGGCAAGGAGACGAGCCGAAGCTGACCGAAAGGAGAAGATCGGCCACTGACCGGTTCTGCCCGTGCTGGTCACCCTACGCAGCAAACTTGCGGAGGCTGGTACGCGAAGATCCGATGTCCGATCGGGGTGCCGTTTGTTGGAGAACGTTGGCGACAGGACGAAGATTCTTTGCTCTGAAGGGTGCAATCAGATCTTACCAGATCTGGGTGCAGCAGCGAGTGTTCTCAGCCTCAGGTTCTGCACACACAGAACTGCACAGGAAGACAAATAATTACTGGAAAAATTATTCCCGGTGTCGGAACAAGGCGCCGTTTGTTGCAGATCATCGGCGACATCTATAGGAAGGATCTGACCATGGGGTTTGGTCAGATCGGCAAAGAGAAAGGCGGCGCAGCTTTTGGAAGTCACCTCTTCTTTTGGGTCGGATCTGCACAGGGTGGTCGGTGCAGTCCCACAAGAATCTCCGCCACTACCAGCACCAATCTCAGAACGACACAAGCTTGGCGGTAACGCGAAGAGCACAAAAAATCCTATAACCCATCAGTATCTCAGATCCAGAGAACTTGGGAGTAGATCTGGAGAAATTCTAGATCAAGAAACTGAGGATCTGGACAGCATGCTTGGGCAGATTTTTGCGACTTCACGGTAAGAATTGTTGCCGACGATCCAAAGCTCTGATCGACGCAAAACCAGTGCCAAAACGCTCCTAACTTGAATAAGTACCTCTGGTAATTTTACCAAGACCGGATCTGAAAAGGATGAGGCGGTGGGTGATTCGTGATCCGGGGAAGATTTCTAGATGGGCGGAAGCAGCACAGCACAAGAACTGGATGATAACAGTTGCCTCGGCGTCGGACCTCGGCTTGGGGAGTCGTACCCCGGCTAGAACCCGTCGTAGGAACTAGATCTTGAGCATCACACTCAAGGGAAAGTTAGATAATCACTCTCCAACACTTTTTCCTCTCACAAAACTTTCATTTTATCATTAACTTCAACAAGACACTATACATGGGTTTATGTAAGAATACTATGGGAGGGGCATGGGGAGAGGAGTGTGGCCAAGAGAGAGAAGGGGGAAGCTACGTGAGGGAGAGAGGGGGGGAGTGGGGAAGGTGGCTTCCTCCTTCTTGGTCAAGGAAGGGGGCAGCCACCTCCTTGGACCAAGAAGGGGGGCAGCCCTTCCACATGTTCAAAAAAAAAAAAAACCACCCTTTCACACTTGGTCCTAAATGCTTTTCACACCAAGCACACTAAGCCCATAGACTTGTTCACACTTAACCTCATTTGACCCATTCATACCTAGCCCATGGGCCTTTTCACACTTGGCCCTTTTAAAGCCCAATAGAAAAGCCCAATAACTTTAGACCACTATTCTAGCCCATTAACTCTAATCTAGCCCATATGCCATACAATAGCACAATTGTCCAACATGGACTAAAAGAGGGCCCAACATGGCCAAAAAATGTGAAATAAGGATGATGGCTTGGCCGATGCATCCACATCCTCCGCGAGCTAACCGGGCCCCGCAGTGTCCTCGTTCACCGATGTATATTGCGGCGTTTGTCCGCACCATCACTGCTCTCTGTCCATACCAACTCTTGATCACTTACTCAATTGTTTCTGAAAAATCTATGTTTTGACTGATCTCTACATAGTAGCTTTGTCAAAGGGAAGAACAAATTCTTATCTAGACTGCATTCATTATTTCTCAAAGGGGGAGAATTAACTGTCGTTTCATCTGTTCTATCCAAGGGGGAGAAAGTGCTTTGTCGATTTTTGCCACATCCTCGGGCATCTGGTCTTGTTTAGACTGACTTTATTTCCTTCAAAGGGGGAGGATAGCTTGTGGTCTTATCTGATTCAGTCAGAGTGTAGATTAAGGTACATTGATCTTTGTCCCATCTGCATCTCGTAAGCATAAGGGTCTACATGACATGCATTCATCTTTCAAAGGGGGAGAATGAGTTCTATTTCTGCTATCTTCATTGGTTTCATTCCATCTATGCATTCTGTCCATTCTTTTTGATGAAGTCAAAGGGGGAGAATGAGTTGAGTCTTATGAAGGTCATAGGCTGAGAATGTTTTTGTTGTCACCTAGGTAGAATGAATTGATGGATTCTCTAGTTTTCGTGACTCATATGACTCATAGTGTTGCCATCATCAAAAATGGGGAGATTGTTGGATATTGTGTTTTGATGATGACAAACATTATGACTCATATGTATGATGTCATATGTGTTTTTATGATTCCATATGTGCTTATTGTGTTTTTATGATTCCATATGTGCTTATTGCATACAACATGGGTTTTGTTATATACAGTGTTTCTTATGTGCATACAATGCTCATATTGCTGTATAGTAGAATTACATGGAATGAATTGCTGCACATGTGCATGTTTGTGGATGTCTCTGTACAAGCTTTGCATAAAGTCTGGTACAATCGTTCATATGCATCAATGCATCACAGGTCAACCATAAGTCGAAGTAAAGTCAATACTATGTACATAAACTCAACGCGTCTACATAAATTCTGTGTACATGAGAGTTTACTGAATAACCTGTGTGCATGGCATTTGGTCGAACAGGTGGTGTGCATGATCCTCATATTGCACTATGCTTATATAGAGTGAATGCCAGTTGCATCATGCATAACTATGGTCGATGCTAGTTGTGATTTCATACAGCTAAGGTCGATGCTAGTTGATCTTGTTAAGTGCATGAGTCAGTGCATCACATGCAGAGTCGATGCTAGCATCACACATAGTGCATTCAGGGTCGGTGCTAGTTGCACCTTATGCATACATAGTCGGTGCTAGTCACTATTGACAGAATTGTCAAGTTGGTGCACTTGTAAGCATTTTGCATATAAGGTCAGTGCACTTTCCAATTTTTACTGGACCTGAATCAGTGCATATCTACCTTAGCATTACTAAGATCGGTTCATGTCTCGTTCTTCACATATAGAAGTCAGAGCATATTTAATGTAAAAGGTTAGTGAATATCGGCCTAAGGTTTTGCATATAGTCGGTGCATGAATTGCATTGAGCGTAAAGGGCCGGTGCAGGCTTTGCTGTGGGCATAAAGAGTCGGTGTTGGTTTTTGCTGTGAGCATACATAGTCGGTGCAGTGTCTGCATTGAGCATAGAAGGTCGATGCAATGTCAATTGTGTTTTACGTAAGATCTGTGCACATTCTGCCCTGTACATAAGAGGTCTGTGCATGTTTTCATATATGCATAATAAGGTCAGTGCACACTTGTATCCTGCCCATCCAAAGTCAGTGCATTGTTTGCTTTACAAGTGTAGATGGTCAGTGCACTCTCTCCTCTATATCATAACACGTAGTGCCTCATGCACACTTAAGGTCGGTGCATGTGTATTTCTGGTCTGCGCTAGTTGCATGATATAGTCTGAGCTAATTCATCTTGCATCTATGCCTGGACACATAGACGTATGAGCTGTCTAAGTCCTATAACACGTGACTGATACTTTGTTCGTTATAATGACATGTAATACTTTTGATCAAGCACCTGACACGTGTCCCAACTACTTGCTAACACCAAGTCACGAGCAACTAAAGTACCAGGATAAAAGTGCACGTGACACAAGAAGGAAAGTAGCCTGGAGCATCTGACACGTGGAAGTGAATCCTCTCCATCTGATGCATGGTCTTTAAATTATTGGTGGGAACATTCCCTCCACATTACCAGACGATTCTTTTTGGAGATCACTGGGATCCTACCACGTGGAACCATCTGACGGAGGGAGCATCATCATCTCCATCAAATTACCTCTGACACCCCTATTATCTATATATAAGCACCTGCAGAGAAGAACCAAATAGAACAACGGGAGAAAAGTGCAGAAGAAGAAAAGAAGTGTGAGCAACAGAGAGCTAGCAAAAAATAAAGAAAGAGAAAAAGAAAGAGAGGGAGATAGAATTGAAGGAAGTGAGAAAAAGAGATCAGAAAGAAAAAGCAGACTGAGAAGAATTAGAGAAAGTTTTGAGAGCAGAGATCGTAAGGGAGTGCAGCAGCAAGATCAAAGGAGAAAGAAGATCTGTAGCTTCTAGATCAAATCCAAGCTACATTGCTCCAAGAGCGAGCTATATTTTCTGAGCTTTATTTCTAGCTTCCCATTGCTGAATTTTATCATACTTGTTTTCCATTTTACATACCTTTTCATAAGCTGTGAATCCGCGGTGGCATAAGTTATAAGGCCTAGCGGTTTGAAGCTGTGAATCAGCGGTGGCATAAGCTGTAAGGCCCAGCGATTTGAAGCTGTGAATCAGCGGTGGCTAAGCTGTATTGCCCAGTGGAGCAAGCTGTAAGTCAGCGGTTGTAGGCAAGCTATAAGGCCCAGCAGTTTAAGCTGTGTTTCGGTGAAATCCACACTCTGGTTGGAGTGTGGGGTGGATGTAGGTCTGGAGGACCGAACCACCTAAAAATCTTCTGTGCACTATGGTTTGATTGCTCATTCATTTACGTTAGATGATTGTCTAGGTTCGCTTTTGATCAAGTCTGCCTGAGTGTTTCTTGAATGCATAGCATACCTAGATTGTTTCAGTAAAGTCCATAGTTACTGCCAAGTAGTCCACTGCATAGCCCTACGATCTATTTTTTGGTGTGCCTCAACATAGCTCACAGTCAGCCACCGAGTGTTTGATCATGTGCTTCATACTTAGTTAACATCAATCAGTTTTTAATTTCGCATTGCTTACTAATTAGAGTTTAAATTGGACAGAATTTTTAAAGGGGATTCATTCACCCCCCCTCTGAATCAGTGTGTGCACCATTGCACCTAGTCTTCACAGACTAACAATTGGTATCAGAGCCTACTATTGTATCTAACATTATGTTTCGAGTTAACATAAATACAGAAACTCAGAAAACAAAAACTGTCTAGGGATGACCATTTTATGGCCGTAGCGGTGTATCGTAGGGCCGCTAGGAAGGGGTTCAAATGACCATTCATTAGATCGCAAATATTGCCTTGCGGTCCCTTTTAGGCCCCTTTCTGTCTGTCTGGCAAAAATTATAAAATAAAGAATAAATGTTAAACTTAGGTCAAGTTGTGCATGGAATTCATTGAATCATGCTGTAAAACTATGCTAGAAAGAAAATAGACCAGGAACATGCATGGGTTTGTGTGAAATAGACAAGTATCTTTTGCATCAGGTCTAAGTTCATGCATGGAAAATTAAACTAGATGGGCAGTCCCAATAAAACTGTAAATACTCCGAGTACAATGCATCAAATCGATTGCAACTTGAGGGCTTTTACTCCTAAGATCACATTTAAGCCATTCATGAGATAACCTGTCACGCCCCGAGATTATGCAGCAGATACAATCAGGAACATGAACAGCCGGCATGGTAAGCCTTTTGCAAGTAATATAATCAGAGCGCCAGACAATCACACAAAGTAGTTGCACAAGGAATTCACTAAAACCTTCATCTTTATTTCATATAAATATCCATCAAAATACATAAGATCTTTGACTCTCCTTTCTAGACTCAATAAAATAAAGATTATATCATGACTCGACTAGACACTTGATAACTAAGGCTTCTCTCGTTCATTTGTCCTTCAATCACTCTCGAACTCGCTACTTGTGTAATATGAATCCGATTCACTTGTGCTTCCTAAAACATTGAGAAAATAGGTAATGAGCACACTTGCCCGGTAGGTATCTTCGTATCAACATGAAGGCAAGTTTAAGTGATTAGCATTTTAGCTCTAAAGATTAAGATAAATCATGCAAATACGGTAAAATATGTGAATAAAATCAAAGTAACAAGATATGATCATGACGAGATACGAGAATATTATTGATCAAGTATATAACAAGAATGTAAATTTGGCCTTTCCATGAACAAGAATGTAACAAGAATGTAATTTTCATAACCATGGAGGCTATGCACTAGAAAGTCATGTAACAAGCAAGAAAGTACTTTTCGCTTAATAGTAAATACTTCGTGAATTTACGTGGATCTTTACTCATATCCGTGGATCTTCACTTGTTTATAAAGAAAGTACTCCCAGTGCAATGCGGCGCTAGTAGCATCATATCCCATGGTTTACAGTATGTTTCCGACAATCAGCCGAGGGGACTAGCATAGAGCCCTTGAACACAATCAGTGCTCAAACTGTATCTTCAAGTATAAATCAAGCTACTTCCACGATTATAACAATAATGTGGCCAATAATGTACAAGTTCAACAATAATTCTATGATAAGGTAACCAAGGTATAGAACGTACCAAAATCGATCAGGAGAATTCAAGAAATGCATTAATTTTCATAATTTATTAATGGCTTATGTGAATCAACATAAGTTCTAGATAATCAATAGACCATCTGGAACACAAGAATACACAACCCAAAGGTAAAACCATGGGTTAAACATAATTAGATATGATGAAAAAGAGGCTGGAACCGTGCGGTCTAGGGCAGGGCCGCTAGGTGTCATTGGCGGTCTATCAATAGGCCGCTAACTGACTCTGGCGATCATACATTAGGTCGCTAAGGTCCAGAACTCATTAAAACATCGGTAAAGTGCTTTCTAGACAATTGGGCTTTTATGGTACAACCAACTCGGCGTCCTAGTGAGAATCCTAGGCTCGCGGAGACTTATGGAGGCCTTGAAACAAGATTTCCTAATCCGTTGGAAGAAATATCCACTGAAGAGGTTATCAAGTCCAAGAAAAATGTGCCTATAAGTGCAATGTGTAACTAATGACAACATACCAGGATATGTGCCATGTACTTAAGAAAAATGACTCTAGAAGATAAGAGAGATCATGATAAAAGAATGATCAAATAAGTCCATAAACCTTATGAAAACATGCCTATAAATACAAGAGTATAAGTTTTTTGCCATAAAAAATAACATAGGTTAAAAATAATCTCAAGTACACAAAGAACATGAAATCTCCTGGAGTACAACTAGTTATAAGAAAATAACACTTGAAACAGAAGTAAAATCTACTTAACTAGGCTTAACATACATTGATTTGGACCATTCTGCATTAAGTTTCGGGTTAAATTAAATATAGAATTCATAAATCAAAAATGGTTTAGAGAGAACCGTTTGTAGTGGCTAGCGATCTATCCTAGGACCGCTAAGGTTTCTGACGGTCTACAGGAAGATCATTTCTTCTTGTGTTAACAGAAAACTCAATAATAATAAAATAAAATACTAATCTAGGGCATATCATACATGAAAATAAACGTGAATATACTCTAAAGTATGATAGAGCGAGTATAGGCCAACAATATGCATGGGTTTGTGTAATAAACAAGAAAATTCTCCTTTTAACTTAATTAGGGCTAAGAATTATGCATGAGGAGTATACTGGATGCATAGTCCCAATAAATCATAAAATTCTCGGTGTATAATGCAAGAAATCGACTGAAATCAGAGGGATTTTATCCTTGACTTCGATTTTAAGCCTTTCATGAGATAACCTACCTCTGTTTTGGGCTTTAAGCTTCGAATTTAGGGCTGGAAGTTAACCCTAATTTCTGCACGTCCTGTGCTAAACCAGCTACTTCACGCCTTCCTAACTCCTGATTCTCTTGACCTAAAGACGTGAAATTTTGAGGGTAAGAAGAGGGTACTAAAAGGAACAATTTATTTTAAAGAACCTCTATCTAATTACCTCATTTAGGGCTTCCAATTTGCAATTCTTTCTGGGTCGGTCGCACTACTTCCTAGGTTGTTTGCACCGAACCAGCGTCTTTGCAGGCTTCTATCTCCTTGTAGGCTTGATCTCCTAGAACGAAATTATAAGGAAAGTTAGATCTAACTAAAATGAATAAATTCCTAGAAGAAACTTACCTCTAATTCGACCAATTTACCTTAGTTCCATGTGAGCCAAAAGTAAGGGTCGCGCTAGTTGGTTCTAGGGTCTATTTATAGGGTTTAGCTAGGGTTTCATAGATTTGAACGATTCTAGAGGCCTTATTAGGTATTAGATTGATCTCTGAGAGTCCTAAGCATGCTTACAAGTCTACATACTTCGGTCTCTAAGAGTTTAGACGCCAAAAATCTAATCTTTTTACACTTTCTTCCACTCACAAAATCTGCAGAGCTTAACGATCACTTGGGAGGCTATTTTCCAGTGGCTGGCAGTCTCGCGATATACCGTTTTCAGTTTTGGGCGCCGAATTTGAAACTAGTTCAAACTCTTATATTCTTATCCATCTTTTATCCTAAAATATTCCCACTTATCTTCTTAATTCCGTAAATACATCAATTCCAAGCTTCTAGAACATGGGCCAAAGTTAAAAATTATAATTTGGGCCAATTGGATTTGTCAAAATGGGCCTAATCCTCTTGGATCATTGCAGGGCCATAATAGTTTGATTTAAATAACCATAATTCATTTAATAGCCCTTTTCACTCATTGAATAGTTAATATAATTATATTTTAATCCCAGAATTTTCTTGGGCGTTACATAACCTACCTCTGGTCTGGGCTTTAGACTTCGAATTTAGGGCTGGAAGTCAACCCTAGTTTCTGCTCGTTCTGAAATGAACCAGTAACTTCTTGCCTTTCTAACTCATGATCCTCTCCACCTATGATAACGAAAATTAGAGGGTAGAAAGAGGGTACGAATGTGAACAAATAAGTCTAAAGAACCATCTCCTAATTACCTCGTTTAGGACTTCTAATATGCTGATCTTCCTAGGTCATTTGCACAAGTTCCTGGGTTACCTACACTGAACCAACGTCTTTGCAGGCCTCTAACTTCTTGTAGGCTTCATCTCCTAGAACGAAATTTTAAGGGAAGTTAGACCTTACTATAATGAATGAAATTTTTTAAAGAACTTACCTCAAATAATGCTTCCTTACCTTACTTCCACGTGAGCCAAGAGTAAGGGTCGCACAAGTGAAACTTGGGATCTATTTATAGGGTTAGCTAGGGTTTTGAGGATTTGAACGAACCTAGAGTTCCAATTAGACCTTACATTCGATCCTGATACCTTCTACATCCTTCCAATTAACAGATAACATCGATCCTGATACCTTCTACATCCTTCCAATTAACAGATAACATCGATCCTAGAAGATTTGGATGCCAACGATCCCAGCCTTTTCAAGTCTTCTTCCATTCACGAAACTCGGTTGCTTAGCAGTCATAGACGGACCGCTAGGTGGGTCTGGCAGTCGCGCGATAGACCGCCAAGCTTCACTAAATCTGAAATTTTTGTATTTTTGTTTTATCTTCCCATGTATCCCCTATTTAATATATATATATCTGTTGACACCCAAAATGTGATCGATGGAAATCATGCCAAACAGCAAAAAGAACACGGCTGGCAAAAGAGCAAAAGCCGAAGGAAATTAATGCACAAGGGTCCCCTCGGACTGCTGAAGCCCTAGGTCATCTGGCGAGAGTGTCAGGGACTCCACCTCAGGATGGTCAGAAGAAATCCGCTACAAACTGGCAGTGTCATTCGTTCTGCCCAATGAACCGGTATTGACTCAGTCATGCCGAACAAGCCCCGTCTGCCGTCCGATCAGGACGAGAATGTACCTTGTGGTTCACCACCTAACAAGAAACCTTGTGGAGAAATGTCTCCGGTCCCTTGGAATAAGGTGCCGAAGGCCACATCAGCAGAAGACCCGAGTAACCCGACAATGGTACGTCTTCTTACCAGAAGGGTCCCTTAGTGACCGAATAGCTGCCCGACCATGGCGAAAGTACTCCGTGTGGTGGCCCACCCCCTGGGAATATTACAAATATAGATAGATCCAGTCCGGCAACGCAAATCGCAGTGCCGAAGGCCATGTCAGTGGAAAACCCAAGAGTCCGAACTAAGGACACGGACGACGTCAGAATTCGCCAGTCAGTGGCCCAAATGCTTCCCCGATGCTTCTCATGCTGGTCTCATAGGGTCATGATGACATCAAAGTTCAAGTTGACCCTTAGAGCCAGTCCGAGATCCACAAGCCGAGGCCCGGCTTAACAAACACGTTAAGGAGATAAACTGGCACACCCCTTGAACCGATGCTCACATGGCCATATGCTAATCCGACGTGCTCTTTGATCCCCCGCGCCAGATTAGGTTGACACTCCTCTTTGGCTTATAAGAAGGCCCAAAGGCGAACAAAAAAAAGAAAAAAAAGGGCGAATGAAAAGCATAGAAGAGATGTGCATGCAAAAGGCGTGAAAGGAATAGAGAGAGGGGAGACTTGGGAAAGAAGAAAGGAGTTGAGAGGGACTTCCTGCGGAGTGATCCACCGTTCGCACCATAGAGAAGAGCCTCAGAGCGAGAGAAGGGAGCGATATTCCGATACTCTGTTTCTGTGAAATAGATTAGAGGTCAGTTTGTGGGATGCCATATCCATTCATCTTCTAACTCCCCCCCTCTATCAGTATTTTCTCTTACGCCTTGTGATGAAACGGGCGATGATATAAGCCCGCATCTCCTTTTATTTCCTCTTAGTTTAAGCCACTAGCTATTTTCTTTCTCCTTCATCTTCCGATGTAAAAGAATGTAATGGGACGCTCTCGTGCGGCAACGCCAGGCCGAATGCAATATATATATTTTCCTTCTTTTGAACATGTCATAATTTGTATCTGAATACCTCTCTGGATTTGCTGTGTTTATTTCCATGTCTAATATTTGGTTTCTTCAATTGGTACCGAGCATGCCCTGGGGTAACCCAGGGCTACATTAACGATTATCCCCCTCCCCTGGGTTCTCTTCCAGTGTGGTAGCTATGTTGAATGCACCATGTGCTCGTCGTTGGTTTCACCTTAGGAGACATACATGTGTGTGCATCTCCGTCTTTTTGGGGAGTGGCTTCCCTATCATCTCTCTGCTCACAGTCATGAGTTGGAGAGAACATGGTCATCCCCACAGTCTGGGTGCGAGGCCTATGGTTGTGACCATTCTCCCATACGGCACCCGCCAGTCGTTCGAGCATTTGTGTCTCACATCCTACGTGGCTCCCTGCCTTATATTAACTTTCTTCCATGACTATCCTACCATTGGCAGTGTCATGGATGAATGGTATCGTACTGTGACTTCTTTGCCGCAAGCAAGGTGGGGAAAGGTTCAATTAATACGATCTATTCCCCATCTCAGTTCACAGGCAAAATTGGAGGTTTAATGTGAAGGTTTGCTTCGTCTCGACCATCAAGACTTACGGACCGGGGAGGGGGAACATCCCCATCGAGCGTTAATGTCATTTCTTTCTGAATCACCACCGGGCTACAGGGTCACGTCCGTCTGTGGAGCCGACTCCTGCAAGCTATCTAAGGTGAATAGCAATGTGTCCGTTGACCCAACATCAAATCCACATTACCTAGGGAATGGTGGTGGCTGTGGGTAAGAGACCTCTTGCAGGCTAGTCCTCCAGGTTTTCCCCCATTTTAGCCATCCCTATTGATCAATATCTCTGGCCCGTGGAGTATTGGTGCCCCTCGTAGGCTTGTCCTCGGGGTTTCCGTCCATCTGGGTCTACCGGTCACCGTTTGGAATTCCTGACATTAAGGAGCATACCCCAGTTTCTGTAGGACTGTCTCCGCTTTCCCCCCCAACCCTCTGGGCATGGGGAGGTGCTGCCAAATTTTTAATTGAGCACTTTGTCTAGATTTGTGATGGAACCTCAATTCTCGGGACTACAAGCTTGCTGAGGACTGTGCTTGAGTAGGAACCTCGCACGAATCTTGATTTGCCTCGTTTGCAGAGCAATTAAAAAATGTGAATTCACTCATTGATCAATCTTAACCAATCTACAGGACAATTAAAACGGAACTCACTTAATGAATAAACCTTTAATCATCATCAAAAGGGATGAACAAATTACATTGAAGCTAAACAGTTCAGAAAATCAAACTCCACCCTCAAAATCGGCGCGGTCCTAATCCGACCAGAAGTTCTCACTATGCGCGATGGTGGTCTTCGGACCTTCGTTCTCTGCCATGTACCGAGCGCTCCCGACTCATGAATGAATGTGAAATGCATGTTCATGTTTACTCTTTTGTTCCCGCATTATGAATTATCATTCTCGATGGTTCATTTATGTTTGCACATTTACGTAGCCCCCGTGGCCCATTATTGATGCGGGACTGGACCACGGACACGACAAGCTCGCGATCGTCCCTTAACGAGGGAAGCGTCGGACGTGCGCTGTTGAGAAACCGGCAGTGAGCTAGGGTGGTCGGCTCTCTCTTTCGTGCCCGGATCGGGTCACGGGACGGTAACGCACTCTCTCGCAGCAGCGGTAATGAATAGATAAAGCGAGCTAGATATCCCTACACATTCTCTCTAGCAGCGGCATAAACAAATATATATGAAGTAAGCAAAATACCGAGAAGGGAGCGAAAATGATACCTCCACGCGCTCGGCGTGGGGAAGATGGACCCGGCCGAAACTCGTACTCCCAGGGCAATTAATACACCATATTACAGCAAATGAATTACTGCCCACTCCACGCAGGGAGGTAAAGGGCTACACAAACGGGCCCGGGAGGACTGAATTCGGGTTGACGGGCGGCTTCTCGCGTCTCTGCGGCAGCACCCGAACTAGTGACGGTGGGGCCCACGTGCTGTCCGGAGGGGTCGAGTGGGACCTGGTGACACCGCTGTAGTGGGGTCACTTAGGGAAGCGTTCCCCGGGCTGGCGGCACGCTGGTTCGCCGGCCGGAGGCCGGGCGGCTCTGATCGGCACCGGTCAGAATAACCGGCCACGGAACTGCCGGTTCTGTTTTCCGGCGCGCGCTCCGGCGAGAACGGACGCTGCGATCAGCCCCTACGTCGGAATGCGACGAAACCGGTGCCGTTGGAAAGATGCTTCGAAGGGATTCAACCCAGGGTGATTATAGAAAAATAATCAAGCCTGTACTTCTGATTGGCGAATTTTGAAGGTTGTTGTTGTACAGTTCCTGAAATCTCAGGTTAGTAGAGAACTTTCCTGTGGATTGCCTTTGACCGCGAGGTAGACGTCCGAATCGTGGGTTGTGTTCTTCATAAAAGTTGTGGGAAATCAAGTTACGAAACCAGGACTAATTTTGGATCTGGATTTGGAGGTGGTAGTGATTTGTTCTGATTTTGGAAGTGGGGGGTGGTCGGATCTGGGATCTGACTGGCAACACTGTAGCTGAGGAAGAACACGAATTTCTAAAAATAGATAGAAGGCTGATAAAAACATTAAGAAAATTTTTGGATGTAGGGGGTGATGGACAGAACTCTCAGTAAAATTGGGAGGGTTTGGACAAATCAAAAAGATGACCGGAGGTGGGAAACAAAGGGCTGCTGTCACTGTAGACAGAGACAAAACAGAACTAGGAATGAAAGATGCACGAAAATGGGAAAATACTAAAAGATATAATTTGGGCGTGAAAATTTAGGTGGAGCTTGGGGTACAAGGGAAGAACACACCATACAAATTGCAGCTTGAGATCTTCACGTGGTGGAGAGCAGATATTCGGACAAGAAGCCTCTATCCAGGATGGATAGAACACCGAAGGTGACTTCACGGCGGCGTGATGGCGGCACGAACGGCGGCGGCGGCGGCACCGATGATCACCGGAGGTGGGGGGAAGGAGATAACACTCTAGAATGGGGGTTGGGGATGAAGAAACCAGGGGGAGAGAGAGGAGAGGTCGAAATTCTCCAAGAGAGGGGTTCTTGCACAATGATTTTTTTCACTTTCATTAATTCAATCAATTGGAAAATACAAGCTATATATAATAAATGTAAAAAGACACTAAATGCCCATAGATCTGGGGTTTTGAAGGGCATATCAGGGAGTTCCTAAATATTTCTCCCATGTGGTCAAAACACTTAATATCTATTTTAATCTAACTTAGACCAATTCTATTCAAACCTACCTAATTTTCACCAACCAAGCCTAATAAGGCCAAAGGAAGAGGGCGCTCCCTTCATGGGCCTCCCTTGGGCCAAGTATGGTTAAAGGCCATGTAACAAGCCCACTAACCATGCTAGACTCTTCCACCCTTGGTGGCCCATGAGAGGGAGAAGCCTATTTGGGCCTAAGTGGCTATTAAGGTCCATAATGATGGCCTTAAGACCCAATATGGAATAAGCTCCTAATGGACTCTACTAATGGTAACCTAGCCATGGAATATACATTACAAATGGCCCAATGACTTGTTATAAGCCTTACAAGGAGCCCAAATGAAAGAAATTACACAATTACAATCTCATACAAGCCAATACACATAATACAACCCATAAGCTATTGATGTCCTCATCAATTATCTTGGCAATTAATCAAGGGTTTTCCTCTTCTTGGAGGATGTAATTAACGTCATAGCCTTCATGATGTGACAGACTGTCGGTCTCGACACGAACCTCACAATCGACTGACTGAGTCAGATCGAGCGCACAATAATTTATCACCTCGGTGACTGGCATGCCTACATAAATAAAATGATAAATAAAAATAAATAAAAACAAATCCTTTAAAAAAATGAGTGAATCTTGTTCCACCAAATTGGCACGCCCGGTGGGACCAAGTCTCCCTTCATCTCTTTGCCAAGATAAGTGTGCCTCGGGGGCCCTCCCAAGGAATGCTGATCGTTTGTTTGTTTCTGTGATTTTAGGAGATGACAATGGTTGCTGGAATCGCTGCTCTAAGTTTTGGCCCCGCGATCGTGGCCAACCATGTTGCTAATGGGTACCTGGCGAGACCGACCGTTTTTGGCACCCTCCCACCAGTGGTCGGCTTCCCCAACTTCTTGGGGGTAGCCTTCACCGATGTGCTGAATGTCGAAGCCCCGGAGGTGTCCGGGGAAGACGTCAGTAATAAGCCTCGGGTTGCCAATACCCGAACCTTCAGGGGCCTGCCAACATGTCGGATTCAGCTAGCAAGCTGCATGGTGCATCATGTAGCCCGTGGGGCCCATCCCACTCACTACAACAAACCCGGGGATCGTCGCCAGAAGAACTCCCGAAGAAGGGCTGCTACTCCCATCACCGGACGCTTGTCAGTGTCTGGCAAATCTATTCTGATCGGCGACGTCCGTGTCTTCCTAGATGGACGTGACGCCCAAGTGATTCCAGATCGGGTGGTCTCTGCAGTACCGACCCGCAACTCCTTCCAAGCCCTGTCAGGAAGAAGGGCCGAGAAAGAAGAAATCGGTCGTCACGGTCGAAGAGAACTGGCCCCGAGGCCGAAAGTGTTCAAGTAGGTGTGGGTCCCCAAGAAAATCCATCATGTTCGCCGAGAGGCAACTGTTCGCCACCGCCCCGAGCATGCTGAGACGAGGAAGAAGAATGAGAGGGGCTTGCCCCCGAGAAGGGAAGAGACGGTTGTGGATCCTCCGCGCCGCGCTAGTTTCAGGGCATGCGCCCGACAAGCCAATATCCCCACAATGGGGAGAAGATTTGAGCAACCAGCTGGAAGAGCCCAGCTAGCCTACATCCCTCCAGTGGGAGGTCAACAACTATCCCCAGTCCTACATCAGGGACGGGGGAAAGAAGTGATGACCAACATGGTCAGAAGGTATTTCAGGGGTCTAGGCAACCCCTCATTGGGCCAACAACGACTGCTTCAAGCAGCTGTGGTTGAAGAGGAAGATGGCTTGCCAACGGCAATCGAAGAAGAAGAAGAAATAGGAATGACGTCGTCTATTGACAATAATGGGTATGAAGATGGCCCATATTACGAGGTCGATGGAGCCGCTGCCCAGCAGGAGAACAGAAGGAGAGTTTCTGTGTTCGAAAGACTGACCTTCTCCGGCCATGCAAGGAGGAAAGTCTACAAATAGAGAAGAGAAATGTGAGTCTTCGCTTGCAACATGGCTGGGCTGGCCAGCGGATACGAGTGTCTGCCAAAGGAGCCCGAAGAATTGGTCTGATTGGCCAAAAGGCTAGGGCCGAACACCAAGAGAATTGAAGCCGCTAGAGAAATGCTGAGGGTAGCAAGAGGGAAACAAATACTGGCCGAAGAAGTCACCACCCTCGCAGAAAATGTGATAGCAGCTGAAGAGGAAGAGGTCTTGCTGAACACCTCGCCTGAAGGCACTCCAGGGGAGGCAGTAGAAGCCACTACCAGCACTGTAACTATGGACCCATCGGTAATGATGCTACTACAACAATACCGGCAAGAGATAGAACTTCTGAAGAAACAGCTGCATGAAAAAGCAGAGCAGACTTTGGCTTCAAAACAGCCCGAGATGTAGGCGAATCGTCATAAGGAGTTGTCAACCCCTACGACTTCCCTCCACTATATACTCTGCCCCAGCCGGTAGAGCACAGCCAAGCAGCTGCCCAGCAGCGCCCATGTCAACCACTGATGCCACCAAGATCACCTCAGGTGCACCAGCCACCTCCCGTGCAGCGTCCTCAGCCGCAGGCGACCACCCTGGTCACCCCATACCTACAGTCGGCGCATTTCTATCCTGAACCAATCGATCCGACCGTCGTGAACAAGCTGATGGTGGAAAGGATGATTGAGCTGAAGCTTGCTAAATGAAATGAAGGTGATTATGTCACATTTGATGCTTATCAGGTGCCATATCCGCCGCATCATGCAGCAAAGTGGCTCCCTCCGAGGATCAGTAAATCGCCTAAGTTCGACAAGTTCAGTGGGAATGGATCTCCGAAGGAACACATCACATATTATATGACTGTCATGGGTTATTTGGCCATAGACGAGTCATATCTGCTAAAAATTTTCGGGTCCTCATTAACCGGGCTCACATTTGAATGGTACTCTAGCCTTTCAGCCGGTTCGATCAACGACTGGCCGGACATGCAAAAGAAGTTCAGGGAAAGATTTCATGTCACCGAGAGGGAGGTCACGGTGGCTGAACTTTACTCAACAAGACAAAGGGCTGATGAAATGGCCTTTGAATATATTAAGAGGTGGAGGAACCTCGAAATGAGATGCAAGCAGCCCCCGCATCAGGAGGATGCTGTACAGATTTGCAAGTAGAACCTCAGGAGGGAGGTCTTGGAAAAGATGATTGGTATGGAAAATCGATCATTTGACCGATTGAATAATGTAGTGGCCGAAGTGGAAGCTTTCCTAGCAAGGCCTGCCCCTACGTTTACCGCAGCCACCACACAAAAGGCAAAGGCAGTAGAACGGCGCCCGACGCCTAAAGAAGCAAATGCTCTTGATATCAAAGCATTTGAACAGCAAAGAGATAAGGGCAAGAAGGCACCTGAGCCTTAGCCTGACAAAGCATAAGAGAAGAAGCAAGGTCCCTCACTCAGGGATAATATGAAGAAGGCTTACTCTTTTCCAAAGGAGAAGACCAAAGTTCTCTTCGACTGGGTTACCCAGTACAACAAGGTCACCCTGCCCGAGCCCAGAAGGCCTGAGGACTTGAAAAGAAGAGACAATCTGAGATTTTGCCCTTACCATCAGATGTTGGGGCACCCAATTGAAGATTGTTATATATTCAAGGATGTCATTGAAGGCATGATAAGAAAGGAAGAAATAGAACTGGGAGAGTACAAAGTTGACCCTCCACAACCCCATGAAGCACCTCTGAGAAGGGCTGCAGCCAACATGGTTTCTCTATACCAGGTACTACCTGAAGAAGTCACGGAAGCCAGCACTCAGCATACTTATTAGACCTGTCTCCTGACACCAATGAAAGAGCAACAGGGATGGCAACGGGTCCCTGCAAAGACCAAAGAGAGGGTTGTATCCCGCCTAAAAGCGGGAGCACACATCCGTGGCATCATGCCACGACCCACCCCTCCAGTGTCAGCATTAATCTAGACCAGCCCGCCTGTGGTAATCAAAATACACACCCACAACCGGAGGAGACAAACTCCTTTGCCGACAGTCAAAGAAATCAATTCGGAGGCTCGGCGGCTTCAAGACTACATAAATGGGCTAGAGGAATATGAACAGCCCGAACTGAAGCACTTGCTGATAAGGGATCATGTCCCATGGCAAGAGCGGGAATAGCTCTAACTGTAGCAAAAAGAAGAGACCAATGAACCAGCAGAAAAGAACGATAGTCTATTCTGGGGGCAGGCGCCGTCGAAGAGAAAGCAAAGAAAGGAAAGAAAGGTCGGCAAGGCCAAGAGGGAGACAGTGCTCTCCTGCAACACCCTGTCAGCCCTCTTCAACCTGCCCAGTGATGAAGATGGGGAAGAAATATGCTTTACACCCACGATCGAGGCAAGCTAGGCCGAAGCCACGACTACTGCTCATGCAACCTGGTCAGGCCAAAAATGGGGCCGCCAGCCGCCCGCTAATCACAACATTATTTTCAGAGGGGAGCAACCCTATAAAATACCCCCTCCAAAGGTTAAGGGAGTTCAAATCCCTCCTCTGTCAGGGCTATATGATCAGAGTGGGGGCAACAGTAGTGTCCCTTCCTTCCTCAAATTTTTGAAGATGTCCGAGGGCAAGCAGCCATGTCGGGATGCCAGCCTTGCAGCAGGGGGCACTTCCCCGTAACTTCAACAACCCTCTGGTACTCCAAATGAAGATGAGGCCGGCCCGACGGCAGGCGACAAGGGACAACAATAGGATGACACCCAGCAGAAAGGTGCAGAATTAGGTTCCGATGAAGCAGGCCCATTAGGGGCCGCGATACAAGGCTCTTCCAAACCAAGATGGGCAGAAGAAATGAAGCGGTCAAATGTCCGAGTAGGAAGTCGTGTGGTTAAATTGCTGAAGAATCTCCCGGCAAGATTCACTGCTTGGGAAATCCTCTCCCTGAGTGAAGAAACCCGGCAGGCGATTATTACTACTTTGCAAATGCCTGCTCAATACGAGTGCTGCTTGGCTGAAACACTGCTAGGGACAAATATAGCTTTCACTGAAGAAGATATGTTGCTGCCTACCACCATCCATAACAGACCCTTATATATGAGGGGGCAATTAAATAGCAAGCAGTTGAACAAGATTCTAATAGACCTGGGCACAATTGTTAATATACTTCCCTACATGGTGTACTAGAAGTACTACTTCAATGTCCACCTGCACAAAGTCAGGATATGGGTATTGCCGGCTTCAACAAGAAATGTGAAGTCCCGCTCGGGGTGGCAGAATTTACCCTCACTATGGCAGACCTTACTACTAAAGTTCAATTCCATGTTATCAACTCCAACACCTCGTACAAGGCGTTGCTTGGCCGTCCTTGGCTGCATGAAAACCATGTGGTGCCATCTACTTTACACCAGTGCATTAAGTATAACCATGATGGAAAGGAGGAGAGGATATTTGCTGACCTCCACCCATTCGAAGTATTTGAGTGCCATTTGCTGGATGCTCCTTTATATGTGGATTAACCATGGAAAACTCCCAAGATGAAGGCGCCTGCCAAGTCAACAAAAAGAACCTCTGGTGATGACTGGTTCCCACCGACACCTCCATGATATGTAAGTCTAAGGGCAGTGTCGCACATTGCCACCACAGGGAACGTGGGCAGGGTTGCACCTCCCGCCATTTACCCCGAAGCTAATGAGGCTGAGATCGACCAGCATCATGGCCATATCAAGATCCCTTAGGGTCTCATCAAACCAATAGCCAGCCTCGACCCCCTCACTGTTGAACCTCTCAAGACATTGGAGGTGGCACAAGCTGAAGGCCCCAGCAGCATATTCTATACAGCTGAAGAACACCCTACATAGAAGGATACCGATTGTCATCTCCCTGAAGATATAGAGAACCCGTTGGTCCCCATTCAAGGGCTAACATTCACAACAGATCTAGTGGCTAAAATGTTCCGGAAGTAGCACATCCCCTCTGGCTAGCCTCGTAAAGAAAAAGAAGCGTTCAAAAGTCTTTGGTATCCTGGCAGCCTGGACAAAGAATTAAGGCGTGTCTCCCAACACCCAGGACTGGGCTTCACCCTAGAAGAATATTATTACAGTGGACGCTATGAGGTGGATACCATCTCCGCTTTCTTCCCAACAAAAGATAGTCCGTCGGGGGCAACATACGATGAATACCCGATGGAGAATGAACATTCTGGGTCAATTCAATTGAGAGACCCGGAATCGGAAGCCATAGCCCCTTGCGGATGTTGGGAGCATGTTTATCATGAAGAAACGACCTTTCAAGCCAGATTTGACACGGCCAGCAGTAGCGAAGCCGAAGACACTGAGGGAACAAGACTCTCCTCTTCCTACAACCCTTCTTTAGTAGTGACTTTATCCCCCCCTGGGCCAATCAAGGAAGTTGCCTTTGACACCGATCAGGGAATATCCGCCGGAAGAGAACAAGCCACCTCTACTGAGATTAGGGCAATTCGAAGCAACATGAGGTCGGGATCATCCGTACCCATTGCAAGGCCGGAACACCATCCCTCCAAGCCAATAATGAATAGATGTCAGCCTCTCCGGATTGCTAACTCATCAGCTAAAGTTGGAACTGTAAAAAGTCTTCTGCCAGAACAATTTACGCAGCTGTCACCGGTTGAACTGGAAGCTCCCAACAAGGTCCGAAGGCAACACAGTGAGGAGGTTAAAGTTTTTGAACTTGAGGATGATGTTCCAGACTTCATCGACCTCCAGTCGGCTTCCCCGGAAATAGAAGACGGAGGCCAAGCCATAGTCGACGAGCTAATAGAAGTCAATTTGGGAAGTGAGGTTGACCCCAAGCCAACCTTCCTCAGTGTTCAACTATCTTCTGAAGAGCAGTAGTTATACGTCCAATTGCTATAAGAATATCGTGATTGCTTCGCCTGGAGTTACAAAGAAATGCTCGGGCTTAGCACTGCAGTTTCACAACATGAGCTGGCCATAAATCCTGAAGCAGAGCCAGTAAAGCAGTCGCTACGGCGCATGAGACCCGAGCTCATCACTCAAATATGCAATGAAGTGGACAAGCTCATTGATGTGAGTTTCATCGAAGAGAATCAATATACCACGTGGCTGGCCAATATTGTGCCCGTGAAAAAGAAGAATGGGTAGATCCATATATCTGTATACTTCCGAGATCTGAATAAGGCATGTCCTAAAGATGACTTTCCGGTGCCAATAACGAAAGTCATGATTGATACCACAACCAGTCACGAGGCCCTATCATTCATGGACGAGTCATCTGGTTATAATCAAATATGGATCACAGAGCATGGCCAGGTCCATATCGCCTTCCGAACCCCCAAGGGTATACAAAAGAATGCCGTTCGATCAAAAGAATGCTGGTGCGACCTACTAGCGAGCAATGACCAGAATTTTTGATGAGCTACTCTGCGACAAGGTCGAGTGCTACATAGACGATATGGTAGTCAAGAACAGAAGAAAAGAAGACTATTTGCAAGACCTCTGAGTCGTATTTCAGAGGCTCAAGCAGTATGAATTAAAAATGAACCCCATGAAGTGCGCCTTTGGAGTGTCAAGCGGCAAGTTCTTAGGCTTTATTGTCAGATATCGAGGAATTGAAATAGACCCCGCAAAGATCAAGGCAATCCAGGGGCTACCTCCGCCAAGGAATATCTTCGAGCTGAGATCTCTCCAAGGCCGTCTGGCATATATCCGGCGGTTTATATCCAACTTGTCAGGCCGGTGCGACCTTTTTCACAAGCTGATGATGAAAGATGTTCCCTTTTATTGGGATGAAGAATGCCAAACAGCTCTCGACAAGTTGAAAGATTACCTAAAAACTCCTCCAGTGCTTGGCGCACCAGTGAAAGGACGGCCACTGATTCTGTATATAGCAGCCACCTACTACTCTCTGGGAGCAATGCTGGCCCAGAATAATGAGGAAGGAAAAGAACAAGCCCTCTACTATCTCAGTCAAAGACTAGTTAGAACCAAAGAAAAATATACTTTCATTGAGAAGGTCTGCTTGGCGCCGGTCTTCACCGCCAAGAAACTCCGGCACTATAAGATGTCGCATGAAATAAGGTTGATATCCAAGGCGGATCCGCTGAAGTATATCCTGTCTCAAACGGCACTCAAAGGCTGCTTAGACAAATGGGCGGTAATTCTCATGGAGTTTGACATCTCCTATGTGCCGTGGAAAGTTGTTAAAGGTCAGGCCATCGCAGATTTCTTTGCTGCGCATCCAACACCTGAAGACTGCCCACTGGAGACAAAACTCCCTGAAGATGAGACCCTGGAGGTAGATCACGTACAACACACCCTATGGCAGTTGTATTTTGATGGCGCATCCATAATTGATACTCCGACAACCGGGTCGGCTAAAGTCAGAGCCGGCGTTGGTATAGTCCTGAAGTCTCTTGAGGGGGAAGTTATATATACCTCCTGCTCGATAAACAAGCCTTGCACAAATAACGAAGTAGAATATGAGGCCCTTATTATTAGGCTGCAGACTGCTCTGTCTATGGAGATTCGAATGCTTGAGGCGTTCGGGGATTCCATGCTAGTCGTAAAACAAGTGGGAGGAGAGTTCGATGTGCGGAAGCAGGAGCTTCTCCCTTACCACCAACTGGGACTACACATAATGGCAAAATTCTACTTCATTAAAGTGGAGCACATCAATCGAGGATAGAATGCCTAGGCTGATGCCCTCGCAAAGCTGGCTAGTTCCCTGTCTGTCCCACCGGACACAAGCCTGAATATAAACGTCATCAATAGACGTCAGGACCCCAGTATGATCGAGGTCCTGCCCAATGAAGAAGAAAATGAGGTGGCAACAATGGAGGAAGTCTAGAAGGCTGATTGGCGGGAGCACCTCCTACACTGGTTCTAGCGCCAACAACTCCCGAAAGAGAAAGAACAAAGAATGAAGCTCCTCAGGATCAAGGATTCTTATGAGATGAGAAACATGACTTTATTCCGAATAATGGCAGATGCCCAAAAGAAGATTCTACTCCGTTGTTTGTCTATGGCAGAAGCATGGCAAGTGATGAAAGAAGTGCATGTCGGGTCGGCCGGAGCCCACCAGGATGGTCCGAAAATGAAAATCAAGATAAATAAATTGGGCTACTATTGGCCCACTATATTTGACGACTGCTGCAAGTTTGCTAAGTCATGTCAGAAATTCCAAGCGCACGCTGCCATGTCTCGGAGGCCTCCCCACTATCCCAAGTTGGCCGTTTGTCCAATGGGGCACGGATGTAGTGGGACCTTTACCATCGTCACCATCAGGGTGCAAGTATATTTTAGCAGCCACAGACTATTTCTCCAGATGGGCGGAGGTAGTGGCATTAAGAGAAGTGACAGGGGAGCTGGTCGCTAGGTTCTTCCGTCAAAATATAATATTTCGATTCGGGGTCCCTAGCCGAATTATTTTCGACAACGATAGCCATTTTAGAAACCAGAAGGTATACCGGTTAGCCGACAAGTACAAAATTGATTGGAGGACATCATCCCCCTACAATCCGCAGTCCAACGGATTGGCAGAAGCATTCAACAAAACTCTCTGCACCCTGCTTGCCAAGACTGTCAACTCTAGCAAGAGAGATTGGGAAGAGAAGATGTACGAGGTACTATGTGCTTATCGCACAGTCTACAAAACTCCAACCGGCTGTTCACCCTTCTCCCTGGGTTATGGATCGGAGGCGGTGGTGCCAATAGAGCTGGAAGTGTCGTCACTGAGAGTCACCATACGACACGGCTTGACAAACGGCGAACAGACAAATATAGAAAGAAGACTAGAAGAGCTCGTTGAGCTCGAAGGAAGGCGACTCCGAGCACAACAAAACAATCAATTATATCAGGCTCGCATGGCCCGTGCTTTTGATAAGCTGGTCAAAGAGCGAGAATTCAAGAAAGGTGACCTTGTCATGGTCAAAAGAAAAGAAGTAATGGAAGCTAACCCCAGAGGGAAGTTGACTGAAAATTGGGTAGGCCTGTATGTTGTGCATCGGGTCTACGAAGGAGGCGCTTACATCCTAGTGGATCACAAGGGCATAGTTCAATTTTTCCCTCTCAATGGGAAGCATATGAAGTCATATCGGGAGGCCGCGCCAGCACCTGAAGATTGAATAAACTCAAAAAAAACCTTTAGAGTTCGAACACAGTCCCACCAGGTCACAACGCCCCGACAGACCTTACGTCCGCACGAGTGAAGAAAAACTTTCTTGACACAGGCATTGACCCCATGCTTGCGAATACCCCTCAACAATGCCCCCCGACAGACCTTACGTCCGCACAGGTGAGGAGAACCTTCCCCTTGCACGGGCATTAACCCCATGCCCGCAAATGCAGCCATACGGTGACAAGCTTTATGCCTTAGCTGAATGTTGCTCGACAACGCCCCGACGGACCTTACGTCCATACGAGTGAAGAAAACCTTTCTTTGCACAGGCATTGACCCCATGCTTACGAATACCCCTCAACAATGCCCCCCGACGGACCTTACGTCCACAAGGGTGACGAGAACCTTACCCTTGCACGGGCATTAACCCCATGCCCGTGAATGCAGCCATACGGTGACAGGCTTTATGCCTCAGCCGAATTTTGCTCGATAATGCCCCGACTGGCCATACGTCCGCCCGGGTAAGCAGGCTCTCCCCTTGCGTTGGTATTTGTCCTTACCAACGAACAAACCTCTTATTGGTTCAAGGCTTCATGCCCTAGCCAACTCTTATACAATATTGCCATCGCCGGCCTTACGCTTGAATCGGCGCAGAAACTCTCCCCTTACGTTGGTATTTGTCCTTACCAACGAACAAACCCCTTTCTGGCGCAAGGCTTTGTGCCCTAGCCAACTCTTATACAATATAGCCATCGCGGGCCTTACGCCCGAAGTGGCGCAGAAACTCTCCCCTTGCGTTGGTATTTATCCTTACCAACGAACAAACCCCTTTCTGGCGCAAGGCTTCATGCCCTAGCCAACTCTTATACAATATCGCCATCATGGGCCTTACGCCCGAATCGGCGCAGAAACTCTCCCCTTGCGTTGGTATTTGTCCTTACCAACGAAAAAACCCCTTTCTGGTGCAAGGCTTCGTGCCCTAGCCAACTCTTATACAATATCGCCATCGCGGGCCTTACACCCGAATCAGCACAGAAACTCTCCCCTTGCGTTGGTATTTGTCCTTACCAACGAATAAACCCTTTTTCTGGCACAAGGCTTCGTGCCCTAGCCAACTTTTACACAATATTGTCATTGCGAACATTACGTCCGAATCGGCAAAGATTCTTCCTTTGTGTTGGCATTATTTTCTTGCCAACGAACAAACCCTCTCTATCGGCGCAAGGCCCCAAGCCGCAGCCAACAGTCACATGCCACCACTCAGGGTCAAACATCGTATATTGACCCATCATCATTCTCTTACCTTTTTGTTACAAAGAAAAAAAGAAAAAAAAGAAAAAAATGGTGCTTAAAATGGAGGTGCCCCGCCGGTCTTGTTCAGATATTTTGGACAAGGGCAAAAATGGCTATAACGCAGCTGAGGTGAAAACCTGAAAGGGCGCCACAGGCAAAATTGGGTACCTCACCATGTGAAAATCTGAAAGGGCATGTGGACAAAAGCAAGAGGGGGCTACGAAGGAAGTTGACTGAAAATTGGGTAGGCCCGTATGTTGTGCATCAGGTCTACGAAGGAGGCACTTACATGATGGTGGATCACAAGGGCGTAGTTCGATTTTTTCCTCTCAATGGGAAGCATATGAAGTCATATCGGGTGGTCGCACCAGCACCTGAAGATTGAATAAACTCAAAAAAAACATTTAGAGTCCGAACACAGTCCCACCAGGTCACAATGCCCCGACAGACCTTACCTCCATACAAGTGAAGAAAACCTTTCTTTCCACAGGCATTGACCCCATGCCTGCGAATACCCCTCAACAATGCCCCCCGACGGACCTTACGTCCGCACGGGTGAGGAGAACCTTCCCCTTGCATGGGCATTAACCCCATGCCCGCGAATGCAGCCATATGGTGACAGGCTTTATGCCTCAGCCAAATGTTGCTCGACAACGCCCCGATGGGCCTTACGTCCGTGCGAGTGAGTAGGCTCTCTTGTTGCATTGGCATTATCTTCTTACCAATGAACAACCCCTTTCTGGCGCAAGGCTTCGTGCCCTAGCCAACTCTTACACAATATCGCCATCGTGGGCCTTACGCCCGAATCATCGCAGAAACTCTCCCCTTGCGTTGGTATTTATCCTTACCAACAAACAAACCCCTTTCTGGCGCAAGGCTTCGTGCCCTAGCCAACTCTTATACAATATCGCCATCGCGGGCCTTATGCCCAAATCGGCGCAAAAACTCTACCCTTGCGTTGGTATTTGTCCTTACCAACGAATAAACCCTTTTTCGGGCGCAAGGCTCAGTGCCCTAGCCAACTTTTACACAATATCGCCATTGCGGACCTTACGTCCGAATCGGCAGAAATTCTTCCTTTGCGTTGGCATTATCTTCTTGCCAACGAACGAACCCTCTCTATCGGCGCAAGGCCCCGTGCCTCAACCAACAGTCACAGGCCACCACTCAGGGTCAATGGTCGCATATTGACCCATCATCATTCTCTTACCTTTTTGTTACAAAAAAAGAAGAGAAAAAATGGGGCTTAAAATAGAGGTGCCCCGCCAGTCTTGTTCAGATATTCTAGACAAGGGAAAAAATGGCTATAACCCAGTTGAGGTGAAATCCCGAAAGGGTGCCACAGGAAAAATTGGGTATCCCGCCACTTGAAAACCCGAAGGGACGCGTGGACAAAAGTAAGAGGGGGCTGGCTCCGGTGAAAACCTGAAAGGGCACTTGAGTCAGTAATGTGGTAATTAACAGTTCCTCTTCGCCTTCACCCCTTTAAAACCCTAGACAGAACGTTCATCATAGTCCCACCAGAGGTCTACCTCTTTCAAAAACCATTGACCCGGACCTTCCGTCCCGATCAATAAACAAACCCTTTTTTGCTTTGGCATTTATCCAATGTCGATGAACAAACCAAGGCTGATTCATGTCATCATCGGTAGAATCAGTCAATGAATCGTTAACCCAGACCTTTTGTCCACGTTAATGAATAAACCCCCTTTTGCTTCGTCATTTATCCAATGTCGATGAATGAACCAACGCTGATTCTTGTCATCATCGGCAGGATCAGTCAATGAACCGTTAACCCAGACCTTTCATCCTCGTTAATGACTAAACTCATCTTTTGCTTTGGCATTTACCCAATGCCGATGAACAAACCAATGCTGATCCCTGTCACCACCGGCATGATCAGTCAATGAACCGTTAACCCGGACCTTTCATCCTCATTAAATGACTAAACTCTTCTTTTACTTTGGCATTTACCCAATGCCGTTGAACAAACCAATGCTGATCCTTGTCATAAACGGCAGGATCAGTCAATGAACCGTTAACCCGGACCTTTTCATCCTCATTAATGAATAGACCCATCTTTGTTTCGGCATCTACCCGACACCGATGAACAAACCTCTGATAACCTTAGCATCAGTTCTGTGAACCAACTTGTTGCCGAAAGCCTTGATCAGGGCAGGTGATTATGTTTCAAAAAAAATGATGATGAAATGAGGCTTAAAATAGAGGTGCCTCGTCAGACTTATCTGAGTATTCCAGATTAGGGCAAAAATGACTATAACCCGGCTGTGGTTAAAACCCGAGAGGGCGCTGCAGGAAAAATTGGGTACCCCGCCACGTGAAAATCCGAAAGGGCACGTGGGCAAAAGCAAGAGGGGGCTGGCTTCGGTGAAAACCCGAAAGGGCGCCAAAGTCAGTAATGTGTTAAAAAAAAATGTTGTTGCTACCTCATTTACCATTCTTGTCCCACAGGGTCCCTGTGCACGATAAACAAGCCTTCGACTTGGACCTTCCGTCCCTATCGATCAACAAACCTCTTTAGCTTCGGCATTTAACCCATGCCGATGAATTAACTTACCTTCGATTTTCGTCACCATCGGAGAAATCGATGAACAAGCCATCGACCCGGACCTTCCGTCCCCGTCGATCAACAAACCTCTTTTGCTTCGGCATTTAACCCATGCTGATGAATAAACTTACCTTCGATTTTCATCACCATCGGCGAAATCGATGAGCAAGCCATCAACTCGGACCTTCTGTCCCCGTCGATCAACAAACCTCTCTTGCTTCGGCATTTAACCCATGCCGATGAATGAACCTACCTTCGATTTTCGTCACCATCAGCGAAATCGATGAACAATCCATCAACTCAGACCTTTCATCCCCGTCGATCAACAAACCTCTTTTGCTTCGGCATTTAACCCATGCCGATGAATAAACTTACCTTCGATTTTTGTCACCATCGGGGAAATCGATGAACAAGCCATTGACTCGGACCTTCCGTCCTCGTTGATCAACAAACCTCTCTTGCTTCGACATTTAACCCATGACGATGAACGAACCTACCTTTGATTTTCGTCACCATCGGTGAAATCGATGAACAATCCATCGACTCAGACCTTCCATTCCCGTCGATCAACAAACCACTTTTGCTTCGGCATTTAACCCATGCCGATGAATAAACTTACCCTCGATTTTTGTCACCATCGGCGAAATCGATGAACAAGCCATCGACTCGGACCTTCCATCCCCATCGATCAACAAACCTCTCTTGTTTCGGCATTTAACCCATGCCGATGAATAAACCTACCCTCTATTTTTGTCACCATCGGCGAAGTCGATGAATAAACCGTCGACCCGGACCTTTCGTCCATGTCGGTCAACAAACCTCCTTTGCTTCGGCATTCAACCTACCGTCAGATTTTCGTCATCATTGGCGAAATTGACAACAAACCATCGGCTCGAACCCTTCGTCCTCGTCGAGTATTAAACTACCCCCTTGTCTTTGGCACTTAAGCCTGCCAACAAGAGTGTCATTTGCAAACCCCGTCACCATCGGCGAGATTTATGAACAAACTATTGGCTTCACCATCAGGCCATGTCAGCACATAAACCCCATTTTTATCTTCCAACTCTCACCCATGTTGACCCAAATCTGGCCTCGGGAGAAATTGCATCGCGGTGGAGCGAACCCCTCGTGCCTTCCCTTAAGGAGTGAGCGCTCTCCAGCTTTAGCAAGCTAATGTCTCCCAGGCTAAAAAAATTAGCGACATACCCATATATAGAAGAGGAAAGAGAGGAAGGAAAGTTGTAGCTCAACAACAGATATGCAAAGTAAATGATGAAGAAATTTCATTGGCATAAAAAGAGAGGGTACATAGTACTCGGGGCATTCCCCGGTATACATGAAAGCCCATAAAAAGTGGAGAAAAACAAAGGAACTACTACAATGAGGAATGGAAAATGTCCTCGAATTCTAAAATCCCCAGGGAATGATGACGGCTCAGTTCCTGTAAACGGGACTCTTCGGCCTGCAGCCGCATTAACTTCTCCTCAAGTGATGTGGCGTGCCCTTCTGCCAGCTCCGCTTCTTCTATATTTTGGACCTGCAGCTGCTCTGTCGACTCCAGCTCCGCTTCGGCCCGAGTGAGTTCGGCACGTAATTCAACTATCGACACGTAAATCATCGGTCGCATCCCGCATCTGTCGGGCAGTCCCCCTCAAAGACTGAACGGCAGCCTGACACTCTGCCCGTTCAAATTTTATGGCCGTCAGCTGGTCCGCCAGTCCATGGCCGATAAATTATCTTCGGTTTACATATTTCAGAAGAAGGACTACTTGCTATGTCAAGTCCTCCATGGGGCAGCGAAAAGCTAATGGCGAGCGAGAAAGGTGTTCCACCAGGTCTCTCAGCTGCACATAAGACAAATTCTAGCAGGTTGTCACGCCCCGAGCGCAGAAGGAACCCAGAGATGCGTTGATGCGGGACGAGACCACGGACACGACAAGCTCGTGACTGCCCCTTAACGAGGGAAGCGTCGGATGTGCGCGGTTGAGAAACCGGCTGTGAGCTAGGGTGGTCGGCTCTCACTTGTGCCCGGATCGGGTCATGGGACGGTAACGCTCTCTCTCGCAGCAGCAGCGGTGATATAAATAGAAAGCGAGCTAATTACCATATCATGCTCTCTAGCAGTGGCATAAACAAGCATATATGAAATAAGCGAAATGCCAAGTGTAGGAGCGAAGACGATACCTCCACGCGCTCGGCGTGGGGACGACGGACCCGGCCGAAGTCGTACTCCCGGAATAATTATACACGGATATTACAGAAATGCAACTCGCTGCCCACTCCACGCAGGGAGGTAAAGGGCTACACAATGGGGTCCGGGAGGACCGAATTCGGGTTGACGGGCGGCTTCTCGCGTTGATTCGGCAACACCCGAACACGTGACGGTGGGCCCACGTGCTGTCCGGAGGGGCCGTGTGGGACCCGGTGGCACCGCTGTAGTGGTGGATGCCCAGAGGGTTGCTCCTTGGGATGGCGGCACGCTGGTTCGCCGGCCGGAGGCCCGGCGGCTCCGTTCGGCACCGGTCGGAAAACCCGATCAGAAATCTGCCGGTTCTGTATTTCGGCGCGCGCTCCGGCGAGAATGGGCGCTGCGATCCCCGATGTCGGATCGACACGAGACTGGCTCCGTTGGAAAGCTAGCTTGAAGTTCTTCAACCTAGGCCCAAAGATCTGGCCTGGATCTGCTCGGATCTTGACTTATAGAATTTTCAATCTCCTATTGTACACTAACCGAAGACTCAGGCCTGCAGAGAACTTGACTATGGATTACCTTTGATCGTGAGATAGAATTCCGCATCTGGGGTTGTGTTCTTCAGAGAAGTTGTTGGAAATGGAGTTGGGAAGACAAAAAAATTGGTTTGGACACGTTTGGATGTGTATATGATTTTCTGTGATTTGTTTACTGGACGAAGGTCGGATCTGGGATCTGACTGAAAGTACTGTAGCTACGGTAGAACATGAATTTTTAAAAATAGGTAGAAGGGTGATAAAAATTTAAGAAAACTTTTGGTGGTAGGGGACGATGGACAAAACACCCAGTTAAATTGGGAGGTCTAACATAAATCAAAAGGGTGGTCGAAGGTGGAGAAATCAGGGCTACTATCACTGTAGACAGTGACAGAACAGATCTGAGATTGAGAGTTGAATGAAATGGTAAGGATATGAAACGGTGGATTTTGAACCTGGATTTTTTTGTGGAGAATGGGATAGAAGATAGGAACCAACCCTAAAAATTTCAAAGCGATATGAACTCGTGCTGGCTTCAGGAATTCACGAACTACACCTCTGTCCAGCAGGACAGAAAACCGAAGATGATCCCGTGGCGGCTCGAAGGCGGCACGAACGGCGGCGGCGGCGGCACAGACGATCACCGGAGGTTGAGAGGAGATGAAGGGAGATAGAAACACTCTAGAAATGAAGGTTGGGATGAAGAAACCAGAGGGAGAGGGGGGGGAGGTCGAAATTCACTCAAGGCGTTCAACAAAATTCTGATTTTTCATTGATTTTCTCATGAAAATACATGGTTATATATGACTCCAATCAAATCTAATATGGACCCTTGGATCAAGGGTTGGGGATTGAATGGCTGAGATGAAGTGTGAATAACACACCAAATACAATTTTTTAATCTATCTTGACCATTCCAATTCAAACTTGGACTAATTCCATTCCAACCTCACCTAAATCACACCTAACTAGCCTAATAGAGCCAAAGAAGGGGGTGCCCCCTTCATGGGCCTCCCTTGGGCCAAGTGTGGTCAAATGCCATGTTACAAGCCCACTAACCATGCTAGACTCTTCCACCCTTGGTGGCCCATGAGAGAGAGAAGCCTATTTGGGCCTAAGTGGCTATTAAGGTCCATAATGATGGCCTTAAGACCCAATATGGAATAAGCTCCTAATGGACTCTACTAATGGCAACCTAGCCATGGACTCTACATTACAAATGGCCCATTGGCTTGATATAAGCCTTACAAGGAGCCCAAATGAAAGAAATGACACAATTACAATCTCATACAAGCCGTAACACACAAATACACTCCACCTGTATAAGGAAATCACCTCTGATGCCCCATCAATTGTCCCCGGGTGGGAGGAACTCGACCCCGTCGAGTAGGGGTATGACTGCTCCGGTACTTCGACGGATCCATCACCTTGCCAAGTAGCGCGGGTATGCTCCACTCCAAGTGATCGGCACCTGCTCATTCCATATATACTCGATATGCGTGAACTGCTATGGGCTAAAGGTGGACACTCCGGGTGGGGCACTCTCAAAGGAAAGGAAGCGGCTCGAAGACTTACTAGGAATCACCGCTGAGTCCTTGTAGGTGACTGATCCGGGTATAGATGTAGAATCGACCCCATACTCACCAAGTGAGTCCACTCGCCTCTTACTCATAAGAGACCGACAACGAGCTTGCACAAGACTCATGCAGACTTACCATGCAATACACACAACAATCGACTCGAAACACACCACACAAACAAATCACACAAGAAAACACACTGACTCATGCACGACTCGAGACTAAGGTGGTAGCATCGAGCCCACTAGGTGGCTGCATCCTGGGCGGCAGGAGAGCCGTCCTGCTCTTCCCCTCCCAAGGCATAGTACTCCTCGGCTAGTGCCTCATCGGCCTCGTAATCAACACACTCAGGCTCGGGAGGTACGGATCCTCCAACACCTAAGGCTAGGGTGGTGCGAGCGGGACACTCGCTGGCAATGTGGCCAAACCCATGACAGTGGAAACACTGCACTCTCGACCAACTACTCTCTCCTATAAAAGGGGCTTTACCCTTATCATCCCGTCGGGTAGGGGTGTAGGCAGTAATGGGGGAGATGTAGGTGCTTTGGACAATAGTGGAGGGGGTGCCGGTGCCAGAGGATGGGCTATAGGAGCCGGGGAACGGGCAATGGGTGCCGGTGGTTGGGGTGGGAATAGATCCCGGGGTGGAGGAGGACGAGGCCGTGGAGCGAAGTGCTCCTGATGGGTGGGCTCCTGAGATCGAGCCATGGGAGGCTGCTGATGTGGGCCTATGGAGTGACGGCGCTCGGTACTACAGAGAGGGGTGGGGCCCAACCGATGGCTAGACTCGAACTCTCCCTCAAATTGCTCCATCTCGAGAGCAACCTGGTATGCCTCTTCCAACGTCTTGGCATTGCGGCGGAAAAGCTCATACTGGTAGTGTGGCCGCAAACCACGTCGAAAGCGGGACACGGGCATGGTACTCTCCTCCGTGACACCACATCGTAGAAAGTACTCATCAAACTCCACGATGTATTCGGAGACGGACCGGTCTCCCTGGCTAAGACTTTGCCATCTATCGATGAGTCGCTGGCGGTATGTGGGAGGAAGGTACTTTTGTCGAAGCTTATTCTTCATCTCGGCCCATGTGTCGATCGGGGGTTCTAACCGCTGAAGTAGCAGGCTCTCCACATTCTTCCAATAGGTTTGTGCCTGCCCCATGAGTTTCATGGTGGCAAATCGGACCCTTCGACGCTCCGACATATCATACCACTCAAAGTAACGGTCCATGCCGAACTCCCAATCTAGGTAGACTTTCGGATCCAAAGACCCGTAAAAAGCGGGAGGGTCCGCTCGTACGGTCTTAAGGACCCGATCATCATCCTCATCTCGTTGTGGCTGAAAACCACGACGGCGTTGACCATATCCCTCATAGGCATTGTCGGAACCATAGTCCTCGAGACCAAGGTCACGGTGCGGTAGTTGGGGAACCCGAGGAAGGGTGGGTGGAGGAGCCTGTGGTGGCTAGTTTTGGGCCGCGGGAGCGGCCTGGACTTGGGCCATGGGAGCGGGTTGGACTTGGGCCACCGCGGGAGGAGGTGCGGGTGGGCCTTGGGCTGCCCCTGGAGGGTCCCCGTGTGACATCCTATCTAACCGCCCAACGAGGTCTTGGACCGACCTGTCAGAGGTCTCCAAGCGCCCCTCAATGGCTCTAAGGTGACCATCCATATTATCGGAGAAAGTCCGAAAGTTAGCATCGGATTGGTCCAACCTAGTCATAATGGCCATCATCGCCTCTTGTAGGGAGTGGAAGTCTCCCGAGGTATCCCGTGGGTTGGCCATAGGTGGTGGTGGGGGTGAGTACTGAGTATCCCGACGAGTGGGCATGCAAACACACCGACTAGAAGACGCTGACTAAAGCAGAACACACTAATGCAAAATGATGCGCCTAGACTTAACCAAAACGCAGTACGCGGCGGAGATAATCGACCCGAAGGTCACTCGCACAAGTGTGCGGCCTTCCCGATAGGCGTAGCCTAACGTTCGGACAACACCTTTTGATATACCAGGTTATTGGGATGCGATGCAAAAGACACTTTTTTTTGTTTTAAAACAATGATGATCCTAGACTCAACTTAAACCGACTAATGACTCGATGTAAATGACACTCTTTTTTTTTTGACACCCTAGACTCAAACTCGCTCTGATACCAAATTGATGCGGGACGAGACCACGGACACGACAAGCTCGTGACTGCCCCTTAACGAGGGAAGCGTCGAATGTGCGCGGTTGAGAAACCGGCTGTGAGCTAGGGTGGTCGGCTCTCACTTGTGCCCGGATCGGGTCACGGGACGGTAACGCTCTCTCTCGCAGCAGCAGCGGTGATATAAATAGAAAGCGAGCTAATTACCCTATCATGCTCTCTAGCAGTGGCATAAACAAGCATATATGAAATAAGCGAAATGCCAAGTGTAGGAGCGAAGATGATACCTCCACGCGCTCGGTGTGGGGACGACGGACCCGGCCGAAGTCGTACTCCCGGAATAATTATACACGGATATTACAGAAATGCAACTCGCTGCCCACTCCACGCAGGGAGGTAAAGGGCTACACAATGGGGTCCGGGAGGACCGAATTCGGGTTGACGGGCGGCTTCTCGCGTTGATTCGGCAACACCCGAACACGTGACGGTGTGGCCCACGTGCTGTCCGGAGGGGCCGTGTGGGACCCGGTGGCACCGCTGTAGTGGTGGATGCCCGGAGGGTCGCTCCTTGGGATGGCGGCACGCTGGTTCGCCGGCCGGAGGCCCGGCGGCTCCGTTCGGCACCGGTCGGAAAACCCGATCGGAAATCTGCCGGTTCTGTATTTCGGCGCGCGCTCCGGCGAGAATGGGCGCTACGATCAGCCCCGATGTCGGATCGACACAAGACTGGCACCGTTGGAAATCTAGCTTGAAGTTCTTCAACCTAGGTCCAAAGATCTGGCCTGGATCTGCTCGGATCTTGACTTATGGAATTTTCACTCTCCTGTTGTACAGTAACCGAAGACTCAGGCCTGCAGAGAACTTGACTGTGGATTAGCTTTGACCGTGAGGTAGAAGTCCGAATCTGGGGTTGTGTTCTTCAGAGACGTTGTTGGAAATGGAGTTGGGAAGACAGAAAAATTGGTTTGGACACGTTTGGATGTGTCTATGATTTTCTGTGATTTGTTTACTGGACGAAGGTCGGATCTGGGATCTGACTGAAAGTACTGTAGCTCTGGTAGAACATGAATTTTTAAAAATAGGTAGAAGGATGATAAAAATTTAGGGTACGATGGACAGAACACCCAGTTAAATTGGGAGGTCTAACATAAATCAAAAGGGTGGTCGAAGGTGGAGAAATCAGGGCTACTGTCACTGTAGACAGTGACAGAACAGATCTGAGATTGAGAGTTGAACGAAATGGTAAGGATATGAAATGGTGGATTTTGAACCTGGATGTTTTTGTGGAGAATGGGATAGAAGATAGGAACCAACCCTCAAAATTTTAAATCGATCTGAACTCGTGGCTAGCTTCAGGAATTCACGAACTACACCTCTGTCCAGCAGGACAGAAAACCGAAGACGATCCCGTGGCGGCTCGAAGGCGGCACGAACGGCGGCGGCGGCGGCACAGACGATCACCGGAGGTTGAGAGGAGATGAAGGGAGATAGAAACACTCTAGAAATGGAGGTTGGGATGAAGAAACCAGAGGGAGAGGGGGAGGAGGTCGAAATTCACTCAAGGCATTCAACAAAATTCTGATTTTTCATTGATTTTCTCATGAAAATACATGGTTATATATGACTCCAATCAAATCTAATATGGACCCTTGGATCAAGGGTTGGGGATTGAATGGCTGAGATGAAGTGTGAATAACACACCAAATACAATTTTTTAATCTATCTTGACCATTCCAATTCAAACTTGGACTAATTCCATTCCAACCTCACCTAAATCACACCTAACTAGCCTAATAGAGCCAAAGAAGGGGGGCACGCGCCCCCTTCATGGGCCTCCCTTGGGCCAAGTGTGGTCAAATGCCACAAGCCCACTAACCATGCTAGACTCTTCTACCCTTGGTGGCCCATGAGAGAGAGAAGCCTATTTGGGCCTAAGTGGCTATTAAGGTCCATAATGATGGCCTTAAGACCCAATATGGAATAAGCTCCTAATGGACTCTACTAATGGCAACCTAGCCATGGACTCTACATTACAAATGTCCCATTGGCTTGATATAAGCCTTACAAGGAGCCCAAATGAAAGAAATGACACAATTACAATCTCATACAAGCCATAACACACAAATACACTCCACCCGTGTAAGGAAATCACCTCTGATGCCCCATCATGCGTGACTAGTTTATATCAATCAGGTCAATCAGAGCGGTAGTGTATTCGACACAAAGACAGAGTGCGCAAGGTAATAATAACCCAATCCTTTATTTCATCAATCCTTCAAAGTACTTTATTACAACTTACTTAGAGAAAGTGCTACGACTCAAATAAAAGAAAAGTAACATAATGGACTCAAGAAAGAGAAAAGACAAGACTAATCGACGTTTGGAGTGGCTCTATCTCCTCACTCATTGTCATCCCCATCCGTTTGGGCCTCGTTATCGGACTTACCTTAAAAATAAGGAAAAACACTAGGTGAGCGAACGCTCAGTAGGGATTATATCTCAAGAAGTAACTTGCTTTAAGTAATTTACAGGTGACATGAAATGCAATAAGCTATGCATGCTCGCAAGAAACGACAACAGAGATATTGAATTACAAGAGAGTAGAGAATGTATATCAAGTGATAGCGAGTGAACTAGCAAGTCTTTCAAAAACTCATGTTAAGATAGCAAGATACTCAAGCATGTATAGTTATCAGGTCATGCGATCATGTCAAGAATTGGCCATCATGTTTCAAGCAAGCAAATAATACCCTTTCCGGGTCACGCAAGTCACGTCATGTCAAGTCAAATCAAGTCAAGTACGAGATTTATGGAATGTCTATCAAGCTAGTCATGCACTTCGGTACAATGTCATACCGTGATCATTACAACTGCCATGGGCACTAGTACTTTCGGGTGCTCCTCCTAGGACCAGATCGGGCCCTATATGCGCAGGCATTGATCGTGTATTTTCGACATCCACTATAGTTATAGCCAATATAGAATTTCAAAGGATTCAAGCTTGTATGAACTTTAAGGTAGATTATGTGGAATAAAATTTCAAGGATTGAGCATGATGCGTAAGGACGTACCATGATAGTAACCGTATAATCACGATTCGTATGAAACTAGGTGGAATTGGCTCCCTAAATGGGGTGCCAAGACATTAAGAATAAGCGCTCCTATAACCATGGTCGCTTGTTCTTATACATGATAAGGTAGATAGAATTAGTGTCCATAAGTATGACACATCATTCTTAAGGAGTATTAATGGTATGGTTTCCCATTCCATTATTTAAATAGTATTCTCATGACATCAAAATAGCATATCATGAGGGCCGGTATACCATGTTTCTTTAGAGTGACACGGCAATTAAGTAGTGTCATGGGTTTTTAAGGGTACAACCTACTTGGCTGTCTTGAGGGAATCCAAGGCTAGCGAAGTCTTACGGAGGTCTCTATGATAAAGTCACCGGTCCAAAGGAACGGAATGTCCCATAGAGGGTTCATCTATCATCGAGAAATAGTGGGTAACCGTGAAACGACGTGAAACATGGGACTATATTCACGGAAATGGAATATAATGCCAACACACATAACCCATTGTCAAAGGGTTACTGAAAAACATGGAAAACCAAAAAAATCAGAACTATCAGTCAATTGACGCCTGAGCTTGAGTCCTCATTTTATGAATTGACGCCCTTGTCTGGGTCGTCAGTTCAGGAAATGATGACTGTTCACTCAGTCGTTTACCGTTGATATTATCATCAGTAAAAATTTCCAATTTTCAGATATTAAGTAATCGACGACTTGCATTAAGTCTTCATTTCATAAAAAAGCGCCCTAGTCAGGGGCGTCATATGTCAAATAAAAGGGCAGTGTATACGTCGTCAATTATCATGTCCAGGAATTTATGTACGTTTCCATTTCTATTATTTATCACGAATTTGACGCCTAGATGCAGGGGCGTCCATTCTAATAACGACCTAATCAGGGTCACTAATTCTTTGTCAACTGATTTGCACCGGGCAGGTACAATCATAGACACAAGGTTCATAAAATATGTCTGATCAGGAAACAAATGACATGAACAGATAGAGAAAAATAGTAGGAATGTATGGACACGGTCATGCATTAGTGTACATGTAGGAGTTCATAGTTATTAAATTTTAAACATTGTATAATTATTAACTATCTAGGAAAAGACGACTATTTGCACGGTCGTTGATTTTAAATGACACCCTATCTTGGGTCGTTAGTTTCATTCATGCAGTAAACGGAGAAAATTCATTCTGGAAACGAAATCTGTAACTCCTATAGACCTATATGCATGTATTCACTTAGTAATTATAGGATTTTGCTTAGTCTTGAGAAAACCTACCTTGGTTGAGTGATTTGGTTGAAGACCGATGAAGAATCATGAAGAAAATATGAAGAGAATAACCACGAACGATACTCTGTTTTCGATAGAGAAATCGATTTAGAAGGAAGAAGATGCAACAGCTTGCTCCTCTTGCTCCAGCGGCTGAAGGCAACAGCAGTAGTTGTAGGAACGGTGAAGAAAGGCAACGGCCTTCAAGCCTCCGTGCAGCAAGGAAGAAGAAGGAAAGATGAAGAACAATCAATGTTCTTCATGCAGCAGCAGCAGCCAGAGGAAGAAGCAATAACGGTAGGAGAAAACGTTGGCGGCAGCAGCAGCTGATCGTTTGTTTGAAGAATACGAACCAACAGGGATTCGATAGAAGAGTTGATATTTATAGGAGAAGGAATCCTAAAGGGTTCTAGGAGTTCGATTGGAACTAAAACTTACTAGGTAGAATTCTTACTAAGTTAAAATATCCATGAATTGATCCTTTCCCTAAACATACTTACCCAGATAACATCCCTGTTCGAAACAAACACCACCTTTTGTAAATGACGCCTCAGGTTGGGGCGTTATTTAAATAATTGACGCCTGTACACACAGTCTTCAATTCTTTATATAACGCCTGTCATGGGGGCGTCAATTCTTTAATTAACGCCTTCATGCCAGTCTTCATTTAAATAGCGCCTTGATCGGAGTCGTTATTCTCTTATGACCTACTTATCATATGTTCTAAGTATTTATATGAGTTAGGACCTTATCATTAGTTTAAATCTTTCTAGTAGATTTATCATTTTATCCCTTTTTCATTTTACCAGGGTTGCTACACCCTCCCCCACTTAGAAGAATTTGGTCCCCAAATTCAATTGCATATGTATGTGGAGAGTGTAGAGTACATACCTTTTAAAATAAGTCTGGAAATCATTTCCTCATAGACTCCTCGATCTCCCATGTTGCTTCATGTTCTGAGCATTTATTCCATTATACCTTAACCATGGGGATAGTATTGTTCCTTAAGGTGCGTACCTCACGATCGAGGATCTTCATGGGCTTTTGCTCATATGTGAGATCCTTTTGAATCACCAAGTCTCCATGATCGATGATATGTGATGGATCGTGCACATACTTCTTCAACATGGACATGTGGAATACGTTATGAACTTCAGACAATTGAGGAGGTAAAGCGACGCGGTAAGCCACCTCGCCCACTCTTTCTAATACCTCAAAAGGTCTGATAAACCTTGGCGTAAGCTTGCCCTTAACACCAAATCTCCTTATTCCACGTCCAGGTGATATCTTGAGAAATACGTGATCTCTAACTTGGAATTCGAGATCTCTTCTTCTTGTGTCAGCATAAGCCTTCTGTCTAGACTGAGCTACTTGGAGTCTCTCTCTAATCATCTGAATCTTTTCAGTGCTATCCCTTACCATGTCTGGGCCTAATAGTTGTTTCTCGCCAACTTCATCCCAGCACAAGGGTGATCGGCAACTTCTTCCGTATAAGGCTTCGAAAGGTGACATTTGTATACTTGCCTGGTAGCTGTTGTTGTATGAAAACTCGGCCAAAGGCAAGTGATCATGCCAGCTTCCACTGAAATCAATAATACAAGCTTTGAGCATATCTTCTACCACCTGATTGGTTCTTTCGGTCTAACCATCCGTTTGAGGATGCAAAGCAGTACTACAGTTAAGTCTCGTCTCCAACGAATGTTGTAAACCCTTCCAAAAGTGAGAAGTAAAACAAGGGTCTCGATCGGACACGATTGAGACAGGAATGCCATGAAGTCTAACTATCTCCTTGATGTATAATGTGGCAAGAACATCTACTGACCATCGGCTCTTGATTGGCAAGAAATGTGCCGACTTAGTCAAACGGTCGATGATGACCCATATTCCATCATGTCCTCCTTTAGATTTGGGACAGACCCATAATGAAGTCCATACCGATATCCTCCCACTTCCACTTGGGAATATCTAGATGATGTAGCTTACCGGCAGGCTTTTGGTGTTCTATCTTGACCTTTTGGCAAGTGAGATAGCGAGACACGAAGTCTGCTACTTCTCTTTTCATATTGGACCACCAAAAAGTCACGTTTTCTGCCGTTTCACCCTCGGGCAGGTGTGACGGTCCTTCCAGTGACCGTCACGCGATGTAACGCGCCTAGGTGGGTGCGTTACAGCCCTGTGTTAAGCCAATTGGGGTCTGTGGGCTGTGACGGTCCCACGATAGACCTCTACAGGGGCTGTGACGCACCTGGGTTGGACCGTCAGGGGCGTTCGACCGTTGGATTTTGACCGTTGGATTTTTGACCGTTGGGGGTCGAGGCACGTGACGCACCAGGCTTGGCGCGTCACAGCCTTGTGATGCCCCTGTGTGGGTGCATTAGAGTGGATGCATTCCCACACCGTAATGCACCAAGCTTGGTCCGTTACAGCCTGTGACGCACCAGGCTGAGTACGTTTGGGCCTGTGACGCACCGGGTGGCATGCGTCACATTATGTTTTCGCTTGTCTTGTGACGCACCAGGGTAGGCGCGTCACAGACTGTAACGCACCAGGGTAGGTGTGTTACATGCTGTTTTGCACTGGGTGTCTGACGCCCCTGTGTTGGGCCGTCAGGTGACTGTGACGGTCCGGCCTAGACCGTCAGAGCCTGTGAGGCGTCTAGAGTAGACCGTCAGGCTAAAGGCTGCCCCGGGGGGGTTTGGAGCCCCGTTTCTTTTCCGATCGCGGTCACCATGCGACGGTGGTGGTACGTGGGACGGTCCCCGTACGTCGTCGGATGCGGACGTTATTTTCCGTTGACTTGAGAGTCTACTCCGTCGTGACCCTCCACTAGTCGTAGCCTGCTTACACGCGTGTGGTCCCACCAGGGAGTGGTGGAGAGGCTACCCTTAGAGACGGTTTGTGGACCAGTTTCCGTCGGGCCCCACGTCTTGCAGCCAGCGTCCGGCTGAGGGGAAAACCGGTCAGAGGGCCAGACCAGGGACGCGGTCTGTGTTTGCACACGTGGTTGGGGGCGGTTGGACCCACGCTGACGAGCGTGACCCCAGCTAGTCACTTGTTTGTGGTTACTTGTGCAGTGTTCGTGCCTTTAGTAGGAGCTACCACGCCAGGCAGTTCACTTGCGGTGCGATGTAAGACGTCAGGGGATGCTACCGACTGTGCTTCTAGTGGGAGGTACTCCTGTCGAGTTGGGAGTGACAGACTGTCAGTCGTGCGACTTCGACCTTCGAGTTTTGTCATGTTGGCCGCAGTGTTTCAGTCGTTCCACCGTGTCACGTGTGTCGATTTTTGTGCCATGAGATCGGTGTTTTGTAGATTGTAGGGTTTCCCTTTCCGAGGTACTCGCTTACTGCTAGCGTAGCGGTTTCTCCGTTTACGAGGTAGGGTTCGAGTGATCCTTACTGAGTCTTGTTCTGAGACTCATTCCCTGCGTGTTTTCATCGTGTTTCAGGTGAGTCGCGGCCTCAAGGGAGCGCGTCTGAGGCTCAGCGTGGTTCAAGTGCCCAGCGTTAGTGCCAGAGGTCAGAGCCGGGGTATGCCCCGTGTAGCTATACTTTTCTTTCTTATCTCTGTACTATTTGTGGACTACTACTGTTGTTATTTTATTGTTATCTTGTGGACCATGTATCATGTAAACTGTTAATTTATTTCCTACTTTATTATGTAACTGTTTAATTTCTATAATTATTTGTGATACTTGTATAGTCTCCACACCATCCTTTTAACCCTTCCGAGTCTTCGGACTCGTGGGTGGCGGTGCGAGTCTCGGGTTATCGGGCATTCCCGATAATCGGATTATCAGGTCGTTACAGCTGGTATCAGAGCAGCAGTTGTGGGATTATACGAGAATCATAAGTAATTGTGGCGGTCCACTAGTCCACAGCAATGATGTACAGTTGACGCTGGCATCGGGCATCACGTGTTTTTCTTGACCTTGATGTTCCCGTGTTTCCTGTCTTTTGCTTCAGGAGCGAACATGGCGTCGAGGCGGAGCACTCGCTCTCAACAGGGGCAGTCGGCAGGAGGTCAAGAGATCCAGCAGGAGGTTCAGCAGGATCAGGAGGAGCATAATAGAGCGCCACCGGCGGCCACCGAGGCAGTGGATGCTGCGAGGTTTCCGGGGGCCGAGGATTTCTTCCGTGGCATGTACCAGCTTATGTCTCAGCAGTTCGGCGAAGAGGCTGGTGAGGGCTCGTCGACCAGGGGTGGGCCAGGCCGGGAAGTGAGGGATTTCATGCAGTTCCATCCACCTTACTACTACGGTTAGCCAGACCCTGATGTGGCTCGGAGTTGGCTCGACGAGATGGAGCGGGTGTTCAGTTCCGCGCGGAGTACTGCGGAGGACAGAGTGATGTTGGCCTCCAACCAGTTGCAGGGTACGACTCGGGAGTGGTGGTCTTCCGAGTGGAAGACGTCTTTCCAGATCTGTCCACTTGAGCAGATTGCGTGGAGTGACTTTGTCAGTGCTTTCGAGCGTACCTACTGTCCAGAGTATATCGCTACACAGCGGATGCGTGAGTTTCTGGAGCTGGTTCAGGGCGACATATCCGTGTTGCAGTACAGGGCCCAATTTGTTGAGCTGGGTCGGTATGCACCTCATATCAAGGAGCATGAGAGGGTGAAGACCGCACAGTTCGTTTAGGGCTTGAGGCAGGAGTTGAGGCACCATTTGATCGCGAATGCGGCCACTGATCTAGAGACAGCGTCTCGTGTTGTGGCTTCTCTGGAGATGGATATGCAGAGGACTCGAGGACCGATTAGCCAGGGGCAGTCTTTGTCGGGTCGTAGCCAGCAGTCGGCTACCCAACAGTAGGGTTCCTTTCAGCATGCGTCAGGTGGTTCAGGAGCGGCAGCATCGGCAGCATCGGCGACAGGATCTGTGTCTTTTGGCTCGAAGGTCAAGAAGTTCTTCAAGAAGGGGTTCGGTAAGAAGAAGCCCAAGGATCAAAGGCAGGCATCATCGGGCAGTGTACAGCAGTCGGTCCCGTTTCAGCGTCAGGGATCAGTGGGTGGATCGCGAGGACCGTGTCCACGGTGTAGTGAGTACCACCCACGCAGGCAGTGCACAGCACCGGTAGTTTGTTTTCGGTGTGACTAGCCAGGGCATATGGCGCGTGACTGTCCTCAGAGGCAGCAGTAGCAGCAGTTTCCTCAGTAGTAGCAGGTTCCCCCATAGTAGAGGCAGCAGCAGCAGCAGCAGGGATAGTATCCGCCGCTACCCAGGTCAGCTAGTGTGGGAGGCAGGCAGAGAGCTCGAGGCCAGATCACACACATGACCAGGGCAGAGGTAGTGGCGTCGCAGCTCGTGGAATGTACCGTTCGGATTTTGGGTTGTGCGGCTCGGGTTTTGTTCGATTCTGGCGCGTCTCATTCGTTTGTTTCATAGGATTTCGCGCTGAGTATTGAGGAGCCGGTGACCCAATTGTCTTGTGATTTGGTAGTGGAGTTACCTTTGGGTGATTTTATGATCACCCCGTATTACTTCGATGAGGTTCCTGTGTGGGTGGAAGGGCAGAGTTTGCCAGCTAGGCTCTATACGTTGCCGCTGCAGGACTTTGATGTGATTTTGGGCATGGATTGGCTCAAGGCACATCATGCGTTGGTGGATTGTGGCTCGAAGAGGGTTTATTTTCGGCGACTTCACGGACCCACCTTCTATTTCTAAGGTATCAGGTCTTCCTCTTCGCACTTTCTTATTTCTACGATTCAAGCTCGTCGTTTGCTTAATGCGGGTTGTCAGAGTTTTCTCACCTCCGTGGTTGTGATGGACCGGATGGAGCCGGATGTCGGAGACATTTCGGTGGTGTGCGAGTTTCCCGATGTTTTTCCGGAGGACTTACCTGGATTGCCTCCCCAACAGGAGATCGATTTCGTTATCGATGTTGTGCCTGGTACGGGACCTTTGGCGAAGGCTCCCTACCGTATGGCCCCCGCTGAGTTGAGAGAGTTGAGGGCGCAGTTGCAGGAGCTGCTGACCAAGGGGTACATTCGTCCTAGCTTTTCCCCTTGGGGTGCGCCAGTGTTGTTCGTGAAGAAGAAGGACGGTAGCTTGCGATTGTGTATTGACTACCGGCAGCTGAATGAGGTGACCATCAAGAACAAGTATCCGTTGTCGCGGATCGATGACTTGTTTGACCAGCTTCAGTTGGCGTGAGTGTTCTCGCGGATTGATTTGCGGTCCGGTTACTATCAGCTGAGGATTCGCAAGTCCGATGTGGTGAAGACTACGTTCAGTACGAGGTACGGGCATTATGAGTTTCTGGTGATGCCGTTCGGGCTCACCAATGCCCCCGCAGCCTTCATGGACTTGATGCAGAGGGTGTTTTGTCCGTATCTGGACTAGTTAGTGGTCATATTTGTGGACAACATCCTTGTTTAGTCGCGGCCTGTCGAAGAGCACGCGTACCATTTGGGTGTGGTGCTGCAGACATTGCGAGATCACCAGTTGTATGCGAAGCTCAATAAATGCGAGTTCTAGCTTCGTGAGGTGCACTTTTTGGGGCACGTGATTTTTGGTGATGGTATTTTCGTGGACCCCGCCAAGGTTGAGGTAGTAATGTAGTGGTCGAGGCTGAGGTCTGTGATGGAGATCCGGAGTTTCATGGGGCTTGCGGGCTATTATCATCGATTTATCCAAGATTTTTCTCGCATTGCGGCCCCGATGACTGGACTTACGCGGAAGGATGTGCCTTTCGTCTGGTCTGAGGAGTGTGAGCAGAGTTTCAGGGAACTAAAGAGATTGCTCACCTCGACTCCGGTGTTGGTTTTGCCTTCTGGATCGGGAGGTTTTGTGGTGTGTACAGATGCTTCCGGGGTCGGATCGGGTGCTGTGTTGATGCAGCATGGTAGAGTGGTGGCTTATGCATCTCGACAGCTGAAGCCCCAGGAGGTGAACTACCCTACCCATGACCTGGAGTTGGCGGTTGTGATCTTCGCGCTGAAGATCTGGAGGCATTATATGTACGGTGAGAAGTTCGAGGTGTTCACTGACCATCAGAGTTTGAGGTATGTGTTCTCGCAGATGGACCTTAACCTCAGGCAGAGGCGTTGGATGGAGTTTATGAAGGATTATGACTTCACCCTGTGTTATCAGCCGGGCAGGATGAATATCGTCGCCGATGTCTTGAGTCGGAAGGTCGCGGTCAGTGCCTTGATGTTGAGGAAGTAGAGGCTCTGGGAACAAGTGCCCGAAGTTTCATTCAGGCTCAAGATTCCTCAGGAGCCAGGGTTGGCAGTGCTTGCTAGTCTGACTGTCACGCCTACTATCTACCGTCAGGTGACAGAGGCACAGCATGCGGACCCTGAGTTGCCCCAGATTTTGGCTTTGGCTGATGTGGAGCTCGGCGAGGACGGAGCTGTGAGATTCTGTGGTAGGATGTATGTCCCAGCCGAGGAGCAGGTTCGTCGTACGGTGTTGCGCGAGGCTCATGGGAGTAGGTACACCGTAGACCCGGGTGCGACGAAGATGTATTGGAACCTGCGGAGGCAGTTCTGGTGGCCTGATATGAAGAGAGATGTCGCTGAGTTTGTGGCCAGGTGCCTGACCTGTCAGCAGGTGAAGGTGGAGCATCAGTGACCAGGAGGTACTCTCCAGCCCTTGGATGTTCCCGCGTGGAAGTGGGACCACGTGACCACAGATTTCGTGGTGGGTTTACCGAGGACTCCGAGTGGGTAGGACAGTATTTGGTTGCTGGTGGATAGGCTGACGAAGGTGACTCGGTTGTTACCGGTCAAAGTCAGCTGAAGCGTACCTAAGTTGGCTCGTCTTTATGTAGAGCGGATCGTTCCGTTGCATGTGATTCCCATTTCTATCGTGTCGGATCGGGATCCGCGCTTCACGTCTAGATTCTGGAGGAGTTTCCAGCGAGCTCTTGGCACGGATTTGGCTTTTAGCTCGGCATATCATCCGTAGTCAGATGGTCAGTCAGAGAGGACCATTCAGATTTTGGAGGACATGCTGAGATCCTACTGTCTGGAGTGGTAGGGGAGTTGGATTCACCACCTACCATTGGTGGAGTTTGCCTACAACAACAACTATCATTCGAGCATCGGCATGGCTCCTTATGAGGCGTTGTATGGGCGTCCGTGTCGGACTCCACTAGATCGGTTTGAGGTTGGTGAGCGTGTTTTGATGGGACTTGAGTTGGTGCAGCAGTGTGTGGATGTTGTGCACATGGTTCGTCAGAACATGTTGGCGGCCCAGAGTCAGCAGAAGAGTTATGCTGACCGTAGGCGGCATCCTCTCGTGTTCGCCGTGGGCGATCGCGTGTTCTTGAGAGTTTCTCCGATGAAGGGGGTGATGCATTTTGGACAGAGTGGGAAGCTGAGTCCCCACTATATTGGTCCTTTCCACATCGTGGAGCGCATCGGTGAGGTAGCTTATCGGTTGCAGTTACCCCCTGAGTTGGCGTCGGTGCATGACGTGTTCCACGTCTCGATGTTGCGAAAGTATATGCCCGATGACTCTCATGTGCTCGATTATTCTGTTTGGCCCGAGGTGACTCCAGATCTTTCTCTCCTAGAGTTTTCGGTCCGCGTGGAGGATAGGCGAGAGCAGCGCCTGTGGAACAAGGTCATCCCCTTGGTCAAGGTGGTGTGGCAGTGGCACTCTGGTGGTGAGGCTTCTTGGGAGCGTGAGGATGAGATGCGTCAGCAGTTCCCTTACCTGTTTGAGTGAGTCTTCCTCTTCTTTCCCCTTGGGTTGTTCTCAATTTCGAGGATGAAATTTCTTAAGGGGGGAGGGTTGTAATATCCCAGACCTTTCGGATCCTTCTTCATGAGTCCTGGATTTGGTTTCTTGGAGTGTTCGGCTCCGCTGTGTCCGAAATTTCGTTTCGGACAACTTTCATGTTCGGATCAGCGTGATCCGGAGTTTTTTCGGAGGCCCGGAAGCGTTCTGCGACTTTTTCGCGTGTGTTTTCTGATTCCCAGTGTGTGTTTCGGTAATTCCTTCGGAACCTCGTTGCGGGTAAACCGGGTCGTTCACCTAGGCGAGAGTGGTACCGTTGCGATCGGTGCGTTCCGAGGATCGCGGAAATGTGATTTTTGATTTTTTGATATTTTCCAGAATTTTTGAATTTTCTATAAATACCCCCCTTTTTTCTTTCTCTCCCCATCCTCTTTCTTCTTCTTCTTCCTCCTTTCTCCCGCACCGTGAGAGCGCCCCTCTCCCCCTCTTCTTCGTCCGGCGAGACCGCGGTGGCACCCCCTCCGGCTGCAGACGGCGCGGGGCGGCGGTGAGGTGACGACGGCGACGGCGAGGTGATCGTAGGGCGTTCGTGAACCGTGGGAGCTCAAGGAAGAACGAGGGTTTTCAAGAGATTTATTACGATTGTGGTCGATCCGGCGCGCCTCGGGGTGCATTTGAGGTAGGGTGACGTCTCTTAGCCTCTTGCCTTCCTTTCCTGCGATTTATAGGCCGAGGGGAGGCCGAGAGATGGGTATTCATGCGGGTTTGGGGCTTTCCATGATTTGGGGAGAGTTCACCCGATCTATGTATTTGAGCCACGATTTCATGTTTTGATGGCTTAGAATCATGCTAGGGGTCCCCAGGGGTATTCCCCTTTGATTTCCCCCTCTCCGATGGAGGCACGGGGGCACGGTCAGTTTTTTTGGGCGTTTTCCGCCATTTCGCCCTCGGGTGGGCGTGACGGTCTTTCCAGTGACCGTCACGCTATGTAACACGCCCAGGTGGGTGCGTTACAGCCCTGTGTTCAGCCAATTGGGGTCTGTGGGCTGTGACGGTCCCACGATAGATCGCCACAGGGGCTGTGACGCACCTGGGTTGGACCGTCAGGGGCGTTCGACCGTTGGCTTTTGACCGTTGGGTTTTTGACCGTTGGGGGTCGAGGCATGTGACGCACCAGGCTTGGCGCGTCATAGCCTTGTGACGTACCTATGTGGGTGCGTGAGAGTGGACGCATTCCCACACCGTAACGCACCAAGCTTGGTCCGTTACAGCCTGTGACGCACCAGGCTGAGTGCGTCAGGGCCTGTGACGCACCGGGTGGCACGTGTCACAGTATGTTTTCGCTTATCTTGTGACATACCAGGGTAGGCGCATCATAGACTGTAACGCACCAGGGTAGGTGCGTTACATGCTATTTTGCACTGGGTGTCTGATGCCCCTGTGTTGGGTCGTCAGGTGACTGTGACTTTCTGGCCTAGACCGTCAGAGCCTATGATGCGTCTAGAGTAGACCGTCAGGCTAAAGGCTGCCCCGGGGGGGTTTGCAGCCCTGTTTCTTTTTCGACCGTGGTCACCATGCGACGGTGGTGGTACGTGGGATGGTCCCCGTACGTCGTCGGATGCGGACGTTGTTTTCCGTTGAATTGAGAGTCTACTCCGTCGTGACCCTCCACTAGTCGTAGCCTGCTTACACACGTGTGGTCCCACCAGGGAGTGGTGGAGAGGCTACCCTTAGAGACAGTTTGTGGACCGATTTCTGTCGGGCCCCACGTCTTGCAGCCAGAGTCCGGTTGAGGGGAAAACCGGTCAGAGGGCCAGACCAGGGACACGCGGTCTGTGTGTTCACACGTGGTTGGGGGCGGTTGGACCCACGCTGACGAGCGTGACCCCAGCTAGTCACTCGTTTGTGGTTACTTGTGCGGTGTTCGTGCCTTTTGTAGGAGCTACCACGTCAGGCAGTTCACCTGCGGTGCGGTGTAAGACGTCAGGGGACGCTACTGACTGTGCTTCTAGTGGGAGGTACTCCTGTCGAGTCGGGAGTGACAGACTGTCAGTCGTGCGACTTCAACCTTCGGGTTTTGTCATGTTGACCGCAGTGTTTTGGTCGTTCCACCATGGCACGTGTGTCGATTTTCGTGCCGTGAGATAGGTGTTTTGTTGATTGCTGGGCTTCCCTTTCCAAGGTACTCGCTTACTGCTAGCGTAGCGGTTTCTCCGTTTGCGAGGTAGGGTTCGAGTGATCCCTACTGAGTCTTGTTCCGAGACTCATTCCCTGTGTGTTTTCACCGTGTTTTAGGTGAGTCGCAGCCTCAGGGGAGCGCGTCTGAGGCTCAGCGTGGTTCAGGTGCCCAACGTTAGTGCCAAAGGTCAGAGTCGGGGTATGCCCCGTGTAGCTGTACTTTTCTTTCTTGTCTCCGTACTAATTGTGGACTACTTCTGTTGTTATTTTATTGTTATCTTGTGGACCATGTATCATATAAACTGTTAATTTATTTCCTGCTTAATTATATAACTGTTTAATTTCTACAATTATTTGTGATACTTGTGTAGTCTCCACACCATCCTTTTAACCCTTCTGAGTCTTCGGACTCGTGGGTGGCGGTGCGAGTCTCGGGTTATCGGGCCTTCCCGGTAATCGGATTCTCGGGTCGTTACACCTGGCAAGTTGAAACCCAGACATATCACTGTGCCAACTCTATCAGAAGATAAACTTCGACAAAACCCAGATCTCATCCGGCCACGGAAACGACCACCCAAGGTCTCACCGATACACAGCTCTCACTGTTCACGATTGATGCGCTCGACAGTCGTCGTTTAAAAATGTCGTGCCACACAAATTTCAAAATTTATAACCGCACTAACTCACTCGAATGATTTTTGAAAATACGAGTACAGTGGTGAATACGGGTCGATCCCATGGGGAAAGAATATTTGATTTTAGTTCAAGTTGGAAATACCCTTGTGTTTGGAAAATAAAATGTTGTATTTGGAGTGCGATTATCACTAAACAAGTTTGAAAACTTAAGTTTGAAAACATAACAGAATTCAAGTGAAAATAGGGATTGGAAGAAAACACATAACTTCAAATCTAGACGGAATTAGAAGAAGTGTAAAACATGAACGTTGTAGAGAATTGAAAGAGTAAGAACTTTGATGAAGAACACAGACACAGAAAATAAGAGGAAGGCAATGAAAAATTAAGATCTATCACTGCTGGTGAATAGTAACTGACAGAAAAATAGCACCTTGAAAAATTAATTCTAACTCTAATAATACACAGAATTAGACAAAGTGGTAGAAAAATGAAATGGAGATCTATAAGAGAGGAACAACTTTGATGAAGAACTCAGATTGAAAAGAGGTGTAGAAAGGCTTCAAAACATAAGAATACTAGAATGTCTCACCACGGATGAACAGTAAACACCTAAAATAGCACTTAAGAAAATAGGCAATAACTCTATGAATCAGGAAGAATTTGAAGAAATGCTAAACAGAGAAGTTGAAGAAAACTTAAAAAGGAACAACTTTCGTGAAGAACTCAAATTGAAATGAAGACCATAATAATAAGTAATTAGACCAAGAATAGACTGAATGCTTAAAAAGATCCTTGCATTAATATCAAATCAACTTACAAAGGTGACACCAAAAGCTTGTAAAACATCAAGATCCAACCCTCCTATGGAGCTCTACTAAGACTTACAATGAAGAACTTAAAAATACAATGGAAAACCTTCACAATCTCTATGCTATCTCTCCTTCTAACTATCCCTAACAACTAACTAGTTCCATTACACATGAAGGCCCTTTATATAGGGCAACACATAACACCCCCTCTTATGTGAAACAACTCAAGTACACCTAATTTTGAACTAAATTGGTAGGCTAGAATGTGCTGCACATTTTGCCAATTTTTTCTGATTTTTTTGGATTTTTCTGGCATTTTTTTGGCCTTCTTTTTCTCTATTTCTCTCACTTCCTCTCTCTGCCGGCACGTTGCGCCGACCGGCGCCGAACGGGTTAGGCCGCCAGCCCGTGGGCCTGCCGTGCGCCCACCTTCCGCCTGCCGTCCGCGTGTCGCACGCTGGCGCGTGCGCCCGCGCCTCCCCGCCGCTGTCGCCTTCGCCCGCCACGACCCCCGCTCGCCACGCGTCGTCGCCGACGCCTCCACCTGCCACGAGCCCCACCCGCCACGCGTCGCACGGCCGCTCGCCACGTCCCCCCCCGCCTTCGCGCCCTTCTCGCCTCGTCGCCCGTGCGGGCGGCGAAGGCGGGAAGGGGGGCGGGGGTTTGAACATTTTTTTACTTTTTTGTTTTATTTATTTATTATATATAATTATATATATATATATATATATATATATATATCTATATATATATCTAGTATATATCGTTAGAAAAGTATAGAAAATATCAAATAAATTTTATTTTTTTTCTAATTTTTTTCTTTTCTTTTTGAACAACTTCCTAGGCTTTTGGCCCAGTTTAACATATATATTTTTATTCTTTTTTTCTTTTTCTTGGAGCTTTCTCGAATCACGTGCCTGCATAAATACATAAAAATCGTTATTCAAATTATTTAATTTCAAAAAATTAAACATTTGCTTCAAACTCAACAATAAGTGTGAGAAGTGTACATTTATTATTATTTAAGCTCATAAAAGTGTGTAGAATCATGAATTAGGATATAAAAATACACACTTATCACACCCCCCAACTTACTCATTGCTAGTCCCTTAGCAATGCAATTAATGAAAACTTTCAGGACCAACAAGAGGGTAAAGTATCTAGGCCTCATTTTCCAGATCATCTTTCATAGAGTTAACTAAAGATCAGGAATATGGAGTAATTACCACAGACTAGCCTTATGTCGAAATTCAGGTACATGATCAAGAATTCTTATCAAAATTCAGTAGCACTTGTGCATGTGTAATGCTAAGTCCACAGTGAAGATAATTGCATCCCCATTTATTATTCCGAACAAATACCTTTCAATTCTGTATTTCTTAATCAGAGCTTTAAGCATAATAGCTTTTTATCTGCCTTATTTCTATGTCCCTTTTGGGATCACAATATTTTTTTCTTTTCGTTCGACTTTTTTTTTCTTTACACACATGATGCTGCACTACCCTTCACTGTTTTACGCGAACCTCAACACGTCTTAGGTGAAGTAGGCCCGGTGCCACAGATCAAAGTTCCCTTTCCCTTTTGACGCGAACCTCAACACGTCTTAGGTGAAGTAGGCCCCGTTACTCAGAATCGGAGCATTTTTCATGGTGTTTTATTTTTCTCATAATTTTATATGGCAGAAAGCTTATAACGAATCTCTTTTTCAAGAAATGCAGAATATCCGACACATACCCAAAATAGCAGAAGGCTTGTCCTACTTGTTTCATTAGCGTGCAACGTGATTTTCATTTTTTAAAGTGCATCTGAATTTTAAAGATATTCTTAAATCAGTTTTCCAGTGCTAGCTTAAATAAATTATCCATCACCCTTATCCCTAATCGTTTCCATTCCAGAATCACTTTTCATAAGACATGAATCGAGAAACTCTAACTGGGGATGTACTGTAAGGGAAGGGTAAAAAAAAAAAAATTTGGGTGAAAATTTTGGGCGAAAAGTTTAGAGGTTGTATATATGAATGTAGAATGTGCAACATGATTTCCTGTCCCCCCAACTTAAATAACATTGTCCTCAATGGCATAAACAATTGAGAATAATAGAACAATGTAAACATGATAGTTTGTTAAAGAACGGGACAACCTGATGTGTACTTCGACGGCTTTGGCGTTTTGAGAGGCGGTATTTGACTTTGAAAATCGGAGAAACAGAGTAAGCAATCAGCTCTCTCCTCCCAACTTATCCTTTATTCAAACCTGAAAAACACAAACATAAGAAAAATTTGGGTTGCCTCCCAAGAAGCCATTTATTTGCACACCAAACTATGAAGATGTTGGGCTGCCTCTCAAAAAGTGCTAAATTTAACGTCTTCAGCCAGACGCAATGTAGCTCATTAACCAACGCGTGGCATTTAGAATGATCCACCACGTGATCTTGTCTTCCTTCAAATTCCAGCCCTTAATCCATTGAGAGACAAGAGTAACCATGTATGGACCGGGGCTAGAAAGAGGTAGGACTCGCACATGATTGTTTGTAACATTAACCCTGTGTGCGAGCCAGTTTTCAGCTGTAGGGATCCAGAAATGATTAATGTCTAATTTGTCAAGATCGAGGTGGAACCCTTGCACCATATCAATCCCTTGATCCCCTTCGCCTGTATCGTCCTTCCTGACTAACCCTTTAGGAATGACTTCCTCCATGGATACTTGTTTAGGGCCTGGTAGCTTAGGAACAGGATTGTCATCCTTAGCCACGTTTCTTTCAGTAACAGCCTCATGAACTTTAAGAGCATTGATCAATTTATCTTCCTGAGAGGAAGGTAAATTGAAGATGAATGTGGTTGGCACATCCTCCTCAGGTCCGAGAATCTCAAATTGGAGAGGCTCAACTGAAAGGGGAAAAGTTGAAGGAAGCACTAACTCATCCACAGATTCAGATGTCATTGGATAGGCCTCAGGGGTTAGATCAAATTTAAAATTTTCTAATGAAACCCCGTCATCGTACCCCTCACTCATCTGAGGATTGTTAACCAAATTGTCCAACAATGGGGTGGATAGAGGAAATGTAAATGATTCTAGCCCGGCCCTTTCATCAGAGGTCATATCAAATGTGAAGTTCTCGAAGACGGGCCACTCATCACACTCCGTACTCAACTGAGAATTATCACTCAAATTTTTCAGAAATGGGGTCGGTAGATGAAACGTAAATTTTTCTAATAAGGCCCCATCATCATGTTCTTCCAGAGAAGGAGGATATTCAGAATTTTGTTCCATTAAATCAACAATTTTATTACTTACAACGTAATCCTCCTCTTGATTCATTTCCTCAATTGAGTTGTATGGGCCATTATCCTTTACCGTAGTATTCTCAATCTCAAAACATTTAGAGAATGGGGTGATATGATCATCATTATGAGCATCATTATCCGTCAATTCACCCCCTACTTCCTTTCCTTCCTTTATCATGGTATTACGTGCACACACCCCCTCACTCTCAATAGTGATATCTTGAGCCAAAATGACAGGCAGAAGACTGTCATCGTCATCATCGTTCACATATTGAGGGGGTTGGTGTAAGGTTGAAGGAGAGGGTTGATAGGTAGACTGAGAGTACATGCTTTGAGGGTCAAAGCAGTGGCCCGGTGAATCACCCCTAGTATCCATGTTGAATCCAAAATTTGGGTGAGATGAGTTGAGCGGAGGTTGAGTACACATGGGCCGCTCGTAGGTTGCTTGGGGTGAAAATTCAGACATATGGGCTTGAAATGGTGGATCCATCCAAGGCAAATTTGTGTGATTACTCCAGCCAAGATTGTAATCTGAAAATGTAGCAGGCTTGGGCTGAGAGAATCCTAGGGCATTTTGGACCTGTGCTTGGATGACTGGAGAGAGTCGGGCTATGGTAGGGCATTCACTCACATGGTGAGTGAGACTGGCACAGAATTCACACACTTCCGTGAAAGTGTGGATTGGGTTTTCTGCCTGTTTGACATGTCCTACGAGTTATTGATGAGATGAGATGGAGGCACGATTTATCGAATTTTCACTCACAATTTCAAACAAATCATACGCCTCATCTTCACCTTTGCTCAAAAATGACCCTCCACAATATATGTCCACCATTTGCCTATCATAATCGGATAACCCCTCATAAAATGCAAATATAATTTGCCATTTGGGCAGCCCATGATGTGGACATTGACTTATTAGATCCTTCAGTCTCTCCCACGATTCATGAATTTGCTCTCCCAGACGTTGAGTAAATCCTGTAATCGCCCTTCTCATCATGTTGGTTTGGCCTATGGGATAAATGTTTTTCAAAAATTCTAACTGCATAGCTTCCCAAGTCCTGATAATCTTTCCAAAACTCCTTAACCAACATTTTGCTTCATCTTTCAATGAGAATGGAAATAAGATCAACTTAAGGGCATCATCATTGAAATTCTGAATTTTGATCAGGGAGCAAACTTCAAGAAAATCATCTAGATGCCTATAAGGATTTTCATTGAGATTCCCATAAAAAGATGGGAGCATCTGGATGAGACTAGGATGAATTTCATATTGATCAACAAGAATGTCAGGGAGTTGAATACAGGTTGAGGGCTTGTAAGTAGAAGGATAAAAGTGCTCCTGCATAGGCGTGGATTTGTGATTTTATTTTTTTAATTTTTTTTATGCAACCACAAACAAGTTAACACAAATTATCTAATGATCTAGATGCGACTTAGACCTACTAATAGGGTTTCACAAAGTGATTAAAGTGAAACGTAAGTTTACCCTCAATATGACCACCAGCCAGGTAAGGGGTGGGGAAGTGGGAGGTTCCCCCTACTTTCGTAGGGACCTTATTATGCCAAACCCCTAACCCGCTTAAGGCGTTTGCCGTCTGACCGTCTTGCCTTAGGTACCGATTTTCATATGAGAGTAAACCCAAATAACACAAGAACCACAGTGTGATCCTAGGGCCAACGTTTACTGACTTTTATTTATGGCGTAGGTCATATAAAGATGCAAGGGAAATGTGGTTTGTGGGCTAAGGAAGAGTGATGAAATCCCCACCTTATGTTTATTAAAGGTAGTGCCCTTAGAATATTTTGAAATGTAATGCACACCACAATTTCAAACAAGGGGTTCTTTATGCAAAATGAATGCCAGAATATGGTGAGTAGAACGTACCTTGTGTTGGATACGGACTGAATAGATCTAGAGGGGGGGTGAATAGATCTTTCCCCCTTTTCTTTGATTTACTAACTATCGACCAAATGAGCTACTGGTAATTAATGAATTATAGAACTAATGCGGATAGTAAAGATGTAAGCATACGTATAGAAAATCAAACACACACAAGCACACCACAAGAGAGGATTTTTAAGGTGGTTCAGTCTCTTCCTGAGACTTACATCCACCCCTTGCTTAACTCAAGCAAGGCTTCACTATGAGAATCTCTGATCTCAATCAAAACACAGCTGACACACAGCTTGTACCTGCTGACACACAGCTTGACTCTGCTGCCTCACAGCTTGACAATAATTGTAATCACAAATGGAAAGATGATAAGAACAGGTGATGAAAGACAGGACTGAATATTGGCGTGTGTAGAAGAATAGATGTTCAGCCTGGGACTTGATCACTCTTATGAAGAAGCCTAGACTCCTTGTTGATCTTCCAGTCAGTTGCCTTCGATTGTTCTGCTGCTGGAGATCGCACAGTCTTGAGCTAAGTCTTCCTTCTGCAGCAACGAGATTGCCTTTAACCTTTCTGCAGATCTTTGATTGGTGGAGAGCTCCTTCTTCCTCTTCTGTGTATATCTTCCTTGGCTTCTATTTCGTGCTCTCTCACTACTTCTTTGTTCGTGATTAGTCGCATTATATTCTTCATACCGCCTTTGAAGTTCTTCCCGCGCAATTTTCAGATCGAGCGCCAATCTGCTAGAAAACAGGGATCGGTTTAAATCCAATCGTTAGAACGAGTTTGACCACTTCTAAGCAAGATTGTTTCCTTGATTCCCGTGCGGAATCTTATCTCCTGAGCAGCCCAACAACCTGCAACAACCATCTGCAGGTTTTAAGGAACCTCAACAGAATTCGGTTAGAGTTCGGTTCTGGACGCTATAAAGCCCGTGGTCGACCATGACCCTGTCGCTGGTCGACAATGGGCATTCCCCAGACGGCCGGTTCTTCTGGCTGAAACTCACTTCGCCCGTTGGTCGACCACAGCCTGGTCGCTGGTCGACAAGGGACGAATTACAGATGGCCGTCAGTTCTGTCTGATGTTCTGGCTGTTCTGTGGTCGACCAAAGGTGGGGCTTTGGTCGACAGCCAAGGTGCTTCCAGAAGACAGATGATCTGATGCTTTTCTGGTTGAGTTCGTTGGTCGACCATAACCACTTCCCTGGTCGACAAGCGGCCTTTGACACTTCTTCTGATTTGTTGATTCCACTTGGATTTCAGTGGACCTGAAATTACTTAACTTATCAGAAGTAAATTGAACTATCAGATTTATATTGAGTTGATCAGAAACATTGTTTGTCATCATCAAATGGGCATTAATTCAATGCACTATCTTTACACACATAACTAAACCATTTGCTTTAAGAGACAAGATAGAACTTAGATTAGTCAAACATATCCTATTGTCATCATCAAAACCAAGGGATGCACAACATTCTCCCCCTTTTTGATGATGACAACCATGAGTCATTGTGTCAAACAAAACCATTTGATATAGCATTCAAGGCTTTCATAGCACAAATTTCATTCAACAAAGTATTTGATGTGCCTTTCAAAAAGCTTTCAAAAAGCAGTATAGCACTACTTACATGAGTGACAAAACTAAAGACAAAACTAAAGACACTAAGGACTAGTTGGACACATCTAGACACACAATGACACATAAGCTTCTCTCTCCCCCTTTGTCAACAGCAAAAAGTGAATCATTTAAACAGTCCTTCCGAGGAGGATGAGGAAGTCTCTGGCTTCACGTTCTCTTCCATGCGATCCAGCTTGTCAACAATGTGGGCATAGGAGAGCCTGAGTTTCTGGATCTCTGAGATAGTATCCTTATGATACTTCTCATTCTGTTGGGTTGTGATCTCGATACGGATTCCCATCTGATCGGACACTTCACCGAGGGTCCTTACAAGTCTGTTGAACCGAGAACTAGCCTGGTCAGAGTGTTCCTTCTGCTTGATGAACCTGGCCTCCATCTGTTGTTCCAGCCTTTGGACTTTCTGCTCCAAGCGTCCAGTGGCAGCATTGACATTCTCTTGAAATGATTGGAGTTGGGTGGTGAGAGAAGATAACTGAGATGCCATCTGGAGGAGCACTCCATGAGATTCAGGGTGGGAGGTAAATGCTGGTGGTGGAGCAGAAGTAGAGGGAATGGAGGTAGGTGGTACTTGTGTGGGTTGAGCAGAATGTGATGGAGCTTGGGAAGTTGGAGCTTGGGTAGGCGGAGCAGATGGGGATTGAGCTGGAGGGGCAGCAGTGCCTGGCTGCCAGAGCACTATTGAAAGGGACGATGGTGAATGGGCAGCAGTGGGGGTAGTAGGTGTAGCTTGAGGCACCACTGGTGACGGTGTGACAGCAGGGCTAACCTGTATAGGTGAATGAGGTGGAGAAGAGGGTGGCACTGGATCCTTTGCTTTGCCCTTGGAAGGGAGAGTGCGCTGAACATGGTCTCCGACCTTCTTAAATCCCAAGAATGTGGTCACGAAGTGAAAATTGTAGACGTGCCATTTGGGAATGACAATGCTTGGGCTGTGAGGAGAAGGTATGTTGGCTGCTTTCAGAATGGAAGTGATATGGGCAGCAAAAGGAAGAGAATTCAGGGGATAATGTAGGATGCTTCGGAGGGAATTCAAAAGGAGTGTGGTTAGGCGAATAGGCTGGCGAGTGATGAGGCCATGGAGTATAAATAGATGGAGGCGACTTACTTGATCTCTGGCGCCTTCTCGAGGTTGTATGATGGTGGTGATGATGTGGTGAAGCAAACGATGAAGAGGAGGGAAGGTATTAGCATTGAGGTACTTGGGAAGGACCTCAGGGGCTGGCTTGCCAGTGACCACTGCATGTGCTTCTCGGAGGTCAAAGTCCTCATGATTGAAAACAGCTCCAATTCTGGGAGTCTTCAGCGTCATGTGGAGAAGCTTGACGTCGAGTCTGATGACTTTCCCTTGAACTACGGTGTATAGCTGACTGTCCACGACTTGCAGGTTGTGATAGAATTCTTGCACAAGCTGGGGCGAGTACGAATTGTGCACTGAAACGAACGTAGTCCACTCTTGAGCTTCAAAAATTGGCAGTAGATCTGGGAACATCTCCATCAGCTTGTCATCGGAGAAATCGACGATCCTGGGTTGCAAAACTGTCCGTGGCTTGAGAGCTCCAGAAACGGGATGCACTGCGGGTTCCTCTGAATCTGCTGATTGTCTGCCTGGACCAGGTGCATCAGCCGTGGTCGACCGGTGAGGGGCCGATGGCGAACCCTGCGCGGCCCGCGACTTGGATCGCTTGGACGACATCGAAGCTGCGGCAGGGGCCTGATCTCTTCTACGCTTAGAGGAAAGTAGAGCGCGCTTGGGAGACATTGTGAAGGGAAGCGAGATAGAGGCGAGAGAGAGGCGAGAAAAGAAATCTGGAGAAGATGAAGTTGAGAGAGGGCTAGAGCTGCGGATGGGAGAATTTCAGGGACCCAGCCGAGACAATTTATAGGGTAGGGCATTAGGGCTGGCTCTTAATTTTTAGGGCAGTGAACCATCGCGATGCAAAGAACGAGCGGTCAGGATTTAATCAGCATAACTCGTATTTTGGGAAATTGTTGAAGTGTACCCCCTTTCTTTAATAAGACATTTAAGTAACCGTTCCCCCCTTTCTTAAAGACCACCTTGTGACCAAATCGAGTGGGTCTTGTGGTTCAAAGAATTTGAAAGTATTGCCCCAATAAATTGACTCCCCATATCCACTGTCTTACTCACGGCTCCTTAAACTTATAATATGGTTCATGAGATAATTTTACTAGCTGAACAAGCTGAACAGTGTTTTATGCCTCTATTTGCATATAGTGCATTAGGTCAACCATTTTTGTTGCCTTTTCGTTTTGGAATATTTAAAAGCTGTGGTCAGGTTTATCACATGCTTTTCCACACGAAGAGACACACTTTTTACACGCCAGAAACCCCGGCTACTTAGCATGCCTAACCATTCCACTTTTAACTGGGACACACTTTTTATCCGTGAGGATATACGTTTATCAGACGCCAATATCCCCAGTTACTCAGGATACCCAATTAATAATTTTGAGAGTGGCAGAGGTAGATTGAGTCTTCATGACATACATGTCTCCCACTTAATTTTTCAGCCAATTTTGCTTTGTGATGGAGAACAGTAGTTTCTCAGAACTCAGTCCATTGCTCTACCAAGTAGGCAGAATTATGGCGTATTCCATATACATTCATGCTATAGCAGCGTTTATTTTCACTGTCCAACACAGACACAGGTAGAGAAACAGTCTCATTACTAAAAACATAAGTTCTCAATAGTCTTGAGTCAGAGTCATAGTTATGGTTTGAATTTATTGCAGTAGTACAGGTCAAATTCTCATTACTACACTTAACATTTACTCTCATTGATGACTTTGGTGATTTTCTTGTAAGAGGTGGTTAGGTTGTTCAATGGTTTATTAAGGAATGAGTTTACACTTTTTACTCCCCCTCAATTTGTGAGTCCTTGCTGAAGATAGAGAACAATAAGCTGACCACAAAGAGATATTGAGACACAAGGAATGGGAAGTGAATGAGGATGAGTGAGTGAAGCCAAAACTGAGCTCAGAGTCCAAAAAGTTCAGAAGATTTCCCACCAAAGCCAGCAGCTTGATTAGATCCAATTTCCCTTTTTCAGGTCCTTTGTCGACCATGGAGTGGCCTGTGGTCGACCTTTGTGCTGACACAGAACCTGCCTATTGAGAAGACTGCGTTCTCACAAACCTGTTGTCGACCATTGGATCGCCTGTGGTCGACAGCTGCGAATTCCCAGAGCTAACTATTTCCTGTCCTGATGCCTTGGTCGACCAGCGCCTTGTCTGTGGTCGACCATCGCGTCTCCAGAACTCAGCGTCTGTTCTGGCACCACCTCTGGTCGACATCTGGTGTACCTGTGGTCGACCACTGCTTCTCCAGTAACCAGCGCCTGTTCTGGCAGATCCTCTGGTCGACAGATGAAGGGTCTGTTGTCGACCAGCCTGTCTCCAGACATCTTGTTTTCCAGATTTATGTCCTTTAACTTGGTTTATTTGGTGATTTCTGTGAATTTGGGTTTCTTGTTTATTATTTTGAATCTTATATCGATTGACTGTTTTCTCTTTAAAATTTCTCTCTTCCTTGGTGACATTGTTCCTTTTGGAGGAGCATTCAGCTACATCCTCTTGTTTATCTTGGTATAGATTAATCAGGGGCCTTTTTCCTTTTGAGTCAGCAATCCCATTTACGGTTTTTATTTGGAATTCCTTTTTAGCCGTAGGATTGTATCCTAACCCTTCTTTTTGAAAGTTTACTTTTATTCCCAAGACAGCATTTAAGTTTTCTTGACCCTTGGTCATTTTTTCCAAGGCTTCCTGTTTATCTTCCAATTCACCTTGGATTCTTTCTATCTCTTTTAGAAGCTTACTGTTTTCTTCCTTGAGTGAATTGTTTCTTTCTTGACTTAACTTAGTTTCCTGTTCATATTCTTGAGTTTTTAGTTTTAGCTCATCAATGTCATTTTTTAGCATTTCATTCTCTTCGGACATTCTCTTGTGATTTTCTTCATTTAAGTCCATTTGATTCAGCTTGTTTTTCAGAGACTTGATTTCCATTTCTAGTTCAGTTTTGTTTTCCATTGAATTGCTGTCTTTATTCAGTTGACTGATCTTCTTCTTCAAATGTTTATTTTCCTTTCTTATTCTTTCATAAGTATCAAGCAATTCTGAATATACTTCTTCCCAATCCGAACTAGAGAAGTCTTGAAATGGGGAACTTACCTCAAGATCACTGTTGTCTCCCTTGGCCATCAGACAGAGCTTTCCTTCTTCTTCCTCGGAAGTTGTTTCCTCTTCACTGCTCTCTTCCTCCTCACTCCAAGTGCTAATCATCGCCTTGGGTTTCTTGCCTTTCCACTTGAAGCTTGATTTCTTAGGAGCTTCTGGACATTCAGCCTTCATATGTCCAGGCTGCCTGCAATTGTAGCAAATGAGTTTATTAGAAGAAGTCTTATGTTTATCAGATTTAAACTGGGATGACTTCCTTACCATGCCCTTTGGATTTCTGAATCCTTTACCTTCCTTTCGCAGGAATTTCTTAAATTTTCTTGTAAGCATGGCTAGCTCACCAGATTCTTCACCTGAGCTAGATGAGTCTTCATTGTCAGACACCTCAGAGGTGCTTGTCTTAGTCTTTAGGGCAAGTTGCTTCTTTTTCTTCCCCTCATCTTCCTTTCTCTTCAGATTGACCTCATAGGCCATCAGGGATCCTACTAACTCATCCACTGTCATTGTTGTGAGATCCTTTGAGTCCTCAATGACTGTGGCCTTGGTATGCCACATCGATGTGAGAGACCTTAAAATCTTCCTCACTAATTCCTGCTCTTTGTATGTCTTCCCTAAGCTCTTCAAGCCATTAGTCAATTGTACTAATCTGGCATACATCTCAGAAATACTTTCATCATTTTTCATCCTAAACATCTCATATTCTGAGACTAGCATATTTGCTTTTGTCTCTCTTACCTCGGAAGTACCTTCGTAGATTACCTTTAGACGATCCCACATTTCTTTGGCTGTTGCGCATTGGGAAACTCTTGAGAATTCTGTGGGGTGTAGTGAGCACTGCATTACATTCATGGCTCCCCAGTTGACAGTTGATTTCCTGACCTGTTCTCTGGTCCAGGTTTCTTCATCTTCCGGTAGCTCAAAAGGTCCGCGGCTCACTACCCTCCACATCTCGTGGTCTTGCGCACGTAAGAACACCTGCATACGATTTTTCCAATAAGAATAATCAGTTCCATCAAAATATGGAGGTCTAGTTACAGAGTGCCCCTCAGCTATGAGGCTTTTAGAGTTCAGTCCGCCCGGTCTCTCCTGGTTGTTAGACCACATTTTTGGAGAACCTGCTCTGATACCACGTGTTGGATACGGACTGAATAGATCTAGAGGGGGGGTGAATAGATCTTTCCCCCTTTTCTTTGATTTACTAACTATCGACCAAATGAGCTACTGGTAATTAATGAATTATAGAACTAATGCGGATAGTAAAGATGTAAGCATACGTATAGAAAATCAAACACACACAAGCACACCACAAGAGAGGATTTTTAAGGTGGTTCAGTCTCTTCCTGAGACTTACATCCACCCCTTGCTTAACTCAAGCAAGGCTTCACTATGAGAATCTCTGATCTCAATCAAAACACAGCTGACACACAGCTTGTACCTGCTGACACACAGCTTGACTCTGCTGCCTCACAGCTTGACAATAATTGTAATCACAAATGGAAAGATGATAAGAACAGGTGATGAAAGACAGGACTGAATATTGGCGTGTGTAGAAGAATAGATGTTCAGCCTGGGACTTGATCACTCTTATGAAGAAGCCTAGACTCCCTGTTGATCTTCCAGTCAGTTGCCTTCGATTGTTCTGCTGCTGGAGATCGCACAGTCTTGAGCTAAGTCTTCCTTCTGCAGCAACGAGATTGCCTTTAACCTTTCTGCAGATCTTTGATTGGTGGAGAGCTCCTTCTTCCTCTTCTGTGTATATCTTCCTTGGCTTCTATTTCGTGCTCTCTCACTACTTCTTTGTTCGTGATTAGTCGCATTATATTCTTCATACCGCCTTTGAAGTTCTTCCCGCGCAATTTTCAGATCGAGCGCCAATCTGCTAGAAAACAGGGATCGGTTTAAATCCAATCGTTAGAACGCGTTTGACCACTTCTAAGCAAGATTGTTTCCTTGATTCCCGTGCGGAATCTTATCTCCTGAGCAGCCCAACAACCTGCAACAACCATCTGCAGGTTTTAAGGAACCTCAACAGAATTCGGTTAGAGTTCGGTTCTGGACGCTATAAAGCCCGTGGTCGACCATGACCCTGTCGCTGGTCGACAATGGGCATTCCCCAGACGGCCGGTTCTTCTGGCTGAAACTCACTTCGCCCGTTGGTCGACCACAGCCTGGTCGCTGGTCGACAAGGGACGAATTACAGATGGCCGTCAGTTCTGTCTGATGTTCTGGCTGTTCTATGGTCGACCAGAGGTGGGGCTTTGGTCGACAGCCAAGGTGCTTCCAGAAGACAGATGATCTGATGCTTTTCTGGTTGAGTTCGTTGGTCGACCATAACCACTTCCCTGGTCGACAAGCGGCCTTTGACACTTCTTCTGATTTGTTGATTCCACTTGGATTTCAGTGGACCTGAAATTACTTAACTTATCAGAAGTAAATTGAACTATCAGATTTATATTGAGTTGATCAGAAACATTGTTTGTCATCATCAAATGGGCATTAATTCAATGCACTATCTTTACACACATAACTAAACCATTTGCTTTAAGAGACAAGATAGAACTTAGATTAGTCAAACATATCCTATTGTCATCATCAAAACCAAGGGATGCACAACACCTTGCCCCTCGCAATCTTCAAAATGCAATACAGGAATTAAACAAAGAAAAAAAATTCTATGCTAAATGATGCATGTCCTAAAACATGATGTGTGGTTTCTAATCTTGAAATAAATTTTTTTTAGATTTTGGTGCAAGTATTTTTTTTTTCGTTTTTAATTAATGAACCTAACTAACCAGCACAACAAATTTTTTATTTTGTTTTGATGTTTTATGATTTTTATTGAGTTTTGAAGAATTTTTTAAATTTTTGTAAAACTTTTTCAGAAGTTGGAAAAGTAGAACATGTTTCTTGGTTTCAGCCCTTTAGGGATGCTTCCAGGCTTTCAACAACGTTTCATATCCTTGGAATTTCAGGTTGCTTTCCCTCTTTCTTTGATTTTCGATTTTTTTTCATTTTCCTGCATAAGTAAAAAGAGCAAAATTAATATTCACATATATACACCAAACACAAGAATATCCAACTATTAACATAAGTCACTCCCCGGCAACGGCGCCAAAAATTTGATGCGCTCGACAGTCATCGTTTAAAAATGCCGTGCCACACAAATTTTAAAATTTATAACCGCACTCACTCACTCGAATGATTTTTGAAAATACGAGTACAATGGTGAATACGGGTCGATCCCACGGGGAGAGAATATTTGATTTTAGTTCAAGTTGGAAATACCCTTATGTTTGGAAAATAAAATGTTGTATTTGGAGTGCGATTATCACTAAACAAGTTTGAAAACTTAAGTTTGAAAATATAACAGAATTCAAGTGAAAATAGGGATTGGAAGAAAAAACATAACTTCAAATCTAGACGGAATTAGAAGAAGTGTAAAACATGAACGTTGTAGATAATTGCAAGAGGAAGAACTTTGATGAAGAACACAGACACAGAAAATAAGAGGAAGGCAATGAAAAATCAAGATCTATCACTGTTGGTGAATAGTAACTGACAGAAAAATAGCACCTTGAAAAATTAATTCTAACTCTAAAAATACACAGAATTAGACAAAGTGGTAGAAGAATGAAATGGATATCTATAAGAGAGGAACAACGTTGATGAAGAACTCAGATTGAAAAGAGGTCTAGAAAGGCTTCAAAACATAAGAATACTAGAATGTCTCACCACGGATGAACAGTAAACACCTAAAACAGCACTTAAGAAAACGGGCAATAACTCTATGAATCAGGAAGAATTTGAAGAAATACTAAACAGAGAAGTTGAAGAAAACTTAAAAAGGAACAACTTTCGTGAAGAACTCAAATTGAAATGAAGACCATAATAATAAGTAATTGGACCAAGAATAGACTGAATGCTTAAAAAGAACCTTGCATTAATATCAAATCAACTTACAAAGGTGACACCAAAAGCTTGTAAAATATCAAGATCCAACCCTCCTATGGAGCTATACTAAGACTTACAATGAAGAACTTCAAGAATACAATGGAAAACCTTCACAATCTCTATGCTATCTCTCCTTCTAACTATCCCTAACAACTAACTAGTTCCATTACACATGAAGGCCCTTTATATAGGGCAACACATAACACCTCCTCTTATGTGAAACAACTCAAGTACACCTAATTTTGACCTAAATTGGTAGGCTGGAATGTGCTGCACATTTTGCCAATTTTTTCTGATTTTTTTCGGATTTTTCTGGCATTTTTTTGGCCTTCTTTTTATCTATTTCTCTCACTTCCTCTCTCTGCCGGCACGTTGCGCCGACCGACGCCGAACGAGTTAGGCCGCCCGCCCGTGGGCCTGCCGTGCGCCCACCTTCCGCCTGCCGTCCGCGTGTCGCACGCGGGCACGTGCGCCCGCACCTCCCCGCCGCTGTCGCCTTCGCCCGCCACGACCCCCGCTCGCCACGCGTCGTCGCCGACGCCTCCACCTGCCACGAGCCTCGCCCGCCACGCGTCGCACGGCCGCTCGCCACGTCCCCCCCCGCCTTCGCGCCCTTCTCGCCTCGTCGCCCGTGCGGGCGGCGAAGGCGGGAAGGGGGGCGGGGGTTTGAACATTTTTTTATTTTTTTTGTTTTATTTATTTATTATATATATATATATATATATATCTATATATATATCTAGTATATATCGTTAGAAAATTATAGAAAATATCAAATAAATTTTATTTTTTTTCTAATTTTTTTCTTTTCTTTTTGAACAACTTCCTAGTCTTTTGGCCCAGTTTAACATATATATTTTTATTCTTTTTTTCTTTTTCTTGGAGCTTTCCTCGAATCGTGTGCCTACATAAATACATAAAAATCGTTATTCAAATTATTTAATTTCAAAAAATTAAACATTTGCTTCAAACTCAACAATAAGTGTGAGAAGTGTACATTTATTATTATTTAAGCTCATAAAAGTGTGTAGAATCATGAATTAGGATATAAAAATACACACTTATCAACGATGCACTACCAACTTCATCTTCTGTCGGTGAAAAGACCATCCACTGGTCGCCAGATACACGTCAACGGGAAACCTTTGTCGGCCCAGCAGGCACGACCCAACTCACGACAGGCCATCCGCTGACTCACACTTAGATCGATACCACATCTCGAGCTGCACTCCTCTCGGACACCACGTCCGATCTCAATCATCCCGCCAAAACTACTCTTGCAGGGGAGCATGATGAAACCAATGACAAGACTCAGGAGTCTTCCATCATCACCTCACTCGACTCAAACTTACAGGGAAATCCTCCCATGCTAGTCACCAGACAAGGGATAACCACTCCAACGCCAACGTCCCCTCAAGGACCTTCAACCACATGCGTTACTCCTCCGTCCTGTCGCATCGAAACCTTCGTCTCAATTAATCCAAGTGGACACCTGCCAATCCCGATCCTGCCCTTATCACAGAGCCACGGGACACCATCGAGATAATTCATGGCACACGTTTCTGGGGGAGGAAAGTGCCAACCAAAATTACGGCAACCTAGTCGCCAACACCACGACCAATGCACACTAGGTCCCTAGTCGATTATATCTCACCGTCACAATCCGACACGACCATATAACCAACAGACGCTGCCATGATCGATCACACGGTTAGGCTCACCAGCCACTCACAGTTGCCAGCTGGGACCCATAATTCACCAGAGATCACTTCCTCAAAACATGATCTCCTCCGAGGACACAACCTTCAATACAAGTATGGCACCAAGCCACCGACTCTGACCAACACGTCCTCGACCTCTGTCAGGCGACATCCTCAACAACCCCATCCGAGTCTAACACCGACGCCTAACACGGCTTCCATCACATGAACAGAGTACTCATGCGGCACACTTGCCAACATTTTTCCCAACACTCCGTCCTGCCAGTGCCAAGAATCACGATACCTCGAGCAACGGCACGGAAACAACACGTCTCACACAGAGGAACCAATCCTCCAATGCTCAACGCAAACTCAGGAATCCGCCTGTAGCAACCAACGCTACGACCCTGAACCAGTGGGTCACGGGCCCACCAGGCTTCTGTTGCACACTCTGATCCACGCGCACAGCCAACACGGTAACTCGGGACTCGCCATCCCGACAATCCACAACTCGGCTGGTCAACCTCAGAAAAATAGGGTGAGGGAAATTTCCATTACCTTGAACCCCAAGCACGGATTCTCTCTCATAATCTGGCAATCCTCTACAACTCCACAGACTTCGACCCGCCACACATCAGAAAGTTCCAGCACCAGCCAAGAACGCGAACACCGCCCAACCAGCACTAATCCTTCCGGAACAGCGCCTTCACCTTTACACACCAGGGGAAATGGGCACAACACTCACAGGCAACCACCTTGCCAAAACACGGATCACGTCTCGCACGGATATTATGGCACATGAAGGCCAACCAATTCGGACACGCAATGCAAGACGATGAACCTTAGCCAAACACAATCTCTCCAACCCAAGGAGAAACCGATCACACCTCCGACCAACGGACAACCTCCACACTCGACCTGACCTCGAACCTTGCACACGCTAGGAACAGCACCAAGAAAATCATTACCTCATCAGCTTAGCGCCTCCGACACACTTACCGAGTGTCACGTCAGACCACGATCATGGCATCTCTCGATGCACCACCACTGCAATTCCTCAAACTGCGACACACCACGTCAAGAGCCGCAACATAAGCCATAATCGACAACCGCCGATGCTCATCCTCAAGTCTCGAAACCACCATGGAACATTCTCATCTCAAACCAAATCCAAGGCGAACACAATCCATTCGCACGCAAGAGCGTAGGAGCAAGAACATACTGGGACACCACAGCCCAATCCTGCCTCGAAATTCGCAAGAATAATCGAGACCGACACATCATTTCTGACGCCACAGAGCACGACAAGGACATCAGGCTCGAAAATCAGCAACTCACCAAGAAGATCCTCCGCTCACCCGAGCACACTTCTCGATCAGAGCACCCGCTCTGCCACCTCGAACCATGACCTTAAAACATCATGGGCTGGATAAACCTCAAGCTGGAGTGGCCAAACTCAATGACAGCTCCCTCAGAGCACACTCACGGTCACTTAACCACAAACAGTCCTTGCCAGTCACCTGACCTCGCTGCAAATTCCTCGAACATAGCACCGCAGCAACGCACCTGCCGGCAACCTCTGCCCAACGCAGCACAACCGGGGCCACCAACGATGAGGGAGAAAGCTCTCGACCTCGATACTCAATCCCCAGGCCGGCACGAAAGTCACGAACAGCAACCACCTTCACAGCGCCGCACAGCGCACTCAAGCTCTCAAGCGAGAAATCAAGCAAAAAATATGCACGAAACCCTATGCCATCTACCGACTGTACTAGACCTTATGGACTCTGATCACTGTAATATATCGAATTCCTATGTACGTCCACAACCACCGCTCTAATACCAGCTGTATCCGGATACCAGAAAGGAACCGATACCATTCGAATCCTGGCCCGCCGCCCACGAGCCGGAGGGCTCGGAAGGGCTAAAAGGAGTGTGGAGGCACAAAGAAATAGGAAATAATATAGGACAACATAACAATTGTCACGTCCCGAGAGCGGAAGATACCCGGAGATGCGTGACGAGTTTATATCAATCATGTCAATCAGAGTAGTAGTGTATTCGACACAAAGACAGAGATGCGCAAAAGTAAAGATAACCCAATCCATTTATTTCTTCATAATAAATAGTCTATTACAAACCCAATACTCTATTCAAAAAAGAAAAGTACACATTTGACTCAAGAAATACATAAAGGACTAGATGACACATGGAAAAGCTCTAGCTCTTTCACTCTTGATTCTCCCCATCCGATTGACTTTCCTCATCGTCGGACTTACCTGAAAAGTAGGGACAACACGGAGTGAGCGAACGCTCAGTAGGAAATTATATCTCAGGAACTAGCAAGGGTTTTAAGTAGTTACATCTTTCATGAATGCGCTATAGCTATGCATGCTCGCATAAAACGACAAGATAGAAAGAGGATATAACAATAAGATAACAAGAAGGACTAGTCATGAACTTTCAAGAACTTATATCAAATGATATCAAGATATTCAAGCAAGTACTTTATCATGTCAAGATGAAATTTGGCTATCACGTTCAAGTACGCAAGTAATTACCCTTTTTCGGGCCACGCAAGTCATGTAATATCAAGTCAAGTACAAGATTTGTGGAATGTTCAATCAAGCTAGTCATGCACTTCGGTATAATGTCAATACCGTGATCAATCAACTCCCATGGGCACAAGTACTTTCGGGTGCTCCTCCCAGGACCAGATCGGGCCCTATATGCGCAGGCATTAGTCATGTATTTTTAACATCCACATTTTTATGTATAGCCATCATGGAATTTCAATAAGCAAGCTTGTAGTCATGTAAGACAACTTTGAGATATTAGAGTCCAAAAATATGACTTTTGACACCAGTAGGCGATAATAACGGTACAATCACACTTTCGATAAAACTAGGTGGAATTGGTTCCCTTAACTCGGGTACCATGATAAGTAAGTAGAGACACTCTTTTATATAGAATTGAGGTCCATATGAATAGCACCTCAATGGCAAGACGTCCTCATTCTTAATATAGAATTGAGGTTCACAAGAACATCAAGTTTGATATAGAATTGGGGTTTACAAGAACATCATAACAACGGCATATTCTTCCCCGTTCATTAAGATAATTCTCATATCATACCCATGGCATGACATGAGGGCCGGTATCACCATGTTTCTATAGAGGGACATGGCAAAGATTGTGTAATGGGTTTTTAGGGTACAACCAGCTCAGTCGGCCTTGAGGGAATCTAAGGCGGCGAGGAGTCTTACGGAGGTCTCTATGACTAACTCGCTAGTCCAAAGGAACGGAATGTCCAATGGAGAGCTTGTATGTCAATGAGAATTGAGTGTGTAATGCGATAAATCATCGTAGAAAACATGGGACTATACTCACGGAGTGGAGTAATAGTGCCTATATATAAATATATGTAATGAATCCCTCGGATAACAGTAATCAGGAAAAATCAGTAATGCAGAAAGTAGCGACTTTGGTAAAGTCATTTTTCATGTAATTAACGCCTTAATCAGGGGCGTTTATATTAGATTTGACGACGTGTACAGCAGTCGTCCCTTCAATATTTCTAGTTTTGCAGAATATTATAAATCTGGAAATTTTAATGAAACGCGCCCTGGACAGGGGCGTTAGTTTACAGAAGGCGCCCTGGTATGGGGCGTCAGTTCAAGAAAAGACGACCTGGACAAGGTCGTTAATTCACAAGTTTACAAGTTTTGAGACAATGAAATTTCAGGAAAACATGTTATAGGGTCAGGACCAGAAAAATAGCAGGATTACAAGAGATTGATCATGCATTAATTTAGAATCATGTTTGCATTGATATATAATTTTTAAACATGGTATTTATTAATTAAGAGAAATTGACGTCCGTGTGCAGGGTGTAAAATATTAAATTGACGACCTAGTCGTGGTCGTGCCTTTTAATGTAGCGTCCTTGATAAGGGCGTCTATTTCAAAACTCTTTAGAAACTAACCGAAACGCATGAAATCTATATGCAGGTATTAACGGATGATGTTATAAATATTAATATGCTAGTTTGGGCTACAATCCTTGAGAAAATCCTACCTTTTGATGAAACGTGAAGGTTCTGGTGAAGAGACGATACTCTGTTTGTACAGAGTGCTCACTGGAATAAGAAACTGAAGGAGAAGTTGCAGATGATTGGAGACGATTATGATGAAGAACCCACGTTCTTCAGTAGATTAAGAGCTCCTCAACCTGTAAGTGGAAGAAGATGAAGACGATTTATTCTTCATACTATCCTATCGGAAGAGAAGGAAAACCAAAGGAAGAACTGTTAGTTCTTTACCTACCGTAGCAGAGACGATCGACCAAATAGCTTTCTAGGGTTCGATCCATCAAGGTATTTATAGGATTCTGGAAATCCTAATAAGGTTAGTGTTTGATTGGAAGTAACACTTCCATGATAGAGTTATTACTACATTCGAACTCTTTCTCATAGTTATCAACTTACCCTGGATAAGTTCCCGGTTCGAACGAAACTGGAATGGAATTAACGCCTTATGCTAGGGCGTCGAATTTTAAATTGACGCCTTGACGCGCGTCGTTTCTTGTGGAAACGCGTCCAAGAAAAGAGCGTTTCAAATACTTGCCTTTTTATGTAATTTTGGTTGTTTAAGATTTGACGTCTTGAAATGTGGGCGTCCTTTCTCAAAAACACGCCTTAGGTGAGGGCGTTTCTTGTCAAGTAGCGCCTTGCTCCAAGGCGTTAATTTCATCAGGGATTTATTCTTCTTGTTTCAACCTTTTTCATTTGTTCACTTAATCTTTTAGTTTATTTCAATTTATCTAAATTTATTTCTTTTAATTTTATACGGGTTGCTACACCCTCCCCCACTTAAAAGAATTTGGTCCCCAAATTCATAACATATTTTTACATATGGAGAGTGTAGAGTTCATACCTTCTAAAATAATTCTGGAAATCGCTTCCTCATGGATTCCTCGGTCTCCCATGTAGCTTCATGTTCTGAATTCTTATTCCATTGTACTTTTAGCATGGGAATAACCTTATTCCTTAGGGTTCGCACTTCTTGATCTAGTATTCTTATGGGCTTCTGCTCGTATGTGAGATCTTTCCGGATTACTAGATTTCCATGCTCAATAATATGTGATGGATCATGCACATACTTATTCAACATAGATATGTGGAATACAGCATGTATTTCGGACAGTTGAGGTGGCAATGCGATGCGATAAGCAACCTCGCCAACTCTTTCTAGTATCTCAAAAGGTCCGATAAATCTTGGTGTAAGCTTGCCCTTAACACCAAATCTTCGTATTCCACGTCCAGGCGATATCTTGAGAAATACATGATCTCCAACTTGGAATTCAAGATCTCTTCTTCTCGTGTCGGCATAAGCTTTTTGTCTAGACTGAGCAACTTGTAGTCTTTCTCTGATCAATTGTATCTTCTCGGTAGTGTCCCTTACCATGTCTGGACCTAACAGTTGTTTCTCTCCAACTTCGTCCCAGCATAAGGGTGATCGACAACTCCTTCCGTATAAGGCTTCAAAATGTGCCATTCGTATACTTGCCTGGTAGCTATTATTGTATGCAAATTCAACCAGAGGTAAGTGATCATGCCAGTTTCCACCAAAATCAGTAATGCATGCTCTTAGCATATCCTCGACTACTTGATTGGTTCTCTCGGTCTGACCATCCGTTTGAGGATGAAAAGCTGTGCTAAAGTTAAGTCTCGTCCCCAACGACTGTTGTAGTCCTTTCCAAAAATGAGAAGTAAAATGGGGATCTCTGTCAGACACGATTGAAACAGGAATACCATGCAATCTAACTATCTCCTTGATGTATAGTGCAGCTAAGACGTCAACTGACCATCGACTCTTGATTGGCAAGAAATGCGCTGATTTAGTCAATCGGTCAATGATAACCCATATTCTATCATGTCCTCTTTTTGATTTAGATAAACCCATGATGAAATTCATACCAATATCCTCCCACTTCCATTTAGGGATATCTAGAGGATGTAGTTTTCCAGCAGGCTTTTGGTGTTCCGCCTTGACTTGTTGGCATGTAAGACAGCGTGATACGTAGTCTGCTATTTCTCTTTTCATGTTGGGCCACCAAAAATTTCTTTTTACATCTTGGTACATTTTGGTAGATCCTGGATGAATCGTATACCTTGACCTATGAGCTTCATCTAAGATCTTCTTCTTTACCTCGGGACAATCCGGTATGCAAGTTCTATTCCTGAATATTAATCTTCCTTCACAAGTTATTTGGAAATCCGATTGTCCTTCCAGTTTGCCTTTGATCTCTACTAACATTGGGTCATTATCTTGAAGTGCTTGTATTTCAGTTAATAGGTCTGACTGTATGCTTATATGAGATAATGTGACACATCTAGGGTCTGTGTCCAAGCTTATATTGAGTTCAGAGAATTGCTCCAGCAACTTCCATTCTTGAATCATACAATTGGCTAACAGTGCTCTCGGCTTTCGACTAAGGGCATCTGCTACATGATTATCCTTTCCGGGATGATATTGTATATTGAAGTCGAAGTCCTTGAGATATTCCAGCCATCGTCTTTGCCTCATATTTAACTCCTTCTGTGAGAAAAGATATTTGAGACTCTTGTGATCGGAGTATACAGTAAACTATACTCCATAAAGATAATATTTCCATATTTTGAGTGCAAATACTACCGCGGCCAATTCTAAGTCATGGACGGGGTAGTTCTCTTCATGCTTCTTTAATTGACGAGAAGAGTAGGCTATAACCTTCCCTTGCTGCATTAGAACACATCCAAGGCCAATGCCAGAAGCATCAGTGTATACCTCGAACTTTTCTCCTTCAATTGGCAATGCTAAGATAGGAGCTGTAGTAAGATGATCCTTGAGAGTTTGGAAGCTTCTTTCACATTCCTCACTCCATTCATAACGGATCTCCTTGCGAGTTAACCTCGTAAGTGGCACGGCGATTTTAGAGAAATCCTTGATGAATCGCCTGTAATAGCCGGCAAGACCTAAGAAACTTCGGATCTCGCTAGCATTGGTCGGTCTTTCCCAGTTCCTTACAGCTTCAACCTTTGATGGGTCTACAGACAAGCCATCCTTTGATATAACATGTCCGAGAAAAGTCACTTCTTCAAGCCAGAATTCACACTTGCTAAGTTTTGCATATAATTGGTTTATCCTCAATATTTGTAATGCAATCCTCAAATGTTCCTCATGCTCTTCCTTGGTCTTGGAATAAATCAATATATCATCAATAAAGACCACCACGAATTGATCCAAATAAGGCCTGAATATACTATTCATTAACTGCATAAAGGCAGCAGGGGCATTCGTTAGTCCGAAAGGCATAACAACAAATTCATAATGGCCATACCTGCTTCTGAATGCAGTTTTATGAATATCCTCGTCCTTGATTCTTAGTTGGTGATATCCTGACCTAAGATCAATTTTGGAAAAGTACATGGATCCTGAAATTTGATCAAACAATTCATCGATTCTCGGCAGTGGATACTTGTTCTTGATAGTGAGATGATTCAACTGTCGATAGTCGATGCATAACCTCATGGATCCGTCTTTCTTCTTTACAAATAATACAGGCGCTCCCCACGGGGAAGTACTTGGTCTAATGAATCCTTTCTTAATGAGTTCCATCAATTGCTCTTTTAACTCCTTGAGTTCAGCAGGTGACATCCTATAAGGTGCCTTTGAAATTGGACCAGCACTAGGGACTAAGTCAATGTTGAAGGCCACTTCTCTTGGCGGGGGTAATCCAGGCAAATCTTCCGGAAACACGTCCGGAAATTCCTGCACCACTGGAATGTCTTCTAGCTTAGCTTCTTTAACTGTGACAAAGGCAAGGAAAGATGCACATCCTTTCCTGATGAGCTTGCTAGCTCGGAGAGCCGAAATAAAAGGGGATTTGCTTCGACTCTTAGGGCTAGTGAAGATTAATTCTGGAAATTCCTTGAATGTAACCTTACTATTGCGGCAATCAACCGTTGCCTGATACTTGGATAACCAATCTGCTCCTAGTATAACATCATACTCTTTCAGATCTAAACATATGAGATCAATAAGGAGATTTCTACCCTGAACCAATACTTCGCAGTTTTGGTAATGATGTGTAATATCAGTCTCATCACCCAGAGGAGTAGACAAAACTAACTTTATCCATTCCGGTTCTAGGGGTAATGGGTCAGCAAACTTCTTAGAAATAATAGAATGCGATGCACCAGTATCAATTAAGACATATGCATTCCTGGAACAAACTTTCAATGTACCTTCCACTATGCCGCCTTCTTCTTCTTGCTCGGTCTCCTTGATTGCATGAAGACGAGCATTCTTGGTTACTGGGCGCTTTCCGTCATCGGCTTGGTTATTTAGTAGTGGGCAATCGGGAATCCGATGCTCACGACTCCCACAACGGAGACATGCTCCAAGTTTCCTCCAGCATTCTTCTGCTCTATGACCCGCTTTATCACAATGTTTACACACTGTATTTGGAGAGGTAGTGGTGATAGAGAAGGGCTTGGTCTTCTTGAACTTTTGCTCTTGCGAGGAAATACCTCCATTGCTAGGCCTCTTCTTGAAGTTGGTTTTAAAGGAACCCGATCCTGTAACTTGTTCCTTCTTATCCTTACCATGAATCCTATCAGACAGTTCCGTGGCATCTTCTAATAGTTGAGCTCGGCGTACTATCTCCGAGTAGACTTGAATGTCCATCGACGCCAGTTGAGTAATAGCTTGGGGCCTGAGCCCATTAAGAAACCTCCTAGCTTTCATTTTCTCGGTGCTAACTAGATGCTTAGCATACCGAGACAATCTAGAGAATTGGGCCTCATACTCGGCCACTGACAAAGATCGTTGCTTTAATGCAGTAAATTCTGCAGCCTTCTTTTCCTGAACTTGGTCCGAGAAATATTTTGCGTTGAAGTGTTCAACGAATTCCTCCCACGTAACCTGATCTTGATTTATAGTAGCCTCTATTGATTCCCACCAGCATCTAGCATCCCTTTCTAACTGAAAAGTAGCTAATAAGACCTTATCTTGATCCGTGCATTGCATAACACGGAATATTCGTTCTGTTTCCCTAATCCAGTGTTCAGCGTCATCTGGATCAGTAGAACCCGTGAACTTGGGCGGGTTCATGTTCTTGAAGGTCTGGTGGAGACTTCCTGCTCGTTGTCCACCTCCTTGTGTTACTTGTTGCAGCACTTGAGTCATGCCTTGCAGTGTACGCTGCATGTTACGCCATTGAGCTCGTTCGGCAGCCATTATCCTACAATTACAGTAACTATATTAGTATATACTCGCGTTAAGGGCTTTTAAGTTTTTATATTAACTCAACCCTTGGTTCTACCCAATCTCACTGGTTAAAGGTTTGAACATATCCTTGGACTTGGGTTTTCCTAGGAATTGAATACCCTAGGCTCTGATACCATAAAAACTGTCACGCCCCGAGAGCGGAAGATACCCGGAGATGCGTGACGAGTTTATATCAATCATAATCAGAGTAGTAGTGTATTCGACACAAAGACAGAGATGCGCAAAAGTAAAGATAACCCAATCCATTTATTTCTTCATAATAAATAGTCTATTACAAACCCAATACTCTATTCAAAAAAGAAAAGTACACATTTGACTCAAGAAATACATAAAGGACTAGATGACACATGGAAAAGCTCTAGCTCTTTCACTCTTGATTCTCCCCATCCGATTGACTTTCCTCATCGTCGGACTTACCTGAAAAGTAGGGACAACACGGAGTGAGCGAACGCTCAGTAGGAAATTATATCTCAGGAACTAGCAAGGGGTTTAAGTAGTTACATCTTTCATGAATGCGCTATAGCTATGCATGCTCGCATAAAACGATAAGATAGAAAGAGGATATAACAATAAGATAACAAGAAGGACTAGTCATGAACTTTCAAGAACTTATATCAAATGATATCAAGATATTCAAGCAAGTACTTTATCATGTCAAGATGAAATTTGGCTATCACGTTCAAGTACGCAAGTAATTACCCTTTTTCGGGCCACGCAAGTCATGTAATATCAAGTCAAGTACAAGATTTGTGGAATGTTCAATCAAGCTAGTCATGCACTTCGGTATAATGCCAATACCGTGATCAATCAACTCCCATGGGCACAAGTACTTTCGGGTGCTCCTCCCAGGACCAGATCGGGCCCTATATGCGTAGGCATTAGTCATGTATTTTTAACATCCACATTTTTGTGTATAGCCATCATGGAATTTCAATAAGCAAGCTTGTAGTCATGTAAGACAACTTTGAGAGATTAGAGTCCAAAAATATGACTTTTGACACCAGTAGGCGATAATAACGGTACAATCGCACTTTCGATAAAACTAGGTGGAATTGGTTCCCTTAACTCGGGTACCATGATAAGTAAGTAGAGACACTCTTTTATATAGAATTGAGGTCCATATGAATAGCACCTCAATGGCAAGACGTCCTCATTCTTAATATAGAATTGAGGTTCACAAGAACATCAAGTTTGATATAGAATTGGGGTTTACAAGAACATCATAACAACGGCATATTCTTCCCCGTTCATTAAGATAATTCTCATATCATACCCATGGCATGACATGAGGGCCGGTATCACCATGTTTCTATAGAGGGACATGGCAAAGATTATGTAATGGGTTTTTAAGGTACAACCAACTCAGTCGGCCTTGAGGGAATCCAAGGCGGCGAGGAGTCTTACGGAGGTCTCTATGACTAACTCGCTAGTCCAAAGGAACGGAATGTCCAATGGAGAGCTTGTATGTCAATGAGAATTGAGTGTGTAATGCGATAAATCATCGTAGAAAATATGGGACTATACTCACGGAGTGGAGTAATAGTGCCTATATATAAATATATGTAATGAATCCCTCGGATAACAGTAATCAGGAAAAATCAGTAATGCAGAAAGTAGCAACTTTGGTAAAGTCATTTTTCATGTAATTAACGCCTTAATCAGGGGCGTTTATATTAGATTTGACGACGTGTACAGCAGTCGTCCCTTCAATATTTCTAGTTTTACAGAATATTATAAATCTGGAAATTTTAATGAAACGCGCCCTGGACAGGGGCGTTAGTTTACAGAAGGCGCCCTGGTATGGGGCGTCAGTTCAAGAAAAGACGACCTGGACAAGGTCGTTAATTCACAAGTTTACAAGTTTCGAGACAATGAAATTTCAGGAAAACATGTTATAGGGTCAGGACCAGAAAAATAGCAGGATTACAAGAGATTGATCATGCATTAATTTAGAATCATGTTTGCATTGATATATAATTTTTAAACATGGTGCTTATTAATTAAGAGAAATTGACGTCCGTGTGCAGGACGTCAAATATTAAATTGACGACCTAGTCGTGGTCGTGCCTTTTAATGTAGCGTCCTTGATAAGGGCGTATATTTCAAAACTCTTTAGAAACTAACCGAAACGCATGAAATCTATATGCAGGTATTAACGGATGATGTTATAAATATCAATATGCTAGTTTGGGCTACAATCCCTGAGAAAATCCTACCTTTTGATGAAACGTGAAGGTTCTGGTGAAGAGACGATACTCTGTTTGTACAGAGTGCTCACCGGAAGAAGAAACTGAAGGAGAAGTTGCAGATGATTGGAGACGATTATGATGAAGAACCCACGTTCTTCAGTAGATTAAGAGCTCCTCAACCTGTAAGTGGAAGAATATGAAGAAGATTTATTCTTCATACTATCCTATCGGAAGAGAAGGAAAACCAAAGGAAGAACTGTTAGTTCTTTACCTACCGTAGCAGAGACTATCAACCAAATAGCTTTCTAGGGTTCGATCCATCAAGGTATTTATAGGATTCTGGAAATCCTAATAAGGTTAGTGTTCGATTGGAAGTAACACTTCCATGATAGAGTTATTACTACATTCGAACTCTTTCTCATAGTTATCAACTTACCCTGGATAGGTTCCCGGTTCGAACGAAACTGGAATGGAATTAACGCCTTATGATAGAGCATCGAATTTTAAATTGACGCCTTGACGCGCGTCGTTTCTTGTGGAAATGTGTCCAAGAAAAGGACGTTTCAAATACTTGCCTTTTTATGTAATTTTGGTTGTTTAAGATTTGACGCCTTGAAATGTGGGCGTCCTTTCTCAAAAACACGCCTTAGGTGAGGGCGTTTCTTGTCAAGTAGCGCCTTGCTCCAAGGCGTTAATTTCATCAGGGCTTTATTCTTCTTGTTTCAACCTTTTTCATTTGTTCACTTAATCTTTTAGTTTATTTCAATTTATCTAAATGTATTTCCTTTAATTTTATACGGGTTGCTACAACAATTAACAAAAATAAATAAACAACTACTACAAAAGAGTCCAGTCCAACATTAAGTACAGTCTAAAGCAGTAAAACGTACCACATGCCAAGTGAACACTCGGCCCGGTGAGCTAGCAACTAAGAACCTCTGAATAGCACCCTCGAACCTCGAGGAAGAACCGCCGCACCTGAAAAGTAGGGGTGAGCCTCCTGTCACTGGCTCAGTAGGGATCCCGCGGAACCCCAACCGAGAACAACGGCGGTAGCGGAAAGAAAAAATAGCTACAACTACAGTAGGAACAGCGAAACGGTGGCCGGTCAAAACTCGGCACTACAGCTACTCCTACTGTACCGGTCAAGCAGAAAGAGAAATCCTGATCTCACAATCGAGAATCGAACCACTCTAACACCAGGCCTACCGAGGAAACACTCACAGCAGCTCCGCCGTGAAGGCCTGTCCTCCCAGACAAGGCCAACCTGGACCACGCTGTCAAAGGTAGGGTCATGACCACACTGTTGTGAACACAACTCTAACAAGACGCAACCTCGGTGAAGCCCCTGGCACTCAGACCACTAACTCGGAAACACCGGACGGTCCAGAAAACCACGTCTCGCAGACGGGAAACGGAACTCAGAAATAGGAGAGTCACGTCTCACATGACAGGAGTATCAGCCCACCAGAAGCAAGGCCGGATGCGTCCACTGACGGCTTAGACCGTGCCTCAGGTGTCCCCCTCGACCCCTGGTGGAACGGAGACACCGTACTAGTAACCACAGAACAAGTGACTAGCTGGGGTCGCGCTCGTCAGCGCGGGTCCAACTGCCCCCAACCACGTGTGCACACACAGACCATGCGTCTCTGGTCTGGCCCTCTAACTAGTTTTCCCCTCAGCCGGACTCTGGTTGGTAGACGTGGGGCCCGACGGAAACCAGTCTAAAATCGTCTCTCTCTGGGGTAGCCTCGCCACCACTCCCTGGTGGGACCACTCACGTGTCGGAAGGCTACGGCTAGTGGGGAGTCACTGGTGTGACCACTCTGCATAGAGAAACTCCGAGAAACACGCACGCACCCTGCGTGAAAGTCACGAAGGACCAAGTGGCACCGAGCCACTGGACTCTGGACGGTCCTCTAGACTCAAAAAACCCAACGGTCCTTGAGTCACAAGACATGGGTTAAGACTGTTGCACCGAACGGCTCTACGCCGTCAATCTGCCCTAACCCTAAGGTCAAAAACCTCGGCACGATGACTCACAAGGCAGTTCACAACCGCCGAGGTCATTCCCTCGAAAAGGGAACCGAGAAACCCTCTAGCCCCAGGCTGGGTAATTAGACTCACAGTCTACAGGCCACACACACGGCCTACGCGGAAAACACAAGCACAATTCCCAAGGTCACTCACAAGTCACCACGCCTATTCCCATCCCAGGGAAAAGTAGGAAACCTCTAGCCCCAGGCTTGATGACTGGACTCGCAGTCCAAGGCCATACACTTGGCCCACTCGGGAACCATCTTCCGGAGAAGCCTACGACATGCGGGGGAAACCCCACCGCACTCACACCTATGCACGGTGACTCAATCGAGCATAGCACAAAATTTGGAACACACACACAGGGTCACCCGGACCCTCTTAATCCATGGGCACGCTAACCAAGGTAACACGATATCTCCAGACACCCCAGAAACATGGATACGGAACCCACGGGGTGTCCGGAACACTCACGAGGCCGAAGGTCAACCACTGGATCACAACCGGGTCGACCAGAGACCAACACAACGCGAACCCGACATTGCGAGCATGAAAAACTCCTAGCGGTCTAACCCTAGGCCGCCACGAGGCCTCGCGGTCTACACTTGGACCGCCAAAGAACGACTAGCGGTCTAACACTGAACCGCTACACTCTGAAACCACGGACCCCTAGCGGTCTACCCTTGGACCGCGAGGCACTGTCTAGCGGGCTACCTCTGGACCGCTAAACCCCCGGAACACACGAGCTCAAGCGGTCTTAGCGGTCTAACCCTAGACCGCCAAGGACCCTGGCAGTCTATCGCATGACCTCCAGCCTTGAACTGACACAGGGAGACCCCTAGCGGTCTACTCTTGGTCCGCTGGGCGCCCTTAGCGGTCTCTAGAACGACCGCTAAGGTGTCCCGAACCCAAAACGGCGGGAAACGCCCCAAAAACCCGATCCACGCCCTAATCACCCCCGGGTGATAAGGAAACTAAGGGGAATCCATCCCCAAGCCCCCTAGCATGCATCTATGCCCTTAGATCGGTCAAAAACCTCACGAAACGGGAGATCCGGCTCACACCCCAAAATCATGGATTTTCCCCAAAACGGCAATAAACCCACACTCGGCTCGCCACGGGCTACCAAATCCGTGGGAAATGAAGTACACGGGTTGAGGGTCCATCTCCCTACCTCCACCGAAGATTTCACGCGCCGTGGACGCCGATCCATGAAGAAAACGCCGTTGAAGCCTCGCCGGGACACGAACTCGCGGCCGAGCTTCACCGCGCCTCCACCACCTCGATCATCACCCATCCTCGCCTGTGCCTCGCCCACGCCGTCCCCACATCATCCGCACTCCTCTCTGTCGGCCGCCGGAGAGAGAGGGAGAGAGGAGAGAGCGTGAGAAGAGAGAAGGAGGGAAGAGAGAAATGAAAGGGGAGAGAGAGAAAGGGTTAATATATATAGAAAAACCCCAAAATTCTAGAAATTCAGGAAAATACTAAAAATTACCTACACGATCCTCGGGAGGAGCACAACGCGCCGGTACTGTCCTAGAGTTGGAGAACGTCACGGTTCACCTTGCACAGAGTTCCGAAGGCACATCAGGGAAAAACACGTGTAAAGTACAAAATACACTCCAAGACCCATGAAAATGATCCGTAAAATATTCAAAAAATATGGGGCATTACACGGTGAGTGAGAGAAGAAGAAACAGAGAGCCAGAGTGAGAGAGAAGAAAAGAGAAGAAGAGAGAAAAAAAAGAATGGAGAGGCTGCCATCAACTTGAAGATCTGAAAATCAGTTTTCATCTGTCTCAGGATCAAATCCTGAACTGATTTGCTCCTGCGAGAGCTTAAGTTTTACTTCTGCATCTGTATTTTCTTTTTTAGTTTGTTTTTTCTTTTTTTGCTCGTTTGATAATTCATTCTTCCGACTCTCTGGTTTGAGGTCGGGTTCCTCCTGTGGATTCAGGAGAAGGGAGAGTGATCTCCGGTTGCCCTCTGTGGATTCAGAGGAAGAGAGGACGTGTCCTGTGGGTGGTGAGCAACAGGGTGTTGCTCACTGGTTTTCCTTCTGCAGTCGTAGGAGAAGGGAGGTTGGACCTCCGGTTCTAGCTTTGTGGTGTAGTAGAGCTAGGGTGCTGGTCTTGTGGGAACAAGACCAGGTCGAGGGATTTATCTCCCTCAATTCAAGATGTTAGACAGTATCTGTTTGCAGACTGAGTCTACTTCTTACTTGGAGCAAGGGAAGCCTCACTCGGTTGGAGTGGGGGGTGGACGTAGATCTCGTATCTGAGATCGAACCACCTAAAAATCCAATATGCTATGGTTTGCCTTGGTGTGATTGCGTTTTGCTTGAGCTGTGAATGCTATGCATTATATCTAGTCTCTTGCTGATTCTGTGTTAGCATGACAAATGTTTGTCCACTGGTTTAGTAGAAGCCTTTATTTCTAAGTGTCTTCCGTGGAGCAGTTTTCATTTGTTTCTTAAAAGGGAGTTTGTTTTTTTTATTAAGGAAAATTTCCAAAAGATCCATTCACACCCCCCTCTGGATCTATTTCTGTGTACATCCTGTTCTATCAATTGGTGTAAGAGCGGGTTACTGGTTCTTCAGATTCAACAATCCGCAGTAGATCCCGCAGTTTTGTGGTGCACCTCTGGCCGCCGTTTATTCTCTTGAATCTGTTTGATGATTATATCCATGGCCTATCCACCGATTTTTGATGGCGCTGATTTTTACTTGTGGCTTAACAACTTGCGTATGTTTGTCAAGTCTGTTGATCCTGATCTGTGGAAGCTCATTGCACATGGTCCACACAGACTACCAAAGAATAAGTCCAAATGGACTGACATTCATAGATCTATGTGTGGTAAAAATCAGAAAGCTCTGGATTTAATGAAAGCATCTACTAACAAGGCCTTCCATTCATGTTTTCATGATTGCAGGTCTGCTAAGGACATTCTGGACAAGCTGAAGTTGGCCCACAAGAGAGGCAAAGAAGACAGATGCATGATGGCTGACAACAGTAATCAAAGTAGCAATCAAAATGAAGAGGAGGACGATGATCAGGTAAACCCCTTCGACAACTTCACTTTAAATGACTGGGAGGATGCATATAGTGATTTATTAAAAAAATATGAAAGGGCAAGTAAACAAAACAAAATCCTGAAAAAGAAATTACATGATGCTGTCAACTCTAATTTAGACAATAAAGAATGTGAAATTCTGAAATCTGAAATTGATTCTCTTAGAAATCAATTGAAAAGTTTTAACACTGTTTGCTCAGAATTAGAAGTTTTTAAGTCTGAAAATAAAAATCTCAGAAAAGAAATTGAGAAAACTCAAAATGAGAGTACTAGAAATTCTGCTTGCAATCAATGCTCTCTTGTGAAGGAGTTTAATGAATCTCTTCATTTTGATCTCAACTGGTACAAGGAACTTGTTAAATCTTTAAGAGAAGAGAATAAGGATTTGCTTGATAAGAAAATTCAACTTGAGCAGATGGAAGAAAAATTGAATGATAGGATAAACTCATTGTCAAATGATGAAAACACTGTTGAACAGATTGAAAAACTGAAATCAGAAAATGAGAAATTGAATGAGTTAAATTTAGCTATGTCTGAGAGGCTTTTTGCTTTAGAAAAAGGAAAATCATTTTGTATAGAAGAGTCTGAAAAACTGTGCAATCTGGAACAAAAAATTGAAAATTATAGAACTGCAAACAAAGTGCTAAGAGTATGTTAATTGCAGTGAACAAGAGATTGCTAGTTTTGAGATACATATTGCATCTCTGGAAAATGAAATTAAGGATCTAAAAAATTCCTTGTCTAAATTTGTTAAAGGTCAAGATAACTTGGATTAGCTGCTGGGGATGAAAGTGAATTTTCAGAAAGAGGGGCTGGGGTATAATCCAGTAAATAAAAAGAGCTTTGGAATATACATCTCTAATCAAGCCAGCACCAAAAATCCTCTAGTCTTTCAATTCACAGCTCAAAAGGATCCTGAGGATATTGTGAATCAGAAAACTCACAAACAAACTGAAAAAATGAAAAAGACCAGTCACTTGCAAAAAAAACTGAATCACACTTATGTTGAGAATGTGCATGCTGTAAATAACACTACCACACCTATACATGCACACAAAAATAAATTCATGACATGCCATTACTGTCACAAGGCTGGTCATCAAATACATGAATGTAGATTAATGGAACTAGATGATTTAAATGCTAGAAAAATGCATGCTAGGAAAGCTCATGTTAAAAATCATAAAAAGAGTGTTCAATGCTTTTGTTGTGGTAAGATGGGCCACATTGTTGCCCATTGCTGGCATGCCCAGGGAAAAGTTCAATCTAAACATGTTAGATTCCCTACAAAATAGAATGTCTTTGGTAAAGATAAATTTGTTTTCAAAATAAAATCTTCTACATGCTTCAACTGTTGTAAATCGTGCCACATTGCTCGTCACTGCTGGTTTAGGAAGAATACTCATACAAATTCTATTAAATTTCCTGTTAAGAAGAATGTCCTGGACAGAAATGTGTTTGGTTCGAGACACATCCACACTGTATTCTCTCATTGTGGTAAGAACGGTCATATAGTCGAGGATTGTTGGCATGCGGAAGCCAGGTGAATCTCGCATGATAAGAGGAATGATAACAGGTTCGGTCATGGTCAGAAACTGCATACATATGATTATATGTATAAGAAAAACTTTAAGTCACCTGTTTCATGTCATTACTGTGAAAAGTTTGGGCATTCCATGTTTAATTACCATTTTATGAAGTATGATGATCTGAAAGCCCAAAGATTGTGGAAAGATTCTGTAAATAGTGGTGCTAACACTTCAGGACCCAGGAACTCTTGGGTACCTAAATCTGCAAAATAAGAATCGATTTTGCAGGTGTGCCTTGGGGCTGAGGAATAAAGAGGGGTCTAATAAGCCAAGACACCTGAGTATGGTAAAACCCCACTTCTGCACTTGACAGGTTTGGTCATTTGAGCTTTAAATAATCTCCTTTAGATAGCTGCATATCACGTTTGATTTGTTAATCAAAATTTTATACATACAGGTTTACATTTGCATCTGTTACTTAAGTCTGTCAATGCATATTGTGGATAAACTGAGTACATATTGGTTTGAAAATGAATTGCATGATAGAGTCTGAAAATCTGAACTATATATAGTTGGTGCATGCACATACCAATTGCATTTGATTGATACTTGTCACAATACATTCACTGAAAATTTGCTGAATATGTTCTTCATCCGCATACATGTGTGTTTGGCAATCTGACAATTGAGATGCATATAGGACTGCATTAGTACTATGCAGCACATACATGATCAGCAAACTGTCATTCATTTAAGATGCATATAGGACTGCATCTGCATTAGATTGTCATGCATGACCCTTGGTATATAAATAGTGAGATACTGAAGGGCAGACGCAATCTGTCTTGAGGTTCTTTCTATGTGTGAGGTGGTCTTTAGACCAAGTCCTCCGCCTGGTACCTTAGGTCAAGTTACACATTAGAGCAGTCTAGTTATTTATGAGCATATTTCCTTATGTTTCTAATGTTCTGCATATGCTACATTCGGAGATGCATATAGATAGGGGGAGTCACCCTATAAAATTCCTTTGGTTCATGCATATTTGTTTAAAGATTAATAGCATGCATTTACTGAGGGGGCTGGATGTCTGAGATTCAATCTACTTGAAGGTCTCCTGGTTCTTCTGCAATTTATTTGAAATTATCATTCTCTCTTACTGTTACCTATCAGTTTTCACTCAGCTGCTACATCAGTGTTTACACTCTTGCTAAGTGCTATCTGCTGCTTGTTGAAATTGACTGCTTCAGAAATTATTTTGTCTTGAATTCCATACTCCTAATAGATGACAGCTATTGTGCAATGATATTCTTTAACCTCTGTCATATTGTCTCCAGATGTCAACTTCTCACCTGAGTTCCATTTGTATCAATTGGTATCAGCTATTCTCATGTCCTTGGAAATCATTCTGACTGACATATTATCTTATTTATCACCATTAGCTGCTTAACCGACTTCGATGGCTAAACTTTGTGATCAGACCTTCTGAAATCATTTCATATGCTGCATGTTTCCTGATGCCGTTATTTCTATTGCTAAATATGTTGGCTGCTTCTGGAATATTGTATTTGGTTGAAAATTCTTGAAGATTTCAATGTGCATATCCTGATCATAAATCTGAGAACATCTGAGTAAAGAATCTTCTACTATACATGTTTTTGATTATCTAAAAGATCAAAGTGGTTTAAATTTTAATGTAGTCATTGAGTTTGGATATAAATAACTTGAAAATATCTAGGTCAATTTTTTTTTAAATCTTAACCAACTATTTCATGTTGTGGCTTGTAAAATCTTCTGAAAATCTGAAAACTTTTGTGACGACCCAAAGCTCCGGATACCGATATACCGATAACATCGATACACCGATACCAAGAACTGGGGAAGCCACCCAAGGGGCTGATGAGGCCCCTGAAGGGTTAGTGGGGTTTGCTGAGGAGTTGCATAACGAATTGAGACCGTAGGCGCGCAATATTAATTAGGACAGTAATTAATAAATAAGTGCGGAAGCAATTTAAAATATCAGAGTGGTAAAATATATACAATAGTCCAGATTTAGAAATAACAGAGGTCCACTGTACAACTACACGGGGCATACCCCGGCTCAAAAGAATAAAAAAAGATAAACCGACAACAGCTTGCACTCTAACAACGGTCAGCACAACCACGAGAAGGACCGGCGGACGACTGGGGCGGCTCACCTGAAAGGAAAAAGGGTGAGTCACAGCCAGACTCAGTAGGGGTCACGCGGATCCCTACCTCACACTAAACAAGCAAGCAGGCAAATATAAAAGTAATTAGAGCATGCATTTAAACAATAAACATGCATATGCACGATTTAATAAATAAATAATAACGACAGTAAATAGCGTCAGGAGCTAAATCTACCAATAGAATAAACCACTGCTAACCAAGTGAAGTGAGAGACGGAACAACCCACTAGAAGAACAAGACCAGATGCGTCCTCTGACGACTTACATTGCGTCTCGGCAACTCGCAAGTCTGGAACGTGACAAGCGAGAGGTGTAACAGGATCAAACCAAGTACTAGTCAGAGCAACACTCGTCAGTGTCAGTCCAAGTCTCTGACCACGTGTGCACACATTGACTCCTGCCTAGAGCCAGGCCTCTAGCTAGTTCCCCCCCCGTTGGACGCAACGGTAACCGCAGGGGCCCATGGTAACTAGCTTACAAACCGTTCAATGGGAACACCCCTCCACCTCTCCCGGGTCGGACGACACGCTCAGTCGCTGCGCTACGACTAGTGGTTCCATCACAAGGAAAGAGAAAGTAATTCCATCGGGATCTAATAACAACCCATCGTTCATAAAACAACTTAAACATGGCATATATATATCATGGAATGCATTAGAAATTGACCATGCATGCTTTTAAAAACTAGGGGAATGTAACGGTCTAGGTCTGCCGCGTCACAGGGTGTGACGGTCGGGGAAGGGGGCGTCACAAGGACTGTGACGGTCGAGGAAGGGTGCGTCACAAGGGCTGTGACGCGCCCCAGGTGGGCCGTCAGGGCCACTGAGGGTTAAGAAGGGGCCACGGGTCTCTACACTGTGATGCACCTAGGGGGGCGCGTCACATGGCTCTGACGGTCGCCCGATAGACCGTCAGGTCAACCGCCTTAACAAGGTCAACGGTCAAACAGGTCAAGTAACGGTTGTGTGATGGTCCATCAGATGACCGCCACACCAAGTGTGACGCCCCCACTGTGGGCCGTCACACGCACGTAACGCACCCCACAAGGGCCGTTACAGTGTGACGGCCTCTGAGAGGACCGTCACGCAAGCTGGGGGCTTAAACTGATACGTTCAAAACCAAACCCCCCTCCCGGTCGAGCCGGATCGACGGGGGAACGTGGAAAAATAGTAAAACCTGCCAAACCACGACATTCTACAACTAATCCATGCATCAAAACATAAAAACAATGCCCATGGAGTGATTTTAAAGAATTTAGCCTAAATTACACTAACATGGAATTCTTCATGGAAATTGAAGAAAATGACGTCGGATGGGCGTGCATGCTATGCCAATGTGATCCTAACGAGGCAAGGATTCCATCCCCCTACCTTAATCAAGACGAAAATCGAGTTTGGGCCGCATGCAAGCAAGGAGTCGTCGCGGCTCCTCTCGCCCCGTCTCACCCCCACGCCTGACGAACCGCGACGAGGTCAGCACCTACGCGTTCCTCGCGACGAGCCGGTTCCTATGACACCTCCCACGCCTCGATCCACGGTCGATGGCGCCGAAACCGAGAGAGAGGGAGAATGAGAGCGCGTGAGAGAGAGAGGGTGAGAGAGAACGAGTAAGGGAGAGAGAGTGTTCGATGGGGGAGAGAGAGAGAGAGATATATCTATATATATATATATATATATATATATATATATTTAAATTATTATTATTATTATTTGAAAAATTAACTCTAATTTCCATAAATCTTAAACAAATTCTAATAAATGCCAAACGAACGCCTAAAAATCCACAAAAATAGCCAAAACGATCAGGACAAAGCCTAGATCCGAACTGCTACGAATCCGCTAAGGCACGAGCGCTACAGTCCCTCCCTCCTTAAAGAAATTTCGTCCTCAAAATTTAAACAGAAGGCAAAAGGAGGCTACTGTAAAATTAAAGCATACCTTGGAAATAAAAGGCTGGCTTCCCACGTGGCATAAAATAGACTCGCTTGTATCTGCAGTCAACTACGGCACCATACAATTCCAGCCAGTCCATGCCTAGAATAGCGTCATATTCGGCCAATTTCAATGCAAAAGCTTCACAGGGATCTGCCGATTGCTGACGACAATAGGGGAATCTTCCAGGCACACCGGAGTGGACATGAAATCTCCAGAGGGTAACTCCACGAGTAAATTACAGGACACTTCGATCATCGGCTCCCCAATGCAAGCAAGAAAATCCTCGGACACAAAAGAATGAGTTGCACCAGAATCGAAAAGAACATGAGCTGGACGATCGAAAATCGAAACCGTACCTTCTACCAGATTAGCTGCCACAGCTTCTGCACGGGTGATGTGAGTGACCCTGCCTCTCGGAGGATGGTCGACTGCAGAAGACTGCTGGGAAGGAACTGGAGCAGGTAGATAAGACGGCTGAGGTTGAGGCGGCGGAGGAAGACGAAACTGAGGCTGCTGCGGCTGGGTAAACTGTGAGAACTGCACCGGTTTCGGCTTCAGCGGATAGTCTCGGACTTCGTGACCCGGTTGATCACAGCGGTAACAGACGATCGGCAAAGAACACGGCACACCTGGATGACTGCCACCACACCTCGGACACGGACGCTGCTGACTATCGAAAAAATCTTGGCGCGGTCGAACAGAAGGAACGGACAGCTGACTCGGATCGGAAGGCGCCGAATGCTCAAAATTCCTCTTCGACTTCTTATTTTTGAATTGTCGAAAATGGGAGTCAGGAGAAGAAGAAACACCGCTGGCAGCAGGAACGGCAAAAGGAACTCTTGGGACAGACGGCTGGTAAGTCGGTTGAAACTGCACAGTCGGCTGCACCATTCTGGCCTAAGAAAGCCCTCAAGTCCTCGCCATTTCCATCTCCACTGCAACAGCAGCCTGGTACGCTGAATCCAACTCAAACACTCAGGTAGCGAACAATGACAGGCTCAATTCCGCTTTCAGTCCGCGCAGAAACTGCTGAGTCTTCATAGCTTCATCAGTAAAAATATGGGGCGCGTACCTGCCCAATTCGATGAACTTATCTCGGTACTGCAACACAGTCATGTCACCTTGCGTCAGCTCTAGAAACTGGTACATCTTCGCTAACTTGAGGCAGGTCGGAGTGTAAGCATGCTCGAAAGCTGCAACGAACTTTGCCTAGGTGATTTGCCAAAGCAGACAGGAACGGAAGGCAACCTCCCACTCTGTAGTCCACCACGTGCGTGCGGTACCTTGAAGCTGATAAGTAGCCAACATGACTCTCTTATCATCTGCGCACTCCATCGATTGGAACACACACTCAGTGGCATCGAGCCACGATCTAGCTGCCTCCGGATCTGATTGACCCTCGAAAGTCGGTGGGTGGAACAACAGGAATTCCTTTAATGCTCTACCATGACCACCGGGCACTTCTTCACGCGGAGCAGGGTTGACAGAGACTGGCACAGCTGGGGCAGAGGAAGTGCCACTTTCCTCCCGAGGAGCCCGAGCTTTCTTCCATCTACGAGGCAACATCTTGAATCTAGGAAACACACGATAACGGAAAACCATCAGTAATCACGAGAAACATCCTAAGCCAGCAATGGATGACTCAGTGGACTTACTCTGGACCAGCGCGAGTTTCAATTCCTAACACAAATCCCCAACACTGCTCTGATACCAACTGTGACGACCCAAAGCTTCGGATACCGATATACCGATAACATCGATACACCGATACCAAGAACTGGGGAAGCCACCCAAGAGGCTGATGAGGCCCCTGAAGGGTTAGTGGGGTTTGCTGAGGAGTTGTATAACGAATTGAGACCGCAGGCGCGCAATATTAATTAGGATAGCAATTAATAAATAAGTGCGGAAGCAATTTAAAATATCAGAGTGGTAAAATATATACAATAGTCTAGATTTACAAATAACAGAGGTCCACTGTACGACTACACGGGGCATACCCCAGCTCAAAAGAACAAAAAAAGACAAACCGACAACAGCTGGCACTCTAACAACGGTCAGCACAACCACGAGAAGGACCGGCAGATGACTGGGGCGGCTCACCTGAAAGGAAAAAGGGTGAGTCACAGCCAGACTCAGTAGGGGTCACGCGGATCCCTACCTCACACTAAACAAGCAAGTAGGCAAATATAAAAGTAATTAGAGCATGCATTTAAACAATAAACATGCATATGCATGATTTAATAAATAACTAATAACGACAGGAAATAGCGTCAGGAGCTAAATCTACCAATAGAATAAACCACTGCTAACCAAGTGAAGTGAGAGACGGAACAACCCACTAGAAGGACAAGACCAGATGCGTCCTCCGATGACTTACACTGCATCTCGACAACTCGCAAGTCTGGAACGTGACAAGCGAGAGGCGTAACAGGACCAAACCAAGTACTAGTCAGAGCAACACTCGTCAGTGTCAGTCCAAGTCTCCGACCACGTGTGCACACACTGACTCCTGCCTAGAGCCAGGCCTCTAACTAGTTCTCCCCCCCCGTTGGACGCAATGGTAACCGCAGGGGCCCACGGTAACCAGCTTACAAACCGTTCAATGGGAACACCCCTCCACCTCTCCCGGGTGGGACGACAAGCTCAGTCGCTGGGCTACGACTAGTGGTTCCATCACAAGGAAAGAGAAAGTAATTCCATCGGGATCTAATAACAAGCCATCATTCATAAAACAACTTAAACATGGCATATATATATCATGGAATGCCATGCCTGAGCTATCCCTTCACCGGGATGTAGGTAGGCGCCCCACGCCCACTCCGACTTGATTATATCTGAGCCATGCCTATCGCCTGAACAGGGCTGCAATCTTTTATGCTCGGACCGACTGACGAGTGCTTATCCACGCAGCCATTGAGAGCCCTTTACAAGCAGGATTTTATGAGGATAACGGATCCACGATCCCTCGCCCACTTGAAAAAACTTTACTCACAGCACCCGAGGGAGGCGGAGAATTATCTGACTCAACATCGGGCATTGAAGGAAAAGAGTTCTGAGCCGCTTGTCCTTGTCTTTGCTGCTATCAATGAAGACACTTTCCTGAAGACCTTGAAGCATTTATGCCGTGTGGGAGGCAATCGCTTGGAGGAGCAGCAGTATCCATTCCCTGTTGAAGAGCCGCTCCCGACAGTAGCTCCTTGGAAGGGTCCAATTGATAAATTTCATCCATATAGGACGTTTGTACGCCGAGAAGATAGAACTCAGACGTACTATAGGCAAACGTCCTGGCTGTTCATTCTGCTGAATTTGCATGGATTATCTGCAGAAAGCCCGATAGCTGGCATATTGAACAAGCCACTGTTTATATCATTTCACTATGTCGATGGTTGGGGCATGGACCATCTTGACTTATTTCGATGCCTTGACTCTCACGGCCATAATGATCTGGCAGCTTTAGTAGAGAAGTGCCAGATATTTGGTGATGTGTGCTGGCTCATCAAGGAGGCTGCTTCCCGCTCCAAGGAGGTAGCTTATCTGTACTGGCCACTTTCTGTATTCTACGACGGCCCGGCAGGTAAGATTTCTTCTTTTCTGATTGCAGTGTTTTCTGCTTAGCATCTGAATTTCGCACCCACTGATCCCATCACCCTTCTGCCATTTTCAACAGACCGGCCTGATATAAAGCGGCAGGGGCTCTATAGAAAGATTATTGTGCAGGCCGAGAAGCCTACTTATTTTGAAGTCCCGGCTGCAGCACCGACCACTACTCCCCTGCCTCCTGGCAAGAAGAGGAAGGCTTCCGCAGTCAAGGCTGCAGTTGGGAAGGCTAGGAAGGCCAAAAAGGCCCATGTTCAGCAGTCGACTTTGGTGGCGATGGACACTAGGACCCCTCTCCCCGACATTCCCTCATTCGATGAGTTTGAGTTGCAAAGGGAGGCTGCTCAGACACCGGTTCAGGGTAACATCATTAGCTTGCATTTGCATTCTTCATCATCTTTTGTAGATTTCCAAAGAAGTCTTCGACTCTGACCCCTTCCCTTTTTACGCAGCTCAAGAGCCAACTGTGGCACCCTCCGAAGCAGAGACCAGGCTGCCTTCCCCCACGCCGGCTAGTGAGGCGGGGGGTAAGTGTGCTTTCTCATCTGTTTCACACTTCTATTGCTTTTTCTACTATAACCCTCAGAGATCGCTTTTCTGTTGAAATGGCAACCGAGGAGCAGGCTGAGGTTGAAAGGATGACAGAAGAGCCGATTCAACCTCCGGAGGGTCACAAGACTCAGTCGAAGCGGGGTACTGTTCCGGCCAGGCGCATAATTACCCGGTCCACATCCCGACATGCTTTAGAGGCGTCCCCACAGCATGTAGCCAGGGTAGAAATATCATCGGGTAGCTCTACAACTATCTCTGATGAGGATGAAGTGGCTTTCAGCGGCAGTGAGGGGGATGCTCCTGAATCAGAAGCCCCGCCTGTACCTGCAAAAGGTGCTCTATCTTTTCAGCCTGCTAAGCTGCTGGTGCCATCTTCCGAGGAGGAGTTGCAAGAGGAGTTTGACGGGCTCGACACCGAGATCGGCATATCTTCACTCTTTGTCGCTTCAACTTCGGAGTTTCCTCCTCTTTCGCCCCACTTCGAGGATGCGAACCCTGCTTCAAATGTGGGTCCCCTTTCAGGCTTGCTGCTTCATCTGCATCTTCATTTAGTGCTGAAGGTTGTTTTCCTTTGGTCTCAGGGCCCTATCACCGTCAGCTCAGACACAACTGTAACTTTTATGGAGGTTTCTTCTGCAAACTGGGCTATTGTCCCTTTTCTACCTTTATCCTGCATGGGGGCTCCTGAGGTCATTCGCCCTGTTCCAATGCGAATACAGTCTTCAACAGATTTAGCATCGTTGGACCTGGGGGCCTCAGGAGACAGATGCACTCCTATCAGGGCTTCAGATTTCAGAGCCGAAGCTGATCTAGCCAGAAGTTCTGCTTTCATACCGGCCGCAGTGATGGCCATCGCTCCTGAGTCAACAATTCCCACAACATCAATCATGGAGGGTGAACCTTTGCCTCCTCAGACTGTGGCCTCCGCGGCCTCGACATTGAAGGAATTGGCCACCGAAGCGGAGATGGAAGAAGGAGAGGTGGCTGCTGCGGAACTGGGAGTATTACCCGTAACCGCCCCGGACACTATTTCCATACTTTTTGAATCTGAGGAGGAGGTGCCTGAAGTTGCATCTGGGGGTATTCAGACGGCCGCTTCTGAGGAGATGGAAGTGGAAGATCTCTTGGCCACGCCAGAGGTTGCAGGGAGAGCTCAGTTGGTACCTTCGGTAGACCTCCCATCTTCTTCTTCGCAGCCGGATATCACCCTATGGGCAGACATTGATAGTGAAGTAACCTTTGAAGTAGCTCCTCTGCCTTTGCCTGGCTTCACTTCACCTGAGAGTTTTGTCTGGCAACATCTGGGCATGCTGCGCCAGCTAGTGGAGTCCCAGCCCGGACTAACCTATCCACAGTTGAAGGAGATAGCTGAGCGCTTCACCGCCGGCTTGCAGGCGATGGGATGTCCCACAGAAATATGGGCCCAGCGGGTTCTTTTATTGTTACAATTTGTTCATCGCCGGGATTTCTTGACACATATCATGTCTGACAAACTGGCGGCTTTGAAGTTGCAAAGAATGGAATGCAAATCCGAGCTGGCGAAGATGAACTCTATTCTTCAGGAGCGACAGTGCCAAATGCAGTCTTTGGCGGAGCGGGAGCAGTTTGTGCGCGACCGGATAACTACCCTGGAAGCTGAACTGTCCGATCTCCGAGCTGAGCTGCCGCAGCTAACAACTTCTCGATCGCAGCTCGAGGAAGAAGTGGCTCTATTAGAGGGGCAGGTGGCGTCCTTTCAAGACGAGTCCGTTCGACTGCAGGGGGAGGAGGCTCGTCTTCATGAACTGGGAGCCGCCCCTTATGTGGGTCTTCTGGCTTTCGAGGATATCTTCAGGCAGCCATGAACCATCTTCTCTTTCTTTTTCTTTTGTACTCTTTTGCGATACAACGTCCCCTCGGGGCCCTTTATGTACTCACTTATTAATGAAAAGAAATCTTTGGCTTCACGCGTATCCATTTTCTTCTGCATGTGGTTTTATCACTTTGAGAAGTGGGATAGCGGTTTTAGCAATTCCTCATGCGAATGGCCCGTACTTGGCAGGAGAGCGTCCACCTCCTCAGAGAAAGGATGGGGAAGTCCCTCCACCGCGTGACGGCATCCGGGGAGGTGCTTAAACCGGATTCTGTTGGTAGCAGCAATCGTCCCTCTTGGCAATATGTGCTGCGAGGGAGACAATTTGCAGAAATGTGAAAGAAGAGGTTTCATCGGACTAGACGAAAGGTCTAGACTGGGTAGAGGTTATAGCAGGTGGGACATTGAAAAAGGGTATGGGGTTTTCATCAGAACGGACATAAAGTATGAACTGGACAGATTGTATCATTGGCCGGGCGGTGTACCGATCAACCAACGGTTGACTTCATCATCGATATTGAGCTTATATCGATGCAAGGGGGATGTCATATGTTTTATCAGAATAGACGTAAGGTCTAAACTGGATAGGGTTTCATCATTGATCGGGCAAGGTGCCAATCGATCAACAGTTGGTTTCATCATCGATATTAGGTTTATATCGACGCAAAGAAGAGTTTCATCAGCATAGACGAAAGGTCTAAACTGGCTAGGGTTTCATCATTGATCGGGCATGATGCCAATCGATCAACAGTTGGTTTCATCATCGATATTGGGTTTATATCGACGCAAAGAAGAGTTTATAAGTTTCATCAGAATAGACGAAAGGTCTAAACTACAGGATTTCATCATTGATCGGGCAAGGTGCCGGTTGATCAACAACTGGTTTCATCATCGATATTGGGTTTATATCGACGCAAAGAAGAGTTTCATCAGCATAGACGAAAGGTCTAAACTGGCTAGGGTTTCATCATTGATCGGGCAGGGTGCCAATCGATCAACAGTTGGTTTCATCATCGATATTGGGTTTATATCGATGCAAAGGGGTTTATAAGTTTCATCAGAATAGACGAAAGGTCTAAACTGCAGGATTTCATCATTGATCGGGCAAGGTGCCGGTCGATCAACAGTGGGACGTCGGTAGAGGCGTAGGTCTCGTCAGGATAGACGTAAGGTCTATTCCAGCAGGTTTTATCGCAGGTGAGGCTTGCCAAGAAATGCGTAGGCTTCATCAGGATAGACGTGAGGTCCGAGCTGGACAGGCTTCATCAGAATGGTGATGGGTTTCATTGTCGGTGGGACGTTTGAAAGAGGGTATGTGAATTTTATCAGAGTAAACGTAAGGTCTATCCCAGAAGGGTTTTATCATCGGTGGGGAATGAAGCCGACTGACCGACGGGAGGTTTCATCAGTGAAAGGGAGGTAAAGGTAGCGTGCCTGTTGGCATGGAACTTTTGAATTACCACATTACTGACCCAAGTGCCCTTTCGGGTTTTCACCGGAGCCAGCCCCCTCTTGCTTTTGCCCACGCGCCCTTTCGGGTTTTCACGTGGCGGGGTACCCGATTTTGCCTGCAGTGCCCTTTTCGGGTTTTCACCACGGCTGGGTTTTGGCCATTTTTGCCCTTGTCCGGGATATCCGAACAAGCCTGGCGGGGTATCTCTATTTTTAACCCCATTTTTTTTATTTATATATACGTATATATATTTCTTAAATTAGGACTTCAGCACGTATCAGGCGATGTGCTGCTCCATTAGTGACTGCTCTTATCATCGGTATTGGGTTTATACCAATGCAAGGATTTCATAGGCTTCATCAGGATAGACGTAAGATCTAGACTGGGTAGATTTAATCATTGATCGGGCAGTGTACCAATCGATCAACAGCATGTTTCATCATCGGTATTGGGTTTATACCAATGCAAGGATTTCATAGGTTTCATCAGGATAGATGAAAGGTCTGGCCTGGATAGGTTTCATCGCCGATTGGGCAGTGTACCGATCGACCAGCAGCAGGTTTCATCATCGGTATTGGGTTTATACCAATGCAAGGATTTCATAGGTTTCATCGGCATAGACGTAAGGTCTAAACCGGCTGATCGGGTGAGTGAGCCCATTCATCAGCAGCAGGTTTCATCACGGTATGGGGTTTATACCAATGCAAGAATTTCATAGGTTTTATCGGCATAGACGTAAGGTCTAAACCGGACAGGTTTCATTGCTGATCGAGTGAGTGAGCCCATTGATCAGCAGCAGGTTTCATCACGGTGGGACCTGGGACAAGGTATGAGGGCTTTTATCAGGATAGACGTAGGGCCTATACTGAGTGGGTCTAATCGTCGATCGGGCAAGGCGCCGGTCGATTGACGAGGAGTTTTATGGCGGGAGGTGAGGCTTTTCTTTGGGATTACCACATTACTGACCCAAGTGCCCTTTCGGGTTTTCACCGGAGCCAGCCCCCTCTTGCTTTTGCCCATGCGCCCTTTCGGATTTTCACGTGGCGGGGTACCCGATTTTGCCTGCAGTGCCTTTTCGGGTTTTCACCACAGTTGGGTTTTGGCCATTTTTGCCCTTGTTCAGAATGTCTGAACAAGACTGGCGGGGTATCACTATTTTTAACCCCATTTTTTTTCTTTTCTTTTATTTGATATGCGAGCTGAGAGAGAGAGAGCAGCTTGGGCAGGGCGAGATGCCACTGGACCAAGGAGAGGGTAGCTCGATCAGGGCGGAGTGCCATTGACCAAGATGAAGCGGCCTAATTAGGGCGGAGTGCCGCTAACCGAGGAATGGGTAGCTCGGCTAGGGCGGAGTGCCGCTAAACCAGGGGATGGGGGATCTCGGTTAGGGCGGAGTGCCGCTAAACCAGGAAATGGGGTAGCTTGGTTAGGGCGGAGTGCCGCTAGACCAAGGAAGAGGTAGCTTGGTTAGGGCGGAGTGCCGCTAGCCCAAGAAAGAAGGGTAGCTTGGTTAGGGCGGAGTGCCGCTAGACCAAGGAAGAGGTAGCTTGGTTAGGGCGGAGTGCCGCTAGCCCAAGAAAGAAGGGTAGCTTGGTTAGGGCGGAGTGCCGCTAGACCAAGGATGAGGTAGCTTGGTTAGGGCGGAGTGCCGCTAGACCAAGGAAGAGGTAGCTTGGTTAAGGCGGAGTGCCGCTAGCCCAAGAAAGAAGGTAGCTCGGCTAGGGCGGAATGCCACTAGACCGAGAAAGAAGGGTAGCTTTTGGCCCGATTATTCGGAGAATGTCGGTTGTGCAGCATGATACAGCTTTAGGTGCCTACCGTTGAGTGGCGAGAATTGGATCTCCCCTCGATGGTTGACAACCATATAGGCCCCACATTCGTAGACCCTTTGTATCACATAGGGACCTTCCCAATTAGCATTTAGCTTTCCTTTTGGGTTGGACGCCATGACTTCTCTTTTCTTGACCATAACGAGGTCACCTTTCTTGAACTCTCGTCCTTTTACGAGTTTGTTGAATGCAGTGGCCATGCGGGCCTGATACATTTGGATATTCTTCTGGGCTTGGAGGCGCCTCCCCTCCAATTCAGCCAGTTCTTCTAATCTTCTTTCTGTATTAGTCTGTTCGCCAGGGGCTAGGTCATATTGGACCGCCACTCTGAGTGACGGGACTTCCAGCTCCAGCGGGACCACTGCCTCTGAGCCGTACACCAATGAGTCTGGTGAGCACCCTGTAGGTGTTTTGAAGACGGTGCGGTATGCCCATAAAGCTTCATACATTTTCTCTTCCCAGTCTTTCTTGTTGGAACTGACGACTTTGGCCAGCAATGTGCACAAGGTCTTATTAAAAGCTTCTGCCGATCCGTTTGCCTGTGGATTGTAGGGGGTGGAGGTTCTCCATTCAATCTTATACTTCTCGGCAAGCCGATAGATTTTCTGATTTCTGAAATGACTTCCATTATCAGATATTATTCGGTTGGGGATCCCGAACCGGAAGATAATGTTTTGCTTGATGAATCTGGAGACCAGCTCACCAGTCACTTCTCTTAACGCTATAGCTTCCGCCCATCGGGAGAAGTAATCCGTTATGGCCAGTATGTACTTATGTCCGGCCGAGGAAGTTGGCAATGGCCCGACTACATCAGTTCCCCATTGTGCAAACGGCCAGCTAGGGATTGTAGGGTGCAGAGTTGTAGGTGGCCTTCTAGGCACGGTAGCATGCTCCTGCCACTTCTGGCATGATTTTGCAAATTTACAGCAGTCTTCAAACATGGTGGGCCAGTAGTAGCCCAGCTTCTTAATCTCTATCTTCATCTTGGGACCGGCCTGGTGGGCACCTGCTGTCCCAGCATGTGTTTCTTTCATTGCCTGCCACGCTTCTTCAGTAGACAGGCAGCGGAGCAAAATCTTCTTGCGTGCATCTGCCATTATTCGGAACAGAGTTCCATTTCTGAATTCATAAGAATCTTTGATCCTTAGAAGTTTCATCTTTTCTTCTCTTTTCTGCTGCAGCTGTTGGTGTAAAAACCATTGTAGCAGGTGTTGTCTCCAATCAGATGCCTGTACTGTGCTGATAGTAGCAACTTCTTCTTCTTCGGGGCACCCTTCTAGCATGCTGGGGACCTGCCACCGGTTTATAACAACAATGTTCAGTGTTTCATTTGGTGGGACTGCTATTGAGCTGGCTAGCTTTGCCAGCGCATCAGCTTGGGCATTATGTCCACGGCCCACATGCTTGAGCTCAATATGATAGAATTTCGCCATGAGGCGCACAGCTTTTTGGTGGTAGGGATTCAGCTCTGGCTTTCGCACCTCAAACTCCCCTTGAATTTATTTTATTATCAACATTGAATCTCCAAATACTTGCAACATTTGGATACCCATGTTGAGGCTAACATGCAGTCTGATTATCAGAGCTTCATACTCGGCTTCATTGTTGGTGCATGGCTTGTTTATAGAACAGGAAGTATGCACCACCTCCCCTTCTGGTGATTTCAGCACAATACCGGCTCCGGCCCGTATTCTGGTTTTTCCATCGGAATCTGTCTCCGTTCTGGATGCTCCATCAAAGAATAGCTGCCACATAGTTGACTGAGCCTGGCAGGCTTCTAGTGTCTCATCATCGGGTAACTCAGTCCCCAACATATCATTCTCTGGCACAGGATGCTCTGCGAAGAAATCGGCCACGGCCTGTCCTTTTATTGCCCTCTAGGGTATATATGTGATATCGAATTCCATCATAATTACTGCCCATTTGCCCAACCGGCCTTTCAGTACTGGCTGAGTCAATATGTATTTGAGTGGATCTGCTACAGATATCAATCTGATTTCATGTGACAGCATATAGTGCCGGAGCTTTTTAACGGCAAAGACTAGTGCCAAGCATGTCTTTTCTATATAGGTGTAGCTTTCTTCAGTTCTAATCAGCCTCCGACTCAGGTAGTATAGAGCCTGCTCTTTGCCTTCTTCATTTATCTGTGCTAGCATTGCCCCCAGGGAACAGTGTGTGGCTGCAATGTACAGTATCAGGGGTCTGCCCTTAATAGGTGCCCCCAGCACTGGAGGGGTCTTGAGATATTCTTTCAGCTTCTCAAAGGCTTCCTGACAGCCATCGTCCCAGACGAACGGTACATCTTTCATCATGAGCTTGTGAAAAGGGTGGCATCTCCCCGACAGATTTGATATGAATTGTCGGATATAGGCCAAACGCCCTTGTAGAGATCTCAGCTCGTGGAGATTCCTTGGTGGAGGGAGCTCCTGGATAGCTTTAATCTTGGATGGGTCGATCTCAATGCCCCTATGACGGACAATGAACCCAAGGAATTTTCCACTGGACACGCCGAAGGCACATTTCATAGGATTCATCTTGAGTTCATATTTGCGCAGCCTCTGGAACAATATCCTCAGGTCTTGCAGATGATCTTCTCTTCTGCTGGTTTTCACCACCAGGTCATCAATGTAGCACTCTACTTTCTTGAAGAGCAAATCATCAAAGATCTTTGTCATAGCTCTTTGATAGGTAGCGCCGGCATTCTTAAGGCCGAATGGCATTCTTTTATAATGAAATATCCCCTTCGGGGTGCGGAATGCAGTGTGCACTCTGTCTTCTTCAGCAATCCAGATCTGGTTGTATTCGGATGACCCATCCATGAATGACAGGGCTTCATGGCCAGTGGTTGCATCGATCATGACTTCAGTGATCGGCACTGGGAAATCATCTTTCGGGCAAGCCTTATTCAGGTCCCTGAAATCTACACATATTCTGATCTGCCCATTTTTCTTCTTCACGGGCACTATATTGGCCAACCATGTAGTATACTGGTTCTCTTCAACAAAGCCCACATCAATCAGCTTATCAACCTCTTTGTTAATCTGATTTATCAGTTCGGGGCGCATTCTCCTGGAAGGCTACTTCACAGGGCTTGCCTCTGGGTTTATCGCCAATCGGTGCTGTGCCACATCGGAACTCAGTCCTGGCATTTCATCATATGTCCATGCGAAGCAGTCTCGGAATTCTTTCAAAAATTGAATATATTGTTCTTTGACAGCTGGCTCCAGCAGTGCACTGAGGAATGTCGGCCTTGGCTCATCTGCTGACCCCAGATTTACTTCTATCAGCTCATCGACGGTGGCTTGGCCTCCGTCTTCAACTTCGGGTAGGGCTTCTTGCAAATCAATAAAGCCTCCCGGGATATAATCTTCTTCATTCTCATGATTTTCTGTTTCATCATACCGATCATCGGCAGATCCTGGTGCATCGTATAAGGCCAATATGGCCGGATTCCGTTCAGTCTGCCCCGAGGACGTGACTGGCTCAGCGGAAAACTTCGAAGTGGAGTCTTCCGTGCTTAGAGGCTCTTCTGATGTGGGCTCCCCTGAGAGGTCATCATTATGTAGAGCTCGGAATTCTTCTAGAATGCGCCCAAACTCCAGGCACTCCTGCAGCTCTCTGGCTACTTGATCTTCATCCGGGGTTCCCGTATCAAATTTCGCTTCATCCTGGAACAGATCCTCCTTGCAAGATAGATACTCCCAGTACCAATCTCTCTTTGTCTCGTCAGGTGTCCCCGTCCCCGGCTGATTGTCTGGGACTTCATTGTCCACTACGGACTGATAAATGATTTCTTCATCTTCCGAAGGGTATTGGTCATAGTCCATCCCGGGGGAATCTTCATGCTGGTAGAAGGCAGAGATAACATCTACCTCAGCTTCATAGTATTCTTGCAGGGTATAACCCAGTCCCGGGTGCTGTGTGATCTTCCTCAGTTCTTTATTATCTCGAGGTGGATCCCATAGCTCCTTGAATGCTTTCTTCTGGGCTGCAGACTGTATCGATGGCATTTGCATCTTGGAGAACATCTGCGAAACCCGTTGGGTAGTGTACTCCAGGCCTGTAATTGGCACCATCCGGTTTGCGGTTTCTTCAGGGGCCATACAGTCTTGATCATCTTCTTCGACTGGCTCCCCGGTGTAGAATATAATAGGGGATTCGCAGAAGCGAGGGATTTCCATAGTCTTCAGTGGGAGCACCGTTTGGTACTCAAGGCTGACGATGGGTTTAAATAAACCCTGCGGCACCTCCACCTGAGTGTACTTTTGTTTCATTTCTTCATCAGTATCATCTGGGCGGATGCTGAGAGGAGTTATCTGAGCAAAGTCTCCAGCATAGGAGATGTGGGATACCTCATGCTTTTTAATGTAGCCCTTGGGTGGCGGTGGAGACCAACTTTTTGTCTTTGTCACCGACTTCTTCTGGCTGACCACAGCCTCTCTTTCTTCATCCTTCTGTGACACCTCGGTGTAATAGGATGCATCGAGCATATGACACTCGAATACTTCAAAGGGATGTAGATCAGCAAACACCCTTTCTTCTTTCCCTTCATGGCAATATTTGATGCACTGGTGTAGTGTGGACGGCACTATCTGATATTCATGCAGCCATGGCCTTCCCAGCAGGGCTTTGTACGTGGTATTGGAGTCGATTACATAGAATCGTACCACGGTAGTGAGGTCCCCCAAGGTGAGGTTGAAATCAGCCACCCTAAGGGGGGTCTCACATTTCTGATTGAATCCCACAATCTTCATATCTCTGACCTTGGTGAGCTGCAGATCAAAGTAATATTTCTGGTAGATGCGGTACGGGAGAATATTCACAGCGGCCCCGGGATCTATCAATATCCTGCTCAATGGCTGACAGTTCAGGGAACCCCTCATATACAACGGTCTGTTATGACAGGAATTCTGGATCAACATATCATCTTCTGTGAACATGATCGAGGGCCCAGAATTCACTTCTGTCAAGAGTGCTTCATATTGTGCCGGCGACTGCAAGGCATCAATGATGGCTTGGCGGGCTTCTTCACACAGAGAGAGGATCTCCCAGATGGAAAACCTGGTAGGGAGCTTCTTCAGCATTTTCATGATCCGGCTACCCACCCGGACATTGGATAGCCTCATCTCCTCCACCCAACGGGGTCTTGGAGGTTCATGTGGTGCCTGTGGCCTTTGATGCCTGGCGCCAGTTTCATCCTCTAGGTCGATTCCCTGGGATGTTTCTTCTGTAGCAACGGCCCTTGGCTTTGCTAAAGGGTTACATCTTTCATCTTCTTCATGCTGCTTCTGCTTTCTATCTGCCGACTGCTGGCACTTGTTGTTTGTAGCTGGCATAACCTGCACTGACTGTTCGTTCTCCAAACTGGATAGAAATTCCAGGAATGAAGGGGCTTCATCTGCTTTTCTTCCCTTTTTGTTGTTCAAAGGTCCTGAAATCGACGGTGTTGGCCTCAGAATGTGATGGCCGTCGATCATTGGATTTTCCCTTCAGCATAGTGGGAGCATTGGCGGTCGGACGCTTGGACAAGAACGTCTCGACCTCGGCCACTATATTGTTCAGTCGGTCAAATGTTCTGACATCTGCACCGATCATCTTTTCTAGCACCTCTCTCCTGAGGCTTTGTTTACATATTTGCACCGCATCTTCTTGATGAGGAGGTCTTCGGCATCTCATGGCTAAGTTCCTCCACCTTTTGATGTAGTCCAGTGCAGTTTCATCTTGCTTCTGCCTGGTTGCATATAGCTCTGCTATCGTGATTTCCCTTTCCGTGACATGAAATCTGTCGCGGAATTTTCTCTGCATATCAGGCCAATCAACCACTGACCCAGCTGGCAGGCTTGAGTACCATTCAAAGGCCAACCCAGTGAGGGATGAGCCAAAGAACTTGAGCAGATAAGCTTCATCGACTGCTAGGTCGCCCATGATTGTAGTGTAGTAGGCTATATGCTCCCTAGGGGAGCCTTGGCCATTAAATTTCTCGAACTTCGGCGGCTTACTGACGCCTGGGGGTAGTCTCTTGGCAGCATACTGGGGAGGATACGGTACCTTGTACACATCATAGGTACCAGCATCACCACCAATCTTTTCTGACAGCTTCATTTCCACAATTCTTTCAATCATCTGCTTGTGGGCTACAGCTGGATCTATGTCTTCTGGAAAGAAGTGAGCTTGTTGCTGGCTGTGAGGAGTTGTCATCACAGTGGCGCGCAAGATGGGCGTGGTAGGCTGTGTCTGAGACACAGAGGGCTGAGCTACTGTTTGCTGTGGAATAGGTTGGCTCGGTGTTTTGCCCTTATCAGCTAGGAGAGGGTTAGCTGGGATAGCCGTCTCTGCTGAGCTGGATGTCTGCCCCGCAGGTTCAGCTTGCTTTGAGACTGATGTAGCTTCATGTCTCCCATTGAGCTGCCTTCGGAGAGCACTGATCTCCTGCTGGTATCTTCTGAACATCATCTGGACCATAGGATCCAAGGCTGATGGGATTTGCATATCTTCAGAAGTCCCTTCAGCATCATCAATAAGGGGATTATCCTCATCCTCTGTCGTCACCACATTGACTGTCATGGTGGTGATCTTGCGGGCTTCATCATATTTCTTCATCTTATCTTTTGCAGCCTGGCCTCTTCTTGTGACAGGACCAGGTCTAGTAGCCAACCTGAGCAGTTCATCTGGCCGAGTTGGTAGTATATCTTGCCCCTTGGCAAGTCCAGCCATGTTGCAGGCGAAGATTTGCATTTTTTCTTTCCGCCTGTAGACCTTTCTTTTCACCTGGTCAGGATATTTGAGCCGGTCAAAGACCGATATTCTTTCTTTGGCTTCTCCCCGGTACAGGTCTTCTTTGTCAGATCCGGCCCTGAGACCTTCTTCATAGTGATTTGAATCGGAGGAAGAGGCTCCGATCATCGTTTCTCGAAGTGTTTCTTCTTTTTCTTCACCTCTGGTGCCCAAGGGACGGGATAGTCTTTGTTGACCGAGGGCAGAGCTCCCCAGGTAGTGGAAGTAGTCTTGGACTATCTGCTTCATCTCTTCAGAATTGTGCCTCTGTGGCTCAGGCTGGAGCATTAGTCTTTCCTGACTTCTCTGCTGATAGGCCAGTCTTGTTACCTGAGCATTCAAATGCTCGGCTTTGGAATATTTGAACAAGTCGGCCTGTCTGGCACAGGCCCTCGGTCTTCTTGGGATGGCGACCGTGACTGGTTCGCTCATTCCCACATTGCCGTTTTGGCAGCAGTTGACAGCAGCATCATATTTCTTTCTTTGCCATCTTCTGCCCCCAGCCCTGGGACGGGTGACAGTAAGGTCTTCCTTCCTCTCATCCCTTCTGCCCCTCATCATGGGGCGAGCAGCAGTCAAATTTCTTTCTTCATCATTTCTCTCATCTCTTCTGCCCCAGGCTTTGGGGCGAGCAGCAACAGCATTTCTTGTCTCTTTTCCCTCTCTTCTTCGGCTTTCTGCCCTGAAGCGGGCAACAGCATCTTCAGCAGCCTTCTCCTCATCTCGAGCTGGAACCCAGCTCTGAATCCTCTTCGGTCGCCAGACCTGTTTGTATTTCGCTGGCTTGGGCGCCAGCGGCTTCCTCTCATCAGCCTCCCAATTGGCCTGCCTGGCGGCCAGAGTCTGGAATCTGTTGGTAGTGGGCACCATCGGGATGATCACGTCCGGCTTGACCTCCCTTGGGCAACCATTCATGTTTGCCCGGACACCTCCAATCATCATGGTCTTTCCGGAGTTGGAAAGACGACGGTCAACAGCATCATACCGGCTCCTCCGGTTGGTTCTTCTCCCCTTCTGAGCAGCAGCAGGGACCATGCCCCTTTTTTGGACATGATGGACGTAGCAGGCGACGGCCGTGGGGACCGTTTTCTCTGGTAAGATATTCTTCTGGTCAGTGATCTTCACCGGGGCACTTGCAGCAGTGCCTTGCTCATTGTCATCGACCTACAGAAGGTCAGTGAAGACGACGCCCAAGCAGTTGGGCAGCCCGACGGCAGGCGGCATCAATCCGAATGCGAGAGGTACCGCCAGGTAGCCTTCTCGCACATGCATGTCAATCGGCTGCTGGTCGAAGCAAACGGACATGATTCCGGCTGTCATTGTAGATTCCTGAAAATAAGGAAAGTACACAGAATCAGAATTTTGAGGGGGGCCCGCTGGGCCTCCTACTTTAGCGTAAAGATGAAGGGAGACTCAGTCCCACCGGGCGTGCCAGACTTATGGACGTGGGATTTTTATTTATTTATTTATTTTTATTTGATTGATTTATTATTTATTGATTTATTGGCGTGCCAGTCACCGGAGTGACGATTTTATTGTGCGCTCGATCTGACTTGGTCAGTCGATTGTGGGTGATCGTGTCTGGACCAGAAGTCCGTCATACCATAAAGGCTATGACGTTAATTACGCCCTTCCAAGGAAGGACAACCCTTGATTAAACGCTAAGATAGGAGGAGGACATCGGTAAAGCCACATGCTCAAAAGAAACGGAATTCATTCGTTTGCAAGACGCTAAATGGATTAGACGAAGTAGGGGTTCGTTATCTTAGGGGATAGCTCCGACGGCATATTCCCACTAGCTTGAACTATGCCAAGTGGGGAATAGGAAACTACCCATGCGATGGCAGAGTAGGATCCGGAAAAGATCGGGCATAATTGACCCGGAGTCCGAATGGGGACCGACGTGACATGGCACGCTCCATGTGGGTGCGATGGCACATCTATATCCCCCTTGGAGGGACCATCAGAGGGCATGCAAAGGCATAACTCCGTGGGCCGATGGGGTTGAGAGGGAGAACATCACAGTCACCCAATAGGATATGCATAAATTTCGGCAGCATGTCCGCTCAACTTGGATTATGCCAAGAGAGAATAGGTCATCATCCACGGAATGCCGGGATGACGACCGAACGAGGATGGGCACCGGGCCCCGGGACATCGCTTGCATTTATGCCATCGTTTAATATCCTCTTGAAATCCCTCGGAACTCATGTAATGACATGGCCCTTTGGATTCATAAGGGTGAAATCCGGATCGGGAATGAGGACTGTAGGGGAGGTCTTCCCCATTACTGTGTCTTCTCAAGGCATCCATGACGATCTCTGAACATCCCCGGGGCAGATGTCTGAAGAAATCAGAAGGTTGACAGATGGCAGTGCAGAGAAGAGCCTCTGACTGGACTTCAATTGGCCAAGAAGGTGGGTCTCGGCATGGCTTTCTATTGGCCAGAGGAGGGTCTCGGCGGAGGTTTATTGGTTCGCCAAAGGGGGGTCTCGGCGGTGGTTTCTTGGCTGGCCAAAGGGCCTCTCGGCGGGGGTTTATTGGTTCAAAAAAAGGGGGGTCTCGGCGGCGGCTTGCCGGCGCGCTCCTGGCCTCGCCGAGAAGGTGGCGCCGAGAGGCTTGTATGGAGGGGTTTGAATAGGCCTATAGGGGAGGGGGTCTCGGCGTGGAGCTTCCCGGCGCGCTCCTGGCCGCGCCGGGAGCCTGGCGCCGAGAGGCTTGCATGGAGGCTCACGTGAAAAAGGTTTAAATGGCAGAGTTTGTCGTTTAGCTGGGGGAGAGGGCATCTCGGCGGGACAGCTCTCGGCGGGGAATTTTGCACGCCGAGAAGGTGGTTTTGCGGAAGGATTTCAGGGTTTGATTGCGGTACTCTGTCCGGGAGTTTCTGGGTTTTGTGGCTCAGAGTGAGACCGAATCGGGGGTGCAGGAGGAGGTTTCATGGATGCCTCTGCTAGAGGGATGCCAGGGAAGCTGAGAGACCAAATCATCAGGAGGAGGAGAGGCCATCGTTAGGGCCCTGAGTAGCTTTCATCTATCTACTGCCAGACGTCTGGGGGGGTCAAGAGATGGCTGTCTCTGATCCCCCAGACTAGCACAGTGGCATCGAAGAAGCAAAACGGCGATGAAAGAACCCTCGGCATCAGGACTCCAGGTCTTAATCACTCAACGGTTAGAGTGAAGACCCAGGGTTGCGTTCATCTGCGGGTTCAAATACATCTTTTATAGCCGGCAGTCCGGGAAACCAAGAGATTGATGTCTCTGGTTCCCGAACAGCACAAGAGGCTCGAGGGGAAAAACTCGAACGTATACGGAGGGCATACCATTGAGACAGGAAGGGAGGAGAGAATAGAACCCAACGACCCACTAAACAGGGGTGGGAGTTCTATCTTCATCCCTGCTCTAAGAACAGACTCAACTCTGAAGCTTGAATCGTTCCGCCCATGGGGCATTCAGACAAACAATACGCATGCGTATAGAGACAGGGGAAGCTCATATTGCCTAATATCCATCACGGCAACTGCATTTATTTCATCCCACTACCATTATTTACATCGACTGCAGGACTAAAGCCAAGAAACATAAAGGGGAGGAACAGGGGGAGAATCATATGAATAATCGAAGCACTAAGACCTGGACTACTACATATGGAGAACAATGAAAAAGGAACAGCGAACATGGGGGGGGGGGAGGGTGGAGCATTGACTCCTCTCCCTCCCCTAGCAGCCCACCTGGAGCCTTTTCTTCTTCTTTTCTTCTGCTTCTTCTCTTCTCTCAGCCGAGGGGGGGGTCTCTCTTGGCAGGACTCCCTCTCGATTCTTTTTCTATTCTTCTATCTTTCTTCCTTCAGCCGCTCTCTTTCTTCTTCTTTTTTTTTGTTCCTCCTCTCTCCTCTTTTTTTTCACTAACATGGAATTCTTCATGGAAATTGAAGAAAACGACGTCGGATGGGCATGCATGCTATGCCAATGCGATCCTAACGAGGCAAGGATTCCATCCCCCTACCTTAATCACGACGAAAATCGAGATTGGGCCGCATGCAAGCAAGGAGACACCGCGGCTCCTCTCGCCCCATCTCACCCCCACGCCTCACGAACCGCGATGAGGTCAGCACCTACGCGTTCCTCGCGACGAACCGGTTCCTATGACACCTCCCACGCCTCGATCCGCGGCCGATGGCGCCGAAACCGAGAGAGAGGGAGAATGAGAGCGCGTGAGAGAGAGAGAGGGTGAGAGAGAACGAGTGAGGGAGAGAGAGTGTTCGATGGGGGAGAGAGAGAGAGAGAGAGAGAGATATATATATATATATATATATATAAATTATTATTATTATTTTTTGAAAAATTAACTCTAATTGCCATAAATCTTAAACAAATTCTAATAAATGCCAAACGAACGCCTAAAAATCCGCAAAAATAGCCAAAACGATCAGGACAAAGCCTAGATCCGAACTGCTATGAATCCGCTAAGGCACGAGTGCTACAACTTTGATATCATGACATTCTTTGGTTGAGATATATGATGTGAGTATTATTTTTAAACATCTGTACAATCTGAAAAATAAAGATAGAGCAATGACTTTGGCAACCGAGAAATCATGTCCAAAGGACTGAGTCATGAAGTGCCATAGTTAACTCTGCTGAAAAATATATTGAAAAATATGTGAAATTTATGGCAGAGCAATGGCATGGAGTGTTGAGTAACTGGGGATTCTTGCCTCTAACCAATGTGTCTCCTCATGTAAAAAGATACTTCTGTTGCTAACTCTGTTCTCTGGTTGAGAGGCAACATGGTCATCACACTGAGTAACTGGGTCACTTCACCTCAGGCGTGTTGTGCCTCACGTATAAAGGTGTTGATTCAATCAAAATTGCTCATGGTAAAGCTAGTTATTGAGAAAAAGAAAAATCTGAAAATGTTTGCAAAAGAAAAAATCTGAAAGATACCTGGACAAATTCAAACGTATTCATGTTGTTTAATCTCAATACTACTGAGAGTAACTCCTAAAGGAAGTCTTGAAAACTGACTGAGTAAGAAGGAAGGAGGTTAAACAAGATTCTTGATATGAAAGGTTAGATTCCTTTTTATTAAAATCTGACTTTAGACATGAGTATTGGACTTTAATAACAAACTCTGTACATATCATATTTAAACCATGCTGTCCAATTACGATCATGTCATAAGCCTTTATAGTAGAAGAATCTGAAATATTCTTAATTTTTTTTCAATAGAAACCTAACCTAGGGGTCAATGGGAGAGTGCACCCCTTACCAGAGGTAAGGAGAAAGCCACTCCACCATCTAACCACTAGGAGGCAAATGATATTTTCATTGATTAAGAATAAAGAATTACATCAATCTGATACTAGGCATGCCTGCTGAGTCTAGCCGAGCAGCGTCTTTTATAATGGAAGGGAGCTCACTGTAAGAATAAAAAGAATTACATTTGATAGTGCAAGCTAATGAAGCAAGAAGGTCTGCTACTGTATTGCCTTCTCTGTAGATATGAGAGATAGTGTCGTGCTGAGAAGGTAAAACCTTCTTGAAGCAAGAAGCTAATGAAGCAAGAAGATAAGCTAATGAAATATTCTTAATTGGATTTATGTAATTGATATCTCATTGAAAACCTTTTTGAATCACTCTTCTTGAATCACTTGATTTTTTAAGCCTTCAATCTAATTTCTTGTGCTTAACCTTGCACTGTTGAAACTCTTGGCTTGTTTTCATTCACTCATTCATTGCATCATTTCAGATTCGCCAGACTACACTAATTCCTGATTGGACTTCTCATGGCTTGCACTGTCCAAATACCCTTGTGCTTTTACGGATACATTCTATTCAATTTTTTTTTTTGTTAAAGGGGGAGAGTGCTTTCTCAGCACCCCTTCAGACACTAAGGGGGAGACTTGTCTGTGGTGCGGACACCTGAGCAGTTACGTCGAGTCACCGGTACCGCACGCGGAGCACGACTCGAGCCACTTCAGCGTCCATCTGGCTCGGAGACAGCCTGGAGACTCCCCCTTGAGTCTCGATATTTATCATATTTGTTTAGACTTTATTTGTGTGTAATGTGCGTTTGTTTCATTTTATTCGGTTTGTAATTTTGATTGTAAGAGGGGTTTATTTGCTAAATGGGACCCCCGGGTCCCACGGGCCCCCCCAGACCCCTCCCATTGATCCACCTCAGCCTAAGGCCCCATGTGGGGTCAGTCAACATTTCAAATGGAGGCATCTAGAAGGTTGAATGGTAAATGACACATGGGAGACAATTGGACTTCAAAGTCCAAGGTAGGCCACCTACCATGTCAAGCTTGTTCCCTTGGTCAATAGACCCGCCCTTGTATTTTTATTTATTTTGTCTGTGTGTTGGTCACATCTAATCCAAGCCATCCATTCCCCCATACCTAGATCCAATGGTGGATATTGGATTAGATATGTAACATATAAAACCTTGTATTTTCCCATTTTAGAGGAATTAAATGTCATTTGAAATCAGAAAAATTCTTGAGCAAGGGCTGGTGCGCCCCCCTCCTCTCTCCTCCCTCTCCCCCTTGCAGCTGTGACGGTTGCCCTTCTGAGGTGTGACGCCTCCCCTATCAGTTCCGGTCGCCGCCGCCGCCACCACGAGCCGCCAGCGCACCGCCAACGAGTTCGTCGGAGTTCTATCTTCAGCCGACCATTGCCTCTTCCACGAATTTCTGCAGCCAGCCACAGAATCCTTTTGAGCTGAAAATTTCAGGAGGTCTTCCAGAGGTGTCCACCACATCCCAAAAAATTTGGTTTGGCCTTTAGACTCTGATTCATAATTTTCAATTTTCGTTCTTCTTCCCACTTCAGATCTGCCTCTCTTCAGACCAGATCCCCACCTACCCTAAGTTTCCAATGTTCGACCCATGTTTTGATTTTTTCCAGACCTCCCAATTTTACTGGGCGTTACCTCCACCAACCCCATCGTCCCCAATATTTATTGAATTTTTATGAGGCCATCTCATATTTTTTCAAAATTCATCTTCTGCTCCATCTATAGTACTGTCTGCCAGTTTCCAGATCCGACCACCCGCCAGTGTTAAAATCATAACAAATCATAAACCTCCACCAATACTTCCACAAAAATTATTTCCATTTTCCTTGTTCAAATACCTACAACTTTGGTGAAGAGCTTAGAAGCTGAATCGGACGTTTACCTCGTGGTCAATGGCAGTTCCCAGATAACTCACCTGCAAATCTGAGAGTTCGGGTACTATACAACAGAAGCTTCAAAATTCAACAACATCCAGATCCGCCAGATCTAGGTCCTCTCTCTATCCTAGATTGAAGGATTTCAAGAGAGCTTTCCAACGATAGCTCCTGCGCCCCGATCCGACATCGGGATTGGTCACCGCGGCCGATCTCGCCGGAGCGCGTGCCGGAAAATAGAACCGAAAATCCGTGGACAGCAACTTCAAGAGTTGGAGATCGGAGCCGATCGGCCACCGATCGGTGTTTCCGGCCGACCGCCTTCCAGGGAGGCGCACCACCAGGGGTCCCCATCACAGCGGTCCCCACCCCAGTAGGCCGAGAGGACAGTGCCATCCGTGGGCCGCGCGGACCCGTAGATCGCGCCGTCGGACAGCACTTTAGACACGTGTTCGGCACCACCGGGCGATATCAAGATGCTGCCCGTCAACCAGATTCACGTGATTCCTGGGCCCCGCATGTGACCTTTTACCTCCCTGCGTGGAGTGGGTCAAATATTTGTATCGCTGTAATGTTGTTTAACCGGGAGTCCGTAAATCGGCCGGGGTTGTCTTCGCCACGCCGGGTGCGTGGAGGTAACGGTCTAAACTTCTCGTCGTTACTTTGCTTAGCTAGTATACGGTCTTATGCCACTGCGAGAGTGTAGGTTCCTAGCCCGTGTGTCCATGTCGCGGCTGTGAGTGTGAGAGTGACCCGTCCCGCGACTCGATCCGAGTTCGGAAGTTGAGTCAGACTACCTTGAACTCTGCCGGTTCCTTAACCGCGCACGATCCACGCTTTCCCTCGCTTGGGATGACGAGTGAGTTTACACTTCTGTTAGCGATGTGTATCCCATAGGAGCTCTTAGTGTCGAGCCGAGGTCGCTCTAGTAGTCGTGTCTTTGCTGGTCGAGTCGTGTCCGTCTCATATAGCGTCGTCTCCTCAGTCTGTCCCGCATCAGTTTGGTATCAGAGCAAGTTGAGTCTAGGGTAGTCATTGCATAAGTCTTACATGCATCATGGTCTAAGTCGAGTCTAGGATCTTCATTATTTTTAAAATAAGAAAAAAAGTGTTTTAAAATTGCATTTCATCTCGATAATTCGGTATATTGAAAGGTGTTGTCCGAACGTTAGGCTACGCCTATCGGGAAGGCCGCACACTTGCGAGAGTGATCTTTGGATCGATTAACTCCGCCTCATATCGGATATTGGTTTAGGTCTAGATGCATTAGTCAGTGTTTGCATCAATTTGTGTCTCCTAGTTCGTGTGTAGTCCAATAAGAGTCAGTCGGTCTTGTCCAAGTGTCGGCATGTCTAACATGTAGTTTCCCCCAATTTCCCATGAATTCCCAATCACCTGGGCAATATGACCGTTGGTCTACCCATGGGCTTGGCAACCATCCTCTCTACTTCCGTAGGCCCGAAGCCTCGGATTTTTATGGCTCTAATGATCCGGGCGACTACCTCAAGTGGGAGGCCGCCATGGACAAATATTTTGAATGTTACACCATGTCCGATGCCATGCAAGTTAGTTTTGCCCGAGAGAGGCTTGTCCATAAAGCTGTCTGGAAATGGGAGAGCATTGAGGGCATGAGGGAGGTTAGGAGGCAAAGGCCCATCGAGTCGTGGCATGAGATGAAGGGCGAGCTTAGGAAGGTTTACCTACCCGGCCCAATCACCTCCATCCGACCCCACCCAATCACCTCCAACCAAGCGGGTCATAGTCGGAGGCAAGGAACCCCACCCATAGTGGAGCCTAGACCCAAGGCTAGGCCAGTTGATTACGGGCGAGTCCATCACATCGCTCCTACTCCAAATCCCACTATTGCCGAACTCTTCCAAATCATTTTGGATAGAGTGGATAGGAGGTGTGCTGATATCGAGTCCCTGATTTCCCCTTGCCTACCCCCTAGACAGAATGGGACCAAGCACGAGCCTGAGGAGGTAGCAACCGGTAGCCCCAACCCGATGCCATCTAAGGTGCCATCCCAAGGTCCTCTCCCCATCATAGTGGATCCTCTTCCCCCACCCACGAGAGTCCCATTGCCTGCACCCCCTGTCCGTCAGGAGGATAAGGGTAAGGACACACTTATCAAGGAGCGTAGTGGATCACGACAGCAGTGTTATCGCTGCCAGGGGCTTGGCCACTTTGCCGGACAGTGTCCCACTTGGACATCTCTAGCCCTAGGGGACAAAAGGGTTGGAGAAGCCTCACTCTCCGATCTTTATTCGGAGCCACCTCAGCCACAGCTACCCGTGTTTCTAACGGGAAAGCTACTTATAGCCGAGCCACTCCTTAGCTGGCTTAAGAATGGCCTGGCCCCATCTCCCCTCCCATCTATGGACCCTATCCTACCTCTGGTGCCAATCAATTCCTTTCACACCACTTTCTGGTCTAGTCACTATGTGGATACATTGGATGACCTTCTTAAAGGGATAGACCGGCAATTGACATTTACGCACTTGTTGGCTCCAAGCTTCGACCGACCCACAGGTTGTAGTTTAACTCATCCCGCTTTAGGGTCCATCACCTCCGTGTACACCGTGGGTCATGTTACCACGGAGGTTCTTCTACTCCTCCCTATGCCGGCCGAGTCCGACTTCATTCCCCTTTGCCCAAGGGAGGAATCTTACTTTCTACCTATGACTGTCGTCCCATCTCTCACAATGAATGAAGGTGATCATTTGCACCTCCAAGATTTCCAAATGTGGGACAGTGATTTGTGGAAGCCTAGTCCGAGGGGTCATACCTTCTTTGATCCCTTCGACCCATTCTCTTGTGGACCCCGTGACCCACCATATTTACTCCACCTTTTCGAGAGAGTCCACCATCATACCCCCACCGTCTCATCTCCCTTCATGGATGAAGGAGATCAACAACACCTTCTAGACTTCCACACATGGGATCGTGAGATGAGGGAATCCATATCGAGGGGTCACACATTCTTTGATCCCTTTGATCCCTTTCTTAGTGGGCCCCTTGGTCCACAATCTCATTTCCACTTCTTTAGGGGAGGTCACCATTATACCCCTCCCCCATGGGCCGGGCCATCGGCACCCATCGAGTCCGTTTGCGGGCGAGAGACACCCGACCCTCCTGTCCCACCCAAACCTCCCAAATCCAAAGGACCGTCTTATGGTTGTACCGACATTCAGTCACACTTAGGGTATGCATGGCACACCTTCGGATGTCCTGGACCACTTTGCATATGATTGGGTCGAACTAACATTAGGTTTGTTTAGGGTTGTGTGTGCATCCGTGTGTTTTTTTTCTTTTGCTAAGCATGTTAGGAGTCTGCATGACGACGTCCGTCGTCACATTGAGGCCAGCAATGTATGGTATAAGGAGCTACCCGATGCCCACCGACACCACCGAGAGTTCCAAGAGGGTAAATATGTCATGATCAGGGTAAGACCTGAACGGTTTCCCTCTGGAACCATTAAGAAGTTGCAAGCTCGCGGAGCCGGTCCATTTAGAGTGTTGAAACGCGTTGGATCCAATGCATATGTTGTGGACCTGCCCGAGGAATACGGTATAATCTCTACTTTTAATATTTCGGATCTAGTTGCATATAGGGACCCAGCGGTGATCCCTAGTGAGTCTTTCGAGCCATCTCCTCCCCTTGAGAGTGATCCCACACCTGAGTGTCCACCTCCAGCCCCTTTGTCACGGCAGCGTGAGCATATAGATCATATACTGGATGAGCAGGTGACAGTTACCAGGAGTGGATCCTACCCGCGCTACCTAGTGCGATGGAGAGGACGGCCCGCTACCGAGGACACATGGATCACGCATGGAGAGTTGCAGCGGATTGATCCGGACCTTCTGGAGCGATACCGGAGCGATGCAGACCCTTACTCGACAGGGTCGAGTTTCTCCCACCCGGGGAGAATTGGTGCGGACACCCGAGCAGTTACGCCGAGCCACCGGTACCGCACGCGGAGCACGACTCGAGCCACTTCAGCGTCCATCTGGCTCGGAGACAGCCTGGAGACTCCCCCTTGAGTCTCGACATTTATCATATTTGTTTAGACTTTATTTGTGTGTAATGTGTGTTTGTTTCATTTTATTCGGTTTGTAATTTTGATTGTAAGAGGGGTTTATTTGCTAAATGGGACCCCCGGGTCCCACGGGCCCCCCCAGACCCCTCCCATTGATCCACCTCAGCCTATGGCCCCATGTGGGGTCAGTCAACATTTCAAATGGAGGCATCTAGAAGGTTGAATGGTAAATGACACATGGGAGACAATTGGACTTCAAAGTCCAAGGTAGGCCACCTACCATGTCAAGCTTGTTCCCTTGGTCAATAGGCCCCCCCCCCTTGTATTTTTATTTATTTTTTGTGTGTGTTGGTCACATCTAATCCAAGCCATCCATTCCCCCATCCCTAGATCCAATGGTGGATATTGGATTAAATATGTAACCTATAAAACCTTGTATTTTCCCATTTTGGAGGAATTAAATGTCATTTGAAATCAGAAAAATTCTTGAGCAAGGGCTGGTGCGCCCCCCTCCTCTCTCCTCCTCTCCCCCTTGTAGCTGTGACGGTTGCCCTTCTGAGGTGTGACGCCTCCCCTATCAGTTCCGGTCGCCGCCGTCGCCGCCACCACGAGCCGCCATCGCACCGCCAACGAGTTCGTCGGAGTTCTATCTTCAGCCGACCAATGCCTCTTCCCCGAATTTCTGCAGCCAGCCACGGAATCCTTTTGAGCTGAAAATTTTAGGAGGTCTTCCAGAGGTGTCCACCACATCCCACAAAATTTGGTTTGGCCTTTAGACTCTGATTCATAATTTTCAATTTTCGTTCTTCTTCCCACTTCAGATCTGCCAGTCTTCAGACCAGATCTCCACCTACCCTGCGTTTCCAGTGTTCGACCCATGTTTTGATTCTATCCAGACCTCCCAATTTTATTGGGAGTTCCCTCCACCAACCCCATCGTCCCCAATATTTTTTGAATTTTTATGAGGCCATCTCATATTTTTTCAAAATTCATCTTCTGCTCCATCTACAGTACTATATGCCAGTTTCCAGATCCAACCACCCGCCAGTGTTAAAATCATAACAAATCATAACGTCTACCAATTCTTCCACAAAAATTATTTCCATTTTCCTTGTTAAAATACCTACAACTTTGGTGAAGAGCTCAGAAGCTGAATCGGACGTTTACCTCACAGTCAATGGCAGTTCTCAGATAACTCACCTGCAGATCTGAGAGTTCGGGTACTGTACAATAGAAGCTTCAAAATTCAATAACATCCAGATCTGCGCAGATCCAGGTCCTCTCTCTGGGCCTAGATTGAAGGATTTCAAGAGAGCTTTCCAACGATAGCTCCTGCGCCCCGATCCGACATCGGGATTGGTCGCAGCGGCCGATCTCGCCGGAGCGCGTGCCGAAAAATAGAACCGGAAATCCGTGGACAACAACTTCAAGAGTTGGAGATCGGAGCCGATCGGCCACCGATCGGTGTTTTCGGCCGACCGCCTTCCAGGGAGGCGTGCCACCAGGGGTCCCCATCACAGCGGGCCCCACCCCAGCAGGCCGAGAGGACAGCGCCATCTGTGGGCCCCGCGGACCCGTAGATCGCGCCGTCTGGACAGCACTTTAGACACGTGTTCGGCACTGCCGGGTGACATCAAGATGCTGCCCGTCAACCCGATTCGCGTGATTCCCGGGCCCCGCATGGGACCTTTTACCTCCCTGCGTGGAGTGGGTCAAATATTTGTACCGCTGTAATATTGTTTAACCGGGAGTCCGTAAATCGGCCGGGGTTGTCTTCGCCACGCCGGGTGCGTGGAGGTAACGGTCTAAACTTCTCGGTGTTACTTTGCTTAGCTAGTATATGGTCTTATGCCGCTGCGAGAGTGTAGGTTCCTAGCCCGTGTGTCCATGTCGCCACTGTGAGTGTGAGAGTGACCCGTCCCGCGACTCGATCCGAGTCCGGAAGTTGAATCAGACTACCTTGAACTCTGCCGGTTCCTTAACCGCGCACGATCCACGCTTTCCCTCGCTTGGGACAACGAGTGAGTTTGCACTTCTGTTAGCGACGTGTAGCCCATAGGAGCTCTTAGTGTCGAGCCGAGGTCGCTCTAGTAGTCGTGTCTTTGCTGGTCGAGTCATGTCCATCTCATATAGCGTCGTCTCCTTAGTCCGTCCCGCATCAGTCTGATTTCTACATTTTAGATTTATATCATATCATGCATGCCTTATATTTATCTTTACTAATTTTATCAAACTATTATTTCCTTTTTGATGAAGTCAAAGGGGGAGAAATAGTTTGATTATGAGTCAGCATCTTGCTTTATGACTCATAGTATTGCTATCATCAAAAATAAGGAGATTATTGTACCCTTGTGATTTTGATGATGTCATGATGTCAAACACTATGAGTCATCATGTGCTCATTATGATGATGTCTGATTTTGATGATGTCATGATGTGTGTGTACGTTTGATGATGATATATGTCTTAACTCTTCATGTGCATTCTCATGTACATGCTGGACAATATGGTACAGGACATTGGCAGGACAGTTAGACTGTGGAGAACAATTGACAGTAAGCAATCAGCATGAGGTAAGAGTAAAGTCAGTTAAAATCGGAAGAAATGAAGAAAAGTCAACATGGTCAATGAAGTCAATGCACAGTCAACAAAAAGGGTCAATAGTCTAGTTCAGCCAGTCAAAGCTCCAATCATTACAAGCTGTACTAATGGTTGACAATAAAGTCGGTGCATTGAACAAGTCTGCATGGTCAGGTCAGAGCATATGCACAAGATTGCACGCACAAGGTCTGTGCACATGTGGTTTCAGGGTCGGTGCATGCTCTGCTCATGGTCTGTGCACATGTGGTTCCAAGGTCGGTGCATGTTTTAGTTCAACACACAAGGTCTATGCACATGTGGTTCCAAGGTCCATGCATATGTGAACTCAAGTCTGTGCACATGAAGAACTCTAGTCTGTGCACATGAAGAACTCAACTCTGTGCACATGAAGAATTTAGTTCTGTGCATGTTTGCCTTCAGCATAAGGAAGGTCGGTGCACATGCACCTTTAAGGTCTGAGCATACTAGTTTAAGGTCTGAGCATACCATTTGAAGGGTCTGAGCATATCAGTATAAGGTTGATGCTAGTGTGTCAAGGATTCATATCATGTCAGTGCATCATATGTGTATAATGGTTAGTCAAATCAGTGCATCTTCAACATCAATGCATATACATTAGTTTATACACCTCAGATTTGAATGTTTGACTAATATGGTGTTGACTAAGTTTGCATTTGATTATGATAAGAAAGTGTTTGATGAAATGTCTCAGAGAACCTGGTGTTGGCAGAAGTCTGGATCTGAAGAATTCACAAGCCTTTATCCATGGACAGATTAACAGTAGTAGCAAGCTCATAGTCAGAAGCTCAGAAAGAGAACAGAGAAAGAGAACTGACTTGTCTAAACTCCTCAAGACAAGAAGATTTCAAGCAATAAGATCAGCAGTTTAATATAGCAGCAACAACAGCAATAATAGATCAAAGCTCCTAATTGATACATAAACATTGAAGCACTGATTAGAGCCAGGAGGTCAAAGGTTCAAATACTCTTTTGTCAGTAAGGTCGATGCTTCAAGAAATGTCAACTTCGAACTTAAGTCCAGACCCGTTAAGGGAGTTCGAACCAGTTAAGTCCTTCACTATCACGAGAACCCTGGAAAGTAGTAAGTGGGCAAGTGATCCCAGAATGGCGGGAAGAATGGCATGTGGTCCCAGAAAAGCTCATGATTGGGGATGAGATCCAAGGCTCAATGATGAGAAGAATATTCTTGCGCTGCCACGTGGATCAATGAAATACTAGGATCAAAAAGGCTCTATCCAAAGAGAATTTCGGCACCCCTGTTCTATAAATAGGTATCCTCCTCATGCAGACAAAAAAGAGGAGAGCCACAAGAGAGAGCCACGAAGAAAAAGAAAAATAGAGAGCCGGTCAGTGAGAGAAGAAGAAGCAGAGAGCCAGAGTGAGAGAGAAGAAAAGAGAAGAAGAGAGAAAAGAAGAATGGAGAGGCTGCCATCAACTTGAAGATCTGAAGATCAGTTTTCATCTGTCTCAGGATCAAATCCTGAACTGATTTACTCTTGCGAGAGCTTAAGTTTTACTTCTGCATCTGTATTTTCTTTTTTAGTTTATTTTTCTTTTCTTTGCTCGTTTGATAATTCGTTCTTTCGACTCTCTGGTTTGATGTCGAGTTCCTCCTGTGGATTCAGGAGAAGCGAGAGTTCAGTTGCCCTATGTGGATTCAGAGGAAGAGAGGACGTGTCCTCTGGGTGGTGAGCAACGGGGTGTTGCTCACTAGTTTTCCTTCTGCAGTCGCAGGAGAAGGGAGGTGGGACCTCTAGTTCTAGCTTTGTGGTGTAGCAGAGCTAGGGTGATGGTCTTGTGGGAACAAGACCAGGTCGAGGGATTTGTCTCCCTCAATTCAAGCTGTTAGGCAGAATCTGTTTGCTTGGAGCAAGGGAAGCCTTACTCGGTTGGAGTGGGGGGTGGACGTAGATCTCGGATCCGAGACCGAACCACATAAAAATCCAGTGTGCTGTGGTTTGCCTTGGTGTGATTGCATTTTGCTTGAGCTATGAATGATGTGCATTATATCTAGTCTCTCGATGATTCTGTGTTAGCATGACAAATGTTTGTCCACTGGTTTAGTAGAAGCCTTTATTTCTAAGTGTCTTCCGTGGAGCAGTTTTCATTTGTTTCTTAGAAGGGAGTTTGTTTGTTTTTTTTAAGCAAAATTTCCAAAAGATCTATTCACCCCCCCCTCTGGATCTATTTCCATGTACCACCTGTTCTATCATAAGGCATGTTGTTCTAAGGCTAAGGCATGTTGTTCTAGGGCTAAGGCATGTTGTTCTAAGGCTAAGGCATGTTGCTGCTTCTGATCTTATGTTGCTTACAGTTGCTTCCCAAGTCATCTTCACTGAGTGTTTATACAAGAGAGTTATTTCATGATGAGCATAACATGGTGTTTCATGATCAAAACATTCATCATGCATATTGAAGCATAGTTGAATCAATTCAATAAACTTGTAATGAATTAAACTCAAACATCATCAAAACAACATATATCCAAAATTCTAACATATATCTAACATTCTCCCCTTTTTTGATGATGGCACTATGCATGACAACTATGTGACATAATGAGTCACCTTAACAATATAATCATGAAGTAGATGATGACTCAACAAACCTTCTCTCTTCTCTCCCCCCTTGAATAGATGCTGACTCATCAAGACATCTCTCCCCCTTTGCCATCAGCAAAGAGGGCTAAAATTAAAGCCAATACAAGAATCAAAATTAAGCGCATGGGATGATAAGGATTTAAAGTACAAAACTGAAGCAGCCAAATGCGATGAGAGTGCATACCTTCTCTCCCCCTTCGCCCAATCAGTGATACCAATTGTCAGGTCCACTGCTGGTTGGGTCCCTTGACTTGTCATCAACAGTTCACACAAGGTGGCATCGGATGCCATGAAGACATAGCAAAGCAACAAGAGAGACACAAATGTGCAAGATGATTGAACATGACAGGATGATGCAATCAGAGAGCAATTCGTCAGCCATAGAGCAGATAGGGCAAATATGCATTCAAAAATGATGTAGAAGTGAAGATCCAAAAGTGAAATGCCACAAGCTCTGGAGCACCCAAATATTAGAACAGAATTGTTGGGTCCCTAGATTGATAATGTTAGGTCCCCTACTGGTTGCCAATTGTTAGGTTTTTCAAGGTTTTTCAACTTTTTAGTGTTTTCTGATTTTCTGATTTTTAATGTTTTCTATGCAATGCATGGAGATGAAAAATGCAAACCAACCAAGTATATGAGGAACTGAAACCAGTTGCTTTTAGAGACATGATACCAATTATAAAGAACATCAAATGTTGTAAATGGTTAGGAGTGGTCATGCTTCCATAGCAGCCAGGAGCATGGATCATCAAGAGGCCAATTTGTCTTAAGGACATATGCGAAGATAGCCAGACATAAATCTGGATGCAAGGAGTCGACTCTAGGGGTCAACACTTGAAATTTTTTTAAGGCACAAGATGCAAGTGATGATAAGATGGGGGTTCGTCAACCTGAAGTCAAGTTCATAAATGTAGAGTTATAGATTTTTCAGAATCTTCAGTTATAGAACTCTCATGATAAAGCCCTTATATTCATATTGGTTTAAAACTGATGAATTCTGAGTTTCTCAATAATAGCAGCATTTGAAAATATCTGCATTCAAATACATAGAAATGAACCAGAATTTCATACTAAAATCAGGTTGACCTCCTCTCACCTTACTCATTCAATTTCATTAGCTCCTTTGAGAGTAACTACAAAAGGTATTGAGGTTAAACACCTAGACATTTTTGATTTTATCCATGAGCACTACAAATTAAGATTTTTCTTTTGAAATCATTGTTAGATATCAATTGTTATCATTTTTTACGAGTAGTCACGTGTAGCATGCACCTTTTGACGTGAGAGTGCATGTTGATTAGACGCCAACACTCTCAGTTACTCAGTGTAGCTCACCATTATGCTTCACATAGAGCAGAGGTAGCAAGGCACTTCATGACCTTATCCACTCCACTTCATTGATGAAGGGACTCGGTTTCTCGGTGAAACAATTGCCATTGCTCTACCTAAGAGCACTGAACTTAGGACACACCTTTCTTCACAAGGATATATGTTTATCAGATGCCAATATCCCCAGTTACTCAGCATGACTGAAGTTCATTACTTTTATTATAGCCCCCTTTTTTTAGAAATCTTCAGATTTGACAAATGTTTAAAGATAATACTACAATGAAGTTCCTCAATCAAGGATGCCTTTGTACTAAGATAAACTTTCAGATTAAGAAGGCATAACATGACAAAGCATGAAAAATAGATTTTGGTCCATTAAGTCTAAATACATGCACTTTCAAGACCATTAATCTTTGAAGCTCAAGAAGTCATTAAATTTAAACCAATAGCTTTCATGTTCAGGGTAGTACTGCAGAACTCTATAAAAGAAGATTCCTCTTAAGGATTTACTCTGATAAGTGAACTCAACGATAGATAGAAAATCCTCCAAGGAGTTCAAGGCATTCAAGGAATCAAGGATCAAACATCTGAGCATACAAAGATGGCAGAGTTTCAGACATCCAGGAAGGTTCAGATTTAAAGAGCATTTTAGACCCAAGATAAAACACAGTATATCACATTATGATGCAAAGGCTTGATTTATGCAGAGAGTGCAGTTGAGAGAAAGTGAGAATGGATAGGGAACCCTTCCCATGAGGATGTGCAGTGAGCTCAGACTGGAGTAAGTGAAATAAGACCAGCAGATGCAGAGGAGTGTCGACACAGGCACCTCATGGTGTCAATGCACTGAGCTCCGACAGAGAATAGTTTTCAAGCAAAAATGAACCGCGAGGTCGACCTGAGTAGGTATAAGGTCGACTTGATCAACAGCAAAGGGATTTTAACAAATTTTTTCTCAGAACAAGCTCCCCCTAAGAAGATGCAGTCTATACATATGTCAATAAAAATGTGCAAGAGTGCAGGCAAGATTTTATGCTGACTCCCCCTAAATTTGTACATGGGTTGACAATGGAGTATGCAACCTATGACTCAGGTGAGCACATGATGTAATATAAATGATACAAATTGATGTGCATTGTTGTGTCCCTTCAACATGATGTGCATTGGAGTGCATGAGACCACAAGATGATGCAAGCACGGGTTATTTGCAATGCATTCTAAACTAAGGTGCAAACTCTTAGACTCCCCCTTTGACAAATACTTATGGAGGTTAAGATAGTCAATCAACATGTTATATGTCCACATGAGTGATGAGTTGAGATATATGTGCAGCCATGACAGACATCATCAAAAGCAATGAGTGCTAAATAAGAAAGTCAGATGGCTGCTAAATGGTAGCAAGAAGCAAATGGCGACTCATCATCATATCAATTCCATCAGCATGACAGATTCCTCATGGATTAAGCATTTGAAATTAGATATTTCTAGTACAAGGCGGAGGTATTGATTCGAAGACCCAATTCACGCATAGTGAGAGTTCTGGGCAAGCTTAACCTGCCTTTCTGCACATCAGCATTTAATATACCAGAAACTCAGATTAAGTGTTAAACATGTAATCCAACTTAGATGTTCATCTAAAACCATGGAGGATGTTTCAGCAGATCAGGGAGACAATTTCAACTTGCAAGACTTATTGGAAACATGAAGGACCTATAATGCAATAACTACAAAACAAGCCTAACATGCAGAAATAGCAAGAATGAAAAATTTTATTTACAAACCTGTGCCTTGAGCTTTTATTTCCAGCTGATCCTTTGTTCTGCTCCAATGCACACCTATATTCAAAATTCTCAGTTAAAATTTTTAGGTATCCAAGTTTTCTTAGGTCCTCGAGAATTGGCAGCATTTTTAACTAGATTGCTCTTCTTTATCAAGACAGTCAAATCATCTTTTTTCATCATGTGACGGTCATACACATCATGTCCTACCATCCCACAGTAAGTGCAACACACAAGGGAATTCTCATTCTTCTCATGACCATGTGTGGTGAGTTTTCATGGGAGACTGTGAATGCTCATGGCTTTGTCATGAGGATTGTCCTTCCTCCTTTGCCAACAATTTTTTACTGTGTGGCCATGCTCCTTGCAGTGATGACCCTAAGCAAAAGATTTCATAACCTTCAACTCCCAGCAATTTGACATAATGTGTCCAAACCTCCCATAGTGGTGGCAGTAGGAGAGCTGGCCTCCCTTGGCCGATTTCTTATAGAGACTGAAATCAAAATCAGACTTGCATGCCATCAGTTCATCATTTTTCTTATCATAGAAATTACGCATCACATGACCATGTCGACCACAATAAGTACATGAAGCATATTTTTTTTGGAAGGTATGGTGTCTATCATTTTCATCAAACCAAGCAAACTTATTTTTTCTATTTTTTCCTTAATGTTCCCTTTTTTGGTTTCTGTTTTGATTTTAATTTTTCTGGGCCATAGGCTATTTTGGGGGTGATTGGGAAGAGGAGACAACATCCGAGCTGGAACTAAACGATGTAGATGATTTGTTTTTAAAAAACTTTTTATTTATAGGATAGTGCCCAAGCTCTTCTCTCTGGAAGTTCACTTTTGTCCTTGGTTGTCTGTTCAAGTTTTCTTGGCCCTTAACAGATTTCGATAGTGAGTTATTTAGGTCTTGGACTTTGTTTTCAAGTGAGAGGATGTGTTGTTCTGAATTGGCCAAATCTTTCTCACAAGCAGCAAGCTACTCATTCAACATGTTATTCACAGTTTTGCAGTAATCAAAATCTTTTTGAAGAACAGCCAATTTTTATGAGTCGTCAACACTCACACCTTTTCCCTTTTCATAAGTATGAAGCTTGGCCAGTAGCACATTGTTTTACTTTTTCAAGAACTCATTTTCTTCAATAAGAGCCTTGATTTCAGTCAAGTCTTGATTTCTTGATATTGACTTAGGTTCATCTTGAAGTTGTCTTACAAGTTCTTCCAATCAAATGATTTCAATTAGCAAGGTTCCATTTTCATCTCTCAAACACTCAATGTGTTCTTTATGTGTGTCTACTTCTATCATGAGAGTTTCATTCACTTCCTCAAGAGCAGAACATTTTTTTACAAGGGGAATTATTAATAGAGTTGCTTTCATGCTTCTTTTTAAATCTTTTGTTTTCAAGTTTTGACATTTGTATTTCATAGTCAACTCATCATATGCATCCATGAGTTTTTCAAAAGTGATGTTCTCTGAATCAGGACTTACCTAAGATGAGGATGATTTGCTTGGCTGATCTGGGCTGTCGGCCATTAGACAATGATTCCTATTTCCTTCTTCGTGGATCCTGGCCAGTTCATCAAGGATCTCCTTGACAATGATGCAGCTGTGGACAAAAGGAAATATGGTGACATCAACTACAGCTTTTATAAGATTGAAAGTAGCAAGGTTATCAACATTTTTGGTCCTGTGTTTAGCAGACCAATCAGATGTATCTGATGGTAGCTTGTGCGGACCATGGTATATAAGATTCCATAACCTTGTATCAATGGAGTTGACAAAGGCACACATCTTCCCTAGCCACTTGGTAAAATCAGAACCATCAAATAAGGGCGGGGAATTCATTGAAACTTGTTCAACGGGTAAAGCCATTAAATCAAATGCACCGGGATCTTTCTCTGCCGATCGTTGGATCTGAGTATAATAGAGCTTAGCCATGATATCAATTGTTGGGTCCCGAGGGGTGCAACTGGATCTAGAAGCGGAGGTTGAATAAATCCTTCCAAAAACTAAGGCTTAATTTAAAATCTTAGTTTCATAAAACAGAACCCACTACTATAGTACAAAAGGAACACTTGGCACAATGCACAGCGGAACTGATAGCAATGGTTCAAAGTAGAACGGTAGAAGACAGTGCACAAACTGCTGAGGTTGACACTCCCAAGTGGTGAGGTCGACACTCTTTCAGAGCAACTTCAGAACTAAGGGAGATCTTGTTGCACTAGACTGCAGGGGTCTCACCAACCACAAGTAGGATGAATGAACAGGCTGGCTGCATGTATGAAGTCAATGCTAGAGTGTGTGTGTGAAATCAGTTAGAATGAAATACGTTGGAGCTCATGCATACCTGTGAATGGGGGTAGAGGATATGGAGCAAACACACAAATCACGGCCCATTGCACAGGGATTTTTAAGGTGGTTCGGTTGCATCCCCGCAACCTATGTCCACCCCTCACCGAACCTAGTGAGGCTTCACTGCACGCTGCAAACGTAGCACGGGGACAAGCCCTACGGGGACGAATCCCAAGCACCAACGAGGACGGAGTCCTCACAAGGACAGAGTCCTCACGCTGCAGCTGCAGCACATGGGGATGACGACCTAGTTACATATGCGAACAAGGAAAAGGGGAAAAATAAAGTAAACTGCAAGTGCAGTGGAAAAACTAGAACGATGAAGGAAACACCAACTGTGACTTCAGATAGAGATCTGGAAGCTGGTGGCTACAGCTTCAAATTCAGATCTGAAGATCTTTCTCTTCAAGCTTAGGTATCTACAGGGGTGCTCTTCTCTCAAGGCTGATCTCTCTTCTTCTTCTCTCTTTTCTCTTCACTCTTTCAGCACTGGACCGGATTGGCCAGGTGCTGGGCTACTCTCACTCCCTTCTCTTCTTTCACACGAATTCTTCTTGAATGCTCAAAGGCGTGGCTTTCTTGTAAGGCAGCAGCAACTTCTTCAGCAGAAGCTTCAGGTATTTATATAGGAGCCAGTGGGAAAACTTCCCTCCAAGAGAATCTGTAGAGCACCGATTCAAATTTGAACTGCACTCTTGAACTCTGACCTTCTTAGAGCTTGAGCAAATCCACCGGTCATAAGGGAGCAAATGAGAAATCTATTTTCTCTAAAAAAAAAATCTTTCTTGGCTGAAGCAAATATTCTGTTGAAGGTTAACTTGAACTGCAAGGCTTTTCAGACCAGTCCTAAGAAAGGATGGTGACAGGAAGAGGGTGGACCTTCTTTAAAATTTGGTGGCAGAGGGAACAGCTTGGTCCAGTGTATAGAGAGATGCAATCCACCTGGCCAGTCCTTTCTTAGGACAGAAAGGACAATCTTCTGGCAGAGAAGACCTTTGCAGATTTTGGTCCCTGACATGGTCTTCTTCAACAGGGATATTCTGAGCTGTTGTAATGAAGTGGTAGAACCTCTGACCTGGGATCTTCTTGCAGACCTCAAAAGAGGTGTTTTTGGAGGTTTGCGACTGCCATTAATGCTCTCTGGATGGTTTTCGAAGAGACATTATTTTTAGAGTACTTTGAGATTTTCCTTTAGTGAGGTCGACCTGCTAAGATAGTGAGGTCGACACGGCTTTTTAGAATCCTGTCTTCAACAGCTTCTGGAAGCACCATGAGGTCGACCTCTTATAACGGTAGTGTCAATCTGTCTTAAGAAAACTGTCAGTATAACATGTTCTGGAAGATAAATGAGGTTGACCTACTGTAAAAGTAGTGTCGACCTATCTTAAGAAAAGTGCCAGTATAATAGTCTCTGGAAGACACATGAGTTCGACCTGCTGATAGGTGAGGTCAACCTATCTTAAGAAAACTGATATTGGAGCAGCGTGAGATGAGGCCGGAGCAGCTCTCTTGAACTTGCAATTCTCATCTGAATTCTGCCTTTGCACCTTGAGTTACTTTCAACCTTGGCAACTAAGTTCCATCATATGTAAGCTCCTTGTCCTTTGATGTTCTTTCCACTTATTTTTAGCCTCATATCAATATGGGGAAAACCCTTCTCACCATGTACAAGGCTTCTCATTTAAACTGCCATTTTTGTGAAGACAAGAGGTCAGAGTAGCGAAGCTTAGGTCGGAGCAGCTTGGCTATAAGGTTGATGCAGCCTTCTTGAACTTGCATATATATCCCTTTAGACCTTGAGTTCGTTTCAACCTTGGTTGGCTTTTTATTCCTTTGAGAGAACACTTGGAAAGTCAAAGCTCCTTATTGCAATCCCAATTCAACTTCTAAGGCTAAGGCATGTTGTTCTAAGGCTAAGACATGTTGCTGCTTCTGATCTGTCGTTGCTTACAGTTGCTTCCCAAGTCATCTTGATTGAGTGATTATACAAGGGAGTTATTTCATGATGAGCATAACTTGGAGTTTCATGATCAAAACATTCATCATGCATACCGAAACATAGTTGAATCAATTCAATAGACTTGTAATGAATTAAACTCATACATCATCAAAACAACATATATCCAACATTCTAACATATATTCAACAAGTGGTTCACCGGGGGGTGAGGGAAAGGGGGGTTACAAAACTGTAGGGGGGGTCTGGAGCAAGAGCTGTGGAGTTCACTAGGGGGAGTGGGGTTGCAAAGGTGTGAGGGTGTGAGGGGGTCGAGGGCTGGGGCGGGGGGGGGGGGGGGGGAACTGGGAGAGGGGGTTTAGAGAGGTGTGAGGGGAGGGAGGGTGTCGGGGGCTATGGCTCATCGAGGGGCCCAAGTGCAGCGGCAGTCGAGAGGGAGGAAGGTGGCGGTGGTGGCTACTCCTGCACGACGGGGCTAGGGTTCCCAGCGTAGGGATTCTGAGGTGCCTGGGGGTGCATGCTCCTGCTCCTGTTGCTGCTACACGTCGTTAATGTCCTCCCCGTAACACTCTTTGGAGGTAGGCCGCATGGACTCCAAGGGGTCCTGCTCCTACGCTTCTTGGTGGGGGAAGGGGAGTGGGAGGAAGGGGGCATCCTGGGAGCTAGCTCCTACTGGGGTCGTCAGGCTCAGGGAGAAGCCAGGAGAGCGGTGACCTAGAAGAGGAGGAGGAGGAGGGCAGGATGGAGAGGGCTGCCATGGGAGGGAGAGCTCGAGGAGGTAGAGGTGGTCACTATGGAGGAGAAGAAGAAAAAGAGAGGGGGGGCACTGCTCGCTGGAGCCGCAAAGGGAGAGGGTGCTGTAGGGAGGGGTGGGGACGAAAAAATGACACCCAAGAGGGGGGGGGGAATTGGGTAAATAGAAATTTTAAGAAAACTTAGTCGATTTAAAGCAAGTATGATAAAATAGCAAGTATTAAATTTAGATCTGAAACAAGGCAAATTAGATCTATCAAAATTAATCACCACAATAGCTCTTTGGTACTAGGTGGAGTTGGAATCCGGAGATTCTCTCACGTAAGGTGTTATCGTCCTGACAAGACTAACCTTATCAATCTTAACCCAGCTTTTGATATACTAAGGATCTATTGTAAGAATGATCAATTGAGCTAGATCTAAGCGGAGAAATCAGTAGAGATGATATAAGAAATTGATAGAACAGAATGGGGGTAGAAGATAAGGAACAAACCACACAATAGACAGAGATTTTTAGGTGGTTCGGATGCAACGACGGCAACCTATGTCCACCCCTCATAACTGTGAGGATTCACATACTATCTTGTAAATGATTACAAGTTCTGAACACACACACATACATAGGTAGATTGGAACTCCCACGAAGGTGTAACTACACCAAAACTCACACAAAACTGACAGAAAATGACACACACACACAAATGTTTAAAGATTACAAAGAAACACACTCTTGAAGCTCAGAGAATATGGAAGAAGAAACACTAAATAAAAGCTTTAATTTAAGCTCCCCTTGAGTAGGTGATGCAGATTTTGATGAAGCTTAAATCTCCACTTGATTTGGGATTGATAGGCTTCAGATTGATCTTGAAAAACTTTGAGATGGATGAAGAACTCCTGGACGAAGCACTATTCACGGAGCTACAGTAGCAGCCTACTTTCTCCCCTTGATAGCCTCCTTGATCTCCCTTGAGTCCTTAGGGTTTTCTTCGCCCAATGAGATGTTTTTATAAGCCTTCAATGGTCAAGGACAAACCAAGACACAGATCCACAAATTCAGGGATGACTGGAGACTTTTGGGATTAAAAAATCCTTGATAGATGCTTTTCCCTCGTGAAGAAAACAAAGTCAAAAATAGAGGCTTCGAGGGGGTTGGTTGACTGGAAGGGCTGGGCGGTCGACCTAAAGTTTACAGAAATTGAACAATTCATTGCTGGGAGAATCGGTCGACCGGTCCATTAGCGGCGGTCGACCGAAATCTGTAAAATTATAGATTCATGAACGCTGGGAAATTAGGTCGATCGGACCAATCTTCCAGGTCGACCGAACTCTGGAAATCCTACAAAAATAGCAGAGTTCAGTCCATGAATCATATCCATATATTAAAAACTTGTGCTTGCAAAAGGATCCATGTGAAATGAGCTTGTTTGGACTGGATCTGGGAATTTGTTAGGGCAAAACAAATTTGAGCATTTGCTTTGATGAAAATGACCTTGAGAGCCCACAGATACACTTGCTACTGAAGTTTTGAAGGTTATAAACATTTTGGCCATATCTGGGTTTTGTTATCATCAAAATCGCTTGGAAAGACTCAACAATCTCTCCCTTTTTGATGATGACAAAATATTAGATTATTAAGAGCAATGGCATGCCTTGATAACCAATTTGAGTATGGACAAGGCGATCAAACCAAGAAATGAATCAAACCAAGAAATCATTCATTTTGTCAAAGCGACTCAAACAATTCAACATTTTATTTGCCAAAATAGAGAAGAAATGAGAGACAAGAACCAATCATCTGATATCAAATACCAATTGCATTCATTTCATCATTTCATTATTAAGTACATTGATGCGTGAGAGAATGTAAGACATCTACTCGACAACTATGACAATATGACAACCAAAATGCAATGAACCTCACAGATGAGAATTCATACAAACAAAGGACATGCATGCATAAACTATATAAGACATATATAACTACTTCTCCCCCTTTGGCATCATCAAAGGAGGGGATAGGATAGACGAATAATATACCCAAACGACACATGACCCAAGTACAAAGGTCTATAGGAGGAAGCACAAGAAAATCCTCATTGCTCATCTGCAGGAGGCTGATCCTTTGGAGGAGGAGGCTGATAGGCAAGGTGGCTCCTGATATCCGCAAGGGAATGGTCTTGGAACTGAAGCCGGTACTGAATGTTGGCAATGGAATTGTCACGGGCTATGTCACGGCGCAACATATCAAGAAGTGTGGTGTTCATAATGCGGAAGGCCTGGCTAGAGTCTGCATGACTGTCGATGAGGGTGGTCATATGGGTGGAGAGAGTGGTCATCTGTGCGGATAGGGTGTCCAAGGCTGTGGAGAATGAATCAACCCAACCTGTCATATCGTCAAGCATATCTCCCATAGTGTCTATGTGATACCCAATGGTAGAGAGCTGACCCCCAAAGGTGTCCACTCGTGTCTCTAGCCCAGTAAGATGCCTGTCAAAAGTCTCATAGTCTACCCAAGAGTGCTGTCCGGCCCCCTGAGTAGAAGACTCCCCATGAAAGAACTATGGTGGAGGAGGCATCTCTGGATCTATATGATGAGGTGAAGGTGGATAAGTCTGGTCCTCAACCCGAGCTGGAGGGGGGGCTTCCCCTTGACCCTGCTGCTGCTGGGGCTCTCCTTCCTCTTCTTCTTCAGATTCTTCTCCATAAACGGGCACATTTCTGTGAAGTTGACCACCTGGACCCCAGTAATATCCAAAATATGTGAAGATCTTATGCTCATTGTAGATATCATCTTGTCTAACTCGAATAAATAGTTCATCAGCCAAATTTATCCTAGCATAGATAAACACTCCTGTCAACTGAGAAGCATAAGGCAAGGATCACCTCAGATTGGTTCAGCATGACCTGATCAAATCAGTCATAAGCCGACCCATGTTGACTAATATTCCATTCATAATGTGGTAAAACAGAAACTTGTGAACCACTGTCACTTCATTCCGACTGCCACTCTTCGGATAGATAAGTGAAGTAAACATATGGTGCAGAATTCGCTGTAGTGGTGGAAAATAATTGGCATTTAAAGTGATCAAATCACTTACACCACGTACATAGTCACAGCTTGTCATAGCAGTAAAGGTGGACTCAGCTTCACCATGACCAAAAATCATGTCAGCACCCCTGGCTGAAACTCCTAAGGCATGCTCAAACAGGTCCGGAGAGATGTGAATGTCAACACCTTGGACAGTCATATATAACTCATCATTCCTCTCAACCAGATTTCCAAAAAAATGCTGCACTAGATTGGAGTAGTATCTGGTATATCTAGTGACAAAATTGGTCCAACCTTGTTGAATCTCAAAGACGGCACAAAGATCGGGCAGAAATTCGTTCACCTCATTGAAGTCAACTAGACGAGGGTCAATAATAGGCCGTGGAGGCAAACGAGGTGCACGAGGAGGCGCAGGAGCCCGCCGTGGTGGAGGGGCCTGAGCCTCTTGTCTCTGAGCATGGGGTACCCCTTGGGCAAGACGCCGAGAACTCTATCTAGGCGACATCCTAAACTAGAAAACCCGGTGTAGAAACCCTTGAAAGGATCGATCTCAACCTTGGGGATGAAGATGGACCAAAAGACACTTTAAAGGCTGGAAATGATCTTCTTCACAATCTGGAACCTTGGGAAGAGCTTCAGGAATGCACAAACGGCCGCGGAGATTTCATCCCGAAATCGTGACGAGCGGACGAATCTTGTACGGGTGGAGAAAAGAGGAGGTTTTTGGACTTGAGAGGTAGAGGTTTGGTGTTTTAGGGTTAGGGAAGGATGATGGAGAGAGAATCGAGGCAATAGAATGAAAGAATGGGGTAAGAAAACCCCTTACAAAAAGGGTTCGGTCGATGGTCAGCCAGACCGGTTCGCCGCTAACGGTCGACCGACACGCGGGCGACGGTTGACCGAAGTGGTTGACCTAGCCATTTTTTTTGTTCTATTTTTTTTAAAGTCACCATCGACCTTCCTTCTTGTTTGAGCCAACAAGGTGGAGTATTGAGAGGGGAATATATAGAATGGGTAGAGATGGAATATCAAGAAAATTCTCTAACTCCCCCTCAGAAAATGCCTTAGATCCGAAGTCACTAGGTACACATTTATTTAATCAAGGAATGTCTGGCCTTAGAAAAATTTCAAGGAGGGCTATGCATATAAATACATTCAAGCGTGCAAGGGTATACATGTACACACAAGGTATAGAGAAATAAATACATAGAATATGCATGAAAATCTACCCGATATGCAAATGAGTTTCTTTATGTGCAACTATTGACCTAAGTGCAACCCTAGGTATAAATGCTCTCACCTTTGCACATGCCAAGTTCTCTTCTGATTTTGTTGAATTGATCATGACTTAGGGGTTTTGTGAAGATATCAGCTAACTGATTGTGTGTGTCAATGAAATTCAATTCAAAGACCCCTTTTCCTACATGATCTCTTAGAAAATGATGTCGAATGTCAATATGCTTTATCCTAGAGTGTTGAACAAGATTTTTTGACAAACTAATCACACTGGTATTGTCACACAAGATTGAACACATTTCATCTCAACATCAAAATCAAGCAATTGATTGTTAATCCAAAGTACTTGGGCTCCACAACTTCCTGCGGCTACATATTCAGTCTCGGCCATTGAGAGAGCTACTGAATTTTATTTCTTGGAGGCCCATGAAACTAGGCACCCTTTGAGAAACTGACAGTACCCATTAGTACTTTTACGATCAACAATGCATCCAGCATAATCCGCATCGGTATATGCAATCAAATCAAATGAACTATCGATGGAAAACCATAGGCCAAAGTCTATTGTGCCAATCAAGTATCGAAAAATCCGTTTAACAACCAATAAATGAGATTCTTTAGGACATGACGAAAATGAGCACATAGAGATACACTATATTGAATGTCAGGATGGCATGTTGTGAGATACAGTAATGATCCGATCATATCTCAAAATAGTGTGGGATCTATTGTTTTACCATTTTCATCTTTGTCTAATTTCATGGTTGTGGCCATCGGAGTTGACAGAGGTTTTGCTTCTGCCATCCCATATTTCTTTAACAACTCCAATGTATACTTAGCATGATTTATAAAAATGCCTTTAGACGTTTGCTTCACCTGCAATCCAAGAAAAAATGTAAGTTCACCCATTAAGATCATCTCGAATTCTCCTTGCATTATTTCTATAAATTCATCACATAAGGCATTATTAGTAGCTCCAAAAATTATATCATCAACATACACTTGAACCACTAATATGTCTTTACCTGATTTTCTCGTGAAGAGTGGTTGGTCAACCTTACCTCTTTTGAACCCATTTTCAGTCAGGAATGAAGTGAGCCTTTCATACCATGCCCTTGGAGCTTGCTTCAATCCGTACAAGGCCTTCTGCAACTTGTACACATGCTTTGGATGTTTTGAGTCTTCAAAACCTAGAGGTTGTTCTACAGAAATATCCTCTTTGATGTACCAATTTAGAAAAGTAGATTTAACATCCATTTGAAATAATTTTAAGTCGAGAGAGCAAGCAAAGGACAATAGAATCCGGACTACTTTTAATCTAGCAATCGGTGGAAAAGACTCATCAAAATCAATGCCCATCTCTTGGCTATACCCTTTGGCTACAAGTCGGGCCTTATTCCTAACAACCAATCCCGTGTCATTCAACTTTTTTTTGAAAACCCAACGGGTTCCTATTACGGGTTAATTCTTGGGACGCGACACAAGAGTCCACACCTCGATTCTTTCGAACTGGTGCAGTTGTTCATGCATAGCCTGGATCCAAGATTCATTTTGAAGAGCTTCAAGAATGTCCTTAGGCTCTTCTTGAGAGATTAAGGCCATCAAATCCTCTTCTTGTACTTTCCTTAATGAAGATCTAGTTCTTACCTCATCTTCAGGATTACCTATGATATTTTCAGCGGGGTGATCTTTTAAGAACGTGGAAGAACTTGGCAAGTCGAGGTGCTGCACTTGTTATTCTTGAAGTGTTTCAATTGATGGATCTTCATCCTTTTCACTCTTACTAGAGGTCCCTTCAGTTGGTTCATCCTTAACCTTAGATGTTGCAGCATCATTTGATTGTTTAGGAGCTTCATCTGCATCCAAGGTAGAAGAAATTTGATTTGTCAATTTTAATTCAGATTCATCAAAAATGACATGAGGACTTTCTTCAAAAACCAAGGTCCTTTTGTTGAATAACCTGTAAGCTCGAGAATTTGATGCATAACCTAGGAAGATTCTTTTGTCACTCTTTTCATCAAACTTACCTAGGTTTGGACTTACCGTTATTCAGGATGAAGCATGAGCATCCAAAGGGTTTAAGATAGAAAATGTTTGATTTCTTACCCTTGTAGAGCTCATATGGGGTTTTCTTCAAAATAGGCCTTACCATTGCCCTGTTGATGATGTGGCATGCTGTACTTACCGTCTCAGCCCAAAAGTATTTTGGTAGGGTATTCTCACTTAACATGGTCCGTGCCATGTCTATCAAGGTTCTATTTTTCCTCTCCACTACTCCATTTTGTTGAGGCATCCTAGGTGATGAGAAGTTGTGCATATATCCTTGCTCCTGGTAAAAATTACTGAATTCATGATTTTCAAACTCACCACCATGATCACTTTGAATTGTGGTGATGAGGTATCCTTTATCATTTTGGATTTTCCTACAAAACACTTGAAACTCCATCAAGGTATTACTTTTATTGGCTAAAAATAACACCCATGTAAATCTGGAGTAATCATCAACAATTACAAATCTATAAGATTTTCCTCCTATGCTGGATGTCCTAGTCGGACCAAAAAGATCAAGGTGCAGCAGTTCTAAAGGCCTAGCGGTAGAAACAATATTTTTATTTTTGAAAGAGATTCGTGTTTACTTGCCTTTTGTGCAAGCCTCACAGATCTTATCACTTTCAAATTTTAATTTAGACAACTCATTTACCAAGTCATGTCTAGACAATTTGGAGATTACTCCAAAACTAGCTTGACCAACTCTTCGGTGCCGCAGCCATGCATTATCATGGTTGTTTGCTACCAAGCATATATAATCACCGACAACATCATCAAGATCAACAATATACATATTGTTGTTCCTTTTGCCAATGAATCTGATTTTATTAGAGATTTTATTCATGACAAGGCAATGAGTTTCGTCAAAAATAATTTTAAAACCCTTGTCACACAGTTGGTTTATACTTAAAAGATTGTGATTTAAACCCTTCACCAAGAGCACATTTTCGATAAGAATTTCAGAATTCTTACTTATGTTGCCAATTCCAATAATCTTACCTTTGTCCTTTCCACCAAAGGCAACCAACCCTCCATCCTTATCTTGCAGAGTAGAGAACACTTTCTTGTCCCCTGTCATATGCCTTGAACAACCGCTGTCTAGGTACCATTTGCTCCCCCTGGCTTCAAGGCATATCTGCAAGAAACATCATTCTCCTCTAATTATTTTTGGTACCCAAACTAATTTGGGTCCATAGGAGTTAGTCCAATTCTGCATATATCTTTTTCTGGTCCAAATAACATGATTCCTTTGATTGTTCTATTTGAACCAACAGTTAACAATAACATGACCAAATCTACCACAATGAAAGCAGTTGACATTTGAGAATCTTCTTTGATGTTTGTGTGGTTTAGATTGAACATGTTGGGGCTTGGTGTGTGAGCATGAAGCACAATCATTTTCTTTTTCATGCACATAAGATGTAGTAATCTTGTGCTCAAAGGATTTTTTGTTCTGGGGTATATACCCCAATCCTTCTTTCCAGAAGTTAACTTTAACTCCCAACACATTGCTAGGTTTTGTTTCCCTTTAACAAACCTAGAGAGAGTGAATTGCAAGTCAGTCACCTCCTTATTCAAACTCACATTTTTATTCTCAAGTTCTGAAATGGAAGATGTCAGAACTTCTTTTTCATTTTTAAACTTTTCACAAATTTTGTCAATTTCAGACATTTTACATGATAACTCCTCTTTGGCTTTCTCAATATCTGAAATTGTTTGAAGCAAAGTTTCTTTTTCTTCTGTTAACTCGAACCATTCCTGTTCCAGTTTCTCAAACTTAACAGAAGTATCCTCATGTGTTAAATCATCAATTTTCTTTTTGAGAGTTTTATTTTCAGATCTGATTTTTTTATATTTTGTATATAACTTTTCATATTCTGACTCCTATTGTTCATTTGAAATAAAATCAAGATCATAATTTACCTCCGTTGAATCATTCTCATGTGCCATGAGGCACAGGCTTTCCACGAGCTCCTCTAGCTCCTCGTCAGATTGTTCATCCTCTTCATCGCTCCATGTGACGACCATGGCTTGGGGTTTCTTGAATTTATCCTTCTTGAACTTTCTCTTCAATTCTGGGCACTCTCCTCCCATGTGCCCGGGCTTCTTGCACTCATAGCATATAATGCTATTTGGCTTGCTTGGCTCCCCTTTAGTTTGAACTGGCTTTCTTTGGCCCTTTCTGAAATTTTCTTGGAAATTCTTCTTTCTTCTCGAGAATTTCTTCACTTGGCGAGTCCACATGCCCAAGTTCTCTTCCTCATCACTTCCTTCAGTAGACTTCTCTTCTTGGGAGTCATTTTTAGGTTGGTGGGCTTTCAAGGCCATCGTTTTCTTCTTCTTCATTTCTTCTTCAGCTGTTCTCTTCATGTTTATGTCATAGGTCATCAGTGACCCTATGAGCTCGTCCAAGGACAGTGTTGACAGATTCTTTGAATCTTCAAGAACCGTGGCTTTTGTGTGCCACGCACGTAGAAGGGATCTCAATACCTTCCTCACAAGTTCGGAGTTAGTATACTCCTTCCCAAGGCCTTTGAGACCATTGATAATTTCTATCAACCTCGCAAACATTTCTGAGATCGTCTCTTCTGGCTTCATTTTAAACAGCTCATAATCTCTGACCAGCATATTGGCTTTCGTTTCCTTGACTTCGGAGGTTCCTTCATAAATAAGCCACAGCTTATCTCACATTTCCTTTGCTGAGCTGCACATAGAAACACGAGAGTATTCATTAGGATGAATGGCACATTGCATGATGTTCATGGCATTAAAGTTCATTGTGGATTTTTTAATATCCTCAGGGTTCCACTCGTCTTCATTTTTAGAAAGCTCATATGGACCCTTGTCCACCACCCTCCAGATCTCATACTCTTGGGCTCTCAAGAAAACATGCATCCTATTTTTCCAATAGGAGTAATTCGAGCCGTCAAAGTATGGAGGACGGTGGATTGAGTGACCCTCAGGCATCATCCCCTTGTTGGCCATTGATCTGGATCTTACTCTAGATCGTTAGATCTAAAGAATATAGAGCCTTAGCTCTGATACCAATTGAAGTCTCGTGATCAATGACACCCAAGAGGGGGGTGAATTGGGTGAATACAAATTTTAAGAAAACTTAGCCGATTTAAAGTAAGTATGATAAAATAGCAACTATTAAATTTAGATCTGAAACAAGGCAAATTAGATCTATCAAAATTAATCACCACAATAGATCTTTGGTACTAGGCGGAGTTGGAATCCGGAGATTCTCCCACGCAAGGTGTTATCGTCTGACAAGACTAACCTTGTCAATCTGAACCCAGCTTTTGATATACCAAGGATCTGCTGTAAGAATGATCAATTGAGCTAGATGTAAGCGGAGAAATCAGTAGAGACGATATAAGAAATTGATAGAATAGAATGAGGGTAGAAGATAAGGAATAAACCACACAATAAACATAGATTTTTAGGTGGCTCGGATGCAACGACGGCAACCTACGTCCACCCCTCACAACTGTTAGGATTCACACACTATCTTGTAAAGGATTACAAGATCTGAACACCCACACCCACACGTAGGGAGATAGGAACTCCCACGAAGGTGTAACCACACCGAAATGTTGTGTCCCTGTCCCTATGGTTTTGATGATGTCAATCTTTAAGACTCATTCTTTATATAACCTTGATGTAACCTTGATGGGCTTTGATGATGACAATTTAAATGACTCATTTTAGATATGATTTTGATGCATTCATGAGGCTTTGATGATTGTTTTGATATGCATAAACACAAGTCAACGCAGGATAGTCAACGTAGGTCATGAAGTCAATGCTACTGTTCATGAACTGACATCAGGTCAGCATAAAGTCAACGCATGCATTAGGTCATACACTTGGTCAAATAATCAATTTTCACACATGTGTTAAGTCTGCATTCATGTGCATTAGTGTTGAGTTAGTCTGCCTTAACATGCATTGAAGGTCTATGTTAGTCTGCCTTAACATGCATTGAAGGTCTACGTTAGTCTGCCTTAACATGCATTGGAGGTCTACATTAGTCTGCCTTAACATGCATTGAAGGTCTACGTTAGTCTGCCTGAACATGCATTGAAGGTCTACGTTAATCTACCTTAACATGCATTGGAGGTCTACGTTAGTCTGTGAAGGTCTACGTTAGTCTGCCTTAGCGTGCATGTAAGGTCAGTGCATATGCATGCATATAGAAGATCATTGTCGATGCTAGTTCTGGCTTGCATCTTTTTCAGTTGTCTGCATATAGAGTCGACACTAGCAGGAGTTTCATGCAAGCTAAAGTATGTGTTACCTTGAAATGTCATGCATCAAAGTCTGTGTTAGCACATTATGTCTTGCTTAATAGGGTCGGTGTTAGTATGCATGATCCTGCACCTAAGTCTGTGCTAGCTAGTTTTCACTCATACACAAGGTCTGTGTTAATTGTTTTTGGGTTGTTAACTAGAGTCTGTGCTAGCATGCATAGAGTCTATAGAGTCTGTGCATGTCTTGCTTCAACTGAAGTAAGGTCGGTGCTAGCGTTTTCATCTATGCACAAAGTCTGTGCACATGAGCATTCCAGGGTCGGTGCAGATTTTGCTCTGCGCACTTAAAGGTCGATGCAGCTTTTGTATTGTGCATACAAAGTCTGTGCAAGTTTTGCCTTGAGAAAAACATGGTCGGTGCATACCCTATAATCGGTCAGTGCATGTTTGCATGTAAGCATACCAATGGAAAGGTCGGTGCATCTTTTTCATTGTGCATATATGTCTGTGCATTATAGCTAGTCTATGCACACATGGTTTGAGCATGTTTCAAGTCAGTGCACTTTATGCATCAAGGTCGATGCACATGCTAGATTAAGGTCCAAGCACTTATTGTCTTCATGCTACCAAGTCTGTGCATCTTCTATTATGGTCTAAGGCATTGTGCAGAACACCTATATGACAAGCCTGATCATATATCTACATTACACTTTTACTTAAGTATAAACCCTCACATGCAATGTGTTTGTTGAAATGCTTCTAATCTGATTGGCAGAACTTAAAGCAGTGCACATGATCCAAGACTCAATTATTGGAGCACGTGATCCAAGGCACTATGACAGAGGAACATTCTCATCCCTGCCACGTGGACCAATGTGGTTTCACTAGGGCGTTTCTGCCTCATCCATACGAAGGCTCTGCTATATATAGAGACCACCTCATCCTTCGATGAGGAGATGATCAAGAAAGAAAGGCATAAGGCTGTAGAAAGCTGAGAAGAAGAGAGAAGAGCCAGAGAGTGAAAAGTGAGCCGCCAGAGAGAAGCAGTAGAAGAAAGGGAGTGAGAGCCAGAGTGAAAGAAAGAAGAGAAAGAAGAAGAAGAGAGGATTTGCCAGAGGATTTTTCTCTACGCACTTAAAGGTCGATGCAGCTTTTGTATTGTGCATGCTAAGTCTGTGCAAGTTTTTCCTTAAGCAAAACACGGTCGGTGCACACCCTGTAACCGGTCAGTGCATGTTTGCATGTAAGCATACCAATGGAAAGGTCGGTGCATCTTTTTCATTGTGCATATAGGTCTGTGCATTATAGCTAGTCTGTGCATGTTTCAAGTCAGTGCACTTTATGCATCAAGGTCGATGCACATGCTAGATTAAGGTCGAAGCACTTATTGTCTTCATGCTACCAAGTCTGTGCATCTTTTGTTATGGTCTAAGGCATTGTGCAGAACACCTGTATGACAAGCCTGATCATATATCTACATTACACTTTTGCTTAAGTATAAACCCTCACACGCAATGTGTTTATTGAAATGCTTCTAATCTGATTGGCAGAACTTAAAGCAGTGCACGTGATCCAAGACTCAATTATTGGAGCACGTGATCCAAGGCACTATGACAGAGGAACATTCTCGTCCCTGCCACGTGGACCAATGGGGTTTCACTAGGGCATTTCTGCCTCATCCATACGGAGGCTCTGCTATATATAGAGACCACCTCATCCTTCGATGAGGAGATGATCAAGAAAGAAAGGCAGAAGGCTGCAGAAAGCTGAGAAGAAGAGAGAAGAGCCAGAGAGTGAAATGTGAGCCGCTAGAGAGAAGTAGTAGAAGAAAGGGAGTGAGAGCTAGAGTGAAAGAAAGAAGAGAAAGAAGAAGAAGAGAGAAGCAGCCAAAGGGCGAGAGAAAGCGTGCAACTGAAGCATTAAATTGCTTATATGTTCGTGTACCAACTCGTGGATCAAATCTAGAGTTCTTGTGCTCCTCGGAGCTGCATTTGTTTTCCTTTCTATTTTTTCCTTCTCATTTGTTCTCTTTATCTGCTTAGTGTGTTCTTTCGATACTCTATTTGGAGTTCGGGGTCCCTCCTGGGTTTATAGGAGAAGGGAGAGTGTATCTCCGGTTTGCCCTCTGTGGATTCAGTGGAAGAGAGACTTGAGTCTCTGGTTGTGGGTGACTGAGGGTCACTCACGGGTCCCTCCTGTGGATTCAAGAGAAGGGAGACATAGTCTCCGGTTGCGAGTAATGGGAAGTTGCTTGTAGGTTCCCTTCGGTTTGGAGGAAGGGAGGATTGGTCCTTCGGTTCTGATCTTGTGGGCTGCAAGGTCAGGGTTCAGATCCTGTGGGTTGCAGGATCGATGTGAGGTATTTATTTCCCTCAGGGCAAGCTGTTTGGCAGTGGTTGTTTGTAGACTGAGTCTGCTTCTTGCGTTTGCAAGGGAAGCCTCACTCTTGTTGGAGTGAGGGGTGGACGTAGGCAGACTGAGGGTCTGGCTGAACCACCTAAAAATATCCTATCTATCGTGGTTTGCTTTGTGTGCTATTCCATATCCTTTACCACCCTTCACAGAATGTTTCATGAGCGCTATATGTTTGATGTTTGTCTTACTTGATTCATTTATTATGCTATAGCGTTATTTGTTTTGTGAGTGTGCGTAGCATTGCTCCTATATGCTCTCCTTACTTCCTTCACCGAGATAGTTGTCTGCTTGGTAGAGCAGTCGGTCTGTGTGCATACTTAGCATTTGATATTGTATCTAGATGAAATACGGTGAGGTAGTCATTCTGCATTTGCTAATTGATTATCTCTTATCTGCTATTGGAGAGTGCTTAATTTGATGAAGTCATCTGAGACTTTATTTCCGTAATAGTTTTTTAATGGGGATTCATTCACCACCCCCTATGAATCCGTGTCTTGCACCCATATATTCCAACAATTGGTATCAGAGCAGGTCTCTGATTCATCAGATCCAACAATCTGCAGAGGATCCTACTATCCTATTTTTAGGTGCATTTCTATTTGTGCTTACTCTATTGCTTGAATTACTCTTGAACTAATTTCCATGGCTCATCCACCGGTTTTCAATGGCTCTAATTTTAATTCGTGGTTTAGTATTCTGCATAGTTATGTTAAACTGATTGATCCTGATCTGTGGAAGTTAATTTCACAAGGTCCTCACAGATTACCAAAGAAAAGGTCCAAATGGATTGACAATCACAGATCAAGGAATGGAGAAAATCAGAAAGTTTTGGATTTAATGAAAGCAGCTACTGACAAGGCCTTCCATTCTTGCTTTCATGATTGCAGGTTAGCTAAGGACATCCTGAATAAACTGAAGACTCCTTGCCATGGAAATGAAGACCGATGCATGATGGCTAATGGCAGCGATCATAGCAGCAACCAGAATGAAGAGGAGGACGATGATCAGGTAAACCCCTTTGAAAAATTCTCTCTAGATGACTGGCAGGATGCATATGCTGATTTATTGGAGTCACATGAGATGTTAAGAAAATAACACAAAAAATTGAAAAAGACTATTAGCTTGAATAGTTCTAATTCTTCATGTGAAAACTGTTTAAAATTGAAACAAACGCGTGATGCTTGTTTATCTGATATCCAAGTGCTTAAGAAACAAATTGGATTGTTAAAGAATGAAAATCAAGAACTTGCAAATGAGATTTCTGAACTTGAAGAAAAACTTAGCTCAACTAATGATTATCAGATTCTCATTAGCAATCATGTTCAGAATGAAAAATTGCTGAAGGATCTTGAACATGTTAACACAGATCTAAACAAGCTGAAATCTGAAAAAGAATATCTCAGAAAATTTGTTAAAGAAAATGAAGAAAACTATGAGAAACTCAAACAAGAGAAGAGTCTGATTGCTAAAAAATTTGATGCTATCATGTCTGTAAACATGGAGTTACAGAAAAATGTTGAAAAACAGCAAAAAGATCTGAAGGAATTTGAAACTAGAAGAAAGCATGAAATTAACTCAGAGGATCAGGTTCTAATAAATGAGTTAATTCAAAATGATAAATTTAAGGAAGAAAATGAGAAGTTAAAACAGCTAAACTCTGCTATATCTGAAAGGCTTCTCACTTTGGAAAAAGGGAAAATCGTATGTACAGAGGAATCTGAAAAAATTGATGAGCTTAGAAAGGAGATCGAATAATATAAAACTGCTAACAAAGTATTGAATGAAGCTGTTAATTGCAGTGAACAAGAGATTGCAAGTTATGAAATACACATTGCATCTCTATAAAATGAGATTTAGGATTTGAAAATTTCTTTGTCTAAATTTGTTAGTGGGCAAGATAATCTGAACAAATTGCTAGGAACAAAGGTCAACTTTCAAAAGGAGGGGTTGGGCTATAACCCTGTAAATAAAAAGAGTTTTGAAAATAAAATTCAAACATCCTTTGTTTCTAGTTCTGCTTCTTACAGTTCTCAGAACCCACCTATTTTTCAGTTTACGGCTCAGAAAGCTTTAAAACCAATCGAAAAACAAGAGAACAAAAAGGTTCCTGCCACTTTACTGCATGATGTTCAAAATTCATACATGCACACACATGCACATAAGAAAATCATGTCATGTCATTATTGTTGCTTGTATGGTCATTGCATGGATAATTGTTTTGCAATGAGGAAAGATGATCTGAATGCAAGTGCAAAGCAAGCCAGTAATTCTCATGATAGAAATCCTGTATTTAAGCAAAAGAGAACTCATTATTTTCGATGTGGCAAATTAGGACATCTTGCTGTGCACTGTTGGCATGTCCAAGGGAGAGGATTTAATTCTAAATCCATCAATTTTCCTACAAATCAAAATATTTTTGGTAGAAACGAATCTGTTATTCAAGAAAAACTCAATGCATGTTTTGAATGTGGAAGATCAAGCCACTGAGCCTCTAACTGCTGGTTTAGAAGGGGATCTCATACTAAAGTCGGTAACTTCCCTGCACAGAAAAATGCTTTTGCTCTGGGTTCTAAGGGTAAGCACATTGACTGTTCCTATTGTGAGAAGGTAGGCCACATTACAACTAACTATTGGCATGCTCAAAAGAGATAAGTCAATTCTAAATCTGCCAAGTTTTCTACAAAGCAAAATGCTTTTGGTAGACATAAATCTACTTTTAAAGAAAACTCGCTTGCATATTTTAATTGTGGTAAGCCAGGCCATCGTGCCTCTGAATGCTGGTCTGTTAAAAGTAAAGGTAAGTTTCATTCTCATTATGTAAATCCTCATGAGAACCAGCATGTTATGTGTTTCAATTGTGGTAAGCCAGGCCATAGGGACATTGAGTGCTGGCATACTCGGGGAAAGAAATTTGATTTTAAATCTGGTAAATTCCCTGTAAACCAAAAAACTATTAATTGATGGTTGGCCAATAGTAAAACACAAAAAGTTCATGTAAACAACAGAACATTTCATGCACATGCACATAAATTCCATGCTAATGATCATGTGCACAAAAAGAAAAGAAAACATGTTGTTTCTTGTCATTATTGTGGCCAGGTTGGGCATTCCATGAATGGTTGTTCTCTAATGATTTTTGATGATGTGAAAGCCCAAAGGATGTGGAAGGCACTCATCAAAGGTGCTACTAACCATAAAAGATCCAAGAATTCTTGGGTACCAAAGGTTGCAAAATGAGTTTTGGTTACAGGTGTGCCTTGGAGTTGAGAAATAAAAGGGGTAAATAAACCAAGGCACCCAAGTTGGTAAAACCCCATTCTTGTATTTTTTAGGTAACATTTGCACTCTTCATATTGTTCAGTTGAAACTGCATACCATGTTAAATCTGACTAGTCAAAAGTTTCATGCATACATATTCTTATTTGCTTTAACAATTGCATTGAGCAACATATTTCTCATCTGCATGCATTAATATTTTGACACTTGATTGTGCACATAGAGAAGGTTAGGAACTCATGAGCATAGTCTGCATAGTTGTGCATATATGTGAATTGCTTATGTCAATTGTCTGCATACACATCTGCTTGACATATAGTCATTGAAAATCTGATGCATATAGGACTGATTTGGCACTGCATTGTCATGAATGACCATGATGGTATATCAAATGGTAAGCTACTAAATGTTGATTTGTTTTGCTTCTCCTCTTCTTTTTGTTTTGATGTGTAATAAAGATGATAAGCAAAAATCAAAGATCTCAATCAACCTATGAACATGTGAACCATGAACCTAGGCAACCAGAACAAGCTCTAGCATGGGCATGCTATCTCAATCATCAAGCTAAACTAAGGGAATAAAGAAAAACACACGCCGGGGCGTGGAGCAAGAGCAAATAAAAACACACCGCGAGGGTGGAGCAAATAAAGGAAATAAGAGATATGAGATGGAGAGAATGCTAATGCCCAATACTAAGAAAGAACGTGATCGCCACCAAAGTAAACACAAGCCAGAGACTTGAAAATACCTTGGAAATAGGTGGATGAAGCACCCACCCACGGGAGAGAGAAAACCAGTGAAATCTGCAGATCAACCAAATGTAACGGTCCAGACCCCGTGCGTCACAGGAATGTGATGATGTCCAGATAAACCATTATATGAACCTGACGCGTCTTCTCAAGACCGTAAGAAAACCTGCAATAATAGCTTATGAATTCTTTGAACTCCAACTCTTCCAGCCGGCCAGAAGACTTGGGCCTCGTGTAATGAACCTGTAAACCTGCCAAAGAACGTGAAACACAAGAAAACAAACCCAGATTAGCCCTTTAAACAAGCATAGTATCAATTCTCAAAGAACTTAAGATCATGCAAAAGGAAAGGGAAGTACCGGGAGAGTTTTGGTTTTTTAACCCCTCTGGGCGTTTTAAAAGATAGGAAGGATGTTTAGATGATGAAAACCAGATGCAGAACGTGGAAACAAGGAGAGGGACAATGCCTATGATGAGAGGGAGGAGGAAGAACACAATATGCAATGATGAACTTTGAAACTCAATAGAACGAATACTCCCTTCACCGTGAAGTAGATGGACGTGAAAGACAAGTCTCCTTGGTTAGATGTGGCTCCAGAATGCGGCAGCACTTCGACGCGAACTCCAGATCTTCCTCTCTCGGGCCATGAAGTTAAGGGTGCTATTTATAGGCCCTCAAACTCTCCGATCGAGCAGAGGATAATCCAGCAAGAAAAGAGGATAACTCTTAGCAAATCCTAGAAGATAATATCACCAACAGTCCATAGAAACAAACAAAAGGTTCTGAGGATCAGATTTGGAAGAGAAATCACCAATTCAAACTCTTATCTCGACCACGGAGTAGCAGAGAAAAGGCCTGAACTGCCAGAACACTCTGTTGGATGTAACGGCTACTCGACAGATCGCCGTATGCAAATAACGAGGCCAGGGGGATACCGTTACATTTAACCTTATCTCAAAAGAGATAAGATCAATGGGGAGAAGATCAAACAATTTGGACTCTGCAAGATAAGTAACGGCCATGTCTGGACGCGTCGGAGGAAAGTAACGGCTGCACGACAGACCGTTAAATTCAATGGACAGGCCAACATATAAGCTGGAACAAAGACCTTAAGTTGTAGGACTCTTCAAGAAGTAACGGCCATGGGATCATGCGTTAGAAGAAAATAACGCCCATGTAGAGGACCGTTAGAAACAATGAAGATCAAAATTGATTAAGAGCTTGCTAAGCTTCATCCAATGAAAAGCCACAAGGAACCACACTCAACCAAGGAGAGAAGACCCATAAAATGAGCTTCAAACCGATGAAGGAAACTTAATGAAGAGTGAATAACTTGGAGCATCACATGGATAGAACAAGGAGATGACCCAACTTATCGGTCATAAAACGGGTGTCAACAGATGCCCCTCCTTAACGTCCTCTTTGCAGGGGAGCGAGCGGAGGTGAAGCGAAAGCGAAATGGAACATGGAGATGAAGCGGAAGTGAAGCGGAGTGGACCAAAAAGTGGGCGTTATGTAAAATGATACCTGTTCTTTACCAACAAGCGATAGGAATTTTCTGGAAAACATCGAACTGATCATAAGGATAGAGCCAACCGAAGGACGCAAGTCTGGAGGAACTAACAACTAAGGAAAGGAAACACGGCTAGCCGCCGGAGGCAACGAAAAGGAAAGAGAACTGACTAAACTCCCGACAGGGACCTTCAGCCAACCAAATCAAGCAAGAGATCGAAGGAAACCTTTCTAATTCAGAGTGAAATGATTCTCCTTATTCGAGATTAAGAACACAGTTATTCACCATCATTGAGACACCTCGAACAGATGAAGATCATGAATGCTCAAAAGATACGGATGATGCATGCTGGGCTAAAGAGAAAGAAATCATTAAAACAAATGCAAAGAAAGATAAAATAACAAGATACTCGAGAATAATATTGCTAGACCGGAGAAATCAGGGTCAGGACACCATCTGCAACCACGGCGTGCAAGACAGAACCATCGTCCCCAAATTTTTCCAACCTAACGGCATATCCAACGATTAAACATGTGAACTTAGATCATCATCATTTTTGTTTAAGGGGAACATCAGATCTCAGAACACATGAATGACCAGTCGGTTCTCGAGATAATATATCATAGATAACATATAGTAATGCATTTAAGGGGCAAGGGAACGAGATACAATACCTGACTTACCTGCCTGACAAACGGCAAAGCGTGTTGTTATTCATAACTTCATTCATGAGCAAAAGATTAGCCAATAATAAATATGAGCATGAAATAAGGCATAACCATTCATACGTGTTAGAAGCATTAATAATACGTGCCATGGCAGAAAATGTGATCATTCAATCATCAAATGGACCATTTTATTCATTAAGAAACTTGCAAGCTTTAACGGTCTTCAGAGAGGGCGTTATATGAAGTAACGGACCAGACTAGGGCCGTTAGAGATTGGGCGGTTCATTTTGTCCAATGAAACAATTCAAATCCATGTAACGGGTACGCGTCAGAGAGTGTAACGGTCGGACGACAGACCGTCACATTTCCTGAGCGTTCAAAAAAAAACAAACCGAACGGTCACGGCCTCATTCATTGAACACTCAAGCCTTAGCACCCCAAACGCCAAAAATGCTCTCCAAAACCTCAACGAGAGCCACCGGCGACCACCGTCAACCACCAAAGAGATGGCCGGCGACGAGGCTCCACAGCCACCGAAGAAGAGGGAGAGAGGGAAGAAGAAGGTGATACGCCGCCTCCACCGTCGGATAGAGCGGGAAGTGGAACGACGGCCGGAGGAAGAAAAAATGAGGAAGAAAGCTCCAAGGGTGGAAGAAGAGGCTCCAATGGCCGAGGAGGACCAAGGGGAAATCTTCCTGGATGAGGGAGAACCCATGGAACAGGAGAAGAAGAGGAAGAGGGGCCAAGACCATGAGGTAGGCTTCCGCCCTATTTTCAAATTTCAATTTTTTTTTGTTTTTTGTATGAATGCATGTGGGAATGGGGGGTAGAAAATGGGTCTATGCACCCACTAGGATCATCTGTAGGCCTTTTGGCCAAAGTGGGAGAGCCACAGAATGCAAAGGAAAAACGCCCTCTAGCAGGGAATGTGACGGTCCTTCCAGTGACCGTCACACACCTAACGCATCACCCTAGGTGCGTTAGAGACATGTGACGCCCATTACCAGGGCCGTTACATGCACCAGAGGCTAGAACTATTTTTAGGTTTTCAATTATTCAGTTTTTTGTTTTGTTTTTATTTTATGAATGCTATGCAAATGATTCCATGATGTAATTGACTAATTTATGATTTAAATGAATGCAGGGAAAAAGACGGATGAGGATCTCCTGGCTCTAGATCCGGGTGGTGTACCAGGCACTGCCCGATTACCAGAGAGAGAGACTAGCCGAGATGGGATTCGCCGAGGTGTTGAGCATCGAGGTGACCAGAATGGACACGCCTCTGCTGTACGCCTTACACGAGAGGTGGGATCCGATTAGCAGAGCATTCATCTTCCCGTGGGGTCACATGATCCCCACGCTAGAAGACATGGCGAGGATTGCCGGGCTGCGAGTACATGGAGCCGCAGTGACAGGATGGACCTACCGAGACTACCGAGAGATGGCCCAGGAGCTGCTGGGGCTAGATTTGATCAGACCGGGGCAGACGCCATCCCAGCTCTCACGATCAGTACTACAGGAGAGCTTAGGACTGAGAGGAGCGGTGATAGCCGTGGGCGAGCTACCAGAGGAGCATCTGGGTAGAGTGATTGACCAGGTGCACCCACGAGTGGCGGCAGAGGCTGGATCAGAGGGAGATCGCACCCTGAGGCGCTTCCTGATGCTACTGTTCAGGAAGCTCCTGTTAGCGACTCGGGCAGATGTGATCAGCTGTCGGCTGCTGCCGATGATCGAGGATTTGGGCAGAGTTGGAAAGTACACCTGGGGAGCGGCAGTCTTGGCCTTCCTATTCGAGTCCCTCAGCATGACGGACAGACAGACAATGATGGGCGGCTTCTCTTCTTTTCTACAGGTAAATGCAATTTAAATGCTTCTATTATGATTTATGCAAATGTTTATGAAAATGATTATGCTTATGCAGATTGACTGACTTCTAAATGCAGTTCTGGAGCTACATGTACCTCCCGGGCATAGGACGGGGCACTCTACTCCACACCGGCCGCATCCCGATCGCGAGGCGATGGGTGGTTGCAAGGGACCCGGGGTCGATCATCAGATTGACTCGGGCGATCCAGGACGATTTGGATTCCTTCCCGCATACGGCGGTAAGCCTGAAACTCAAAAATGCTTTCTAAATGATTTTGAATATTTCTATATGCTTCTATATGATGATTCGATTCATGCTGATGAATGGACTAACATGCCTTCAGGTGAGATGGACCCCGTACCGAGGCGAGAGCTTCGAGGGACAACCATGGGTGGAGGTAGCCCTTTCGTACCGGGGACGAGACATATGGTTGCACTGCATCCATATCATCGAGCCTCTCCACTACCGACTGATTCTGAGGACTCTGGGACTACACCAGCCAGAGGTGACCTTTCCACGCCACAGCGACGACCGCCCGGGGAAGTCAGCGAAGGGAATTAGTGGTGACATAGATTGGTGCGCCCGGAAGGTGAAGTATGTCCACGACTGGAACAAGCGGGGCAGAGCAGTGAAAGAGCGGGATGAGAGCGACGAGGCGTACTTGAAAGCCTTTGCTCGACTGTACGGGGACCGGGTGTACCGAGGTACCCGACGACCGGTATGCAATAAAACCCTATACTCTGAATGCTCTTTTATGAAAATTTTATTCTATATGCACTGACTCATATGCTTTCTAAATGCAACTAGACCCCGAGGGAAGGATAGCCGAGCTCGAGGGGCTACTCCACGCCACCGTCCAGCAGCGGGACGAGTACCGGACCGCTTTGGAGCTCTTGGTAAGACTCTAAAAACCTTGGACCTAAATGATTATGTTTATGATTATGATGCGAATGCGATGGATTGACCAATGATTTCTAAATGCAGCGGGCTGAGGGAGCCCAAAGAGCCGGACCGGACGCATCGTCGTCGTCCTCACAGCCTGCCGGGGACAGAGCTGAGCGAGATGCCGAGTTTGCCCGAGCTGTTGCCCGGGCCGAGGAGGCGGAGGCCACCCTCGCGGAGCGGGTAAGATGCTAAAATTAATGCTTATGTTTTATGCAAATTCTCTTGTTTATGCGACTAACTATATGCAATGCAAACTATAGGCGAGAGAGCTAGCCGTAGCAGTGGCCGAGGTGAAGCTGGTCTGAATGGAGGCAAAGCGGAACCGGGTGAAGCAGAGGTCCTCTGAGCAGAGGTGGAGCGACTCCGGGCCGGGACCGTAGACTTGGATCGCTACCGGACTGAGGCATGGGATACGCGGTGTCAGATCTTTGAGTTGATGATCGAGCTGCGGACGATGGAGCGGACGGTGAGAATGATAGGCCGGGGGTCGGAGCGGAATGCCTCCCAGAGCGGGGCACAGAGGAGCGCTGCCCCGAGCGGATCGGTAGCCGACTTCCTCGTTAGCTCCTCCGGTCAACGGAGGAATGAGAGGGCAGAGAGGGGTCAACAGGAGGAGAGTGCCTCCATAGCGCCACCTGCGAGGAGACCCGAGGGAGGAGATGATGATGGTGGCCTGGCGGATAAGCCGGCCGAGTGATGCATGTTTTTCTTTTTGTTTTTACTTGTACATGACTTACATGGGGGATGAAATGAAAATGCGAATCTTTTTGTGTTTTGTCATGACTTGTATGTGAATGAATGAATGTGTATGCAAACAGGTGATCATGTGAAAATGAATGGGAATGAATGCAAGGAAATGTAGGAAATGCATGTGGATGTGTGAAAGAATTGTGTGGATGAAACGTGATATGTGAGATGGACAGGATGAACGGAAGTATGTAAGACCGCCAGGTCTAAAACAGAGGCAGGAAGGAATAGTTAAATCACAGCAGCAGACAATGTAACGGTCTAGGTCCAAACCGTCAGGATCAAGTAACGCATCAAGTGACGACCGTCAGAGGGGACAGAGGCCAATTTCGCAGAGTTGAGCAGCAGAGAATATAACGGCCTATAGTCAGTGCGTTAGAAAGATGTAACGGCTAAGTGCTAGACCGTTAGATTTGACAAAACAAGATCGAACTATGAATGTATAGACCTCGTCCAAGTGATGTATAGATGATGTATAGACTTCATTTTAGCCAAAGAATGCTCAGACTTGAAGGGTGTATGGACTTTGGGTAAGGAATGTACAGACTTGGTTGTACACACTTGGATGAAGAACGTACAGACTTGGGTCAAGAATGTATAGACTTGGGGAATGTACACACCTGGATGAAGAATGTACAGACTTGGGGAATGTACACACTTGGATGAAGAATGTACAGACTTGGGGAATGTATGGACTGTATAGACTTCAACAAATGTATGGACTTGGACAATGTATAGACTTCAACAAATGTATGGACTTGGACAATGTAGACTCTGCATGATGTGTAGACTTCAAAAATGCTGTACAGGCTTCAAAGTGAAGCACAAGCTTCAACATGATGTGTGAACTTCAACACGAAGTATGAATGTGCAGACTTCAAGATGCTGTATAGACTTCAAAGTGATGTATAGACTAGGATGACGAATGGGATGTATAGACTTAACAAGATGTACAAGAAATGTGACGGTCCATGCATAGCGCGTCGGGGATAGATAACGGTCATGAGCAAGACCGTTGAGAATGATTGACCAAGAAGAAACCAAAACTGATCAGCAGAGAATGTAACGGCTCAGAGAGAACGCATCACAAGAATATAACAGTCTGATGCTAGACCGTTAAGATTGACAGAACAAGGTTGGACTAAATTTAAACCCACAGGAAATGTGACGGCCCAGAGCTGGTGCGTCATAGTCAAGTAACGGTCCGACGACAGACCGTTATATCATGAATTATACTTCGAGACGGATTGAGCCGTAAGGGGCAAAACCCGAGATAAGAAGCCCTTGATCCGTTCTAGATTTCTCCCGAACTTAAGATAATGCCTTCCAATCCGAATCTTATCACTTTAAAGCCAAAGCCAAACCTTTAAAACTTGGAAACCTAGCCAAAATCGTATCTTTCTGAATTCTCTGCTAGAAGGCTGAAAAAAACCCCTCGTAAGGGCAGGAAACAAGATGAAGAGAAGCTTCGAGGTGATGGCTATGGAAGAGAGAGTCTACACTGGACCCAAAGCTGCAAGAAAAGAGTATGGAGAGTTGCAAAGGCTAACCTCGATTCCTAAGCATCTAAGCTCTAATGCTCAAAGAGTGGTAAGCTTCCATAACTTAACCAAGTTCAGAAATTTCTACACTTCATCTTCTTCCTCATGATTTTCTTTTCCTTCTTAGCCCCTTCCCGGTCCAAGATGCTATTCTAACCTGAAGTGGGTGGCTCCCATGGTAAAGGCACTCCCTTTAGAGGTTACATCAATTCTTAAAGCATGGCACCTTCAACCTCTCTTGGTCTTAGGCAAGAACTTCCAGAAATTGATATTAGATTGGCCTAGTATTTCAGCCCTCATAGAATTGTGGCATCCACAAACACATACCTTCATCTTCCCTTCCTTCGAAGCAACAGTCCTATTAGAGGAGGTAGAAACCTACCTAGCCCTTCCTAAGACTAAGGCGGGGGATGAAGACCTAGTTTGTTACACGGTTGAGCCTATTGACCCGTCCTTGATATTGAGTGATTTCATCCATAATCCAAAGGACGTGAGGACCATGATCAGCCCACACCACATACACTTGATACCCTTGGCACAGTGGATAGTGTCTCACTGTAAAAACAAGTGGGAGAGACATGAAGCAATAGCCAAGGCGGTGGTGGTTTGCTTATGCGGAGTTTTCCTTTTCACCACGACTGACCACCTCTTAGATACCCAAAATCTCAGCATTATTAGTGGGTTGTGGCGGGGAATGTCCATCTCTCAAGCGATCCTCTCATATCTCTATGAAGGACTAAGCCCGGCTTGCCTAGGAGGACCCTTATTCGGTTCCATGATACTCCTTGAGTGTTGGATGGGAGTGAGATTCAAATTCCAACCAAAGGAAGACATAACTTCTGCTAGCCGGATCTTCGGGAGCCACCCTCTCTTCTTCATTGGAGGGGCATCTGGATTTTCTTCACAGGTTGAATGCAAGACGGCAGACAAGAAAACTCGAGATGAATGGCGTCTCTTCTTCAACACCTTTCCAATAGACAAGTTCATCATGCGACCAAGAATCCTTCGGAGCACTCTTCTTAGAATACCACGGCGTCAAGGCCTGGACCTCCAGCTTGTGGGAAATACTACCATGGCGATCTACAACCTACACCGGTGCCATCTTCAGATTGGGCTACCTTGAACTAAAGTTTCTGCACTATCACACTACCCTCCCCTTCTACCTAGGAAGATGGGGACCGAGGAAGATGAGAGAGCATTCCGGAGCGCGCTGACCATGTGGGAGATCAGCAAGGTACGTCCATGGCAAGAAGAAGTGGAAGAGAACGACGAAGCACGCCGTGGCTATGTGAAAGAGTTGAGGAAGATCCGCCCTCTTGCGGATAAGAAACTGAATGTAGCTTGATTTTCTTTTTGAACGATGTAATTGACAATCAGAGTTGGAATTTTATCAATCTCATGTTGCATTAAGTTCATTTGAATAAGATGGGATTGCCTTAGTTGAATGGACATGAACTTTGTGTTTTGATTTGGCTAGAATGATCAGCAGGACAGAGCTTCTGGAGAATGTAACAGATCGGATCAGGGCCGTTAGAAGGATATAACGGTGGGGAGATAGGCCGTCAGAGTGTATGCTCTGAGAACTAAATTCTCTGGAGGAAGTAACAGTCTAACGATGGACCGTTAGGAAGAATAACGGTCGTGCCCCAGGCCGTTAGAGAGAGAGTTGCTAAAGCCAACGTTCTGAAGGAAAGTAACGGTTTAATCAAAGACCGTTATATGAGTGTGGCGGTCCACTGATGGCGCGTTACAGTCCTGAACCTGCATAGTTATGAGATTTCAGCTTTGTTCGTGGTCTTGCCTTCTGCACACACTTAAACACGGAACAAGTTAGATCTGTTCTTAGACTCAACCCCTTGCCTTGAAGCAAGTTAGATAATGACCGTTTCTTGATTTTTGGTCAAGGGGTGGAGCCTTATTAAATTGGCAGGAAAAAAAACATAATAGAACTAATGCGATGCATGCGATGCATATGATGGTATTTTTTAGATTTTGGAAAAATATTTGAATTTTTGTGAATTTTGAAAATATTTGATGTTTTTTGATTCCGAAATATATGATGTTCTTGGATTTTTGAAATATATGATGTTTTTTGGATTTTTGAAATATACGTTGTTTCTGGATTTTGAAATATATGTTGTTTTTTGATTTTGAAAATATATGTTGTTTTTGGATTTTGAAATATATGATGTTTTTTGGATTTTGAAAACCAGTGCTTTCCCTTAGCAACGTGAGCCCTCCATATCGTATTGAGAGTCCCGAGGTTGGCGTGCAATGAAGTGACAAACCCTGACCAAGGCCCAGATTTTCATGACAGTGTTTCTACCAGGGCCATACCTAGGGTACTAGTTTCAATCCTGAAAAAGGAAAATAGAACACGGGGGTAAGCTTAGGCCAGACTTAGAAGCTTTTAGGACTTGAGTTCCTTTCCAGACAACCCATTAGAAATTTGGTCTCTTGCGCCGGGGCTTTGTGTCTGTCATCGAACCTTAGTGCACTCTAGGCATGCATGCGACCGGGCTCATTCGTCCCGCGGTGAGCTGTACTGCCACTCTTGTCATGCCTAGATTCTTTTTCTTGCCTTTCTGGAGCTTTGGAATCATATTCAATAGACCTTTGAGATGATGCTTTTGATTTTGTCCTTTGCTTTCTTTTTTTTCTTGTTTCTTTGCTTGTGGCATCAGGTCATAACAGACTGCCCCTATTTGAGACCTCTTCTTGTCAGGGTGCCTGGATTGGTTGTCGCCTCCTTATTCACCTCTTGCCCCTGGATTCAGCCGATGGAAGGAACGAACAGGGACTTTGACTTTCCCCCAAAGCATGGCCGAGGAGAAACGGTGTCTTTTAAAGCGGGAAACTTGACCAGGGATGTTGTGTAGTGTGTGGTTACCTTACTCGGGACCCGTTTTAGAGAAATGGAGGAACATCTTGCTGCCGGGGTGGCACGGATTAGACTCTAACGAAAGAAATACTTAAGGTACAACCCATTCCACGGGTGAGAGAGCTCCTCACCTTCCGCGTTTACTAAGCGATAAGCATTCCCTGGATAAGCCTCTTTTACGACAAACGGCCCTTCCCAGTTAGATGGCAATTTAGACCTAGGTCTTGCAGACCGAATGAACTTGCGTTTCAAAACCATATCTCCTTTTTGAAATTTACATTCAATTACCTTCTTTTGAAAATAACGCGAAACTCTCTTTTGATAAACGGATACATGATCGGCCGCATTCATCTTCTCATCTAAGAGTTCTAACTGGACGAGCAACGCCTCTCGACGTTCATCAAGATTAAGTTCCTTATCGAGCTGCACTCTAAGGGAAGGGATCAAGATCTCATATGGGAGCACCGCCTCCATCCCGTAGGTAAGAGCATAGGGAGTTTGTCCCGTAGGAGTACGGACGGAGGTGCGGTAAGCCCACAGAGCTTCCACTAATTTTTCTGGCCAATCGGAAAACTTATGAGATTCGCATGTTTTCTTTATGATTTTAAGAAGGGTTTTATTAGTGGCCTCGGCTTGACCGTTGCCTTGAGGGTAATATGGAGATGAATGATGCAATGCGATATTAAACTTCTTACATAGGTCCTTGAGCTCTTGGGAGACGAACTAGGGTCCGTTGTCGGTGATGATACTGCTTGGCACTCCGAACCACGAGATGATATTCTTCATGATAAAGCGGCACACCGTTGAAGCTTTGATCTCTACGTACGCCTCGACTTCGGCCATTTGGTGAAGTACTCAGTGGCGGTAAGGATAAAGGATTTTTGCTTGATCTGAGAATTAGGATCATCGAGTGGGCCGACAACGTCGAAAGCCCACATAGAGAATGGCCAAGGAGCAGAGAGAGGATCGAGAGATGAAGCTGGAGCATGGATTTTATCGGCATGGAGTTGGCATTTAAGACACCTCCAGACATAGAGGGAGCAATCTTCCTCTAGAGTGGGCCAGTAGTAGCCCTGCCTAAGGATCTTCTTCGCTAAAGCCTAGCCATTGGCATGACCTCAACACTCACTAGAATGGGCTACTTCAGCCACCTTCCAAGCCTCATTATCATCGAAGCATCTCATGAGCATTCGATTAGTAGCGCGCCTGTATAGTTCTCCAGCAACAATGGTATACCTTGAGGTGGCTCTTCTTATTGACTTGCGCTGCTCGGCGTTTGCCCCTTCTGGGAATGATCCTTCTTTGCAAAATAACTCGATTTCGTGATACCAAGGCAATTCTTCTTCATCCAGAATCTCTTCTAGCTCTATTAAAGATATTTCCTTGAGATCTTCCTTCTCAGCCCTCGCCTCTACAGCCTTCCTAAGGTTGATGAACCAAGGATCCTGAAGGGAGGGTGCGTCCAGTCTCTGAACGACGATAGTCTCAGTGTTCCGACTGAGAGGGAAAGATAGAGAGGAAGCAAGAGATGCTAGAGCATCGGCTAGAATATTCTGAGAGCGAGGAGTATGGATATAGACTAGCTTATGGAATTACCTCGCCAGAAGCGTGACCAAATCTTGATATGGCTTGAGTTTGGGGTCACGAGTGCGGTAAGTGGACAGAACTTGCCGCAAGACGAGCTGAGAGTCTCCTATGATATTTAAATAGCGCGCACCTAGGAGATAGGCATGCTTCAGTCCAGCTAAGAGAGCCTCATACTCAGCGATGTTGTTGGTAGCAGGAAATCGAAGTTGATAAGCAAAAGGAATAGTCACCCCCTCTGGAGTGAGCAGAACAGCGCCGATCCCTCGGCCTTGAGAATTGAGCGCACCATCGAAGTGCAGAGACCAAAAGGGATGATGGGTGAGTACAGAGAGATGCTCATCAGGGAAATCGTCCTGAATGGAGTCAGTGTGAGGAATAGGAAGATGGGCAAGATGCTCAGCGATGGCGTATCCTTTGACCGCCTTCTGAACGACAAATGTGATATCGAATTGGGAGAGGAAGCTCTACCAGCGAGCTAACCTACTAGAAAGGATAGGTTTTTCTAAGAGATAGCGAATCAGATCCATTCTAGAGATCAACCTAACTGGGTGGGCAAGGAAATAGTGTTTAAGCTTCTGAGCTACCCACACTAAGGCGGCACAAGTCTTCTCCATAGCGGTGTATCTGGACTCAGCTGGGTTGAATAACCGAGAGAGGTAATACGCAGCCCGCTCTTTCCCTTCATCATCTACTTGTGCTAAGACCGCCCCTAGGGAGTCCTCAATAACCGAGATGTATAGGATCAGGGGTTTCCCAGGGACAGGAGGTTGCAAAACCGGGGGATTGGATAGATATTCCTTTAAGTCCTCGTAGGCCTTCTGACAGTCTTGATTCCATTCAAACTTGACCCCCGCCTTAAGCAATTCATAAAACGGACGGCATCTTTGAGAATGTTGGGATATGAACCTTCTAATGAATTGTAATCGACCAATCAGTCCTCGAAGTTCCGTAATGTTCTTAGGCGGAGGCATGTCCATGACGGCATGTGCTTTGTTAGGATCAATCTGGATCCCCCGTTTGCTCACTATGAAACCTAACAGCTTCCCTGAAGAGACTCCAAATACGCACTTCTTTGGATTCATTTTGAGCTTGTACTCCCGTGCTCTTTGCAGCACCTTAGCCAGAATAGAGGGGTGTTCTTCTTTGGTTCTTGACTTCCCCAGAATGTTATGCACGTAAGCTTCCATATCGATATACATCATATCATGGAAGATGGCCATCATTGCCCTTTGATAGGTGGCACCTGCGTTCTTCAAACCAAATGCCATAACCACATAACAGTATGTGCCCCAGGACGTGGTGAAGGAGGTTTTCTCTTGATCTTCCGGAGCGAGACAGATCTGATTATAGCCTGAGTAACCGTCCATAAATGACAGAGATTCGTACCCGGCGGTGCTATCGACCAAGACATCAATATGAGGCAGCGGGAAATCATCTTTTGGACATGCTTTGTTGAGATCCCTGAAATCGATGCAGATACGCACCTTTCCATCCTTCTTGATAACAGGGACTATGTTCGTCACCCACTGAGGATATAGAACAACTCTAATGAATCTGGCCTTATACAATTTATCGACCTCTTCCTTAATCCTTAAGGCCATGTGGGGGTGAAATCTCCTTGACCGTTGTTTCACAAGTGTTGCCCCTGGTTTAAGTACAAGTCGATGTTCCACTAAAGAGGGGTCAAGACCTGGCATGTCTTCATATGACCAGGCGAAGGAATCGCTATACTCCCTTAGAACCTTGATTAAATCTTCTTCTACTTGTGGAGAGAGATTAGTGGCAATAATGATGGGCCTTGGGTCTTCTTCAGTTCCCAAGTTGATTTCCTTCGTAGGTTCATCCACTGCCGACGACGGCTCGTCAAATTTCTTAAGTCCTTGTGCATACAAATCGGCAGTGTCATCTACGTCACTGTCCTCATTGATCGGATCTTTTTCATCCAGGATTTCATAGACACCGAGTCCGTCATCGCTCAACACCCCTTCTATTTCTTCTTCATCTTCAATCATAATTGCCGTAGCAACAAACTCTGGACACTTCAAAAGGGCATGACAACACTGAGCTAGATCTTGCAAGAACTTATCAGGGATGGATTTGGGAGGACGTGCAAGTGGGCGCGACTCAGAGGAGGAAGGGTTGGACGACCCAGAACAAGACCCTACTTCTCTAGACCTAACTGACTCTACTTCCCTAGACTCGATAGACCCTAATCCTAACCTAGGAGAAAGAAGACCTAGTGGAAGGGAAGGAGCAGGGGACTCATGCCCCTGGGAGGAGGATGGAGACAGGGTAGCATAATCTTCCACTGAAATCTCCATTTCGAATTTGACATTTTTTTTGGAGATCAGTGGAGACTACACAACAAGATGGAGGAGGCGGGAGCTGCATGGGGAACAGCTCGGGGAAAATGCAATCGAAGAAGGGATCGGAGGAGGAGAACAACATCTCGTGGAGCTAGGCGTTGGGAGGAGGAGGAGTGAATAGAGTGGATAGATCAATGGGCGGGCAATGCCCGCAAGCACAGGGAACAAAGAGAATTTCAGGTGGATGAATGAAGGATGGATTTACCATGATGGGAGGAAGACGGGGTAAGAATTCCCTCTGATGTAGGAGAGATTGAAAGCGTGAGGGAGACCAAGAAAAGATAATCGGCGAGCTCTCCTCCTTCCGCAGATGCTAAGCGGGCTGCTTCTTCGGCCTCCATTGGACGAGCTGAACCTCTTGACGCTGCTGGTAGTCTTCTTCATGAAATAGCCCCTGAAGGGCTGGACCATAGTCAATTACATCATCAACTGGCCCCCTTAGCACTGGGGGTGGATTGGCAATCGGACAGACTGTATCTTTTCTTGGCGGAGCTGGCGGTGGAGCTAATGTGCCGGGCTGGAGAGGCCCTCGAACAAAGTGTTGACGGTAGTCCCAGGTGAGTGGCCCAGAATCACCCATGATAGACAATGCAGTCTCTCGGTAGTCGAGACCTCTTCTGTTCATTTTCCTGCCCTTAGGAATGGGCTTAGTTCGTCCCTGCAATTGAGCACCGAGGCCTCTCCCCGGTTGGTAGCCTAGCTTCAGTATAATGTCCCAGCCCTTGGAATCTCGGATCTGGGGCTTCACCTTGATGTCAATTGCTGCGGTGACGGGCTTGCGAAGTGCGTAAGCCCAAGGAAAGTCAAGATCTAGCACTGACATAACGGGCCGACTGCTTGGCCATAATGTGGGAAGAACTTTTTCTGAAATAGCCTTCACTGATTGGACCGTGGATAAGCTTTTGACTTTGACGACCCTCCCTTGGAAGGGAATTTAATGCATTGATGTGCAGTAGAGGGTACGGCGTTGAGGGTATCGATCCACGGACGACCCAAGATAGCTTTGAACATAGGGTCAATGTCCAACACATAGAATTCCACGGGCATAGTAAGGGGCCCAAGCTCAGCTTGAATGGTGACAATCCCGTGACATGCCCGCCGAGAGTTGTCATAAGCAGCTATGGTAGTGGGAGTTGGGCGTAGAAGTTCTTCTGACAGATTACAAGCCCTTAGAGTGCTGAGCGGGCATACGTTGATAGATGCCCCTGTGTCAACTAATGCCGCATCGATGCTGACTTTGTTCAGAATGATAGTAATGCACAGCGGCATTTGCCGAGCTTCTGGTGGTGCTAGCTCGGTTTCAGAGAAAGTAATGGCTGGCCCCTTGGAGATTGTTGCCAGTGCTGTAGGTAAGCTATCAACTGCCATGTCTTCACTAACCATCACCTTTTGAAGAAAGTCTCTTAATGCATCTTGGTGAAGGGTAGATCTCTTAATCAGTTCCAGCACAGATATCTTGGCGGGCACCCTATCCAAATGATGTAATAGATCATATTGGGTCCCGGGTAGTGGCTCGGCCTCTTCTTGTTCGGCCGCCGGTTGGGAAGACTGGGGATTGGAAGTGGAAGGATAGTTTCGGTGGAACATGCACCCGCTCCGTAGGGTGAAGTTATAAGCTGCCGCGGCCTCAGATGGGCTTAGGATAAGTGATTTAGTAGGCCCAGTGGGATGGATGAGCGGTGCGGAAGAGGGTGTGGTGGAAAGGACGATAGGCGAGGGGTTAGTGGCGGTGGGCGCGAGCGGCAGTGGGGGTATAAAAGTGGATGGAGGTGTGATGAGTGGAGGGTTAGACGGAGGTATGGCGATAGTGGATGTAAGCGCGAGCGGGGAGGGGGTGATGGTAGCGGTTGTGAGCAATGGTGAGTGCGACGGGGGCGCGGGTGATGGTGCGTGTGATAGAATAGGGGTAAATGGGAGGACGAGTGGAGGAGGAGTTTGGTGGGTAGGTATAAGGATAGGGGAAGCGGAGGATTATGGTAGTTGTGGTGAAGGGCCATGACCTGCGGCGTGGAATTATCATCGTCGAAGGACCACCCGGGGTTAGGAGCCGGGGGTTGGACGACATTGACCTGAGCTGGTGCCGGCGGCGGAGGCTGCGGAGCAGGAGGATGGTTTGGCATTGGGTTTTGATGAATCCCCAGGTCTTGCACCGGCTGCTGTTGCTGCTGCTACTGTGGCTGTGGTACTTGTTGCTGCTGTACTTGCTGCCTTGGCGGCTGCCTTCTCTTCTCTTTGATTTCTGTGATGGCTCGGTGCATTTCGGCCCAATCTATCCTCTGTCCTTCATGAAGATCATATACTAGGTCCCGGAATTGAAAACACCCTTCAATGGTATGTCCCGGTTGACTGTGGAACATACAATACTTCGTCTGATCAACGGCCGGATTCCAGTTGGGCCGTTCCGGAGGGAGTTGTATGGCATTAACCGACATAAGAGCCGAGAAGATGTCTGTGAGGGTTTCTGGCAGTGGAGGATATTGAGCTCTTTTAGGAGCCGGGTGCTTATTGTTCGGGTTGTTGTTATAGCCGCTGGGTGGAGGGACGTTGTGGTATTGCGGAGGTGGTGGTGGTTGTTGCGGTGCGGCGAAGGTGTTTTATGGATTGGTGAAAGCAATTTATGGGATGGTGAAGGTGAGCGGAGGGTTTTGCGGAGTGACTTGGACGTTCTGTGGAGCGGGATTTTGTGGGGTGCGGGGGTTTTGAGGGAAGCGAAAAGGTGTGGCTTGGAATGGGAAAGCAACGGCTTGAACTTGCTCGTTCGTTTGGACCCCCTCGGTAACCGGCCCTTGAGGTTTCTTGTGATACTTGGGCTTTTGGTTTTCAAATAGAGAGTGAATGGGGGAGTCCTTGAACTGTGTTTGGATGAACCGTGCCCGGCTGTAGAGTTGGTGCATATTGGCTATGTCGTTCATTGCCAGAATGTTTCGGAAGGTCGAGGTAGCATTGGAAATAAGTAGCTTGACCTTCTCTTCCTCCGGAATGTGGCCGGGCACTCTAGCGGCCATTTTCCTCCACCTATCTGCATAAGTGGCAAACTCCTCATCCGGTTTCATCTTTTCGGCCACCAGATCTGTGAATGAATATTCCGGGTCGACCCTGTCTTGAAATCGCTGAATGAACTTATCTTTCACTGTCTTGAAGCTCTCGGCGTCTTCCAGTGGCAGAGAGTAGAACCATTCCAACGCAACACCGTCTAATGATCGGCAGAACAAGTACGCCATAAGGCGATCATCATATTGGAATTGGGCCGATTCATATAAGAAATCCCTCACGTGAATAAAGGGATTGCCGTTCCCGTCATATTTGCGATTTTTGGGGAGCTCGGATTGCAGAGGGAACCGGATGTTCTGAAAGCTAGGAACCTGAACATCTGCCAAGGATTGTGGGCCAACCCGCTTCTGGAGGAAATCGAGTTGCTGTTGCATGGTGGCCCATTTATCAAGTAATTCCTGCTCTCTGGATGGAGCAGGGGTAGTGAGAGATGATGGCTGAAGTTGGGGAGCAGAAGGGTGAATGGCAGCAGAAGGTGGGAGCCCATAAGCAGGAGCAGAAGGATAAATGGCCGAAGTAGGGGGCCCATAAGAAGGATATTGGACCTGAGATTGACCCAGATTGGAGTGGGTTTGGGCAACCCCTGACTGAGGGCACAGGAAGTCGGAGGGACCCATGAGGACTTGCGGAACCGTCGGGCTAGGCATATGATGATCCGCCTGAACGAAAGAAGGCATAGGAGACTTCCCCTTGTCAAAAGATTGCTGGACCGAAGTAGAAGATTGGCCCATCTCCACGCCAGTGAATGTGATGGTCCGGGGTTGGACCGGAGTAAGATTAATTGGAGTGAGCTGGATGGAAGGATTGGATTGACCCTGCATAATCGTGGGAGGGGAGATATTGGATCCTTGCATGGCCTGATAGACAGTTTGGAGTTGGGCCAGATCCAATTGGGCCATCATCTGGAGGAGTAGTGAAAGAAGGGGTAGCTTGACCACCTTCCATGGAGGTAGAGGACGGAAGAGGGGCTGTCCCCTCTCCAGAACAGAATGAGGTAACCCTAGCAGGGTTTTCAAGAAGCCCTTGAGGAAGGGAATCCTCTTGGGAACGGGGAGGATTGAAAGAAGCCATGGTGGGTTCGAAAAGCGGATTTGAGTAGAACCTGGAGAAGGAATTGACCCTAGAAGGTGCTTCTAACTGACGAAAATAACTCCACATGCAACGAACAATCTTAACAAGATGCAAACAACACAACACCAACACACAATGAGCAACCAAACTTGGATGATTTATAACAAAGATGTAAGTAACAAGAGATGAAGACACTTCAAGTCAACCAAGTTGTTTAAGGTGATGCTTCAAGATTCTTATGATTTCTCCTTTGGAACTTTAGCGGATTGATTAATATGAGCTCTCAACAATGGGTTCCTGATAGGAGATGGATGTAAAGCTTGGTTTGACTCTAAATGTGATCACTCCCTCACTTATGCAATCCTAGACACGGGGTGGGAAAGGTACAATCGGCCCGACGTCCGTGTGGGAATCCACGGCTCGCGGAGACTTATGGAGGTCCCTGGTGTGATTTCCTAGTCGGCCCCAAGGAATATGGAGATGAGAGGTCCGCACACCAAGGTAGGAAAATGCGATCTAATGTATGAAAGTATGAATGAACCTATGTGCACCGGAGTGCATGCAACTTCTAACCTAGAATCTAGCAAACAATTATGCACACAATGATGTAAGTATATAATCCAACCAAGGAGGAAGTCAGATAACACCCAAGCAAGAATATCACAGCAAAAACTACGAAAATAGAATGCACCTCAAGGATGCGTACCTGTCTAGAGTGTAACGGTCTAGAAGACCCGCGTCAGAAATATATAACGGTCAGAGGCTAGACCGCCAGAAGAAATATAACGCAGGGACCCAGGACCGTCGTATGAGCCAGAGAACCAAAAACAAACTAGAAATAGAAGGGAAATCCATGAAAAGCCCAAACAGCAGGATGAGGAGTGTAACGGTCTAAAGCCCCTGCGTCAAAGTGGAGTGACGCAGGGACAAAGGGCCGTCAGACTACCCAGAGAACTAGAAACAAGAGGAAGTAAGAGGGAAATCTGAGGAAACTAAACAAGGAAATGATGGCAGGTTTAAACAGAGATCAAGACACGATTGGCACAAGTTGTCCCACCGTGATCGCCAAAAAATTATCTCTTGATTTGTTTTGCTTCTCCTCTTCTTTTTGTTTTGATGTGTAATAAAGATGATAAGTAAAAATCAAAGATCTCAATCAACCTATGAACATGTGAACCATGAACCTAGGCAACCAGAACAAGCTCTAGCATGGGCATGCTATCTCAATCATCAAGCTAAACTAAGGGAATAAAGAAAAACACACGCCGGGGCGTGGAGCAAGAGCAAATAAAAACACACCGCGAGGGTGGAGCAAATAAAGGAAATAAGAGATATGAGATGGAGAGAATGCTAATGCCCAATACTAAGAAAGAACGTGATCGCCACCAAAGTAAACACAAGCCAGAGACTTGAAAATACCTTGGAAATAGGTGGATGAAGCACCCGCCCACGGGAGAGAGAAAACCAGTGAAATCTGCAGATCAACCGAATGTAACGGTCCAGACCCCGTGCGTCACAGGAATGTGACGGTCTCCAGATAAACCGTTATATGAACCTGACGCGTCTTCTCAAGACCGTCAGAAAACCTGCAATAATAGCTTATGAATTCTTTGAACTCCAACTCTTCCAGCCGGCCAGAAGACTTGGGCCTCGTGTAGTGAACCTGTAAACCTGCCAAAGAACGTGAAACACAAGAAAACAAACCCAGATTAGCCCTTTAAACAAGCGTAGTATCAATTCTCAAAGAACTTAAGATCATGCAAAAGGAAAGGGAAGTACCGGGAGAGTTTTGGTTTTTTAACCCCTCTGGGCGTTTTAAAAGATAGGAAGGATGTTTAGATGATGAAAACCAGATGCAGAACGTGGAAACAAGGAGAGGGACAATGCCTATGATGAGAGGGAGGAGGAAGAACACAATATGCAATGATGAACTTTGAAACTCAATAGAACGAATACTCCCTTCACCGTGAAGCAGATGGACGTGAAAGACAAGTCTCCTTGGTTAGATGTGGCTCCAGAATGCGGCAGCACTTCGACGCGAACTCTAGATCTTCCTCTCTCGGGCCATGAAGTTAAGGGTGCTATTTATAGGCCCTCAAACTCTCCGGTCGAGCAGAGGATAATCCAGCAAGAAAAGAGGATAACTCTTAGCAAATCCTTGAAGATAATATCACCAAGAGTCCATAGAAACAAACAGAAGGTTCTGAGGATCAGATTTGGAAGAGAAATCACCAATTCAAACTCTTATCTCGACCACGGAGTAGCAGAGAAAAGGCCTGAACTGCCAGGACTCTCTGTTGGATGTAACGGCTACTCGACAGACCGCCATATGCAAATAACGCGCCAGGGGGATACCGTTACATTTAACCTTATCTCAAAAGAGATAAGATCAACGGGGAGAAGATCAAACAAGTTGGACTCTGTAAGATAAGTAACGGCCATGTCTGGACGCGTCGGAGGAAAGTAACGGCTGCACGACAGACCGTTAGATTCAATGGACAGGCCAACGGATAAGCTGGAACAAAGACCTTAAGTTGTAGGACTCTTCAAGAAGTAACGGCCATGGGATCATGCGTTAGAAGTAAATAATGCCCATGCAGAGGACCGTTAGAAACAATGAAGATCAAAAATTGATTAAGAGCTTGCTAAGCTTCATCCAATGAAAAGCCACAAGGAACGACACTCAACCAAGGAGAGAAGACCCATAAAATGAGCTTCAAACCGATGAAGGAAACTTAATGAAGAGTGAATAACTTGGAGCATCACATGGATAGAACAAGGAGATGACCCAACTTATCGGTCATAAAACGGGTGTCAACACTAAAGGGCAGATGAAATCTGTCTGGAGGTTCTTACTATGTGTGAGGTGGTCCTTAAGACCAAGTCCTCTATCTGGTACCATGGGTCATGCTGCACATAGATCAGTCTAAGTGTCCATGAGCATAACTCATCAAACTCTCTGCATAACTGTCATTGCATATGCTGCATTCAGAGTGTCATATATGGCATTCTGTTAAGGGGAGTCAGTGCATTTGCATACATGTGTTGATTGCATTTGATTCATATTGAAAATTCCAAAAAGGTTGATTCAGTGCATTTAGTCAGGGGGAGTTCCTACATTTAATAAGTTACTCATGTGCATTTGTCATCATACATATACTGATTTCAAAATAGATTGCATGCCATCATCTGAAAATTCAAAAAGAGTGCCTGACATGAATGCACATGCATTGGTGGAGCTCATGCATTCTAGAATTTGTCTCTGTGCATAGGGTTGCTCAAATGAATAGTAAACCCTGAAAATTGATTGCATTCAGGAATGTTATCTCTTCAGCCTGACACTTCTGCTTGACTGCTCATGCATGCATATAGGGGGAGCATAAATCATGTCTTTAAATTGCATGGCTGCACATCTGTCTACTTCAGTTGAAACATTCTTGCTTATTTTAGTCAACCGGAATCTTCACTGAATAGTCAATGTCTTGCTCATTATGTTATTTCTGCTCCTTTAGTAATCTACATAGTCAGTTGATCTCATCTGCTTTCATCAGCTCTAAAACTCACTTTGGCTCAACATTCTCTTAAAACTAAATCTGTTTCAATTTTGACCCTGCATTTGCTGAGGGGGAGCTTCACTTGAATTACTCCTGTGCTATCTTGTAACACCTAGATAATATATAAAAATGCTTAGCTGAAAAGATAGGTCAGGCCTATCTGGAAGGTTAACTCTTGCCTGAGTAGATCCTTGGATCCAACCTCCGCCAAGTACTACTCCTAGTTGTGTTCTTGGCTACCAGTCTGCCTTGTAATTCACATTTCTAGCTGATATTTGTGATTGCTATTTCTGTCACTACACTCTTAAGCTGGTCTGTATGATCCTCATTTTCACTGAACATCCTTATTGCACATTTCATATCGTCTTGAACCTGATCATTTCATTGCTTGCTCTTGAAAGTCATCATCTTTTGTACTAGATTATTGGCTGCTCTCAAACTTCCTTGACCTTAAAATTGAGAAGACCTCAATTTGCATATCATGACCATAAATCTGAAAATCTTGTGAATAAGGAATCTTCCATTATACATGATTATGAATGTCTAAAAAGGATTGAGTTGGTTTAAGTTTTATGTATTCCTTAAGTTTGGATTTGAAATTCCTGAAAATATCTAAGTCAAATTTAATAAACCTTAACCAACACTTCCATGTTGTGTCTTTTAGACTCTTCTGAAATATGAAAACTTTGTATTCATGACTTTTCTTGGTTGAGATGCTGGAAGTAAGTATTGTTTGTAAACATATGAGAAGCTAAAATTGTCTACGGGTCAATTTAGTCAGAGTAATGACTTTGGTCACTAAGAAACCATGTCCAAATGATTGAGTCATGAGGTGCCATAGTTAACTCTGCTGAAAAATGACTAAAAATTGACAGAGCAATAGCTAGCACACTGAGAAATACATCTCACTCATCAAAGAAATGAGTTGTAGTGTGTCATGAAGTGTAAATGCCAAATATTTTGCTCTACGCACTTAAAGGTCGATGCAGCTTTTGTATTGTGCATACAAAGTCTGTGCATGTTTTGCCTTGAGCAAAACACGGTCGGTGCACACCCTGTAACCGGTCAGTGCATGTTTGCATGTAAGCATACCAATGGAAAGGTTGGCGCATCTTTTTCATTGTGCATATAGGTCTGCGCATTATAGCTAGTCTGTGACGACCCGGATCCCAGATACCGGATATACCCGATAGGACTACCGAGTAGACCCGATAGCAGTTGAAACCAGCGAGGCCTCCTAAGAGCGGTAAAGCTCCGAAGGGATAAAAGGATTGTCATGTAATACATTGAAGCCACAGAGATATAACAGTAAGCAATTAAATTTCATAGATTGGTTTGCTAAAGTAGCAGAAATAAAATTACTATTTAATTAACAGTTTAAGTTTAACAATTATACCAGAGTCCAGTCCATGAAATTAAAGGCAAGTACAGTCTAACAGAAAGAAGACGTACCCTAAGGTCGAGGGAAACCCGACGCAGGTACCGCTCGCAGCTACGGACACGTCACACCAGGAACCACAGAAGTAGAACAATGCCACCGACCTGAAAAGCAGGGGTGAGCCTCGTGTCACTGGCCCAGTAGGGGTCACGCGGATCCCCACTGAAAAATAACGTAGTAACACGGAACAAAAAAATAGCAGTAGTAGCAAAGCAGGAAAACTACCACTAGAAAGCTGTAAAACAAGACCGAAACGGAAGGAGTAGAGCAGCTAAAAGAAAAGGGAAAAGCCGTACTGAACAAAACACGGCAGCCGAACTAACCTCGGTTCCTAAGCTACACCAAACAACAACAGCAATAGACGGGTAACTTTGAACTGACGAAGTCAGGAGTCACCGATCTGTCGAGCCCACAAAGATGGGCAAAAAGCCTAGAAAGAACCTAGACAAACACAGACACCCTAAAGCATACATGACTCGAGTGCCATGCACGCTCTTCTAGATACGACCACACACACACGACTAGACCATCGTGCACAAGACACAACACTGACCTCGGGCAAGACCACGAGAGGGCTAACCAGGAAAGGTCACGACGCATGAGAAATACGAGAGCCACGTGTCACGTGACGAAAGTACCTCATCACTAGAAGAACAGCCAGCTGTGTCCACTAACATCTTATGCTGCGCCTACAAGTGTCTCGTCTACTATGCCGCCCGAAACACGATAGAGACTAAGACACGCTCGGAACCAGAACATGACTACAGTAACGAGTGACTGGACAGGGGAACGCCCGTCGACGTCAGTCCAAAGCCCCTGACTACGTGTGCACACACCGACTCTTGTTGGAGAGTCAGGCCTCTAGCTAGTTTTCCCCACCCAACAGGACGCCACTGTACAGCGGGGGCCCACAGAAACTAGCTTACAAACTGTATATCGGGAACTGCCACGCCACCACTCCCGGGTGGGTCGACACGTCGTAACGTGTCGCCAGGCTACGACTAGTGGAGGCTCACTAGACACAGAACTTTGAAACAAGAGTGATGTAGTACAGACAGGCAATGAAGCACTATCGCACGTACTACGAAGCACCAAGGTAGCACAACGACTGCCAACAGACTCAGGATAGGGAAAATAGACCTGCCAACACAACAATCCTTGAGTGAAAAGACTCAGGTCAAGATCGTCGAACCAAGCGGAACAAGCTGCCAATCGGTCTAATCCTAAGCCACAGAAACGACACATCCATATAAAATAACACACGGAGACTTGAGAGATCACCAAGACCCTCAGCACAACTGGATATGCAAATCGAGGTAAGGCGATACCTCGAGGCATCCAGATCCATGTCTCGGACTCGACAGAACTGTCGAGACACACTCAAGGTTACCTGTCAACCACTGGGTCACCCCGGGTTGACCGGAACCGGACAATAACGACTCTATAGTAGGAAAGCAAATCCTACCTCAAGCAAGAAAACTCCTGGCTACCTTATAACGTGGCCATAGCCCTCATAGGACATTAAAAAATATCCTTGGGAATGGTAATTCACAAGGTCAAGCCAAGATCTACGGAAATGGAAACGACGGGAAAACGACACTCTGGGCATAAGCGATCCATCACTCAGCTGCTAGGAGAACCAAGCAGTGAAGGAGGAAGTCGCTACGCGCACAGAGACGAAGATAATGGCGGTCAGGGGTAGAGCCACGAGGCGACTGTAGCGGTCAAGGATATGACCACTAGGATCAGTCAACTCCAGCTGACCTACCCGACGAACCACCAAGCGATCTATAGAAGACCCGCGACACAGACTAACTAACCATCCTATGACACACACATAGTCAGACGGACACGGATCAGGCCATCACGGCCAATTGACATGACAATAGATGAAACACCACTGAACTGTCACTCATGGGCCGCTCGAAGGACTGAACGGTCCAGAGGAGGCCGCCCAAGAACACTGAACAGTTTAAACCAAGCCGCTCAAAGGAACCGACCTACTATAGTGAATCCGGTCAACGGTCAGAACGGTTTGAAGGAAACCGCTCAAGGGGATGGAACAGTTAGAGAAGAACTGCTCCACGACCACCGTCGGCCAACTGGACGGTTCTCAGAGCCCTACCGGTCAAATGGGACCACCAATCGAGACGAAATCAGTGACTATGGAACGCTAACGTTCCAGGGAGTCCATTGACAGTAACTGATCTAAAATCCGTCGCCGTTTTTCGACGAACCCTACAAAACCCACGAAACCCCGGTTTAGGCTAAACGAGCCCAAACTCGGCCGTTTCCGCACCAACCGATGTGCAATGGCAGGGAAAATGTGTAGGAGGAAGTGGTGATCCGTCTCCCTTCCTCCACCGAAGAAATCGTGCGCCGAAGTGACTAAACCACGCCGAAAATCACGTCGCGAGCTCGACCGTCGACTTTGAATCCACCGTTCGGGATCGCGCCAAAACTGATCCGATCCTCGCCCGATCGCGCACCTCATGGACCCCACGCCGTCGCCACCTTGCCCACGAGCCTCCTCCGTCTACAGTTGGAGCCGGAAGGGCGAGAGAAGTGAGAAAACGGGAGAGAGAGAGGGTCGCGGTGAAATAAGGAAGGAGGAGAGAGGAAAGGAAAAGAAAAAGAAAGAAATTAGGAAATTTTCCTAATTTTTGAAAATCCGATATTTGAGCCAAAAATCCACTAATTCAGAAAAATATAAAAAAATAGCCAAAACGATCCTCACGAAGAGTACATCGCAGCTGTAACGTCCACGAGTCGATGAACTGAGAAATAAACTCACCGTAGGGTTCCGTAACTAGTACGAGAGAAAAACCCACACAGATCGTAAAACTCAACTCGGGTGCTACAAAAGTGATCTGAAACCCTCCAAAAAGGATCCGAAAAGACCTAATAAAGATCCGACAAGACCCATTAAGCATCCGGGATGTTACATTGATGGGGACATCAAAGCAAGACCACTCATATTTTGTTTTCATTTATCTCCTTTTATATTTGTATGAATACCCTTGTGTTATATGGGTACACAATTGTAAGTCTTAGTGAGTTTTTGTGCAAAATGTCAGTAAGACCAGCAAGGGGGCCCTCACTCCTTCCTCATTGGTCCAAGTGGCACCATTTGGGTCCATGTGGGGTTGGTCAACCCTCCTAGGTGGCATCTAGAAGATTTGACAGGTCAATTAACACATGGGAGACAAATGGACCTAAAAGTCCAAATTCTCCACCCACCTAGTCAAGGGGGCCCCCCCTTTTTTGGCCTCTTTTAATTTTTGAAAAAATGTATTATAACTAATTAGTTCCATACCTTATATACCCCTCCCAACCCTAGATCTTAGGGCATTAGTGGCCATTTTCCATTTATTATATAAGGCATGTATTTCCATTTTTCATGAATTAATGAAGAAGAAAATTTGTTGAATGCATTGGTGCTGGTGCGCCCCTCCCCACTCCTCCTATGGTTCCTTCCGCCTCCTTCAAGATTTCATGGTGGAAACCCCTTCTCCTTAGCCCCTCTGAGTTCCCTCTCCTGCCGCCGCCGCCGCCGTTCGTGCCGCCATCGCGCCGCCACCGCCGCTACATCGGAGTTCTGTCTCCATCAGGACAGAACCTCATCTCCGGATTTTTATCTTTTCTTCTTATTATCTGATCAAGCCCTAATTTTGAGAGTTTGTTTTGTCCATCTCCCTTAACCTCCAGTTCAAATTTTGTGTCATTTGGAAGTCATTAGGTATTTTTCCCATATTTTTGTTTGTCCTCTTAGTAATCTGCCCTTTTGCAGATCTACGGGACAGAGTCACCTTGTCGCATTTTCCCCACCCCCTTAAAATTTTTCAGAAAATCCCACAAAACTACTCAGTGTTCCAAACATATATCCCCTTCCACCATATTTTTCGTGGAGTCTAGAAAATTCATTTGACCCTAGGTCAAAGGTCAGTTTCAGGCAGATCCCTTGCTGCCCTGTGTGTCTATCAGTCCGAGTCAGAAACAAAAATAGTGTTACAGTCATATTCATTTTCTATCTGTTTAGTGGATGGAGATATCAAAATTAAATGTTGTAGATCTATGAGTGCTCTTTCCAACGGTACCAGCCACGTCTCGATCGACCTCCGGATTTGAGCGTCGTAATTCGTGTCGCCGAGGCCTGCAGATCTATTCCCTGTGCAGGTCCAAAATTACAGTCCAGAAGATATTCAGAAATAAATATCAAAAATCAACTTCAGGAGCCGCCCCTTCAGGGAGTCGTTTAGGGATGCCCTGCCATCATCCCAGCCAAGCGACGCCTCCGGAAGATCTCAGGAAGGCGACGTTCCTTTGGAAACCGTTGCTTACTGTCCAGTGAGTCAGCAACCGAGTTGGCGCAGCACCAAGTTGGAATAGTGCCGAGTCGGACCAGCAGGCCGAGTTCGTGCCGTACGCACCTCCAGATTGTTGCCCGTCAACCTAGGGTCGGTCCTCCTGGGCCCCACTTGTAGCCCTTTACCTCCCTGCGTGGAGTGGGTAATAAAATTCACTGTTGTAATTAACTTTTACGTGGCAGAATATGAGGCCCAATTTTTAAGACTATCATGTTATGCACCACACACCTGGTCTGTACGGAGAAAATGAAGGCCCGGAGATTTCTCAACGGGTTGAAACCTCAGTATATTTCGCAATTGGCACCTATGGACTGTTGCATCCCTACGGTTTTGATGATGTCTCACACTATAAATCAATCTTCTATCTCTAGATTAATTCATGTTTCATCATGTAAATGAGTGCAGTTCATATGGTTGTCAGATAACATGCTCTACTTGATTCTGTCTACACTCTGTCTGCAGAGTCTGAACAGTGGTGGGTCGACCCCTCCTTGCTGATGAGTCGACGCCTCAGTACATTAATCATCTTAGTCTGTCCATTCATTGGCCTGTCTATCCAAGTCCATACAACAGGACTATAGCCTGTTTATCTGAAAGTCTATACATCCGGAAAGGGGCCATGTCTATACATTCTTCCTTTGAATTCATTCAAAGTCTATACATCGGCTTGATTGAGTAAGTCTGTACAGCATGCCTTGTTGTTCATAGCCTTTAAAGTCTGTACATCAGCTTCGCATCTGCAAGTCTGTACATCGGCTTCAACTCTCCAAGTTTGTACATCGCCTTCAGACTTTCAAGTCTATACACTCCATGCTCATTCAAGTCTACACATCCACAGTGTATCTTCAAAGTCTGAACACTGTCTCACTCCGTCAAAGTCCATACATTCTCAGCTGACCCCCATGTCTATACAATGGCCTCGTGCTTCTCAAGTCTACACACTGTCTTCGGCCTCAAAGTCTGTACAGTCGCTGCACTGTACAAGTTCATACACTGGCAGCCCTGCAGAAGTCTATACATTGGCTCAGACATTCCAACTCTGTACAATGGTCCTTCGAACACTCCAAGTCTATACAGTCTGCTTTCACGATTCAGAGTCTATACATCGTTCCTCAAAGGCAAAGTCTGTACACTGCTCACCGTCTCTCTAAGCGTCTCACTTGCTAGTCTATACATCGCTGTTGGGCATCAAAGTGTATACACTGCTCATCGTCTCAACTTTCGTCTCACAGAGCATCCATTGACTGTAAAGTCTGTACAGACTTCATCGTCTTGAGAACATCTCATGCCTTTACCAAAGTCTGTACATTGGCAGCCTCTTACCTACGTTGCACTTTGAAGTCTGTACATCGAGTGAAGTTTGTTTAAGTCTATACATCGCATAGCTCTTCATATAGGAAGTCTATACACTGCTTGCAAGTGTTCAAGTCTATACAGCCTGCATGCTTCAAAATGCCAAGTCCATACATTGGCTTTGGGCTGAAGTCTATACTTTGCTTTGGGCAGAGCAAGTCTGTACATCGCACAACTTTCATTCTTTCATTCTATTGTGCATCCTCTTCAAAACGAAGTGTGTACACTCGTTGGCTAACTGTTGAAGTCTGTACACTCAGTTAACCTGCAAGTCTATACACTCTCATTTGAAACACTTGCTTAACTGCTGTTTCAATGTCTACACATTCGATGCCTTCAAGCAGTATTCTCTTCGAAGTCTATTCATCATCGTCTACATTGAAGTCCATACAGTGCATACTGTTGCACTTCAAGTCCATACCCTGAGCTCGCTGAAAAGCCTCAACTCTATACACTCTCACACTGTGACACAATTGCATATTTGGCATCCCTGAGTCTATACACTCGAAGGGCCTCATACGCTTCACAGAAGTCAATACATTTCATCCTTTGTGCTAATGCATTCTTCAGCAAGTCTATACACTGAGTTTGCTTGAAGTCTCACAAGTCTATACACTCCTTCAGTGTACACACTTACTTAACTGATATCCTAATGTCTATACATTCGTATCTGACTGATCTAACTAATCACAATTTTTTGTCTCAGCCTACAGGTGATACAGGTCAATGATTAGGCACGTGAACCAAGGATGATACCTGGCACGTGATCCGAGAAGGCTCTGGAAAGGGAGGGAACGAGACTCCCTCGTGTGAAGGCCTGAAACTCAGGTCGAAAGCCATATAAAAGGTGCCCTCTGCGAAGAGATGGAGTGAACTGGAGAAAAAGCCTAAGAGCAGAATTCCTGAGCAGAAGAAATGAGAGAGAGCCTCCACGTTCTAGAAAGAAGATAGAGAGAAAAGATTAGAGAGCAGTCCTGTGAGAGAAAAGTCTGAGTGAGAGAGAAGAGTCTATTTGCTTCTTCGAAAGCTACATTTTGTATTTGATTTTTCTGAAACGATTTGTGTTCATCGTTGTTCTTGTTTGCATTTCTATTTTTCCTTTTATTTCTTCATATATCTGATCTCGAGTTGTTACCCTCCAGTGTTTGGAGGAAGGTAGTGTTACTCCAGTTTCCCTCTGGGCTGAAGAGGAAGAGAGATCGTAGATCTCTAGTTCTGCTAGTGACGGGTTGTCATTAGCAGGTTCCCTCCAGGTTGGAGGAAGGGAGAGCTATCTCCGGTTCTGTTCTACCTGGTAGCTGGAACATGTTTCAAGCTCTGTGGGTAGCAGAGTTTGGTTGAGGGATTTGTTTCCCTTGGTTATTCAAGTTGTGTGGCAGCACCTTGTTCGCAGACTGAGTCTGCAGGTTTCTAGCATTGGCTAGTGGAATCCTTACTCTAATTGGAGTGAGGGGTGGATGTAGATTGTGGACTACAATCGAACCACCTTAAAATCTCTTGTCTCCTCTGTGGTCTGCTGCAATCGTTGATGCTCTCTATCTGCTTGGCAATGTGCTTGTGTGTGGACGGCCTATTCTAATCGCATCTTATTACTCTGTCTTAGTTTCTCACTGCATTGGCTAATTTGTTTAGCTATATTCGGTAGGGTGATTTTCGAAGGAGTGATTTTCCGCTGAAGTTGTTTAAATAGGGAGTGATCTATTCATCCCCCCCTTCTATATCACGCTTGCTGCGCTAACATTTGGTATCAGAGCAGGTTCGCATCATGTGGGCGAACGGTCAGGAAAATGCTAATGGTCCTAGAAGCTTCATGGCTGAAGGTCAATCCATTAGTCGCCCTCCATTTTTTGATGGTAATAATTATCTGTTTTGGAAGAACATGATGGAAGTGTTTATTAGATCACAGAGCCACAAGCTGCGGAGGGTAATCACGGTTGGCCCATATGATCTGCCACCGAACGAGGATGCGTGGACAGATGACCATGTCAAGCTATCTTCACTCAACTGGACGGCGCTGAACATCATCCAGTGTGCTGTTCACCCAGAGGAATATGCCCGTATAGCTGCCTACAGGACTGCCAAGCGAATGTGGGATGAGCTGCAATTAATCTACGAAGGTACAGCTCAAGTGAAAGCCTCGAAGGTCAACCTCTACACCTCTAAGTATGAACTGTTTAGGATGAATGCAGAGGAGAATATTATTGAGATGTATGCCAGGTTATCCCTTATCACGAACACACTTAAGGGGCTAGGGAAGGATCTAGCTGAGGCAGACATAGTCAGGAAAATTCTTAGATCCTTATCCCCAGCATGGCACACTAAGGCCATCGTGATTGAAGAGTCAAAAGATCTGACGACCTTGATAGTGAATGAACTCATAGGATCCCTCATGACCTATGAGATGAATTTCAAAGGAGGTGGTGAAGGAAGTGATAGGAAGGCTAAGAATGTAGCACTCAAGGCATCTCGCAACAAGAGTAGCAGTAGCAGTAGCAGCAGCAGCAGCAGAAGTAGCGGTGAGTCTGATGGCTTCTCAGATCTCGACCAGAAGGAGCAGGCAATGCTCACACGTCAGTTCAGTAAATTTTTAAGGAGAAAGGGGAAGACCTTTAGGAGAAAAAAGCCATACTCCTTTAACAAGAATGTTGAATCTACCAATTATAGGGATAGAAATCCTAAGAGACTGACCTGTTATCATTGTAACAAACAGGGACACATGAAAGGCGAATGCCCAGATCTTCAGAAGAAGGATCCCTACTTCCAGAAGAAGAACACAAAAGTGCAGAAGAAGAAGAAGCCGCAGGCGATGGTATGCACATGGAGCGAGGAGGAAGAAGATCCTGAAGATACTTCCTCAGAGGAGCATGAAGAAGGAATTTGCCTTATGGCAAACAGTGAAGAGGAGGTAACCAATGTTTTTGAAAATTTTACGATTGATGACTGGGAAGATGCTTATGCTGAGTTATTAGATAAGTTCAATTCTCTTAGTAAAGAGCATAGGGTTCTGAAAAGAAAATTTAATACTAATGTTGAAGAACAAACCTAGGTCTGTGAGGAAAATCAGAAACTAAAAGAGCAACTAGAAGAAATGACCTCACTAAGAAAAGAAAATGATAAGCTCAAGGGAGAAAACCAGGACAGTCAAAATCAGTTGAATGAACTCAAAATACGAATTGAAGAAAGCTTAAATGAAAGTAGAGTGAACTCAGAAAAATACGAAGCTGTTAAGAAAGTCAATGGTGAACTTCTAAAAAATTCTGAGTCCCTTCAAAAGAAGCTGGAAGACAAACAGAAAGTCTTGGAAAAGTTTGTCCAAGGAAAATCCAGTCTGGATGCAATACTGGGGGCTAGGGTTAATTTCAATAAGGAGGGTCTAGGCTATGACCCATCTAACAAAAGACCCTTACAATTCAAAACCATTACCTTCTGCCCAGAGAAGGGAAAAGAAAAGCTGGACACACCATCCAGCTCAAAGAGCAGTAAGGGAACTCAAGGTCAGAAGGAAAATTCTAAAAACAGTGCTGATCAACATTTTAAAATGGGAATGAATTTTATGAAAAATTTCACTAAGCCTACAAATCAGAACATAAATGATAAATGGATCAAGCAAGGGGATCAGAAGAAAAGATGGAAGTACTACAATCAAATGGGTCCAAAGAGGACCTACTGGAGAAATGATCATCATCTTCAAAAATCTGCTGATCAACAAACTTACAGGAGATATTCTAGAAATGGCAAGCCTAATGTATGGAATAAAACTTACTTTTCCAGACCAGCCGGCTATAATTTCAATAAAACAGAAGTAAAGGTGCCAGAGAAAATAATGTTGAAGCAAATCTGGATTCCTAAACATTTGATCAGTGAATTGAACAATGTCTTTGGACCCAATTCATCTTGGGTTCCAAATCACTTTGCTTGACTTTGTTGTGTAGGTCGGCCTGGTAGCTGAAGACAACAAGTGGTACCTTGACAGTGGCTGCTCCAGGCACATGACAGGTGACCGATCCAAGTTCAGCAAGATAGAGATGAAGGTAGGGGGTCTGGTCAAGTTTGGAGGAAAGAACAAAGGTAAGATTATTGGAGTTGGTACAGTGGGTAAGTCTTCCACAAACTCCATTGAAAAAGTTCTACTTGTGGAAGGTCTGCAACACAACCTGATTAGCATTAGTCAGTTATGTGACAAGGGTAAAAGGGTTGTATTTGATGATAATTCATGCAAAATCTTTGAAATAAATTCTGATGTGGTTAAATTTGTAGCCAACAGGATCAATAATGTCTACATAGTAGACTTAGATGAGGAATCTGAACCCAATATTTGTTTATCTGCCAATTCTAAAAATGATGTTTACGAATGGCATAGACGTCTAGGTCATGCTAGCTTTACTACTTTAAATAAATTGGTCAAGCATGATTTAGTTAGAGGCATGCCTAGAATTAAATTCAATTCTATATCAAAATCATGTGATGCCTGTGCTCTAGGCAAACAGACCAGAAATTCCTTTAAATTAAGATCTGAGCCATTGTCTACTAGACCAATGGAACTTCTCCATATGGACCTTTTCGGTCCCACTAGAACTCAGAGTCTTAATGGAAACAGGTTTGGCTATGTCATCATAGATGACTTCTCTAGATATTCATGGATATTCTTGTTAGCAAATAAAAGTGATGCATTTCAAAAGTTTAATATGTTCTTCAATAAGGTCAAACAAGAAGGAAAACACAAGATCTGTACTATTCAATCTGATCATGGAGGTGAGTTTGAAAACTCCATGTTTTCTGATCTTTGTGAAAGAGAGGGACTAACTCACTGGTTTTCTTCTCCCATGACACCTGAACAGAATGGGATTGTGGAGAGAAGAAATAGAACTGTGATGGAGATGGCCCGAACCATGCTGATTGAAAGTAAGTTACCAAGAAGGTTTTGGGCAGAAGCGGCCAATACAGCAACTTACATAATCAATAGGGCCATGGTAAGACCCATTCACAAGAAAACACCCTATGAGCTTCTAAAAGGTAAGAAACCAAACTTGTTTCATTTCAGAACTTTTGGAACAAAATTTTTTATTCATAACAATGACAAGAAAGATTTAGACAAGTTTGAAGCTAAAAGCTCCCCTGGAATATTTTTAGGTTACTCTGAAGTGTCAAGGGCATATAGGGTATTTAACATATCAGATCAGAAAGTGGAAGAGTCTCCACACATTATTTTTAGTGAAAAGAAAGGTGTGTCTAACATTGAAAATTTTGACAGGGACTCTAATAATGATGGGGAATTCCTAGGAGACCAAGAAGAAGAGAAGACTCATCCGAGTGGAACAACAAATCCCCTCAATCAGGAAGGGCCAAGAGAAACATGTGAGTTTTCAACCAATGTTAGATTTCTTAAAGACCATCCGATAGATAATGTCATAGGCAATCCTGAAGATCCTCTTCGGACTAGGTCTCATTTTAGGAATGTGAATAATGAAGACTTAATTGCTTTAGTCTCACAAATTGAACCCAAATCAATAGAAGAGGCCTTGGCTGATCAAGCTTGGGTCAATGCCATGAGTGAGGAATTAGGCCAGTTCGAAAGAAATAATGTCTGGGAACTTGTTCCAAGACCAGATAATGTCAATATCATAGGAACTAAGTGGGTGTTCAAAAATAAAATGAATGAAGACGGAGTCATCTCAAGGAATAAGGCCAGATTAGTAGCCAAGGGCTACTGTCAGGAATTTGGTGTAGATTTCGATGAATCCTATGCACCTGTTGCTAGGATGGAGGCTATAAGACTGTTGCTTGCTTTTGCATGCTCAAAGAACATAAAACTCCAACAAATGGATGTTAAAAGTGCTTTTTTAAATGGAGTCATTAAGGAAGAAGTTTTTATTGAACAACCCCCTGGATTTCAATTTTCTCCTCAACCTGACCAAGTTTTCAGGTTAAACAAAGCCTTGTATGGTCTAAAGCAGGCTCCAAGAGCATGGTATGAAAGATTGACTGAATTTCTGATCAACAAGGGCTACAAAAGAGGTAAGGTTGATCAAACTCTATTTACCAAGGGTACAAATAGAGATCTCATCATAGTTCAGGTATATGTAGATGACATAGTATTTGGATCAACTAAGCATGAACTATGTGATGAATTTTCTAAAATGATGTCTGCTGAATTTGAAATGAGTTTGGTTGGTGAACTAAAATACTTTCTTGGCTTGCAGGTACAGCAGCTAGAGGATGGGTGCTTCATCAACCAGACCAAATACACATTGGAACTGTTCAAGAGGTTTGGTATGGAAAACTTAAAGCACATTACAACACCCATGGGTACAAATACCTCACTGGATGCAGATGAGACAGGTAAAGAAGTAAATGCCAAACTTTATCGAGGTATGATTGGATCTCTTCTTTACTTGACAGCTTCTAGACCTGATATACAATTCAGTGTAGAAATGTGTGCAAGGTATCAGTCTAGACCTACTGAATCACATTTAGCTGCAGTGAAAAGAATTTTCAGATACTTGTCAGCTACTCATTCTCTTGGATTATGGTTTCCTGCATCACACACATTTAACTTAGTTGCATACACAGATGCTGATTATGCAGGCTGTAAACTAGACAGGAAAAGCACTTGTGGTCACTGTGAATTTTTGGGTGGGTGTTTAGTGTCTTGGGGCTCCAAGAAACAACATTCTATGGCCCTCTCCACTGCAGAAGCTGAATATGTAGCTGCAGGGAGTTGTGGAACACAAGTCATATGGATTAAACACCAGCTTCAGGACTACCAAGTAGACCTGGGATGTACACCTATCTATTGTGATAACACAAGTGCCATTAATCTTGCCAAAAATCCTGTTTTGCATTCACGCACCAAACACATAGAGATAAGGCATCATTTCATAAGAGATGAGGTTTCTAAACGCAATTTTGAACTGATTCATGTAGGCACAGATAATCAGATTGCTGACATCTTCACTAAACCTTTGGATAATGAAAAATTCGCAACACTGAGAAGAGAATTAGGCTTATACAAACTGTGAAGTCTGTTCTTTTTGTGAGGGGGAGTTCTGTCTATCTGTTGGTTAGCTTTCAGGACTGCTTTGAGTGAGGGGGAGCTGAGTTCTGTGAGAGGAAGAGCTCTTTGACAGATTCAAAAAGTTTGACCAGATATGTGTCTTTGCTGAGTTTCATGACAGATCTAGTATGGTTCTCTCAGACAGTAGAATGTCACTCAATTCTTAAGTCTATAAGTCAGTGATTCTAAAATCTAGTCAGAATCTTTCCTTTAGTATTCTTTCAGAGATCTGGATTAATTGTAAAAGGTATATCTTCCTACATTGTTACTAATTCTGGTTCAGGGCAAAACTTGTATGTCTTGATATCTGACCCAATCAGCTTAAAATCTAGACTTCAAGACTCACTTCAAGAAATAGTCCTTCTGGTATTGTTTTCAATCATTCTATCTCTTTAACACAAGGGCTTAACTGAACAAACATGTCTTGTTTCGGGCACTGAGAAACTGGGAGTTTCATCAATGAAATGAATATTTGTCCTATGTCATGAGGTGTCAAATGCTTAAAAATGAATGAAAAGACATGACAGAGCAATGGTGGCTTGCTGGTGAGTAACTGGGGACTCTGACCTCTAATCAAGGTGTTTACTCATGTCAAAAGCCATAGTTACTAACTATGTTCCTTAATAAATAAATAAAAAAGGGGAAGTAATGAGGTACTCACTCTTAGTAACTGGGGATTCAGGCCTCTAATCAAGGTGTCTCTCTAATGTCAAAAGAGTGAATCACCAACTTACTCATTGATCTTCTTGAAAAACATCTCAAAAAATTCCTTGTTGTTGTGCAACTAATGGATTGCTTGTCCTCAATACCTTGAGAACACCTCTCTAAATTTGTCTCTTGCTGTCTTGTAGGATAGTTGAATGCTCAGCTATATCAGGCCATACTTGTTAACTCCTGCTCTAAATCATACACTTTGTATGCTGATAAACCTTTCTATCATTCTATGTCTCAATTGTGTACGGGAGTTTACAGAATCTTTACTTGAGTTTAGAACCTCACTTATTCTCTTAAGACCTACTCATGACTTTCTGCACTAAGCAGTTACTGCACTTTGTCCTCATGTCTCCAGCACTTTCATATATTCTGCATTTCCTTTTGCTGATGTCAAAGGGGGAGAGAAGTTTAGCAATATCAGTAGATCAGATCATGATCAGATCATGAGTTTAGGGGGAGATTTGTCTTGTGAGGAAAAGAGCTGAGAGTGAGTTGTGGGGGAGTGGTTTTTGAGAAAGAAAGAATTCTGCAGTAGCAGTTAATTTGTCTGTGCTTGCACTTGCTTTGAATTTGCTTTGTTTGTTGAAGCTGCAGTTAATTGCTTGATATGCCATGATATTGCTTGATTCATAGTGTTGCCATCATCAAAAATGGGGAGATTGTTGCATCCCTACGGTTTTGATGATGTCTCACACTATAAATCAATCTTCTATCTCTAGATTAATTCATGTTTCATCATGTAAATGAGTGCAGTTCATGTGGTTGTCAGATAACATGCTCTACTTGATTCTATCTACACTCTGTCTGCAGAGTCTGAACAGTGGTGGGTCGACCCCTCCTTGCTGATGAGTCGACGCCTCAGTATATTAATCATCTTAGTCTGTCCATTCATTGGCCTGTCTATCCAAGTCCATACAACAGGACTGTAGCCTGTTTATCTGAAAGTCTATACATCCGGAAAGGGGCCATGTCTATACATTCTTCCGTTGAATTCATTCAAAGTCTATACATCGGCTTGATTGAGTAAGTCTGTACAGTATGCCTTGTTGTTCATAGCCTTTAAAGTCTGTACATCAGCTTCACATCTGCAAGTCTGTACATCGGCTTCAACTCTCCAAGTCTGTACATCGCCTTCAGACTTTCAAGTCTATACACTCCATGCTCATTCAAGCCTATACATCCACAGTGTATCTTCAAAGTCTGAACACTGTCTCACTCCGTCAAAGTCCATACATTCTCAGCTGAACCCCATGTCTATACAATGGCCTCGTGCTTCTCAAGTCTACACACTATCTTCGGCCTCAAAGTCTGTACAGTCACTGCACTGTACAAGTTCATACACTGGCAGCCCTGCAGAAGTCTATACATTGGCTCAGACATTCCAACTCTGTACAATGGTCCTTCGAACACTCCAAGTCTATACAGTATGCTTTCACGATTCAGAGTCTATACATCGTTCCTCAAAGGCAAAGTCTGTACACTGCTCACCGTCTCTCTAAGCGTCTCACTTGCTAGTGTATACATCGCTGTTGGGCATCAAAGTGTATACACTGCTCATCGTCTCAACTTGCGTCTCACTGAGCATCCATTCACTGTAAAGTCTGTACAGACTTCATCGTCTTAAGAACATCTCATGCCTTTACCAAAGTCTGTACATTGGCAGCCTCTTACCTACGTTGCACTTTGAAGTCTGTACATCGAGTGAAGTTTGTTTAAGTCTATACATCGCATAGCTCTTCATATAGGAAGTCTATACACTGCTTGCAAGTGTTCAAGTCTATACAGCCTGCATGCTTCAAAACGCCAAGTCCATACATTGGCTTTGGGCTGAAGTCTATACTTTGCTTTGGGCAGAGCAAGTCTGTACATCGCACAACTTTCATTCTTTCATTCTATTGTGCATCCTCTTCAAAACGAAGTGTGTACACTCGTTGGCTAACTGTTGAAGTTTGTACACTCAGTTAACCTGCAAGTCTATACACTCTCTCATTTGAAACACTTGCTTAACTGCTGTTTCAATGTCTACACATTCGATGCCTTCAAGCATTGTTCTCTTCGAAGTCTATTCATCATCGTCTACATTGAAGTCCATACAGTGCATACTGTTGCACTTCAAGTCCATACACTGAGCTCGCTGAAAAGCCTCAACTCTATACACTCTCACACTGTGACACACTTGGCTATTTGGCATCCCTGAGTATATACACTCGAAGGGCCTCATACACTTCACAGAAGTCCATACATTTCATCCTTTGTGCTAATGCATTCTTCAGCAAGTCTATACACTGAGTTTGCTTGAAGTCTCACAAGTCTATACACTCCTTCAGTGTACACACTTAACTGATATCCTAATGTCTATACATTCGTATCTGACTGATCTAACTAATCATAGTTCTTTGTCTCAGCCTGCAGGTGATACAGGTCAATGATTGGGCACGTGAACCAAGGATGATACCTGGCACGTGATCCGAGAAGGCTCTGGAAAGGGAGGGAACGAGACTCCCTCGTGTGAAGGCCTGAAACTCAGGTCGAAAGCCATATAAATGGTGCCCTCTGCGAAGAGATGGAGTGAACTGGAGAAAAAGCCTAAGAGCAGAATTCCTGAGCAGAAGAAAAGAGAGAGAGCCTCCATGTTCCAGAAAGAAGATAGAGAGAAAAGATTAGAGAGCAGTCCTGTGAGAGAAAAGTCTGAGTGAGAGAGAAGAGTCTATTTACTTCTTCGGAAGCTACATTTTGTATTTGATTTTCTGAAACGATTTGTGTTCATCGTTGTTCTTGTTTGCATTTCTGTTTTTCCTTTTATTTCTTCATATATCTGATCTCGAGTTGTTACCCTCCAGTGTTTGGAGGAAGGGAGTGTTACTCCGGTTTCCCTCTGGGCTGAAGAGGAAGAGAGATCGTAGATCTCTAGTTCTGCTAGTGACGGGTTGTCATTAGCAGGTTCCCTCCAGGTTGGAGGAAGGGAGAGCTATCTCCGGTTCTGTTCTAGCTGGTAGCTGGAACAGGTTTCAAGCTCTGTGGGTAGCAGAGTTTGGTTGAGGGATTTGTTTCCCTTGGTTATTCAAGCTGTGTGGCAGCACCTTGTTCACAGACTGAGTCTGCAGGTTTCTAGCAATGGCTAGTGGAATCCTTACTCTAATTGGAGTAAGGGGTGGATGTAGATTGTGGACTACAATCGAACCACCTTAAAATCTCTTGTCTCCTCTGTGGTCTGCTGCAATCGTTGATGCTCTCTATCTGCTTGGCAATGTGCTTGTGTGTGGACGGCCTATTCTAATCGCATCTTATTACTCTGTCTTAGTTTCTCACTGCATTGGCTAATTTGTTTAGCTATATTCGGTAGGGTGATTTTTGAAGGAGTGATTTTCTGCTGAAGTTGTTTAAATAGGGAGTGATCTATTCATCCCCCCCTTCTATATCACTCTTGCTGCGCTAATATGGACGTGTAAGCTTATTCCAAAATGGTTAGGCGAGCACAACTATTGGAGGACGCCACGGAGTTATCCGACCGGATCCGTGGGAGAGACAAGAAGGAACATGTCAAAAGTTCTGAATCATTCAAGGCCCCATCTACAAAGAAGAGGTCTAATGTTGGAGGAGATCATTCCAAAGACAAAAAGTTGAAGACGAATGATAATCCATTTGCCATTACCACCATACCATCCAAGGAGGTCTGCAAGCACTGCAACATGGCCGGGCATAAGGTCAAAGAATGCTGGAGGAGATTGGGAGCTTGTCTCCGTCGCGGGAGCCATGACCACCGGATTTCTGAGTGTCCTTTATTGAATGAGCAAGCCAACAACGAGAAGCACCCGGTGAAGAAACAAGGCCGTCTCCAAGCATTACAAGAGGCGGAGCAAAGTGAAGGCGGAATTATGGAAGGTACATTAAATATTTGTTCCAAGACTGCTCTTGTCCTATTTGATACCGGTGCAACTCAGTCATTTATTTCTCGGAGTTTTGCTATTTCATTATCTGTGGAACCTGTTCTATTAAAATCGGAACTAGTTATTTCCAGCCCCATTGGAACTAGATCCGAAATTAAATACCATTATCCGGATAGTGAAGTCTTAGTCGGAGAATATAATTTGCCTATCGATCTGGTATGTATGGACATGAAAGGATACGATGTCATTCTAGGTGTCGATTAGCCATCTACACACAAGGCGGTTATAGATTGCCGAAATGGTAGAATCATTTTTGGTGAATACCCCAAGCTTGTCTACTCTAGTTCCCGGAGTCGTGGCAAGTTACCCCTTATTTCGGCTCTTCGAGCTAGCAAACTTATAAGGAGAGGATGTGTTGCATTCCTAGCCTTTGTAACTGTAATGGAGCTTAAGGGATTGAAGCTAGGAGATATCCGTGTGGTTGGGGATTTCCCCGATGTGTTTCCCGAGGATTTGCCCTGTCTACCCCCAGAAAGGGAAGTTGCTTTTATGATTGATCATGTCCCTAGTGCTGGCCCTATTTCAAAGGCACCTTATAGGATGTCCCCCGCTGAATTGAAGGAGCTAAAGGAATAATTAATGGAGCTATTGAAGAAAGGATTCATTAGGCCAAGTACATCCCCGTGGGGAGCGTCAGTCTTATTTGTCAAAAAGAATGATGGATCTATGAGGTTGTGCATAGATTATCGGCAATTAAACCAACTTACTATCAAGAACATGTACCCACTGTCGAGGATCGACGAATTATTTGATCAAATTTCAGGGGCTCAATATTTTTCAAAGATTGATCTCAGGTCTAGATATCACCAATTAAGGATCAAGGAGTAGGATATTCATAAAACGACATTTCGAAGTAGGTATGGGCATTATGAATTTACTGTTATGTCTTTTGGACTAACAAATGCCTCTGCAGCCTTTATGCAGTTGATGAACAGCATATTCAGGCCTCATCTGGATCAATTTATTGTGGTATTCATTAATGATATTTTTATATACTCCAAGTCTGAGGAGGATCATGAAGAACATTTGAGGATTGCATTGCAATTATTCAGGGACAATCAGCTCTATGCAAAATTCAGCAAGGGTGATTTCTGGCTCGAGGAAGTATCGTTCTTAGGCATGTGATTTCAAAGAGGGGAATTTCTGTGGATCCATCAAAGGTCGAGGCGGTGAAGAATTGGGAAAGACCCATTAATGCTACCGAAATCCATAGTTTTTTGGGTCTGGCTGGCTACTACAGGTGTTTCATTAAGGACTTCTCCAAAATTGCCGTTCCTTTGACAAGGTTGACAAGGAAAGAGAATCCTTATGTATGGACCAAAGATTGTGAAGAAAGCTTCCAAACATTGAAAGACCGTCTGACTATTGTGAAGGAAATGACAATGTAGATATAGAATGGGGGGTTGAATAGATCTGTGTCTTTTATAACAACTTAAGCAAATTTTAAATCTAGGCTAAGAAATAACAAGAGCTCATCTAACATATTAACACTACTAGGTTCGCACTATAAGTAAAATGAAACCTCAAACAGTTCAAGCACAACAATCACAACAGTAGATACTCAACCACACACACACAATTAGAATGAGGATAGATGAGATGGAGTTCAAACACGGGACACCAAGGTTTTTAGGTGGTTCGATTGCTTTCAATAATCTACATGCACCCCTCACCTGATGAAGATGAGGTTTCACTAGCAATTGCTAAACCACGGAAAAACTCCGCTACATATGCTAATCCCACAGCTTACCAACGGAGGAACATGCTCCTCCCTTCCTCTGAACACACAAAGGGAAATTGTTCTCACCAGCCTTGATGAACACCCCCTAACTCTACCCCAGTAGAGCTAGCAATGCTGCCCAACGACATCACACAAGGTCCTACCTCGCAACCTGGTCTACTGACTGAAGTCCCGCGATCAATGACACCCAAGGGGGGGGTGAATTGGGTGATTCAATATTTTAAGAAAACTTTTATCCGATTTAAAATAGATGTGATAAAGTAGCAAATAGAAATTCAGATCTGTATAATTACAAATTAGATCTATCAAAATCTATCGCCACGATAGTTCTTCGGTACTAGACGGAGGTATGAATCCAAGGATTCTGCTCACACAAGGTGCTATCGTCTTGACAAGACTGGCCTTGTCAATTCAAAAACACTTTTCAATATACCAAAGATCTACTTATAGAACAGATCGATTTGTGCTAGATCTGAAGAGACAAATGCGGAAGAGATAATATGCAATATTAATCACACAGAATGGGAGTAGAAGAATTGAATAAAACCACACAGCTCAAACCACAAGACACAAGGAATTTTAAGGTGGTTCGGATGCAACGATGGCAACCTACGTCCACCCCTCACCAAAACCCGGTGAGGCTTCACTGCTGGAAAACCAGCACGGGGAAGACTCCCCAACATGGAGCAAAGCTCCAACATACACGGGAATAAATCCCAACACGGAGCAACGCTCCAACACACACACACGGGGACGCACGCCAACACACACACACACACACACACACACGGAGACGGAGTCTCCAACACGATCCGACGGCCGAATCAACAACACCCACACACACTACAACAGATGTAGTACTCTAAACACACAAACACCCGGATCTAAATAGATCCACAACACACATGCAGATCTGAAGAGATCCATACACAACCATGAATCTGAACGAGACAACCCACACAACTATGGATCAGAATCGATCCACACACAACTACGGATCTGAACCGATCCACACACACAGAAATGTTTACGGATTACAAGGAATACAACTTTGAAGCACAAGACACTTAAGAGAATGAAACACAAATGAAAGACTTCGGATTTAGGCTCCCCCTTAGTATATAACACAGATCTTGAATGAAGCTTGAATCTCCACTTGATTTCCACTTGATTGGCTTCAGAATGATCTTCAAAAACTTGAGGTTTGATGAAGAATAGCTGGACGAATTACTGTTCACGGAATGTTTGTAGCAGCCTTCTCTCTCTCTTGATAGCCTCCTTTTAATCCTCTTGAGTGGTTAGGGTTTTTGACCCCAAGGAGATGTTTTTATACATCTTAAGTGGTCAAGAGACAAGCCAGGAACCAGATCCACGAATCATGGCATGTCTGGTGGCTTTGGGATTAAAAAATCCAAGGAGAAGGGCTTCCCACGTTGAAGAAACACAAAGTCAACAATTGCAGCCTCGGGGGGGTTCGATCGACCGGAAGACATAGGGTGGTCGACCTAACTTTTACAGGAAATTTTTCAGGGAACATTGGGAAGTTCTTTCGACCTAAGCCTATGGTTCGGTCGACCTAACTTTTCTGCATTTCTAGATTTTCAGATTTCAGCCCCAAACTCCATTGCAACCCTTCCAAACTCTGTGGCATCAAGCTCCTTTGATCTTGGAGAGTTTATATTGAGTATTTTGACCTACAAAAATATAGAAAAAGGATTAGAATTTTATCTCAATAATCCATATGATAAATGCATGAAGTACATATATGAAAGAACATAAACTAGGTGAATGTGAGCACATTGAAACACGAGTGTTCTAAACTAAAGATCAAAAATCACATGAGTGAAATGCGAGTTGTGCAAACTTGTCTTCTATACAAAACCATGCAAGGTCATTCACTTTGATCCCATCTACCACTTAATCAATAGCCATGTGATTAAAACAATAAATCAATATATCACGAGGCCACCAATTTCATGAAGAATTCAAACTATGCAACTAGCATAAAAACCTTATGATGAATATGCATGAAAGCCCAAGCAAGAACTCAGTTCTCCTCAACCTTATGAGACCATTAAGAACACAATGGCTTAATACTTCAAGAGAGTTATACATGAAAGATCATCAAGTTTTGTATCAATGAATTAAGCGCATATCAAGCCCAAAATTCCCATATGAAAATCAACTTCATAATCCATGCATTTTACCAAACATGCATGAGCCTCAAGGACCATTTACATCCCAACCATAATTAAACATGGTCCATGTAAGAATTGCAATAAGTATAATCATGAAATCCCACTATCATCAAAAACATATGGAAGCATAAAAACATATGCAAGCATGCATAAAGTTCTTCCACATACACACACAATATTTTGTTCTCATCAAAACCAAAACCAAGAGGGAGCACAACGAACCCAACATAACAATCTCCCCCTTTTTGATGATGGCAAAATATTGTGGCATCAATCTCAATCCAAACTATCTCAATCAACCTCAATCCAAAAGCAATCTTTTCTCCCCCTTTGGCATTATCAAAAAGTGGGGGTGAAAGTAGTGAAGTTCAAATTTCATCAAGACGAACAAGACGGATTCAATAGCAAAGCAGGGGCAAGATGACATATCAAATGAGTTTCTTTGATTTTCAAATTTCAAATTTTTAGTTTTCTAGTGAAATGCATGAAACTAAATGCATATAAATGATGACAAATGAGATGTATTTTATGCAACCAAGCAAATATATATATATATATATATACCTGTAACATATCTCCCCCTTACTTATTTAAGAAGGGAATAGGTATAGGAAAGGTGCATGAGAGTCATGACAACCGGAATGTTCATATATAACACCTAGGAGGTTGTGCAATCATATAGGAAAAATCATGCAATAGTCAATGCAGTCAATCAATTTTTTGAATACATATTAAATCAAATTCCCAAATGTGTAAGTGAATAACATGAAAAATGACTATAGCTATATGGATATTCAGATTTTCAAATCAACACAATGAGATATTACACAATTTGCATTTCAATTTATGAGAACAGTGTATCGGAGGCTACGCTCTACCTCAATAATTTATGAGAACAGTGTATCTGCATTGCACAATCTGCATTTCAATAAATATTCCCAACTGCTTATTTTACACCGAAGACCACCTATTTGTCACCCTTAATTCGTAGCTATTGCCCTTTTTAGCAAACGGGTAACTGAAGGTTTTTCTTTCTTGCAGACTGAGGTGGAGTCGGCTTCAAGGCTTCTTGGAGTTGGCTTCTCTTCTTCAAACTTCTTCTTTTTGGCTTGACACAGGTTGTGTTGCTCCCTGAATTTCTCTGCTCTAATATCTTTTCATGCATTTGGCCTGAAAAATAATTGTATTCAGCAAACTGAAATATGATGGTTATGATTTAATGTGCGGAATATGAGGAGTAATTTGTGCAGGAATGCATTTGAATATTTTCAAACTTTAGAACAAAATTACTTCATGTTGGTTTGACATCATCAAAACAAGACTATACCCAACATACTGCTCCAGTACTCGCATTACTTGAAGGAGAGAAGTTTGAAGTATATACCGATGCATCTGGTGTCAGACTAGGTTGCGTATTGATGCAACAAGGGAAAGTAATTGCATATTCTTCTCGGCAATTGAAGAAGCATGAAGAAAATTACCCAGTGCATGATCTCAAGCTAGCCACAGTGGTTTTTGCTTTGACGATCTGGAGGCACTACCTTTACGAAGAACAATTCATTATATACTCCGATCATAAAAGTTTAAAATACTTATTTTCTCAAAAGGAGTTGAACATGAGGCAAAGGCGCTGGCTAGAATATCTCAAGGACTTTGACTTCTCTATACAATATCATCTAAGAAAGGGTAACCCCGTAGCTGATGCCCTTAGTCGAAAGCCGAGAGCACTATTGGCCAGTTGCATGATTCAAGAATGGAAGATGCTAGAATAATTCTCTAAGTTGAATCTCAATATAGACAAGGAGAAAGGATGTGTTACTCTATCCCACATGAGCTTACATTCTAACTTACTCTCCGAGATCAAAGAGTTACAAGATGATGACCCGATAATAGTGGAGATTAAAAGCAAGCTAAATGAGCAACCCGATTTCAAGCTGGCACCTGATGGAAGACTATTATTTTATGAAAGAACTTGTGTACCAGACTGTCCTGAAGTTAAGAACAAGATCTTAGAAGAAGCTCACCGATCAAGGTACACTATTCACCCTGGTGCTACCAAAATGTATCAAGACTTGAAGAGGAACTTTTGGTGGCCCAACATGAAAAGAGAAGTGGCGGATTTTGTTTCCCGCTGTCTCACTTGCCAATAGGTTAAGGCGGAACACCTAAAGCCCGTCGGTAAATTACATCCCTTAGAGATTCCTAAGTGGAAGTGAGAAGATATAGGGATGAACTTCATCATGGGTTCGCCTAAAACAAAGGGCGGACATGACAGAATATGGGTAATTATTGATCGGTTGACAAAGTCTACACATTTTCTACCCATCAAGAGTTGATGGTCGGTAGATGTACTAGCAACTTTGTATGTCAAGGAGGTTGTCAGATTGCACGGATTTCCTATTTCAATAGTGTCTGACTGAGACCCGCGCTTCACCTCACACTTCTGGAAGGGTCTACAACATTCATTAGGGACGAGATTAAATTTCAGCACTGCATTTCATCCCCAAATGAATGGTCAGACAGAAAAGATAAATCTAGTAGTGAAAGACATGCTCAGAGCTTGTGTCATAAATTTTGGTGGAAGTTGACACGATCATCTGTCTCTGGTTGAATTTGCCTACAACAATAGCTATCAAGCTAGCATTCAAATGGCACCATTCGAGACATTGTACAGAAGGAGTTGCCGCTCACCAATATGTTGGGATGAAGTTGGGAAAAAATAACTTCGAGGCCCGGAGCTAGTAAGGGACACAACTGAAAAGGTGCAAATCATTAGAGAAAGACTTCAGATGGCTCAGTCGAGACAAAAGACATATGCCGATACTAGAAGAGAGACCTAGAGTTCCAAGTTGGAGACCACGTATTCCTAAGGTTTCCCCAAGTCGTGGAATTCGACGATTCAGTTTCAAGGGCAAGCTTACATCGAGATATATCAGCCCCTTTGAAGCTCTGGAAAGCATTGGCGAGGTCGCCTACCAGATCGCCTTGCCACCTCAACTATCTGAAGTCCATAATGTATTCAATGTCTCAATGCTGAAAAGATATGTCCATGATCCATATCACATTATAGATCATGATGATCTGGTAATACGAAAGGACCTGACGTATGAGCAAAAGTCGCTGAGGATACTGGATCGCGAGGTACGTCAGCTCCGGAACAAGACTATTCCCATGGTGAAGGTTCAATGGAACAAATGTCTAGAACAAGAGACCACATGGGAAATCGAAGAATCAATGTGAAGGAGATTCCTGGAACTATTCTAATTGTAAGTAATTGCACCCTCCACGTTACTATGTAATGAATTTGGAGACCAAATTCTTTTAAGTGGAGGAGGGTGTAGCTCTCTGATAAAACATAAAGAATAAAATCTATACAAAAAAATCATCAAAATAATAAATTTTATAAATAAGAAGTCCAACCCAACTAATGTTAGGACTAAAAGGCCCTATTAAACTCTAAAGGCCTTTAACCCAATGGTTAATGGGCTTTGAAGAAAAGAAAATCCTATAGGTGGGTAAGTGGGCTTTTCCATTAAACCTATATGCATATGGTAAAGGCTTTTAGTGTTGGGCTTTTGAGGGCTTTCTTATTAAACTTATATACATAATGGAGTGTTTACACTAAAGCCCTTGTGATTTTCCAAAGGCCCGTTCAAACAGAGGTTTGGATAGGTCGACCTGTGAATGGGTGTTTTAGGGTTTGTTCGATCAAAACACAGGTAGTGGCTGCTGTTTGGGTAAGAAGGGTTTAGAGATAAACCTTACGAGTTTTAGGACTCTAACTAAGGGAAAACGATAAAGCCAATCTCAGAAACTTTAACATAAGCTAGGATTCTCATTCCAAACCCTATAAATAAAACCCCATGCGGAGCAACACGTTGCTGTTGCTACTGTTCGAAGGGAGGAAGAGGCTGTTCGTGGTGTCTTCATCCTTCTGCATCCCCTTCTTCCTCTGTTCATCTTCCTTCTTCGTTCCAACAGAAAGGTAGGTTTTCTCTCCGGACAAAACCCTTAATTAGCATGCATGCAAGTGAACTGGATCATCCATCGTAGTATAATCACGTTCTTGTAAAGTCCTCTGCATGTTTTATGTACTATTTTTGCCGTTCTGCATGATTTAGAATCTGCGACCACGGTAGTGGGCACAAATTAAATCTGCGCCTGTGAAGCAGACACAAACTCTTGTAGTTGCGTTAGTCTAACGGACATAAATTGATTTACATTAACTACCCTGACGCAAGTTCCTTATGTGATTTAATAATTAACCAACATTAAAATTGAATATCTATTGAACCATGATGCATAAAATTAACTTGTGCATATGTTTAGAATCCCTGCAATTTTCTCTTAATTTTCATGTTTCTAGTTTCCTAAAAAACCTTATAGATTAAAAGTAGCACTATTCATCCCTTATTAAAAGAAATGAACAGTGACTGCATTAAATGCTGGATTTTGCGTCTGGATTATTGACGCGAGATCATAGAATCTGCGCCCTTCTAAAAGGATGCAACTTCTTTTGATCTATGGAATATGAACTGTATGAAAGGATTGTGCGTCTAGAGGGCAGACGCATATTCAGGATTCTGCGCCTCTTCATAGAGACAAAATTTTGACGTCTGTCTATCTTCTGACGTTCAAAAGTTTTAACGTCCAGCTCCTGGATGCAAATTAAAGAAGTTACGCCCTTGTAAACTGATGCAAATTCTTCATGTTCTGGCACTTAAGGGAATTGACGTCTGTGCGCCATACGCTACCTATTATTTTGGTACCTCTCTATAGAGATGTTAATTAATGAGCGTCTATCACTCTTACGTTAATTTTCTCTTTTATTCCAGAAGAAAATTGATTTTAATGAATTGATGACATGACCGTGGATGCTAATTCCAAGAATTAACGCCTGCTGCCACTGACGCCAATTCTTTGCAGAACTGTTTTATCGCGTTTTGATCCTCAACCTTGGATCTTTTGGCACCATGGTCTCACTGTCGAGACTTGGTCCCTGTTTTCATGGATTTCTTCGTTATACACCATAATTCTTGGAGATTGAAGGACCTTTCATCGGGAATTCCTCTCGCCGGATTGGAAATTTTTTCTCTAAGGCCCCCGTAAGTCCTCGACATCGAAGGATTCCCTCTTCAATCATTGGGCTGGTTGTACCCTAAAAACCCTTAAAACCTATTTGGTCATGTCCCTCTGAAGAAACATGACTTCCAGCCATCATAGAGTGCTGTGATTGGTGTTCTGTGAGAGTCCTGACTCTGTCCAGAATTGGCGACTGGTACAGTTGCCGCATATCTTGAATTGGCGTCTAGACGGTGGATGCAAATTCTTTCGTGCCTACTGTTCATCAGAATTAGCGCCCGATCATGTGGACGCGAGTTCTTGAACTCAAGGCATCTTTAGTGGATGCCATTATTCCCAGATTCATGAACGTCCCGATTTTCATTAGAGATTTATCCCCATGTCATCTCTACGCAAGGTTTTATCCTTGAATTCCTCAAATCCACAAATCTACCTTAATATTCCGACAATGGCATATTCCTTTGGAACTCTATTGGCTATAAAGTATAGTGGATGTCTAGATATTTACATGACTCAATGTCTGGCGTTAGTGGGGCCTGGTCTGGTCCTAGGAGGAGCATCCGAAAGTACTTGTGCCCATGGGAGCTATATTGACCACGGTGTGGTATTGCACCGAAGTGCATGACTTTCTAGATTAATCTATGGCATTCCACTTCCGTACTTGATATTACTTGACATGACATGACGTGACTTGCTTGGCCCAGAATCGAGTATTTACTTGTTAAATTAAATAGCCAATATCTCGCGACGTGACTTGATATTACATGCTTGATGTCCTTGTTAACTTTACTCAATTTATCTTGAAATCTTGCTAGTTAAATCATATTATTTCTTTATTGTTCCTCCTTTCAATATTTTCTTGCATTCTTTCATACATGATAATGACTCATTTCATAAATTGCTAATTACTTTGAGCAAGTCTGGATATAGAGATATAATTTCTATTGAGCATTCGCTCACCTAGTGTTTTCCCCTATTTTTTAGGTAATTCCGATGATGAGGTCCAATCAGATAGGAATGGCCAAGAGAGTTAAGCGTAGAGTCAATCCCGGTCATCACCTGTTATCGTCGAGTCGAGTCTTTCTATTTCCTTGGTCATCATTGTAATTTTCTTTCATTGAGTCTAGTGAGATTTAGGCATTTGAATTTTTAATTTGAACGTTGGAGTCATGTAATTGGAATATTGGGAGTTATTATTATGAATAAAGGACATGGTTATTCTCTTTAGCGTGCTCTGTCTTTGTGTTGAACACCTTGTGTTCTGATTGACATGAATGATATAAACTCATCGCGCACTCCAGGGTTCCTTCTGCGCTCGGGGCATGACACTAGGGGTACATCACCCTAGAATAATTAGTGTTTCTATCGAGGCTTTCCGCAAGGGCTTCTATCTCCCCATCCCAATGTTCTTCGAGCACGTCTTGCATTCTTATGAAATCGAGCCAGGACAACTAGCGCCCAACTCCTAGCGGATTCTGTGTGCCTCTGTTGGTGTTGTGACGCAGTTGGAGCAAATCCTACCATCTGGATCTTCTATGCTCTCTTCTACCTCCAATAGTGCCCTGGCACTAGCAGCTTCGAGTTCTTGTTTAGGGCTCGTAACAGGAGGCAATTTCTTGTTTTTCTCTTGCCGTGTCGAATGTGAAGAGGTGGCAAAACCACTTCATTATCATCACGAACGTAGGGGGACAAGAGAGGTCTAGTAATTGGGGTTTCAATAGGACCTCCCAACTCATCACTTCAACAGATTCGGTGCCGTGGTTGTCTCGTGGGGATTGGGCGACCATTAATGCCATCGCCCGCCAACGGATCAACAACATCGATGAGAAGCTAACCCCCACCCTCCTTAGGAGGCTGGGGCTCAACCCTACTCTACCACCTAGTAGGACCTGATAATTCTTGGGCCATAACCCCGCAAGCGAAGAATTAATGCTCTTTCTTGTGTTTCAGGTGTTCTAGAGCCACCTACAAGCGGACCAATCGTGGAGACTACTCTTGCTTACAAGTCGCCGTCGACGGAGCCTCACCCACGAAACCACCAGGAGCTCCGAGTGGCCCCCTAGGTCCCCTTAGGCGCCGTCACCATGGTCGGTGCTCAGCCATTGCCAGAAGGGGCTATAGATGAGGCTCCAGAAGGGGCTCCTACCGGTGCTCCCTTGTTAGCCTTGCTGCTCACTGGAGGGGTCCTACGCTACCGGCTATTGATGATGTAACGCCCGAGAATTTTTTAAGAATTTTTTGAGATTAAAAATATAATTATTAAGCATTTTTAAAGGCTAAATGGGCTATTAAGAAGAATTAAGGATTTATTTAATCCATTTTAATACCCTATATCAATTAAAGGGCTAAGCCCAACCTTTTAGACCCAAGCTCATTAATAGAAACATAATTTAGGTAAATTATGGATTTTAAATGGGATATTGGTGGAACAGGATTTACTCATTTTTTAAAGGATTTATTTTTATTTATTTTTTAATCAATTTATTTGCGTAGGCGTGCCAGTCACCGAGGTGACAAATTTATTGTGCGCTCGATCTGACTCAGTCAGTCGATTGTGAGGTTCGTGTCGGGACCGGCAGTCCGTTACACCATGAAGGCTATGACGTTAATTACATCCTCCAAGAAGAGGAAAACCCTTAATTAATTACCAAGATAATGGGCCACGGGGGCTACGTAAATGTGTAAACAAAAATGAACCATCGAGAATGATAATTCATAATGCAGGAACAAAAGAGTAAACACGAACATGCATTTCACATTCATTCATGAGCCGGAAGCGCTCGGTACGTGGCGGAGAATGAAGGTCTGAAGACTACCATCGCGCATAGTGAGAACTTCTGGTTAGAACTCGTCTGACCTTCGACAGATCACCATTTGATATACCGAGACCCAAGGTGATAACAAATATTCAGCAAGCATGCATGCAGATAGGCAAGCGAGGTAGCAAAGATAAGTGTATTCAAACACAATTCGCACATTCAAATAAATAAGTAAAGGGAAAGAGCCGGCTCAGCTGATTGATTTATTATTATTGATATGTATTCCCTAATCAATTAACAACAACCTTTTTATGATGATTTATTATTTATTATTATTTTTTGATGGTTTATTAATTTCTTCATGGTGATTTATGAAACTTGTTATGATGATTTATTAATTTTTAAGATGATTTATTGATTTTTATGATGATTTATTGAATCGTTTCATTTTTTAATGATGATTTGTTTTAAATAAATGACAGAGTTAGACAAGAAGGTCTACTCCTCGAATTTATTCCAATATAGGAAAAGTCATACAAAAACCACGGGGCATACCCCTGAATTACAAAACCAACAATGAAGGAAAAATACTAACATGTCTGTCTAACACTAATGAGGAATTCTAACATTCGGTAGCCCAGCTTTATCCAAAACCACAGCACCTCTAGCCAACAGCGGTAAGCTCCTTGCATCAAAGAAAACACTATTCTGACCCAGAGCACTAGCATAGGAGGCCAATGCATCCGCCACCGTATTGCCCTCCCTATACACATGAAACACCGGTGTCTGTTGCAACCAAGGCATAATCCTCTGCAACCAAACCACAACCTCCCAACACGAAGACCTCATAGTATGCGTTGCCTGAACTAAGGAAATGGAATCAGAGTACACTGCGGAAATACTAAAACCATGTTGCGCCGCAAAAGCCAGACCATCGTGCAGCACCCTGGTCTCAGCAATAAGGCTGCTACCCAGCCCATAGAAGAAAGCAAAACTAGCATAAAACTTTCCATACTTGTCCCCGATACAGCCCCCTCCTCCACAAGGACCCGGGTAGCCTCTGGAAGATCCATCCACGTGTATAGTGAAACCATCAGGTGCAAGAGACCGCAAGACTAGGAAAAGAGTTTTAATCTTAACCTTGACAGCCAGATTATATTGCTGAAGGGATGTAGCCTCTTCCTCAGATAGAGGGAGTTTTAATCTTAATGATGATTTATTATTATTCTATTAATTATTATTATTGTTATTTTTATTTAATGATTTATTGAGATTGAGTTCATTAATCATTTATTATAAAGCTTGTTGAACATGTGTGCACCATGATTACTTTTATGGTTTTGATGATGTCTGCCTCTGTAGTCATTATACCTGCATTTGATAATATTAATATTCATATTTCAGGTCATTATACTTCCAGTGTAAAAGATCAACTCGATACGGATACACAGATATCAAGGCATATGAATAATATTGAATGCATGGAAATCTAGCATGTTTCAAGCACAGAAATCAAGCTGAATAGCATCACACATAAGGTCATTGCATATTCCTCATATGGTCAGTGAATATCTTGCCTTATGGATGGTTCAAGGTCGGTGCAACTTCTGGATAGCAAGCCACAAGATAATCCAAGGAATGGAGTGGAGTTGGCAAAAGTGAAAGCTTAATGATTGCGCCCTCACACGTGGATCGACCTGCGCGGTCAGGTCGCGGGGGTCAAGGGGGCAGTGCCCCTTGCGGGGGTTTCCGGGGGCGGAGCCCCCGGAACAAGATTTTGATTATAGGAGCGATATAATCAACAGAAATCTTCAAGACAATCAAGGTTGATGCCACAGACATGAACGGGCTGCTAAAGGACTTAAGCAACTGAGCTAGGAAGGTTAACGGACTGACCCGGGAAAACCAGGGGTCTGCCCAACTGGCGGTCGATCGCCAGCCCAGGGGCGGTCGACCGCCCCAGCCAGCAGCCCACCGTCTGTAGTTCTTTCAGTGGCGGTCAACCGCCAGCCCAGTAGCGGTCGACCAGAAATTCCAGGGATCATCCGTCTACAGCGTTTCTCAGTAGCGGTCGACCGCCAGCTTCCACAGGTCGACCCCCAGCCCCGAGCCTTCAATGTTGACTTTGTTTTCCACTTCGAGAAAGGCCATTCCCCATGGATTTCTTTAATCCAAAAGTCACCTAATCACCCACAAAATGTGGATCTGGTCTGGGATGTGTTTATTGACCATCCAAAGAGATATAAAACCAACACAAGAGGGTTAGAAACCTGTTGGCGACCCTTTTTTTTCTTTCTTTCTTTCGCGCGTCGACCGACCAGCTGATTGACTGGTAGTCAAATGATCGATTGACGACGCAGGCGTGCCAGTCACATGAGTGACGATTTATGATGTGCTCATTCTGACCCATGTCGGGCGAATGTGAGGTTCGGTCGGGACCAGCAGTCCGCCATACCATGAAAGCTATGGCGTTAATTACATCCCCCACGAGGAGGGAACACCTTTGATTAATTGCCGAGATAGCGGGCTGTCGAAGCCGAATTAAAAAAGAGCTACATGATGATCATGACGAAAGCATGCAAGATGCATACGTTTATCATGCAGCAGATGTGTAATTCATGGGATTATGGATCCTCGGTACGTGGCGGAGGACATAGGTCCGAAGACCACAGTCGCGCATAGCGAAGACTTCCAACCAGACGTAATCCGGCTTTCCGTCGACGCCCTTTAATGTACCCGAGGATCTATGCATGCATGCACACATGACGTTCATGACTATATTAGGCATGATAATGGAATTATGGAAGCAAATGATGATCGACCACATTTATTACCCCTCATCGAGAAGAGGGAAGGCAGCACAAATATGATAGCGAGAGCAAAATGCTAACGGACATGGTAATGAAGATATGATAACAATATAGCCTAGGCCCGTTCGGCCCTTCCTTTATTCAATTTATTACCAATTGTGGTTTATTAACACTGACCGTGAGAGACGAGAATTACTCCGGGGCGAGTGAATGATTAAAACAACAAGAGGGGTTCAAAACCGGCGCGGACACGTGAAGGATAGCTTCCACGGCGCGATGAAACGTAGGTATAGGAGGTTAGCCCAGCGCGGCCCCATAGCTGGTTAAAACGGCGCGCAGGGAATGGGGGCGCGTAGGTTCATGGCCCCCCGAAAAGGCGCAAGGAAAAAAATTTAATTTATGAGTCTAGGGTTAATCCGGCGCGGGGGGGTACCGCGCCGTATTAGGGCGCGCCGGATTAAAGGCCGCGCCGTTTAAACCTATTTTTTATGAATTTTGAACCATTTAAGTTTATTAGATTTCTGTTGAGAGTTTTGAAATTATTTGGGTTCAATTGATTGTTAAGTCGGAGTAAGACTCTTTGAGAATGATGTGATAAGTCAGTGCGAGGTTCATACTCCAGCACCGAGTTGATTGAGTCCAGAACGGGTGTTTCATTAAGGATTATTCATTCTTAATCTGTCCAAAATTGGACAGCATCTCCCCTGAACCTGAAGAGTTGCAGGGGAGAAGCGGGGTCATGCTCACCTATGGAACAAGCCCCTAAACTGCCGGTCTACACGAAGGCAGCCAGCAAACCCCACTGGATGGAGTACCCCAAGGACTAGCCTGCTAGGGGCACCAAAATTCCATAGGGGAAGAGACAGAGGGACGAGGTCGTTGACGAAGGGAGCCATACCCCGAGGGCTAGCCTGCGAGGGGTGGAGGACCCATGGAGGAACTGACCATTGGGAGAGTGGGACTCCGAGGGCTAGCCTACAAGGAGCACACATCCCCTGGTCTCGATCGGGCCCTGATTTGTTCGGGTTGAGTTCGTTGAACCAGGACCCCTATCATTGTCTGCGATGGCTTCGAGGAAGCGCCTACCATTGAGAGATAGAGCCCCCCCCGGTCGCCCAGCAACTTCAGGAAGCAACAGGGGAATGTCCCCCTCCCCGGGTGATCGAAGCGGCGAGAAACCCTCGGAACAGTGCAGATGATCGTGACGCACAGGTGCAGTAAATGCATAAACGAGTCAGGCTCATTGCATGGGCATATGCTCGAACAGTTGGAAAGCAATGTTCAGGGGGGATAGACCCTGTGTATGGCAGGCAGAGGCACGCGCAGAGGCACGGCTCCATCCGAGAAGAGAAAGAGATGCAAAACCCTTGAATCAAACATAAAAAAAAGGAATGAACGATAGAAAAGCCCCCCGGGGAGAGGTGTTTCTATAGCCCACGATGATTCGGAGCACGATGCAGACTTCAGGGGAAACCGGAATCACAGCCATGCCGAGAAGAACCCAGACACGGGCATTGGCGTAGATAAAAGGGGCTAAGGATCATTCATTCGATATATTGGTTTGAGCGTTCACACGCACGTATATATATTACCATCCCAGAAATGGGAAGGGTTTATCATTTACATGGTGAGAGTACAGCACCGGCACCATTGTTTGGTCGCCGTTCGACAATATCAAAGGCAGAGGACGCTCGGAGCGCAACAATAGGGGAAGCACAAAAGAAGAAAATCGCATAGAGGGGGGAGGAGAATCGACTCATATCATCGTTGCTCCTCCCCCCCTCGCTTACATTCGATGGGTGGAAGTTTCAGAAGAGAGATCTTCAGAAAACCGAAAAAGAATCAGCACACCGGCGCCCACCTGTTCCTGAAACATGGTATCGCAGAGGAAGAAGATGACCGACCGAAGCTCCTCCTACTCCCTCTCTACTTCAGGAGAAAACCCTCTCGAGAGCTCCTCTCCCTCCTTTTCTTCCTCTTTTCTTCTCTCTATATCTTTTGGTCTTTCTTCTTGATCTGCCTCTCTTCTTCCCCGTCCTTTTCTTTTTGTTCTCGAATAGCCATATATATATAGGGGCACGAGTTCGAACGTTGAACTGGCGTGGGATTGGCGCGCCGGGGGGAGCCTTCAAGGCTTATCGTGCCGGGATCGGAGCCATCCATTAGGGTGATTTGCGCGCCGGCATAAGGGCTGAAGATGGGGGCGCGCCGGTATAAGGGCTGAAGATGGGGCGCGTCGGGACAAGGGCATGCCGGGCTAGTGCTCTATACGAGCTTAGAGCAGTCGATGAGTCCGGGGACAATTCCGGGGGTCACCGTGAGCTTTTATCTCACCAACGCCCATCCAGACTTTGACGAGGTGTTTTGTCGGAATCCCTTGGTCGACTTACGTCTATTCTCAAGACTCCAGATAGCTTTAGTTTGATCGTGCGGGTTTCCCGCTGACACGGCCCTCGGCTCTACAATCCATGCTGTTGATTCGGCCTGGCTCGTGCCCGAAGCTCCTTGGAAGGTGAGATAACCCCAGGGATAGTTCTGCCCGAGCTGGGTGATCATTCGGCCACTAACGGGCCCATCTTGGCCGGAAGCCGTGCCCATGCAGGGCGATCGGGATCTTCCGCCGACAGGGCTTTCGGTCCTCCGTTTCGGGAAGCCAGGGGGAAACTCCTTTGTCTTCAGGAGAGCCTCTTCATGTGGTGGGGGATGACCGGATAGACCGTCGTCCTTGATCGGACGACGGGTGTAGTGGATGCGGCACGACAACGTCGATGCCGGTTCATTGGGCAGGCTTGGTCGCACTGCCGGTTGGTTGTGGATTCATCTTGGCTCTCCTGAGGTGAAGTCCCCGTATCCATACGGAGTGACACGAGGCTCTGGAAGCTTGAGAAGTCTTCAATATGTTGATCTTTATCGGCTTCCGTGCTTCGGTGGGCCGGGTCATTCGTCTTTATGGCTTGGTCGCCGATGATCATATTTTTGGTGCCAACAAATGCCCCCCTGACGTGGGTGTTGCGAGCAAGGCACAGGTGCAGCAAGACCAACGGATGAATTTCACCTGGACTGATCTCTTCTTTGACTGGCAGGAGCTTGGGACGGCCCTTAATCCGATACGGACGTTAATCCAACGCCGTTTGAACGTCAACACGGCGCGGATTGCCCCGGCGCGTCCCCTCTTGCCTTGGACGTTAATCCGGCGCGCACATGACGCTCTCATTTTGATCCGGCGCGGCCTTGGCATTTGGGGTGGTTGACCCGGTGCGCTTTTCCCATTGACGCACAGACTCGGCGCGGCCAAATCCGGCGCGCCTTTGCTTATGGGGCTTTTTAATCCAGCGCGCTAAATAGTGCGCCGGGTTAACGAGGGGGACTTCCCCTATATATCTTTTCTTTCTTCATTTTTTCTTTATCCTTCCTCATTTGCAAAATTTCTTTCTCTCTCTTCCCGTTCTGCTCTCCCTCTGGCGCCGAGAGCGGCGATTTTTTTCCTTCGGGTGAGTGGGGATGCTGTCCATTTGGGTTTTGAACCCTTTCTTTGGGCCCCGGGAGGCTTCTAGCAGGGCTTGCCCTCGGAGCTATTTCCCCGGGTGTTCCTCTTGGCCTCGGTGCAATGTCGATGGCTGCCTTTTAGGGACCGTTCCTCAGTGGACGTGCTCCCGCTTTTCTTTGGCAATCCCCTGTGCTGGGGAGACTCTGCCAAAATTTTGTCAGAAGTTCACCTTTGATCAGCTATTTTCTGACTTTACTTTTGTTTGATATGCCTTCTTTTGCAGCTATCATGGCATCCAGCTCTTCTTCTCGTGCCGTAGTGACATGGGAGAACGTCAATTCCCTCGACTGGGGGCACGGCCAGGTGGCCATAGTTGCGGAGTCTTCGGATTTCGAGACAGACACTGTGGATACCAGCCGTCTCCTTATCCTCGGGGGTGACTCCTTTCATTATAATAGGGAGGGCGTGACCAGGAGGGATTATCCCAAGGACAAGCACCCGACGTCCCTTCTTCAACGCTTCAACCTTCAGGGGAAGAGGGATGTGTTCGCCGTTCGGAAGGTCGAGCAGGCCTTGCTGGTGGAGAGAGATAGCCTGGCCGAATGTGTGATGCGGGGAACACCCATCTATCTCCCCGGGGAGGTCAGGAAATGGAGCGCTGTGCTGGGGCTGCAAGACCAGGCTCCGGTAGACGGATTGCTGACTAGAGCTCCCGAGTTCGTACCCGCTCGGTGGAATGACTCCGCGGGCAGAGTGGATCATGAGAAGCCGATCTTTGGTTTATTCCTTGTCCTGTTGAGATGGGGATATAGAGATGAATCGTTCTTGCTGGACTGCTTGGCGGTTCGCTTCAAGCACCAGATATCAGTGGGGTGGTTCGCTGAGCTGAAAGCTACAAACGCTCATGCATTCAGGCCCGGAGCAGTGGAGTTCACAGACTACGTGCTGCATCATTACGCTCCTCTTCTGACCAGGGCCGGCATATATCACAGCGTGTACGCTTCAAGGTATCGGTACCCAATCTCACGGGGCTTGTGTTGTAGAATGATCGAGGTATTTTGCCCCGAATATAACACTTTCTACACTTCAGAGGGGGAGACCTCTTTAGACTTGTGGAGTCTATCGCAGCTCAGCGGCCTACCCATTGACGGGGAACCGTATGAAGAAGTTTGCTGGCCTGACTGGTTGAAAGACCAGACCGATGGTGACGGTCGGTATTTGGCGGGCTACGCCTATCGGTATCTGATGAAGGCGTATCGCACCCTTTTTCATTCGTCGCACGATACGAGGGAAGCTCGGAAGCCGGGCGAGAAGCGAAGAGTGCGGATGGGCGCCTAGCTCCAATATTTCTTCCAGGGGAAGAATAAGTATGAAGATTTTCCTCCAATAGCACCCGTGGCCCAGAAGCGGAAGAAGAGGGTGCGACGCCAGGCCGCTTCATCATCTTCTTCGAAAGGAGGGCAGGGGGAAAACCCAAACCCTACTGGTGTTGATGCAGTCACTCACTGTGCTGCATATCTGGTTTATTGGCTTTGTTCTTTCACTCTTCCTCAAGGTGACGAGAGCGTGATTAGGGCAGAGGCCATTTACCCGGCCTATCTTATGGCTTGGGGCATCAAGCTGTCCCTTTGCCCAGTGGCTTTGTGCCTCATTTACAAGATTTTGGGAGACTTGCACAAGACGCGTCTCCCTAGAAGCCTTCGGACGGTTGGTCAGTTATATTTCTTTAATGCTTGGGTCTGCACCCTGTTTCCGGAGGTAGCTCCTCGGGCATTACAAGCGGTTCCTCTAGTCCCGCGTATGATAGAGTTTGCGAGTGCTGAGCCATCTTTACTAGCGGAGCAACTCTACGCCATTCGGGGTAAATTGGCCCGCATTCCCATGGATTCGCCTGGGGCTCTTCATTTCTGGAGCTTAGCTGCCCATTCGAGCCCGCTGACGAACAGGACGAGGCAGTGCAAGCTGTTTGAGACTGATGAGTACATCCATCCGATTTCCAAGGCCAAATATACCAAGCCTATTCTGGAGCCGGAGTTGATTGATTGGGCACTGGCCATCAGGCCTAGTGTCCTTGTATTTCGCAAGAGCGGCATTCTGTGGTTGGAGCCGTATTACTCGTTCCGCTTCAGTCGAAACTTTGGCTACGACCAGCAGATTCCCCATTCTTCTTCACAATTTGCATTGCCCAACAGGCATAGGGCCGGGCAGGTTTCAAACAACGATGCCCGAATATGGTGGGACTTTTTCCATCGTCGTGAAGACGTTTCTTTTCGGGTGCCCGCCCCTGTGCGCTTCCCTCGCGTCACGCCTGAATACGTCAAGTGGTGGAACGCGCGACGGGTTTTTACAGGAACTCCCGGAGAGAGTGCTGGGCCGTGGTGGAGCACAGGTTTTTAGCTTCCCAGCCGGAGCCAGTTCTTGACATTGAAGCCTCTTATTTGAAGAAATTGAAGTCTTGGACCAATACAGAAGTGAAGGCCTATATGGAGGCCCGCAAGCTTGTGAAGGGCCGCAAGATGAAAGTTATACCGAAGCTGCTCCCGATCAACAAGGATGATTATGTGAAGACCCTTCGGGGTTTATGCCGGGTAAGCAGCGAGAGGGTGATTCTCCAGCAACTCCCTTTACCGGTAGAGGAGCCCATCGCGGCTGTGGCCGACTGGCGTCCCGAGGTGGATAGGTTGTATCCCTATCGGACTTTCATTCGCAAGGAAGACAGGCGGGATGCCTTGTACGACAACACTCCCTGGCTATTTGCACTCCTTCGGTCGCATGGCCTGTCGGTGGGCGGTCCGAGTGAAGCCATCCTGGACCATCCTCTTCAGATTTCATTCAAATATGCAGACAGGTGGGGGCTGGACCATCTGAGCCTGTATTATCTCCTATCCTCTCGTGGTCATGAGGATCTGGCACTGCTGGCCGAACCGAGCGAAAAGATTGGAGATCTATGCTGGCTTATTCACGAGGCGGCTTCGAGGGACAAAACGCCATCGCTATTTTATTGGCCTCTCTTCCCCTTTTATACGGGACCGGCAAGTATGTTCCATTTCTTCATTCAGGCCTTTTGGCCAGCTTCTTCTTTTCGTTGTGGTGTGTCATTCTCACCTTTGTGCATGTGCAGTCCGACCGACTTCGGAAGAGACCCGGCACTTCAGGGAACTGATCATAAAGGCCCAGAAGCCAACATATTTTGAAGTTCCTGAGCCTGCCCCGACCACGACGCCACTACCTCCTGGGGATTCGAGGAAGAGGACCCGGTCCCAGCTGAGAGATGCCGTCGGAAAGGCGAAAGCGGCGGTGACCCGGGTGACACGGGCACGCCGAAGGAAGGCTGCAGAGAAGGAATCAGCAACCGTCCTTCCTTCGGTTGTATCTTTTGAAGAGTTTGAAGCTTCCCGCGCACAAGGGCTAGAGGCTGAAGGTAGGCTCTTTTCCTTTTCAAAGTGCATTAGCTTGTTTCGACTGCTTTGGCTAGCCCATGCTGCGCGATCGTCGGGCTGGAGGCGACGGTAGATGTAGCGGCTAGGGACGGGGCAGAGGAAGTCCCTACTGCTCCCGTAGAAAGGGATCTGCCCTCTCCAACACCCAGGCAGGAGATGGAAGGTAATCTATAGTTTAGTTGCAATAGCACCGCAAGTCTTCATGTCTTTTTGATATGGCTAAAGCCTATGACAAGCTTGAATGGGACTTCCTATACTCAGTAATGTTCAGATTTGGCTTCAGCAACAATTTCATAAACCTTGTTGAAAGATTGATTAATAACTGTTGGTTTTCTATTCTGTTGAATGGAGACACTGCTGGTTTTTTTAAATCAACCAGAGGTATTCGCCAAGGTGATCCAATTGCACCTTCCTTATTTGTTATTGCTGAAGAAGCTTTGAGTAGGTCTCTTAGAGAAACCTTTAGTAATGGCCGGATAGAGTGGTTCACAGGCTGTCAGAGATGTCCAAGAATATCACACTTACTTTTTGCTGATGATACCCTGATCTTCAGCAAAGCTACTTCTTCTTCCATCAGGAATTTGCTCAAGCTTCTTCACACTTATGACCAAGCTTCTGGTCAGCTGATCAATGTCAGTAAGAGTGGTTTTTTAATCCATCCAAAGAAGCCTATTTCTGTTGTTCAGCGCATTCAGAGACTCACAGGATTCTCCAAACTGTCCTTTCCTCATAAGTATCTCGGGCTTCCTCTGGTGATTGGTAGAACAAAGAAGATTCACTTTGCTGGAATCCTAAATTCCATTCATAAAAGGATTGATGGGTGGAAGGCCAGCCTCTTATCCCAAGGGGCCAGACTAGTTCTTATCAAGCATGTGCTGTCTTCTTTGCCAATGTATGCTCTGTCCTCCACTCCATTGCACATTGGCACTCATATTTTGATTGAGCAGGCCTTTGCCAATTTCTTCTGGGGGTCTTCAACCCATGGCAAAAAGAGACATTGGAAATCTTGGCATATCTTATGTAGACCTCAATCCGCAGGGGGCCTTGGCATCATATCTCTCAGGAAAATGGAAATTGCTCTCCGTGTCAAAATGCTGTGGAATGCTATTCACAATGACACCTTATGGGCTTCTTATTTTAGAGCAAAGTATCTGTTCAATTGCCATATCCGAGATGCAAAATTCAGGAACATGAAAGGTTTTGCAAGAAGAAGCTGGTTGAAGGCTAAGGAATATATTCTTCAGTTCAAAAAGGTCATCGTGGGCAATGGAGATAATACCAGTTTTTGGTATGATAATTGGCTGGGCCAACATTGCTTAAATACTTTTGTTTCTGAAGCTCAAATTCCTAATCCGAAAGCATCAGTTAGTGAAGTTCTTTTGAACCCATCCCCTGAAGATATTGTCTTGCTCAATTCTCTGCTCCCTAACAACATCCAGCAAGCCATCAGATCAGTTAATCTGAACCAAGAACCGGACCTGGGTGTTTGGAGTATCTCCTCATCTGGTCAGTGCTCAGTAGCATCAACTAATAACCATATGGCTAACAATCAAATTCCAGCTGATATCCCCTGGAGTTCTTGTGGTCTAATTGGGTTCCAATTAAAATTTCAGTTCATATATGGAAGATTATGAATAACTGCTTGCCAACCGATGCCAATATACAAAGAGTGGGCATTGTCCTCTGTTCGAAATGCTTTTGCTGTAAAAATCCGCAGGTTGAAGACCTCACACATCTGTTTCTCAACAGTGATATTGCAGTTGCAGTTTGGACTGCACTCAAAGCAGCAGGGTTACAACTTCAAGGGTGAAATCCTAAGGAACTCATTCTGAATTCCATCTGCAATGTTCAGCCAGGTACGGCCTTTGCAGTTTTCTCCCTTGCCTCCATTGGATTTGGTATGTGGGAAATTTGGAAAGCTAGGAACATTGCCAAGTATGAGGATAAAGCATTCTCCAAAAACAGTTGCATCCATCAAACTTTGTTCCAGATCAAGAGAGCATGTTCGACTGCCTCAGTCAAGGAACCAAAATCCAGCTACCGGAGAATCTTGGACCAAATGGGAATCGCACACCAAACTTCATGCAGTGATCAAATGAAGATAGTGAAATGGATTTGCCCCCCTTGGCCATTTCTTAAACTTAACACTGATGGTGCTTGCAAGATTTCTAAGGACACAGGAGGAGGTGGTATAATCAGGGATTCCAGAGGAAAAGTTCTACTTGCCTTTTCTCATTTTTATGGCCATTCAAACAGCTTAATAGCTGAAGCCCGAGCCCTCCTGAATGGTATTAAGTATTTAAAGACTGTGGATATTTCTCCAGCCCTCATTGAATGTGATTCCCTCACCCTAGTCAGGATCATCAATAAAGAAATTCACTGCCCATGGGCTATACTCAGCTACGTCAGGGTGATCTGGAGTATTCTCTCTCAGCATGACTTGATCTCTCATATATTTAGAGAAGCCAACACTGTAGCTGATTTACTTGCTTCTTTAGCTTGCATCAACAAATGTAATCTTTTCTATTCTTACAATGAGCTACCTTCCATTATAAAAGGGGCTGCTCAGCTGGACTCTCTAGGCTTGCCTAGACTCAGATTGATGTAATTCATTATTCTTTATCAGTGGAATAAATCCGCCTCCTAGTGGTCCAATGGTGGAGTGGCTTTCTCCTTACCTCTGGTAAGGGGTGCACTCTCCCATCGAACCCTAGGTTAGGTTTTTCTATTAAGTCTTCATGTCTTTAGCTAGCTTGACCCCTTCTTGACGTAAATTGCAGTTGATATACAACCATCATTGTTCCCGGGCTTGGAGGGTGTAGAGGAGGCGATCCCCTCAGGGTAGGGCGGACCTGCTCTTGAGGTATCATCTATTGTTGCCCCTGGTGCGGAGAGCACCGGGGAAGTTCCTGCCGAGGGTGATGCTCCTGATGGTGAGGCTCCTGCTCTGACGGTGGAGCATCCTGAGAGAGCAGAGGGATCCTCTTCCTCTGAGCAGGTAGATTATGGTGGCGGCTCCAGTGACGAGGAGCTCTCACTGATTGATCTCGAGACCGATGATGCCGGGGCGTCCTCAGCCTATGAAAGTGATTATCTGACTTTCAGCCCGGCCCGGTTGTCGTGGGGCGGTCTCGAGCCGTCATTATCGCTTGAGAGTGAAGAGGCCGGTGCCGGGGGAGTTGCTCTTAAAGATTTGAGCTTAGTACCCGCTGAGGTAAGGACCTACCCAGGGTCGGTGTTTACTGTTCTTCTTTATCTTCCCTCTAGCCTAGTTTTTAATGTATATATATTTCTGATGCAGGCTGAGGTGGCGCTGCCAACCATGACGGTGCAGATACCACTCCCGGCTCTGGGAACGGGCCATGCAACTCTTCCGTCCGTCCTGCGGCCTATCGCATTGCGATACCCTAAGGACTATGCAGCGGCAATGGTTCCAGTCGGACCTGGAGCACTTGTGGAAGTTGGTAGTTCGGCGGCAGCCGGGGATTCTCAGCCAATGGAGGCTACACAGCAATCAACTCTGGAAAAGGATGGTCTTCCTGAAATAGAAGCCGGAGAGATCATTGAAGAGCAGATGTCTTCGGCTCTCGATGTTTCTGTTGCACCTCCATCCCAGGGGGCAGGAAAAGAGATTGCTGTTATTGAGGCTCCGGCCACCGTATCTGCTAGCGCGCTTGTTCCTCACAGCAGTGGACTGCAGCTCATGCCATCGTCATCTTCAGGGACGGCTGATGATATCTGGGCTGCCATGGATAGCAGAGTGGAATTTGAACTGCCCGAGACGTCGCCACTTGGTCTTCAATCTTCAAGTGACTTTGTGTGGCAGTTTCTGGGGACCCTCCGGCAGACCGTAACGGCCAGCAGGGATTTAACTTATGTTCAGCTGAGGGGCTTGATAGAGCATCTATCCCGCTCGCTGTTGGCCTTTGGTTGTCCCATGTACGACTGGACTCCACGGGTGATCCTGCTCCTGAAGTATGTAAATAGGAGGGAATTTCTAGGCCGGGAAGCAGGTGACCAGCTGGCGGCCATATCATTGGAGCGGGCTGAAAGCCGAGCAGCTCTTATTTCTTTGCAAGAGACTACGGCGAGGATGAGGGATGAAGCCAATGCCTCTTTACAGCGCCGAAGCTTCTTGACGGCCCTGATGGCGGCATTACAGGCCGAACTTTCAAGGGTAGAGGTCGAACTTGAAGAAGTAGATCGCCTGGGAGTCCAGAAGGCGGAGGATGCAGAGATGGCCGAGGGACAAGCTGCTTCCCTCGAGGAGAAGCTATCTAAGCTGGAGGCCACCGAGTTCAGATTGCAAGAACTGACCCATCATCCTTCCCTGGGTATTCCTGCGCTGGAGGACATCTTCTGACGCCCTCTGCCGTAGTCTCTTTTTCTTTATTTGCTCCCTTTTTGACGCATTTCATGTACTCCGGGGAATGGTCCGTGTAACATGTACCTTTTACTTCATAGTAATGGAAAATCTCCATCGTGCTTTTCAAATGAAGACTCCATCTTGTCATTATTCTTTTCTCTTCGATTCGCCCGTTGTTTCTAATCCGAGTGTATGAGTCACTAGGGCAGGAGAGCGCTCACGCCTTCAGCAAAGGGGTGAGGTGTTCGCTCCACCGCGCCGTGACTTTTCTCGAGACTAACAACAACCTATGCCAGCCAAAAGTCCGGGGGACTCAAGGGGGTATATCAAAACTGACGGGTAGGCGGTCCTGCCGAGGATGGCAAGACCCGAGAATGGGTAGCGACCGATCCTGTCGATGATGACGAAGGTCGAAAAAGGGTAGACGGTCTTGACGATGATGACAAGAATCGGACTAGGGTAGCGACCGATCTTGCCGATGGTGACAAGGGTCGAAGAGGGTAGACGGTCTTGCCGATGGTGACAAAAACCGGAAAGGGTAGCGACCGATCTTGCCGATGGTGACAAGGGTTGAAAAAGGGTAGTCGGTCTTGCCGATGATGACAAAAACTGGATAGGGTAGCGACCGATCTTGTCGATGGTGACAAGGGTCGAAAAGGGTAGACGGTCTTGCCGATGGTGACAAAAACCGGATAGGGTAGCGACCGATCTTGCCGATGGTGACAAGGGTCGAAAAAGGGTAGACGGTCTTGCCGATGGTGACAAAAACCGGATAGGGTAGCGACCGATCTTGCCGATGGTGACAAGGGTCGAAAAAGGGTAGACGGTCTTGTCGATGGTGACAAAAATCGGATAGGGTAGCGACCGATCTTGCCGATGGTGACAAGGGTCAAAAAGGGTAGACGGTCTTGCCGATGGTGACAAAAACCGGATAGGGTAGCGACCGATCTTGTCGATGGTGACAAGGGTCGAAAAAGGGTAGACGGTCTTGCCGATGGTGACAAAAACCGGATAGGGTAGCGACCGATCTTGCCGATGGTGACAAGGGTCGAAAAGGGTAGACGGTCTTACCGATGGTGACAAAAACTGGATAGGGTAGCGACCGATCTTGCCGATGGTGACAAGGGTCGAAAAGGGTAGACGGTCTTGCCGATGGTGACAAAAACCGGATAGGGTAGCGAGCAATCTTGTCGATGGTGACAAGGGTCGAAAAGGGTAGACGGTCTTGCCGATGGTGACAAAAATCGGATAGGGTAGCGACCGATCTTGCCGATGGTGACAAGGGTCGAAAAGGGTGTATAAGTGGGATATCGGATGAAAATTCCCCGTCGACCTTGCAAGGGGTCTTACGGACAGAGAATGAATCATCACTATTCATCATTCAAATTTTTTATTCACATTACTGACCTAAGTGCCCTTTCGGGTTTTCGCCGAGGCCAGCCCCCTCTTGCTTTTGCCCGCGCGCCCTTTCGGGTTTTCACGCAGCGGGGTACCCGATTTTGCCTGCGACGCCCTTTCAGGTTTTCGCCATAGCTGGGTTATAGCCATTTTTGCACTTGTCCTAATATAGGAGCAAGTCTGGCGGGGTATCTCTATTTTTAACCCCATTTTCTTTTCTTTTTTTTTTTTGAATTCGGGATGTAGAAGAACTAGACCTCGAAAATATTGACTGGCCTTGTCGATGATGACAAGGATTGGACCCTGCTTCGGTCTGTCGACACTGGTTAGATATTGAAGCAAAGGATACTGTCTATTAACAAGGATGTAAGATCCGAGCTAAGGGTAAAGATCGACCGGTCTCGCCGATGATGACGAGGGTCAAACGTGGGTTTATTCATCGGCATGGGCCACATGCCGAGGCAAAGGTAGGGTTATTAACGGGGACGGAAAGTCCAAGTTAAGGGTAGAGATAGACCGATCTCGCCGATGATGATGAGAGTCGACCATGGGTTTATTCATCAACATGGGTCATATGCCGAAGCAAAGATGGGATTATCAATAGGGACGTAAGGTCCAAGTTAAGGGTAGAGATCGACCGATCTCGTCGATGATGACGAGGGTCGAATGTGGGTTTATTCATCAGCACGGGTCACATGCCGAAGTGAAGATGGGATTATCAACAGGGACGTAAGGTCCAAGTTGAGGGTAGAGATCACCCGACCTCGCCGACGATGACGAAGGTCGAATGTGGGTTTGTTAAAGGATTTCTGATGGGACTTTGATGGTTGTCCCTTTCGGAGTTTCATTGGGTGGAGAATAGGAGAGGAATTTGGAAATTACCACTTTACTAGCTCAAGCGCCCTTTCGAGTTTTCACCGGAGCCAGCCCCCTCTTGCTTTTGCCCGCGTGCCCTTTCAGGTTTTCACGCGGCGGGGTACCCGATTTTACCTGCAGCGCCCCTTCGGGTTTTCGCCACAGCTGGGTTACAGCCATTTTTGCACTTGTCCTAATATAGGAGCAAGTCTGGCGGGGTATCTCTATTTTTAACCCCATTTTTTTTCTTTTTTTTTTTTTGATATGTATAGGGTGGCAAGTCGAAGTGTAATGTTCGACTCCTGGTCGACAGTGGATGGCCCGTAGTGGCAACAATGTGAGAATGCCAGCTAGAACACAAAATCTTCAGCCGACACGGGTTTATTTGTTAGCGCGAAGATAATGCTAACGCAAGGAAGGGCTTTCGTGCCAGTCCGAACTTAAGGCTCGTAATGGCAGTGCGGCGTATCCTTTTGGAAGCTTGATCAGGGCAAAATGCCACTGGACCAAGGATAGGGTAGCTTGATCAGGGCGGAATGCCACTGGACCGAGGAAATGGTAGCTCGATCAGGGCGGAATGCCACTAAACCAAGGAAATGGTAGCTCGATCAGGGCGGAATGCCACTAAACCAAGGGAAGGTAGCTCGGTCAGGGCGGAGTGCCACTGAACCAAGGAAAAGGTAGCTTGGTTAGGGCGGAGTGCCAATAAACCAAGGTAAGGGTAGCTCGGTTAGGGCGGAGTGCCACTAAACCCAGGGAAGGTGGCTCGATCAGGGCGGAGTGCCACTAAACTAAGGAGAAGAGTAGCTTGTTTAGGGCGGAGTGCCACTAAACCAAGGAGAAGAGTAGCTCGATCAGGGCAGAATGCCACTAGACTAAGGGAAGGTAGCTTGATCAGGGCGAGATGCCACTAAACCAAAAAAAGGGTAGCTTGATCAGGGTGAGATGCCACTAAACCAAGGAGGAGGGTAGCTCGGTTAGGGCGGAGTGCCACTAAACCGAGGTAAAGGTAGCTCGGTTAGGGCGGAGTGCCACTAAACCAAGGAGAGGTAGCTCGGTTAGGGCGGAGTGCCACTAAACCAAGGAGCAGAGTAGCTTGTTTAGGGCGGAGTGCCACTAAACCAAAGAAAAGGTAGCTCGGTTAGGGCGGAGTGCCACTAAACCAAGGAAAAGGTAGCTCGGTTAGGGCGGAGTGCCACTAAACCAAGGAAAAGATAGCTCGATCAGGGTAGAATGCCACTAGACCAAGGAAGCGAGCTCGGTTAGGGCGGAATGCCACTAACCAGGAGAAGGTAGCTCGATTAGGGTGAAATGCCACTAACCAAGGAAAGGGTAGCTTGATTAGGATGAAATGCCGCTAGACCAAGGGGAGGTAGCTCGATCAGGGCGGAATGCCACTAGACCAAGGTAAGGATAGCTTGATTAGGGCGAAGCGCCACTAACCAGGGGAAGGTAGCTCGATTAGGGCGAAATGCCACTAACTAAGGAGAGGTTAGCTCCGACCGGTCACTCGGGACATGTCGGCTGCACTGCATGATACAGCTTAATGTGTTTTCCGTTGAGGGGAGAGAACTGAATGACTCCTTTGTGGTCTACAAGAACGTAGGCACCCCCTTCATATACTCGGCGGATGATATACGGCCCGACCCAGTTTTCGACCAGCTTCCCTTTGGGGTTAGAGGCCATCACTTCTCTTCTTTTGACCATTACCAGGTCTCCTTTCTTGAATTCTCGACCCTTGACTAGCTTGTCAAAAGCATGGGCCATGCGAGCTTGGTAGAGTTGGATGTTTTGCTGTGCCCTGAGGCGTTTTCCTTCGAGCTCAGCGAGCTCCTCCAATCTTCTTTCTGCATTGGTCTGCTCACCACTGACTAGTCCATGCTGGATGGCAACTCGCAATGAAGGAACTTCAAGTTCAATGGGCACTACAGCTTCCGACCCATAGACGAGGGAGAAAGGTGAACAGCCGGTTGGGGTTTTGTAGATAGTACGATAGGCCCAAAGTGCTTCGTACATCCTTTCTTCCCAATCCTTTTTATTAGACTTGACAGTCTTTGCCAACAGTGTGCATAAGGTCTTGTTAAAGGCTTCTGCGAGTCCATTGGCTTGAGGGTTGTAGGGGGACGATGTCCTCCAGTCGATTTTGTATTTGTCGGCCAGCCGATAAACCTTCTGGTTCCTAAAATGACTGCCATTATCAGAGATGATTTGGCTGCGGATCCCGAACCGAAATATTACATTCTGCCGGAAGAATCTTGCAACTAGTTCTCCCATCACATCTCTTAGTGCTACTACCTCCGCCCATCTGGAGAAGTAGTCTGTAGCTGCTAAGATGTATCTGCACCCTGATGAAGATGCTGGTAGCGGCCCTACTACGTCCGTGCCCCATTGAGCAAACGGCCAGCTTGGTAGGGTGGGATGCAATGGCACTGGAGGTCTTCTGCCACATTAGCGTGTTCTTGACACTTCTGACAAGCTTTGGCAAACCTGCAGCAATCGTCAAATATAGTGGGCCCATAGTAACCCAGTTTCTTTATCTCAATTTTCATCTTCGGGCCAGCCTAGTGTGCTCCAGCTGATCCTGCATAGACCTCCTGCATCACCTGTCCTGCTTCTACTGAAGACAAGCAACGGAGTAGGACTTTCCTTCGGGCATCTGCCATAATTCGGAACAAGGTCCCGCTTCTCATCTCGTAAGAATCCTTGATCCTCAGGAGCTTCATTCTCTGTTCCTTTTCTTTTGGAAGTTGTTGGTGTTGAAACCAGCGTAGGAGATGCTCTCGCCAATCGGGCTGCTGAACCCCTTCGATGACTGCTACTTCCATCTCTTGTTCGTCGGCCAGGACCTCTGTTACGCTGGGGACCTATCGGCGGTTGATCACTGTTATATTCAGGCTTGTGTCTGGCGGGACCGCCAATGAACTGGCCAACTTAGCGAGGGCGTCTGCCTGAGCATTCCGGCCTCGATTGACATGCTGGATGCTGATGAAGTAAAATCTTGACATCAGGCGAGTTGCCAACTAGTGATAGGGGAGGAGCTCTTACTTTCTCACATCGAACTCTCCTTCCAGCTGTTTTATAACTAGCATGGAGTCTCCGAATGCTTCCAGCATCTGAATTCCCATGGACAGAGCAATTTGCAACCAGATTATCAGGGCTTCATATTCCGCTTCATTGTTGGTGCATTGTTTATTTATGGAGCAGGATGTATGTACCACTTCTCCTTCTGGGGATTTCAGGACTATGCCTGCTGCTGCCCCGACTCTGGCTGATCCAGTGGCAGAGGCGTCAATTCTGGAAGCGCCATCAAAGTATAGCTGCCATAGGGAGGGCTGTACTTGCACGGCTTCTAGGGTTTCATCTTCAGGAAGCTCCGGCTCCAACGGGCAATCCCCGGGCACTGGGTGCTCAGCGAAGAAGTCTGCAATAGCTTGGCCCTTGAAGGCCTTGCGCGGCACGTAGGAGATATCAAACTCCATAAGGATTACCGCCCATTTGCCCAGGCGGCCTTTGAGTGCCGGTTGAGACATGATGTACTTCAGGGGATCCTTTTTGGACACCAAGCTGATTTCATGCGACAACATATAGTGTCGAAGCTTCTTAACTGCGAAGACCAGTGCCAAACAGATCTTCTCGATATAAGTATATTTCTCTTCAGTTCTGACCAGTCTTCGACTGAGGTAATAGAGGGCTTGCTCTTTCCCTTCTTCATTATTCTGGGCCAGTATTGCCCCCAGAGAATTATGTGTAGCTGCTATATACAGTATCAATGGTCATCCTTTCACCGGTGCGCCCAGCACTGGAGGAGTTTTCAGATAGTCTTTTAGCTTGTCAAAGGCCGTCTGGCAATCTTCATCCCAATAAAAGGGAACCTCTTTCATCATTAGCTTGTGAAAAGGCTGGCATCGCCCTGACAAATTGGAAATGAACCGCCGGATATAAGCTAAGCAGCCCTGTAGTGATCTCAGCTCGGAGATGTTCCTTGGCGGAGGTAACTCCTGAATTGCTTTGATCTTTGCGGGGTCTATCTCGATTCCCCGATATCGGACAATGAAGCCCAAGAATTTTCCGCTCGACACTCTGAACGCACATTTCATGGGATTCATCTTCAGCTCATGCTGCCTCAGCCTCTGAAAAACAATCCGGAGGTCTTGCAGATGATCTTCTTTTCTTCTGGTTTTGACCACCAGGTCATCTATGTAGCATTCGACCTTGTGGTAAAGCAACTCATCAAAGATCTTGGTCATTGCGCGCTGATAGGTTGCGCCAGCATTCTTCAGTCCGAACGGCATTCTCTTGTAATGATAAATGCCTTTAGGGGTTCGGAAAGCAGTATGGACTCGGTCAGGCTCCGCGATCCAAATCTGATTGTAACCGGAAGATCCATCCATGAATGACAGGGCCTCATGGCCGGTTGTAGCATCAATCATGACCTCGGTTATTGGCACCGGGAAGTCATCCTTGGGGCCGGCTTTATTTAGATCTTGGAAGTCGACACATATCCGGATCTGTCCATTCTTCTTCTTCACGGAGACGATATTCGCCAGCCACGTGGTGTACTGGTTTTCTTCAACAAATCCCACGTCAATGAGCTTGTCGACTTCAGCACAAATTTGGGTGATGAGCTCTGGCCTCATTAGCCGCGGTGGTTGCTTCACCGGTTCGGCCTCAGGGCTGATTGTTAGCTCATGTTGTGAGACAGCGGGGCTTAGACCTGGCATCTCTTTGTAAGTCCAGGTGAAGCAATCCCGGTATTCTAGCAGCAGCTGGATGTACAGCTCCCGTTCTTCTGGGGATAGTTGGGCGCTGAGGAAGGTAGGCCTAGGGTCCTCCTCATTTCCCAAGTTGACTTCTATCAGTTCATCGACTGTGGCCTGGCCTCCGTCTTCTATTTCCGGAGGTGCTGGTTGGAGGTCAACGAAGTCTGGAATGCCATCTTGAGGGTCGAGCACTTCGACTTCCTCGTCAGACACCGCCAGAGCTTCTTGAGGCTTCTTTATTTCTTGTGCTAGCGGCTGGGTGGATCGTTCTATTAGCCAATCCATCGCCGTTGCAACTCCCAAGGGCGAGAGAACAACCTTAGTATTTGCAGATGAGATTGCAGCCACGACGGGCTGGTAGTTGTTTATTGCCAGGCTCGGACAGCATCCCGGTTTTGCAGCAGAAGCTGAGGAAGTCTCACCTTCTGGGACAGTTGTATCTTCCGCAGAAGTGGCTTTTTCTTTCCTGGTAGCTGGCTCCCCTTAATTGGAGTTGACCAAGGCTTCCCTGATTGGCAGAAAGGGTGTTGAAGTTGTCATTAGTAGGACCCCTGTGGAGGGAGAGACTCCTGCTTCTTGACTGTCTTCGGCTTCGCTGCTGCTAGCCGTATCAAATTCGGCTTGAAGGGCCGCTTCTTCATGATGAACTTGCTCCCAGCATCGGCAAGGGGCCGAGGTTTCTACTTCTTGACTTCCGGACCGAGCCAATTCAAGATATTCGGCTTCCACCGGATACTCATCAAAGGTTGCCCCCAGAGGGCTATCTTCAGTAGGATAGAAGGCGGAGATCGTATCTACCTCGTACCGCCCACTGTAATAATATTCCTCCAGGGTGAAGCCCAACCCTGGATGTTGAGAGACACGTCTCATTTCCTTATCCAGATTTGCAGGATACCACATCTTCTGGAAAGCTTCTTTGCACTTTTGGGACTGATCGGGAGGAATGTGTTGCTTCTGAAACATCTTGGCCATCCGATCAGTTGTAAATGCCAGGCCTTGAACAAGAACCGGCAGGTTGCTTAGATCTTCGGGGAGGCTGCAGTCTGTGTCTTCCCGAGTAGGATGCTCCTCAGCTGTATAGAACAAACTGCTGGGCCCATCTTCTTGTGTCACCTCCCAAGCTTTGAAAGGTTCGACAGTGGGGTCGTTGAGGCCGAGGACTGGCTTGGTGAGGCCGGCCGGGACTCCGATGCAGTCGTGCCGTCGATTGACCTGCACTTCCTTAGCTTTGGGGTATAATTCTGGGGGTGTTACCTTGCCGACATCTCCAGAAGCGGTGATGTGGGAGACCACCTTCGGCTTGACATATCCGCGCGACGGTGGTGGATACCAACCGTCACCCGATCTATTCTTCGACGCCCCTACGGGGGTCTTAGTTTCAGAAACCTTCTGGGGAGGCCCCGTATATAAGTTGGCGTCTGCCAAGTGACATTCAAACACCTCGAATGGGTGGAGATCAGCAAATATCCTCTCCTCCTTCCCCTGGAGGTTGTATTTGATGCATTGGTGGAGCGTGGAGGGCACCACCATATTTTCATGCAGCCATGGGCGGCCGAGCAGCGCTTTGTAGGAGGTGCGAGAGTCAATAATATGAAACTGCACCGTTGTAGTGAAATCTACCAGGGTCAGTGTGAACTCTGCCACCCCCATAGATACTTCACATTTTTGGTTGAAGCCAGCGATACGCATATCCCCGACTTTCTCGAGATGCACATTAAAGTGGTACCTCTCGTATATTCTGTATGGCAGGATGTTGACTGCTGCACCAGGATCGACCAGGATCCGATTCAGTTCTCTCCCATTCAGGTGCCCTTTCATATATAGCGGCCGGTTGTGGCTGGCAGTAGGTAGTAGCATGTCTTCTGGAGAGAGAGTCATACTGGCTTCTGGTATAGCCTCAGCTATGCAGGCTTCAAAATGAGCAGGCGTCTGCAGAGCAGTGATGATCGCCTGTCGAGTTTCTTCACTCAAAGAAAGAATTTCCCAGATCGTAAATCGAGCAGGGAGCTTCTTGAGCAACTTCATTATTCGGCTCCCAGCTCGGACATTGGAGAGCTTCATCTCTTCAGCCCATCTGGGCTTGGGGAGGTTTTGATTTGTGGGTCCAGACGGACCTGCTTCATCTTCCTCGGACTCGGCATCCTCTTGGCTGGCACCGGCTGTCGGGTCTTCCTTATTAGTTGCTTTAGGGCAAGCTCCATCTGCATTTGCATCCTCAGTAGATTGCGCTGGCTGCGGGTGAATGGCCCCGAGTGTAGGGTTAGCCTCTTGACAGGGCTGTTTCCCCTTTGACATCTTCATAAATTCAAGGAATGAAGGGACTGCCTTGCCCCCACTCTTGTTGTATAGGCCTGACGGAGGGGGGATTTGAACTCCCTTGACTTCCGGCGGAGGTGTCTTGTAGGGTTGCTCCCCTCTGAACATGATGTTGTGGTTGGGTGGTGGCTGGCGCCCCCATTTTTAGCTCGACCGAGTGGCATGTGCAGCAGTTGCGGCCTCGGCCTTGCCTCCCCCAGCATGGGTGTGAAGCATATTTCTTCTTCTTCCTCTTCTCCGGGTAGGTTGAAGAGTGCTGATAGGGTATTGCAGGAGACAACCTGTGCTTTATTGGCCCCAACGGCCTTTCTTTTCTTCTTCTTTTACTTTCTCTTCTTTTTGGTTTCTGCGGGTGCCTGCCCCCAGAATAGGCTACCCTCTTCAGGGGGTGTGGCTTCAGCTTCCTCCACCTGTTTGAGTGAGAGTTGTTCTAGCTCTTGCCATGGGACGTGGTCCTGTACCAGCAGAGGTTTCAATTCGGGCTGCACATATTCATCTAGCCCTTCAATCAGGTGCTATAGTCGAAGGACCCCAGGATTGGTTTCCTTGATTACTGGCAGTGGAGTCTGCCTCCTCCTGTTAGGTGTATGTATTCTGATGGCTGTAGGTGGAGTGACCCATACGGGTGCTACCACTGGCGGAGCAGGCCGGGGTGTAATGCCACGGATATGTGCCCCCTCTTTCGGGCGAGGTGCCCTCTTCTTCTTGTGCTTTACAGGGACCTGCTGCCACCCCTGCTGTTCTTTCACGGGCTCCAGGAATTAGATTTCGTAGGTGCTCCGTGTGCTTGCTTCAGAGATCTCCTCAGGTAATGCCTGGTAGAGGGAGACCATGTTGACTGCTGCTCTCCTGGGAGGAGCTTCATGTGGCTGAGGAGGGTCTACTTTGTACTCTCCCAGCTCTATTTCATTCTTCTTTACCATTCCTTCAATGATGTCTTTGAAAACATAACAGTCTTCGATTGGATGTCCCAGCATCTGGTGGTAGGGGCAGAATCTTGGACTATCCTTTCTTTTCAAGTCCTCCGGCCTCCTCGGCTCAGGTAGAGTGACCATGTTGTATTCTGTTACCCAGTCGAACAGGACTCGGGTCTTGTCTTTTGGAAAGGAATAGGCTTTCTTCATTTTATCCCTCAGCGAAGGACCTTCTTTATCATCTAGAGCTTTCGCAGGTTGCGGGGGAGCCGCCTTCTTGCCTTTCTCTTTCTGCTGTTCGAACGCCTTGATATCAAGCGCATTCGCTTCTTTAGGTGTGGGGCGTCGTTCCGTAGCCTTGCCTTTCTGGGCTGTGCTGGCAGCTGACGCCGGGACAGGCTTGGCTAGGAAAGCCTCCACTTCGGCCACTACATTATTCAGCCGGTCGAGCGACCGTATTTCCATTCCAATCATTTTCTCCAGGACCTCCCTCCTGAGGTTTTGTTTGCATATTTGTACCGCGTCCTCCTGATGCGGGGGCCGCTTGCATCTCATTCCGAGGTTCCTCCACCTCTTGATGTAATCAAGGGCTGTCTCATCTGCCCTTTGTTTTGTTGAGTAGAGTTCGGCCACTGTGACCTCCCTCTCTGTGACATGGAATATTTCTCTGAACTTTCTCTGCATATCCGACCAATCACTGATTGACCCGGCCGAGAGGCAAGAGTACCATTCAAATGCGAGCCCTGTCAGCGAGGACCCGAAGAACTTCAGCAAATATGACTCGTCGGTGGCCAGATCACCCATAACGGTCATGTAATATGCAATATGCTCCTTAGGGGACGTTTTCCCGTTGAATTTGTCAAACTTAGGCGGCTTGTTGACCCCCGGGGGAAGTCGTTTAGCCGCATGGTGTTGCGGGTAGGGCACCCGATAGGCATCAAATGCGACATAGTCACCTTCACTTTTCTCTGCGAGCTTCAGCTCGATCATCCTCTCCACCATCATCTGGTTCACGACCGTGGGGTCAACCGGTTCTGGATAGAAGTGTGCCGACTGCAAGTATGGGGTGACCAGGGTGGTCGCCTGTGGAGGACGCAGCAGCGGGGGTGTCGGGTGCACCTTAGGGAGCACCGGAGGTAGCATCGGCTGAGGCTGTGACGGCCGCTGTTGTGCTGTCGCCATGCTCGGCTCTGACGGTTGGGACAGTGTATAGAGCGGTGGAGGGTCGTCACGACGAGCCGCTCCCCGAGATGACTCACCCTAGACTTCAGGTGGTTTAGAAGCTGATGAATGTTCAGTCTTTTCCATCAACTGCTTCTTCAGAGAGTCTATCTCCCGTTGATATTTTTGTAGCAGCATCAGAACTTATGGGTCTATAGTGGTGGGGATACCCTCTGTTGTCTCCCCGGACGTACCCTCGGGCAGGATGTCGAGGAGGACGTCGCCTTCTTCTTCCGCCGTCACCACTTTAGCGGTCAAGACGGGGGCCTTGTCATCCCAGTGGGGACAGACCTGGGGCTGCTTCCCTTTAACCATCATCAGAAGCTCTCTTGTTACTTCTGTTCTGCGGGTAGTTGGCCCCGGCCGTGCGGCCAATTGAGCCAATTCTTGGGGGTCTTCAGGAAGCTCCCCATATAGGTTAGATATACCAGCCATGTTGCAGGTGAGAACCTGCATCCTTCTCTTTTGTCGATAGACCCTCCTTCTAGCATACTGCGGGAAGGTCAGTCTTTCAAACACAGAGATCCTTCTTCTTTCTTCCCGCCTGGGGAAGGCTTCATCGGCTTCGACCTCGGAGCCGTCATTATATCCGTTGTCATCGACTGACGACACCATCATTCTATCTCCCATATCTCCTTCATCTACCGCTGATGGGCAGTAATCTTCCTCAGTGGTGACTGTCTGCATCAGTCGCTGCTGTCCGAGTGAGGGGTTGCCTAAGCCTCGGGAAATAATTTCTGACCAAGCAGGTCATCTCTTCTCGACCCCGTTCTTGATGTAGGACGGGGGGTGATTGTCGACCTCCAGCAGGAGAGATATAGGCCAGCCGAGCTCTGTCGGCCGGCTGTTGGAATCTTCGTCCCGCAGCAGGGACGTTGGCTTGACGGGCCGCGGCCCGAAAACTTTCATGGCGCGGAGGATCCACAACCACCTCTTCTTTCTTCTTCGGGGGCAGGCCCCTTTCTCTTCTCACTTCCGCCTCGTCGTTCACAAGACGACGGCGGATGGGTGTTAGCTGGTGGGCAGGTCGGGTTCGCTTGGGAACCCACACCTGTTTAAACTTCCTCGGCCTGGGTGCCGGGCTTCCTTGGCCATAGTGGCCGGCTTCTTCTATTTCTGCCCTCCTTCCAGCGAGGGCCTGATAGCCATTGTGGATAGGAATGTTGGGGATGACTCGGTCCGGGGTCACCCGTGTAGTGCGTCCGTCGAGGAAGACGCGCATACCTCCGACTAACATAGATTTCCAGGACTAAGACAGAGTCCCGATGATTACAGCAGCATTCTTGCGGGCCTGGCGACGCTGGCGTCCTCCAGGGTGCTTGTTGATGACGTTGGGGTGGGTCCCACGTATGACGTGGTGCACCAGACAGCTAGCGGCCGGGGCCGGACTTTCGGACAAGTCTTTACAGCAGGGAACCTCCAGTGGCTCCATTTTTTCCACAGCTTCCTTGACAGGTTCTGGGGCTTCGACCTCCAGCATATCTACAAAGGCTAACCCCAAAAAGTTGGGGAAGCCCACAGCGGCAGGGAAGCTGCTGAATTCCATGGGTACCGCCAGGTACCCTTGCGCGTGTCCAGCGACAATCGAAAGATCAAAGTCAACGCCAGCTATCCCGTTGATCGTCATTGATCCGCTTGCACAGACAAACAAGGGCAATAATCAGTAGCCTTTGAGAGGGCTTCGAAGCCCGAATATCCCGGCAAAGAGATGAAAGGTGACACTAGTCCCACCGGGCGTGCCAGACTTGTTCGCGACCCTTTTTTTTCTTTCTTTCTTTCGCGCGTCGACCGACCAGCTGACTGACTGGTAGTCAAATGATCGATTGACGACGCAGGCGTGCCAGTCACATGAGTGATGATTTATGATGCGCTCATTCTGACCCATGTCGGGCGAATGTGAGGTTCGGTCGGGACCAGCAGTCCGCCATACCATGAAGGCTATGGCGTTAATTACATCCCCCACGAGGAGGGAACACCTTTGATTAATTGCCGAGATAGCGGGCTGTCGAAGCCGAATTAAAAAAGAGCTACATGATGATCATGACGAAAGCATGCAAGATGCATACGTTTATCATGCAGCGGATGCGTAATTCATGGGATTATGGATCCTCGGTACGTGGCGGAGGACATAGGTCTGAAGACCACCGTCACGCATAGCGAAGACTTCCGACCAGACGTAATCCGACTTTCCGTCGACGCCCTTTAATGTACCCGAGGATCTATGCATGCATGCACACATGACGTTCATGAATATATTAGGCATGATAATGGAATTATGGAAGCAAATGATGATCGACCACATTTATTACCCCTCATCGAGAAGAGGGAAGGCAGCACAAATATGATAGTGAGAGCAAAATGCTAACGGACATGGTAATGAAGATATGATAACAATATAGCCTAGGCCCGTTCGGCCCTTCCTTTATTCAATTTATTACCAATTGTGGTTTATTAACACTGACCGTGAGAGACGAGAATTGCTCCGGGGCGAGTGAATGATTAAAACAACAAGAGGGGTTCAAAACCGGCGCGGACACGTGAAGGATAGCTTCCACGGCGCGATGAAACGTAGGTATAAGAGGTTAACCCGGCGCGGCCCCATAGCTGGTTAAAACGGCGCGCAGGGAATGGGGGCGCGCCGGAAAGGCGCAAGGAAAAAAATTTAATTTATGAGTCTAGGGTTAATCCGGCGCGGGGGGGGTACCGCGCCGTATTAGGGCGCGCCGGATTAAAGGCTGCGCCGTTTAAACCTATTTTTTATGAATTTTGAACCATTTAAGTTTATTAGATTTCTGTTGAGAGTTTTGAAATTATTTGGGGTCAATTGATTGTTAAGTCAGAGTAAGACTCTTTGAGAATGATGTGATAAGTCAGTGCGAGGTTCATACTCGAGCACCGAGTTGATTGAGTCCAGAACGGGTGTTTCATTAAGGATTATTCATTCTTAATCTGTCCAAAATTGGACAGCATCTCCCCTGAACCTGAAGAGTTGCAGGGGAGAAGCGGGGTCATGCTCACCTATGGAACAAGCCCCTAAACCGCCGGTCTACAGGAAGGTAGCCAGCAAACCCCACTGGATGGAGTACCCCGAAGACTAGCATGCTAGGGGCACCAAAATTCCATAGGGGAAGAGACAGAGGGACGAGGTCATTGACGAAGGGAGCCATACCCCGAGGGCTAGCCTGCGAGGGGTGGAGGACCCATAGTCTGTGATTCATCCCATGGAGGAACTGACCATTGGGAGAGTGGGACTCCGAGGGCTAGCCTGCAAGGAGCACACATCCCCCGGTCTCGATCGGGCCCTGATTTGTTGGGGTTGAGTTCGTTTTAGGACCCCTATCATTGTCTGCGATGGCTTCGAGGAAGTGCCTACCATTGAGAGATAGAGCCCCCCCGGTCGCCCAGCAACTTCAGGAAGCAACAGGGGAATGTCCCCCTCCCCGGGTGATCAAAGCGGCGAGAAACCCTCGGAACAGTGCAGATGATCGTGACGCACAGGTGCAGTAAATGCATAAATGAGTCGGGCTCATTGCATGGGCATATGCTCAAACAGTTGGAAAGCAATGTTCAGGGGGGATAGACCCTGTGTATGGCGGGCAGAGGCACGCGTAGAGGCACGGATCAAACCGAGAAGAGAAAGAGATGCAAAACCCTTGAATCAAACATAAAAAAAAAGGAATGAACGATAGAAAAGCCCCCCGGGGAGGGGTGTTTCTATAGCCCACGATGATTCGGGGCACGATGCAGACTTCGGGGGAAACCGGAATCACAGCCATGCCGAGAAGAACCCAGACACGGGCATTGGCGTAGATAAAAGGGGCTAAGGATCATTCATTCGATCTATTGGTTTGAGCGTTCACACGCACGTATATATATTACCATCCCAGAAACGGGAAGGGTTTATCATTTACATGGTGAGAGTACAGCACCGGCACCATTGTTTGGTCGCCGTTCGACAATATCAAAGGCAGAGGACGCTCGGAGCGCAACAATAGGGGAGGAACAAAAGAAGAAAATCGCATAGAGGGGGGAGGAGAATCGACTCATATCATCGTCGCTCCTCCCCCCCTCGCTTACATTCGATGGGTGGAAGTTTCAGAAGAGAGATCTTCGGAAAACTGGAAAAGAATCAGCACACCGGTGCCCACCTGTTCCCGAAACAGGGTATCGCAGAGGAAGAAGACGACCGGCCGAAGCTCCTCCTACTCCCTCTCTACTTCAGGAGAAAACCCTCTCGAGAGCTCCTCTCCCTCCTTTTCTTCCTCTTTTCTTCTCTCTATATCTTCTGGTCTTTCTTCATGATCTGCCTCTCTTCTTCCTCGTCCTTTTCTTTTTATTCTTGAACAACCATATATATATAGGAGCACGAGTTCGAACGTTGAACCGGCGTGGGATTGGCGCGCCGGGGGGAGCCTTCAAGGCTTATCGCGCCGGGATCTGAGGCATCCATTAGGGTGATTTGCGCGCCGGCATAAGGGCTGAAGATGGGGGCGCGCCGGTATAAGGGCTGAAGATGGGGCGCGCCGGGACAAGGGCATGCCGGGCTAGTGCTCTATACGAGCTTTGAGCAGTCGATGAGTCCGGGGACAATTCCGGGGGTCACCGTGAGCTTTTATCTTGCCAACGCCCATCCAGACTTTGACGAGGTGTTTTGTCGGAATCCCTTGGTCGACTTACGTCTATTCTCAAGACTCCAGATAGCTTTAGTTTGATCGTGCGGGTTTCCCGCTGACACGGCCCTCGGCTCTACAATCCATGCTGTTGATTCGGCCTGGCTCGTGCCCGAAGCTCCTTGGAAGGCGAGATAACCCCAGGGATAGTTCCACCCGAGCTGGGCGATCATTCGGCCACTAACGGGCCCATCTTGGCGGGAAGCCGTGCCCATGCGGGGCGATCGGGATCTTCCGCCGATAGGGCTTTCGGTCCTCCGTTTCGGGAAGCCAGGGGGAAACTCCTTTGTCTTCAGGAGAGCCTCTTCGTGTGGTGGGGGATGACCGGATAGACCGTCATCCTTGATCGGACGACGGGTGTAGTGGATGCGGCACGACAACGTCGATGCCGGTTCATTGGGCAGGCTTGGTCGCACTGCCGGTTGGTTGTGGATTCATCTTGGCTCTACTGAGGTGAAGTCCCCGTATCCATACGGTGTGACTCGAGGCTCTGGCAGCTTGAGAAGTCTTCAATATGTTGATCTTTATCGACTTCCGTGCTTCGGTGGGCCGGGTCATTCATCTTTATGGCTTGGTGGCCGATGATCATATTTTTGGTGCCAACAAAACCCTAGTTGATCATTTGGAGCAAAGAGAGATGAAGAGAGGCTAGAGGAGCTCCAAGGAAGAAGAGGTACTGTAGCCGTGAACAGTACTCCGTGCAGAAGTTCTACATCCAATCCAAGGGATTCAAGCCTACATCTGAAGCCCTCAATCTCCAAGGAAGAAGAGAAGCAAGCAAGCTCATGAAGGAGATCAAAAGGAAGATCAAAGCTACATCCAAACCTCTTCATCAACTCAAGGGAAGATCAAAACTACATCCAACATTCTTCTTCATCAACTCAAGGAGATTCAAAGGAAAGATCAAGCTACATCCTATATCTTCTCCATCAACTCAAAGGGATCAAAGGAAGATCAAAGCAACAAATTCAAGATCCAACAATCTCAGACAAGATCTACTTCATTCTAGCACATCTCCATATCTTGTTTGAGCATTTTCATCTTGTTCCATTTTCATTTCTATCAATCTATTGAAATTGAAGATCGTCCCTACCGGTGGTTAGTAGGAAGGCAATCGGAAGTTCTCCGATCTGCGATATAGCCGTCCCTGCCAACTTTGTGTGTAGGAAGACAGAAAGAGGGTTTTCTCTGTTCTGTGGTTTGGGGCGTGTCCCCGGTCGAGCTGTGAGTCAGCAGGAAAGCCTCACCGTATTTTGGTGAGGGGTGGATATAGGTTGCGGGGTTGCAACCGAACCACCTTAAAAATCCATGTGTTGTGGGTTGTTCATCGTGTGCGATTGCTCTATATCTTCTACCCCCATTCACAGGTTCGTGTGCTTCCATACTTGGTTATCTTGTTTACACACTCAAGCACTCAGATTTGCACTTTCGGTTTTGTCTGTGGTTTAATTGAGCTTAGCACTTTGACTGCATCCCTTGGGCGACCTGCTGCACCCTTGCACACAGGCGCCAAGGTGAAAGTATTGCTAAGTGTTTCCCTTGCTTAGACTCGCATGCACCTTGGTTGATCACCACTACATTCACACACATATGCACTTTGAGTGATCAACATAGCACACACACACACGCACGGTTGTTGCAAGCTATTTCATGCTCTGGTGTTATGCTTTATGATCCCTGCAATACAAGGCTTATATCTCTCAAAGATCACAAATGTGCTTAAAGAAGAGTTGACGCTTCATCGCTTGTAATCTAAGTCTTTTCATTTGAGCCACTCTACTTAATTCCGCTGTGCATTGTGCCTAAGTGATTCATTCACTTCATAGGAGTGGTTCATGCTTTTGATATCTAAGAGTTTTTAAATAGGCCAAAGCTTTTGATATGATCTATTCAACCCCCCCTTCTAGATCCGACTACACCTCGCGGGACCCATCAAAGCTTTGATAGGCTTTGATAAAGGCCGGATGTTGACTGGAGGAGGGGTCAAAGAGGGTTGACCCAAGGACCGAGGTCGATGCGTATAGGGGAAGTCGATGCACATAGGTAGTCTCGGGGTCGATGCATGTAGGAAGGTCGACGCACATTGGGGGTCTCAGGGTCTATGCACATGGGAAGGTCGATGCACATTGGGGGTTTCAGGGTCTATGCACATGGGAAGGTCGATGCACATTGGGGTTTCAGGGTCGATGCACATGGAGAAGGTCTGTGCAGGTGAAGGGCCAAGGTCGATGCATGTGAAGGGTTTGAAAATGGCGCGGAGTGTTATGAAGGGTTGAACGGCGCACTAGGGGCGTGCCGGATTAGGGCCCATGAGGATAAAAGGGTTAATGAGTGTTAAGCTAAAGCGGCGCGTGGGGGGGGGGTAGGCGCCGTTTTGGGGCACGCCAGATTAGGACTGTGCCGATTTTGAGGGTGGAGTTTGATTTTCTGAACTATTTAGCTTCAATGCAATTTGTTCAGCCCTTTTGATGCTGATTAAAGGTGTATTCATTAAGTGAGTTCAGTTTTAATTGTCCTGCAGATTGGTTAAGATTGATCAATGAGTGAATTCACATTTTTTAATTGCTCTACAGACGAGGAAAATCAAGACTTGTGCGTGGTTCCAACTCAAGCAAAGTCCTCAGTAAGCTTGCAGTCCCCAGAACTGAGGTTCCATCACAAATCCAGACTAAGTGCTCAATCAAAAAGTTGGCAGCACCACCCCATACCCAGAGGGTTGCGGGGGAAAAGCGGAGACAGTCCCACAGAAACTAGGGTACGCTCCTTAAAGCCAGGAATTCCAAACGGTGACCGGCAGACCCAAATGAACGGAAACCCTAAGGACTAGCCTACGAGGGGCACCAATACTCCACGGGCCAGAGATATTGATCAATAGGGACGGCTAAAATGGAGGAAAACCTCGAGGACTAGCCTGCAAGAGGTCTCTTACCCACAGCCACCACCATTCCCTAGGGAATGTGGATTTGATGTTGTGTCAACGGACCCATTGCTATTCACCTTAGATAGCTTACAGGAGTCTGCGCCACAGACGGACGGGACCCAGTAGCTCGGTGGTGATTCAGAAAGAAACAACATGAGCGCTCGATGGGGATGTTCCCCCTCCCTGGTCAGTAAGTCTTGATGGTCGAGAGGGAGCAAACCTTCACATTAAACTTGCAATTTCGCCTGTGAACTGAGATGGGGAACATATCATATTAACTGAACTTTTCCCCACCCTACTTGCGGCAAAGAAGTCACAGTACGATACCATTCATCCACGACACTGCCAACGGTAGGCTAGTCATGGAAGAAAGTTAATATGAGCTAGGGAGCCACGTAGGATGTGAGACACAAACGCTCGAATGACTGGCGGGTGCCGTATGGGAGAATGGTCACAACCATAGGCCTTGCACCCAGACTGTGGGGATGACCATGTTCTCTCCAACTCATGACTGTGAGCAGAGAGATGATAGAGAAGCCACTCCCAAAAAAGATGGAGATGCACACACATGTATGTCTCCTGCGGTGAAACCAACAACGAGCACATGGTGCATTCAACATAGCTACCACACTGGAAGAGAACCCCGGGGAGGGGGATAATCGTTAATGTATCCCTGGGTTACCCCAGGGCATGCTCGGTACCAATTGAAGAAACCAAATATTAGACACGGAAATAAACACAGCAAATCCAGAGAGGTATTCAGATACAAATTAGTACCTGTTCAAAAGAAGGAAAATATATATATATTGCATTCGGCCCGGCGTTGCCGCACGAGACCGTCCCATTACATTCTTTTACATCAGAAGATGAAGGAGAAAGAAAATAGCCAGTGGCTTAAACTAAAAGGAAATAAAAGGAGATGCGGGCTTATATCATCACCCGTTTCATCACAAGGCGTAGGAGAAAACACTGATAGAGGGGTGGAGTTAGAAGATGAATGGAGATGGCATCCCACAAACCGACCTCTAATCTATTTCACAGAAACAGAGTATCAGAATATCACTCCCTTCTCTCACTCTCAGGCTCTTCTCTCTGATGGCGAACGATGGATCACTCCGCAGGAAGTCCCTCTCAACTCCTTTATTTTTTCCCAAGTCTCCCCTCTCTCTGTTCCTTTCACGCCATTTGCATGTGCCTCTCTTCTATGCTTTTCATTCGCCCTTTTTTTCTTTTTATTTTTGCCAATGGGCCTTCTTATAGGCCAAGTAGGAGTGTCAACCTAACCCGGCGCGGGGGATCAAAGAGCGCGCCGGATTAGCATATGGCCATGTGCGCGCCAGTTCAAGGGGCGCACTAGTTTATCCCCTTAACGTGTTTGTTAAGCCGGGCCTCGACTTGTGGATCTCGAACTGGCTCCGAGAGTCAACTTGAACTTTCATCTCATCGTGGCCCTGTGAGACCGGCATGAGAAGTATCGGGGAAGCATTTGGGGTGCTGACTGGCCAATTCTGATGCCATCCATGTCTTTAGTTCAAACTCTCGGGTTTTCCACTTACAAGGCCTTCGGCATTGCAATTTGTGCTGTTGGACCAACTTTGTCTATATTTGCAATATTCCCAGGGGGTGGACCACCACCCGGAGTACTTTCACCACGGTCGGGCAGCCATTTGGTCACTAAGGGACCCTTCTAGTAAGAAGACGTACCTATGTCGGGTTACCTGGGTCTTCTGCTGATGTGGCCTTCGGCACCTTGTTCCATGGGGCCAGAGATATTTCTCCACCTCAGGAGGGTTTCTTGTTAGGTGGTGAACCACCAGGTACATTCTCGCCCTAATCGGATGACATATGGGGCATGTTCGGCATGATTGAGTCGATACCGGTTCATTGGGCAGGACGAATGACACTGGCGATTTGTAGCGGATTTCTTCTGACCATCCTGAGGTGGAGTCCTTGACACTCTCGCTAGATGACCTGCGGCTTCAGCAGTCCGAGGGGACCCTTGTGCATTAATTTCCTTCGGCTTTTGCTCTTTGGCCGGCCGTGTTCTTTTTGATGTTCGGCGTGATTGCCATCGATCACATTTTGGGTGTCAACAAATTCCCCCCAGCCGCTAGGGTCGCAAGTGAGGAACGAGCGACGCGGGACTAGCGGATGTACCCAGACTAAGTGTATCCTCTATCTGGTCAGCACAGAGTATTTGCTTGGTGTGGTCGAAATGTCGTTGGAGGAGCACAACCCCATAGCGGCATTAAAACGGCGCGGGGATAGCTCTTTGGTCTTGAAAACGGCGTGGCCGTGACCATCTGCTAAAACGGCATGCCCCCCTTCAGCCTTGTCATTCCGACGCGGCCCCTTATCTGCATTAATCCGGTGCGCCCTTTGAAGTTCGAATTCGGGCGGGAGGAGCTAAAACGGTGCGCATTTTAGCGCGCCGGATAAGAGCCCTCGCAGCACCTCCATATATTCTCTTCTTCTTCTTTCTCTCCTCAATCCCAATTCATTTGCAACCTTGGCGAGCATTCTCCTTCCTGAGCCTCGCGACGGAGGCAGCGGTGGTGAGATTTTGGTGAGGGCGAACTCCATTCCTTTGATTCAGGAGATTCAAACCCCCCTTTCTTTTCAGGCCCCAGGAGGCTCCTAGTAGGCTTGTTCTCAGAGCTACCACCCTTGGTGTCCTGTTAGGCCCCGGTGTGACACCCACGGCCTGTTTCAGGGACCGTACCTTAGTGGGCACGTTCCCGCTTTCTTCTAGCAAGCTTTCGGGCTGGGGAGACTTTGCCAGATTTTTGTCAGAAAATTTTTTGTCCCCAACAACTCGTTTCTAACTTTGTTTATTTTCTTTGCCTTTGCTTTGATGTAGATACTATGGAATCTGGTTCTTCTTCCTCCTCCCAAGCTGTGGTAACCTGGAGGGACGTCGATTCTTTGGACAAAGGCCATGACAAACTGGCCATAGTTGCAGAGTCTTCTGATTCTGAGATCGAGACAGTGGACACTGATCGTCTACTAATCATTGGGAGCAACTCCTTCAAGTATGATCGCCCCGACGGCTGCAGAGTGTATCATCCCAAGGACAAGCATCTGATGCCTTTCCTGAAGCGGTTCAATCTTCAGGGAAAGTGAGATTTGTTCCTCGTTCGGGAGGCCCAGGTGGCGCTGCTTGCCCAGCGAGATAGTCTAACTGACTGCATTGTGCGGGGAAGACCCAATTGTCTGCATGGTGCGCCCAGGAAGTGGAGTGTCGTGCTGGGGCTCCAGGAGTTTACTCCACATGATGGATTGTTGACCAGAGCTCCGGAGTTTGTTACGGTCAGGTGGAATGATACTGCGGGCCACATTGACCGGGAGAAGTCACCTTTTGGTTTATTCTTGGCCCCGCTAAGATGGGGGTACAGAGAGGAACCTTTCCTGTTGGATTGCCTAGCCGTGCGCTTCAAGCACCAGATTTTGGTAGGCTAGTTTGTCGACTTGAAGGCTACTAACGCCCATGCCTTCCAGCCAGGAGCAGTGGAGTTCACAGACTATGTTCTACAGCCATACGCTCCTATTCTGATCAAGGCAGGAGTATACCACAGCGTGCATGCGTCGAGGTACCGCTACCCTATTTCCAAGGGCTTGTGCTGCGGTATGATTGAGGTGTTTTGTCCTGAGTACACCACCTTTTATACTTCAGAAGGAGAGACGTCCTTGGACCTGTGGAGTCTCTCTCAATTAAGTGACCTCGCGATCGATGGTGTACCATTGAAGAGGTCTGCTGGCCAGATTGGCTGAAGGATCAGACGGATGATGAGGGGCGATATTTAACTAGTTTCGCCTATCGCTATTTAATGAAAGCATATCGAACCCTCTGCCACTCCTCATATCATACCAGGGAGGCACGCAAGCTTGGAGAGAAGCGGCACGTGAGGATGGGGACCTAGCTCCAGTATTTCTTCAGAGGGGAGCAGAAATACAAAGACTTCCCCTCGATAGTGCCAGCTCCCGTGCAGCAGAAGAAGAGGGTTCGGCGATAGGCTACTTTTTCATCCGCATTGAAGGGAGGACAACAAGGAGGTCCCAACCTAGCTAGGGTCGACACAGTCACTCATTGTGCTGCGTATCTGACTTATTGGATTTGTTCTTTGGCTCTCCCGCAGGGTGACGAGAGCGTGATCAAGGCCGAGGCAATCTACCCTACTTGCTTGATGGCTTGGGGCATGAAGCTTTCACTCTGTCTGGTTGCATTATGCTTGATATACAAGATGTTGGGGGACTTGCACCGATCTCGTCTTCCTACGAATCTGTGGACGGTTGGCCCGCTGCACTTTTTCAATGCCAGGGTTTGCACTCTGTTCTCAGAAGGTGCTACTCGGTCACTTCAATCGGCACAACTAGTCCCGAGGATGATAGAATTTGCCAGCGTTGAGCCGACCCAGACAGCAGACCAGCTCTTTGCCATTCGGGGCACATTTCCCAAAGACTCTCCTGGGGTTCTACATTTCTGGAGCTTGGCTGCCCACTCAAGCCCACTGGTGAACAATATGCGGGAGTGCAGCCTCTATGAAACATAGGAGTATACTCACCCCCTTTCTGATGCTAAATGTACGAGGCCCATCTTGGAGCCAGAGCTAATTGATTGGGCACTGTCAATAAGGCCGAGTGTCTTGGTTTTCCGCAAGAGCGGTATCTTATGGCTAGAGCCTTACTACCCATTCCAATTTAGTCGGAATTTTGGTTATTGTAGACACGCCAAAATTGACGTTTTGTTGATCAAATCTCATGTTATTATATAAATGCCCCAAGTGGACTTCAATATTCCTATAACATGAAGTTTTTCTATTTTTGTGAGTTTTTCTGCATTTTTCCTGTATTTTTGTTAGTCACGACTTGATTAAGGGCGTTAATTTCAAAAGTAACGACCTGTTGTAGGGCGTCTTCAAAGAAAGGACGACCGTACATGAGGGCGTCAATTCATGGTGTTATCCCTTAATTTCTGGAATTATCTATTTTCAAAATAAAAGGCATTTTGTGAGTAACGCCTTTTCTCAGGGCGTGATTTTAATTAACGCCGTTATCTCAGGCGTGTTATCTCAGTTTTCAAACAAGGCAAGGTTTTATTTCCAAAATTAAATCCAGGAAGAAACGCCCTTTCCTAGGTCGTGTTTCAAGAAACGTCTCTGTGAAGGTCGTCAATTCATAAAAGACGCCCTGTATTAAGGCGTGTTTCACTCCAGAGTCCTTCCTTTTTCCATCTTTCCCTCACAGTTCCCTGCCATCCATGGGACTCTTGCTCGATCTTGATCCTTCCCTGGATGCCTCATTGCCTGTTCTTATCATTCCTTGGTTTGATCACATCCGCTTGAGGCACTATAAATTGAAGCCTTGATCGATCGTGTTGAAGGTTAAGCACTTTAAGCATTCAGAGGGTTAAGCGCTCAGAAGCTTGAATATCCATCACGAGCAGAGCCTTCTTCATCCTTTGCTGCCTCCCCTCTGCATCCTTCGATTGGGCTGCATCCGGTGCTTCGTCCATCTACATTCATCAACACATTCATTCGGTTTTCCCTTTACTGTCGCCAGGGACAGCAGGGTTTCTCATCTTTCATCTCTTTTGTTTTACTTCATTCATACCATCATCCCTCCGTCCTTTATATCTCTATTCACCCTTCACATCTGTTCACGTCTTGTTGCATTTCTTTTTATCATCAAACTCCCCTTCCCTTAAGTCTTCTTAAGGGGTTTAAAAAGAAAACAAAAAAGAAGGTGCGCATGTTGAGGTCTTTTCATCATTTTTATGTTGGTTCTTGACTGATACTCCGGCACTTTGGCTGATCCCCTTTCTTTTGCTTGTCTTTCATTGTCTTTCTTACAAGGTAATCAATCAAGAAAACCCACTTCGTCGGCCGGCCGATTGGAGTTGGAGGAGGAGATCCACATTCATCCCGCATCCCATCTTTCACCGGGTACATGCGATCTTATTCTTTTTTTTATTGAGGTAAACCCTCTGGCGATCACACACTCCCCTTGTGCACCTCGTGCATTGTCTCATCTCCACCATTATTTAATGTTTCCCTTTTCCCTTCCTTTTTAACCTCACCCCAAAAGTGTGGATTTTAAAGGAATCTACAAATTGGCGATCACGGTGGGACCTCCACTGTTTTCCTTGTTGATTACCATCTCCATTGGCACCCTCGTGTGCCCTTTCCCCTTTGACACCCTCGTGTGTCCTTTCCCATTGACACCCTCGTGTGTCCTTTCCCCTTAGGCACCCTCGCGTGCCCTTTCCCCTCGGTACCCTCGGTACCCTTTCCTTTGTGCCCCTCGGGCACCTTCCATTGTGCACCCTGCACACTCCCCGGATCAGTCAATTATTGCTTATTAACGCCTTCGACGAGGGCGTCTTTTGATTTAACGCCCCTCACAGGGCCGTGTTTTTATTAATTAACGCCACCCTCAAGGGCGTGTCTTTATTGCATCTGCTTGCCTGATCTTCACTATTTTCTCGTCTGATATTTAGCGCCCCTCACAGGGACGTGTTTCATTGATTAACGCCCATCTCCAGGGCGTATGTTTCTATAACTGCGGTGTGTTGCATGCTGATTATACTGTCTGTGGAATAACGCCCCTCTTCAAGGCGTTTCATTTCTTATCAACGGCTGTCATTAAGGCGTTTCTCTTTATCATAACTGCTGTTCGCTGCATACTTATCATATTGCCTGTGAATTAACGCCCCTCTCAGAGGCGTTTCATTTAATATCAGCGCCTTCCATCAGGGCGTGTCTCTGAGTTTTGACGCCCTCCTTTGCAGGCGTCCTTTATTTATAACGCCTCATCCTAAGGCGTTTTGTTCCCTACGGTCTGTGAGCCACTCACAGAATTTACGACAGCCACGCTGCCGTGTTTTCATTTAGTCACGACCTGCCACAGGGCGTGTCTTTCCTCTTGCTGTGAACACGACCTTTCCAAGGGCGTGTCTTTACTGTTCTTTTTCAGAGATTGGCTATTATTCATTGATTAGCATTTGTCTTGATATTATATTACTGCTTGGATCATCTTGGTTTGCTGGCTTGGTTGAGAGACCTCCTCTCTATATCCTAGGATCCACACACCCTTCTTGGAATCGGGACGACCCTCCATTGAGCATTCCGTCTCTTTGGACCGGAAATCCCTTTTCCAAGACCTCCATAAGTCCCCGCACCCGTGGATTCCCTCACGGACGCCGGGCTGGTTGTACCCTCGAAGTACCTGGAGTTTAGAGAACCTATACGTTGTTAAAAGAGAGAAGAACTTAGTTGACCCGGAGGTTACATTCGGATCAAACTAGGTCTCATTTGGCAAAAAGAGTGAACCTTCACAAATAATCCACCCTAAATCCGAACATCAAACATTAAAATCTTGCGTTTCTTGCCAACCTTGTTTGCATAAACATAGTTGAGTGATTTGATTGCCTTGTTTGGATTGTGTATTTTGTGACGGTTCCTTCATTGAACATCCTCTTTCTTAAGAATGAAGCTCCGTCCGGGTAAAACCATCAACATGTCAGGCCACGGGTACTCTTATGATGATGAGAATGAGAACATATTTGGTCAATATGAGGACCCTCCCCAGGATTCTTTTTATTATGAGGGGAACTACCTTCCTCCTCACCCCCATTACTCACAAGTCCATGTGGTCGATACCACTGTCCATGAGGCGGACCCTTCGTCTCAAGTTCCATCTTCCAACACTTCGGGGAACCCTTCCCCATCCATTAATGTCTCAGATTTGATCCAAGCTCTCTCCCAGTTGGACGACTCCCAACGGCAAGCCATTCAGGCCGCCTTAAAGGGGAAATCCGTCCTTTCTTCTTCTTCTAATCCCCCTCCGGCCGTGAGTGGCCATCAAATCATTAATGACCAGGCGGTCTTACATCCTCCCTCCTCTCGTCCACAAACGCCTACTGCGGCCATGCCGGCCCAGCAGGCGAGCTATTCAGCAGTCAGGCATCAATCCTCCCAACCTCCTCGGGTTCTACGAACGCCTTTACCACATTCTTTTATTCAAAACCAGGCCCCAGTCGAGCCCGATACCAACACTCTTTTGCTTCAGAAGCTAGCCAGCATGGAGGAGCAGCTCAAGAAGGTTACGGCAACTAAGAATGCTCCGGAAATTTCTCTTCCTACGTTGCCAGTGTTCCATTTACCACCTTCTGAAATGCCAAATTTCCGGCGATATAATGGGACCGGTAACCCATTCATTCATTTAAAGGACTTCCGATATGAGACTTCTTTCTGGCAAGACAATAAGGCCTCTCTGGCCTATTTATTCAGAAGATCTCTTGAGGGACCCGCCCTCGAATGGTTTTATTCTCTGGAGCCAGCTGATGCCGGTGATTTCGATGTTATCCAAAGAAAATTCTTGCAAAAGTACAGAGACCGGGTGGGACCTTCCCTTTCTGTTACAGATCTGGTCGCTGAGAAAATGAAGCCCGATGAAGACTTCATTATATTTGCTGACAGGTGGCGGTCTATGACCGAGAAATTGAAGGACACATTGTCGGAACAAGAACAAGTAAAAATGGTCATTTCTAATGCAACTCCTCAATTCCGGCACATTTTGGCCATGAATCGGCTGACAACGATGGAAGAGCTCTATGAAAGAGCTCGTTATATACAAACACAAATGAAGGATTCGCCCATCATGGGCATGTTTGAGCCGAAGCCTCGGCTGTTTAAAAAGAATACAAATGTCAACAGTGGGCCCACGACTGAGGGCACTGTCACAAACGAGCAGGTTGGCGTAGTTGGTCACCCCCACCACCAGTCAAACCCACGACCTCCGCCACCTCCGCAGCAAAACCCCCACTTTACCTCCGCCCCACAGCGCCACTTCACACCCCAACCTTCTTTTGCTCCATCACCGAGCCAAGCGCCTCGCACCGACCCTCCGGCACCACCTCAATACCATCAGGTCCCCCCACCTTCCAACTATGGCCAACAACAACGGAGACCACCGCTTGGCCCGAAGAGGGCCCATTATCCGCCACTCCCAGAGAGTCTCCCTGACATTTTTAATGCTTTGATGGCCGCCAACCTGCTCGTCCTACCAAAAGAAAGAACGGTGTGGCCCGAAAATGTTGACACATCCCGTTACTGTGCATTTCACCGCGCCCCTGGTCACAACCTTGATCGTTGTTTCCATTTCAGAGATCATATTTATGATTTGAATGACCAGGGTGGCATTAATTGGGATGAAATGAGGCAAGTCATCGCCACCATGAAAGAGAGAAGGCCGCATCGGCAACAGCAAAATCAACAACAGCCAGCTCCGCAGCAAGCTCAGCCACAGCAAGCTCCAGCACCCCAGCAGGATATGGGGATTGTCCGTAATCCATTGCCGGAGCACGCTCCTAATCAACACGTGAACCCTGTCACGTCTCTCTACGAGGTGGAGAGAGGGCAGGGATGGCACGAAGAAAACGCCTCTGTCGGGGCATTCCACCATGATCCAAACCAAAATCAAACTCCGCGCCTTTTGCGCGTTCCTCCTTCTCCTTCTAATCTCCTATCGGGACGTTCTCTTTTACGCCCCGCCAACCCACCTACCACCACCAATTCCGCGACCTTGCCGGCTCGCTCTCTTCTTAACCGCTTACCACCACAGCAACCTGCCATTCCACCTTCCACCACCAATCCTACATCCGCGACCTCCAGGCCACTCCTACTCCGCTCACCGACAGCACCCGCTACCCCCTCTACCACTCCTACACCGGCAAGAGTTCCTCCACCATCAGTACAACCATCTTTTGTGCCACGATCTCTCCTTATTTCACCACCTGCCAATACCCCTCGCGTTCGGATATCCCTTTCTTCTTTCACGCCTCCGGCGAGGGCACCTTCTTCAAATACTCCTCCCATGCCTCCCGCGGGGGCATCTCTATTAAACACCACTACTACGCCTCCCACAGGGGCGCCCCTTTCATTGAATTCCCCTTTGGTATCCCCTAGCGGGATCTCTGCTACCGACATTCCTTCCTCCTCTTCCAACCCTCCCTCTAATATTGCCCCGACAGAGGCGCGTCAAGGCGTAGCGCCGCTCCGTAGTGGACGGATGTTCCACCGTGTTTTCCCACAGAGAGAGCTAGAGCCCGTACAGGGGACGCAAGAGCAGGAACAGGAACAGGATTCAGTGCCGGGAACTCAGTATGATCTGTTAAAGCACCTGGATCGCACTCCAGCCAGAATCTCCATTCTTGAATTAATCAAGAGGTCCACCACTCATCAGCTGGCCTTGAAGGAATACCTGCAGAAGGTTATGGTCAATGAGGACCTCCCGGTTGAACAGATAATTACAGTCTTGACACCTGCTAGCAGTCAGCCGGCAATCACATTCCATGAACATGAGTTAGCACCTCTACCGACAAGAAAGTATGCCCTATGTATCACGGTTGATATCAACAAAGTAGCTGTTAAGCAGTGTTTGGTAGACACCGGTGCATCTATCAATGTGTTGCCTCCGAGCACTCTGACCATTACTGTCACAGCATATGACAATACAAAGAAACCCCCTCTGGGTATGATTACTCTCAAAGTCAGTTTGGGTCCAGCCACCATTACGGCAGATTTCCATATTCTGGATATGGACCCGACCTTTAATGGTATCCTGGGTCGCCCTTATATTCAGTAGCTTGACGCAGTGCCCTCTACAAACCATCAGTGCCTTAAGTTTCCGCACAAGGGCCGCATTATCAAGGTGACCAGCGTGCCGATCTTACCAGAGGAGGACATACATGTAGCTTCATCAGTTCCTTCCATGTGGCCAGCCAACAAGCCGTTATTATCTGTGTTGGACATTCACTGTCCACGACCGATGCTATCTGAGACTGTTACCACCGTTGCCATGACACCCCTGCCTTCTAAGGGGAAGAAGAAAAAGAAAAATATGATGAATACCCCCGGCTGGAACATTCTGATAAGGATGGGATATCAAGATGGCAAGGGCCTGGGTGCCAAAGTCCAGGGCAAGATTAGGCCCATTAAGCCTCAAAAAGTGATTGCACGAGGCGGCTTAGGCTACAAAGCACCGGACAAGAATGAAGGAGAGCCGTGGGCTGTTATGACGTCCACCTTCAAGCCAGATCGCCAGCCACTCACCTGGACTTTAAAGACACATTTTGTCACCGGTGGCGTTCAGAACAATGAACGGACTACCGTCGTTACTTCATTACTTGATTGTCAGGATGTGCACGCCAGACAGTTTGCGCGGCACATTGCCCCACTGGCCACTTACAAAACCTTGGAGACTTTAAGGCCAGATAAAAGAAGAAAAATGGGTGACCCGGAATGTGACTGGTACAGGTGGTTTGACATGAATGATATCACTTTCTCTTTAAGCCGCCTGTTCATGCCGACAGATCCAGAATGGCCGCCATTGATTCAAGAACTGATTGAAATGCCTGCCGCAATCACAGATAAAAGGCAGATGTTAAGTGACTACACAGATACGGGAGAGCCAGATGTCCCCTTTGAAGAAGGATTCTCCGTGGATAGGCTGTGGACCGGCCTTTTCTCCCTCACTTCTGTGCACCCGTCTGTGTTGGTTTCTCTCTATTCCCGTGGGTTTGGTCACGTGCCGCGACCACCACCGATTACCATCAACTTATCTCCCAATTCAATTCAGTTTTCCTTCCCTATCACTCCTTCGCTCCTCGAGCGATTTTCCAAAATCTCCATCTCGCCCCCGTATGGGCCATCTTTGATTAAATCTTTCTCCAAACTTGCAATCTCCACTCCTCCCACTATTCCCCCTTCACATTGCTTTTTACTTGAGAAAGAAAATAAAAACAAAGGAAAACATGAAAACGAAAAAAAAAACGCCAAATCTCCAACATTCCAATCCTCCATTTCTATTGAGGAGACCTCATACTTTTCTCCCGAGCGCGTCCCAACCCAGGGGCCGCTCTTCCAAGATTCCTTGATAAAACTTTTCTCCCCCTCTGGTGAGGGGCCCTCCCCTGTATCACCTCCTGTATCCACTTTATCACCTCCTTCTTTCCCTTATAATCAAGCTAGTTGCTCTTCCTCCCCTTCTTCCTCTTCTTCTAATAAAAATCATGGGGTAAATTCACACAAAAAGGCCAAGGGTAAGCAGATTCCTCGCAGATTTTTGTTGGAATTGGCCATTAGATGCCAAGCTTGTTTAGCTCTCCCTGAGTTTGTGGAAGATCCAATTATCCTGCCAGAATTAGAAATTGAGGACTTTGTTGCTTCTTATGAGGGTTTGGGCGTTTATGAAATCATGAATGATGAAGACCCTATTGAAGAAGGGGATGAAAGTTATGAAGAATATGAGGACGAGGCTGATGCTTTTGCTAGTGGTATGAGAAGATTCGACGAACCATCAGCCTCAGTAGAAGAACCTACCAAAGAAATCAATTTGGGTACCGAGGAAGACCCTAGGATTATCCTCATAAGCAAAAATTTGCCGTCCTCCGAAGAGAAGGCGCTCATCTTAGTTCTTCAAGAATACAAGGACACGTTCGCATGGAGCTATGAAGATATGCCTGGATTAGACCCTGCGCTCGTTGAACACCGTCTTACACTTAAGCCAGGATCTGTCCCGGTAAAACAACGGTTGAGGCGTTTTCATCCTAGCATGGCTTTGAAAATGAAAGAAGAGGTCGATAAACTCCATAAGGCTAGATTCGTTAGAGTCGTCCTCTATCCTAATTGGGTGGCTAACATTGTCCCGGTTATGAAGAAAGATGGAAAAGTTTGAATTTGCATAGATTTTCGGGACCTCAACCGGGCATGTCCTAAGGATGACTTCCCCCTCCCTCATATTGATGTGCTGATTGATAACACGGCAGGATTTGAGACTCTTTCTTTCATGGACGGCTTTTCAGGCTACAATCAGATTCGTCTGGCTGAAGAAGACCAAGAGAAAACTTCATTCACTACGCCATGGGGCACATATTGTTATGTGGTCATGCCCTTTGGACTTAAGAATGCTGGAGCCACTTATCAAAGGGCCATGATGGCAATTTTTCATGACATGATTCATATTTATATTGAGGTGTATGTGGATGACCTGGTTGTGAAATCAAGGACAAGGATTGAGCATCCTGGGGTTCTGGCTAAGGTTTTGCAGAGATCACGAGAATTTCAATTGAAAATGAACCCCAAGAAGTGCGTATTTGGCGTTTCTTCAGGGAAATTACTTGGATTTATCGTTAGCAAGAGGGGAATTGAAGTTGATCCCAACAAGGCGAAGGCCATTAGAGATATGCCTCCTCCCAAGAATCTGAAGGAAGTTCGAGGATTAATCGGGAGGTTGCAATTTATTCGCCGCTTCGTCTCCCAGCATTCACAAAGATGTAGGCCGTTTTACGAGCTTACTAAGCCGGGAGTCAAGTTTAATTGGGATGATAAATGTCAGGCAGCCTTTGACGGATTGAAGGATTATTTGGTCAATCCTCCTGTCCTGAGGCCGCCAATTCCAGGCAAACCACTTATTCTTTATGTTTTAGTCCTGGATGACTCCGTAGGTGCTGTCTTAGCTCAAGTGGATGAGGAAGGTAAAGAGAGGGCAGCATACTACTTATCTAAACTCCTTAACCCCTGTGAGCAGAGATACTCAGCCATGGAAAAGACTTGTGCAGCTTTGGTTTGGGTAGTTCAGAAGTTAAAACACTATTTCCTAGCTCACGAGGTTCACCTCATTGCTCGCATGAATCCAATCAAATTCCTCCTTGAAAAATCTGTCCTCACTGATCGATTAGCACGCTGGCAAAGCTTCCTTTCTCAATTTGACATCACTTACATTCAGCAAAAAGCTATCAAAGGTTATGCCATTGCCGAACATCTTGCTCACCACCCTCTCCCCCGCTTTGATCCTGTCAATTCAGAGTTCCCAGATGAAGAATTAATGTCCATTAATCACCCCCCAGATCCTATGTGGACATTACATTTTGATGGAGCTCTTAATTCTCAAGGAAGAGGGATCGGCATGGTTCTCTTAACACCCGAGGGAGTCACCATTCCATTTGCTGCTCGGCTCACTTTTCCCGTCACCAATAACATAGCCGAGTATGAAGCTCTTTTAGCCGGTCTTAAAACCGCTCATCAATATGGTGTCACCCATTTGCGAATCGTCGGTGACAGTCAGCTTATTCTACGCCAAGTGTTGGTCAAGTGCCGCACTATCAATCCTAAGCTCAAGCCCTACCAAGAACTCGCTTCAGCTTACGCCAAACTCTTCACTAAATTGATTTTCGTTCATGTCCCGCGTAGCCAGAACATTTTGGCCGACGCACTTGCTTCCTTAGCCTCCGCTTTAGTCTTCCCTCCTGAGCGTGATTTTCATGTCCCCCTGATTCATCAGCGTGATACTCCAGCCATTAGGGATCGTGCTTTTCTTGATATTAGGGATCAGGTGCTTGAGAAGGTTAGACGGAAAGAAGCTCTTGAAGGTAGAGAGGTCATGCTATTGGATTGGCAAGAAGAGTTGGCTGACGAAGAAAAGCCTTGGTATTATGAGATTGCCAGATACTGTAATGATCAGTCTTATCCCGAAGAAGCCACTGCTGAAGAAAAGAAAGCAATTAGGAGAGTGGCTCAACGTTATACTTTGGTTGGAGGTGTGCTCTACAGAAGAGGGCTCACCGGTGTTTTATTGAGATGCCTCGATGATGATGAATCTTGGAAAGTTGTGGAAGAGGCGCATTCTGGTGTGTGTGGTGGTCATGTGAACAGCCAGATGCTAGCTAAGAAGATTCTTAGACTAGGGTTCTATTGGCCCACTCTTGAAGAGGATTGTTCTATCTATGTTCGAAGGTGTGTTAAGTGCCAACTGCACGCCGACAAAATTCATTCTCCCGCTTCTTCACTCCATCCTGCGTCCTCCCCATGGCCTTTTTCCATGTGGGCTTTTGATATCATTGGACCTCTTGGTGATTCGAACCTCCTGACCAAGCAAAAATCATTCATTCTCATGGCAACGGAGTACTTCACCAAGTGGGCGGAAGCAGAAGCTTACGTGGAAATTAAAGCATCAACCGTCTGCAAATTTATCATGAAGAACATCATCACGAGGTTCGGCATCCCAAGCACCATCGTCACCGACAATGGACCTCAATTTATCTCCCAAGATCTCAAGGATCTCTGCAACAGGTATAACATTGTATTGCATCATTCTTCTCCCTATTATCCGCAGGGCAATGGCCAAGCAGAGGCCACTAATAAAACTTTAATCAAGATTGTTAAGAAGACGTGCGAGGCTAATAAATTCTCGGATTGGCCAGACAAGCTGGTTGAAGCTCTTTGGGCCTACCGCACTTCCATTCGAACCCCCACTGGGCAAACTCCTTTTGCCCTTACTTATGGAATGGAGGCCGTAGTCCCTTATGAGATTCTTATCCCCTCTTTGCGAGTACAATTGGATGAGGAGCTCTCTATCGATGAACGTCGTGATTCACTCCTTGCCCAATTGGAACTCCTAGATGAGAAGCGTCTGGTCGCCGCTGAGCATGCGCGCGTTTACCAAAACAGGCTCTCACGTTTTTATCAAAAGAAGGTAATTGAGAGAAAATTTAAGGTCGGTGAAATGGTAACCAAAAGAATTTTTGTAAAGCCGGGTGGCCCTCGTTCAAAGCTCCAACCAAATTGGGAAGGGCCGTTTGTCATAAAAGATGTTTATCCTGGCAATGCTTATAAACTGGTTAATGCTGAAGGAGAGGAATTAACTCACCCCTGGAATGGTTTGTATCTCAAGAAATATTACCCCTGAACAAAAATCCAAACAAAAATTGAAAACTTCACAAAAATCCAAAGAAAATAGAAATCTCCCAGATAATCCAAAAAAAATCTGAATATTTCCAAAATCCAAAACAAAAGAGTTTTCTTTCATGGTTCTCCCTTTTGGGCTGACATAACATGCAAAGGTCACCGGTCCGAAAGGTCAAAATCCAAAATCCATTTGTCAGTCTTGCTAATTTAAAATGGGAGTTGACCCCGCACACACTACACACTTTACTCTTGAGCTCAAGCAGTGCAAAATCTGATGGAAAGTCGAAATCAAACTAAAGGCAAAAGACGATATCCATTCTTTTCTTCTTCGGCCCACAAGGGAGGAAGGGAGGTCTTGAGGTAGACACGCCAAGCCTATCCGCCGCCCTAGTAGGAGGAAGTCAGGGCCCAAAAGGGAACAAATGCCACAAAAGCCCAAGTACAATTAGGTTGTTCATCAGTTCAAATCTATTCAATGCAAATCAATTCCGAAGTGAAAGTCAAATGGTGAAAAAGAAAAGCATGTCAAGAGGGCAAAGTCCCCGCAAGGAAAACCTTGGGCGTATGCATGCATTATGAAGAGGCAAAAAAGGCAACAAAGCGTCCCTACGCCAAAGACCGAACCCCAACAGGCATAAGGATAGGGGAGGTAGCTTTGCCTCAGGCATCTTTGAATCTTTTGTGAGCTTCCTCATAGCTTCTCTTTTATTTTTGGAAAAGTCATGAACCAGCAGAATGGTCGAGACAAACTGAAGAGAATGCACTGTACGAAATCTTGTGTATAAGTTTAACCATATTCACGCCAATTCCCCTTTTAATTATTCAAGAAAGGTTAATGGAACTTAGAAGATGACCAAGTAGGGCCCACCACCTTGATTTCTTTATCAGCCCAATTTGGGAGGAATAAAAATTAACGCCTTTGTTCAAGGCGCTTTTATGCTGATTCACGCCTAGGTCATAGTCGTTTCTTTAAAAATAACGCCTCCTGGAAGGTCGTGTTTTCAACAAAATTCAATAATCTTTGCACGGTAACGCCGTCTCCAAGGGCGTCTTTCACGATAGTAACGGCCTAATCTAAGGCGTGTTTTTTAGAAAAATCTTCAAAAAAAATATATATATATATATATATATATACTGAAAAGAACAAAAAAATAAATTCTTCATGTTGCATGAATTGCATTCTTGCCTGGACATCTTTTAATTATTGTTTGCATACGTGTGATTGCATGAGGCATCCCCGAGTTTTGATTATTTCATTTTGCCTTATTAAAGGCTTGGCCCCTTGACCCATTATTAAGGTCAAAATATTTACACCCTTTGCTCACCGGGCAAGGGGCCAAGTCGAACAGATGAATTAACCTGTTTGTTCAAGTGAAAACCGCAGCCGCAGATACAGGGCAAAGTAAAGCAAACACGAGGAACGAGAGAAGAAAAAAGTACACAAACACAAGTCCACAACCACACAAGTGCTCAGGTAACAAAAGCTCAAATCTCATATATATATGTGTATCATCATGTCTATCATGTACAGGTGTGAAGGTGGAGGAGTACAAGTACAGAACTCTCAACTCTCGCCTCCACCCTCCTCTACTCTCCTGCTCTCAACCTCCTCCTCACCATCCCGAACTGGCGCCGGTGGAGGAGGCATAGGCCCCCGTGAAGAGGCCGGAACCCGAACGTGTCCTCCTGCCTCGCTCCTCTCTCGGAGGGAAGAACCCGCCACAAAGGTGGAGCTGGTGAAGGAGTACCCCGCAGCCCGTGCTCGCTCACGGCCTCGCTGCAACCGCTCCTCGGACACTCGAAGCCGCTCCTGGGAAAGGATCAACTGGGTCCTCGAGTCCGCCAGCTCACGCTCTCGTGCCAACAACTGCTCCTGGAACCGGGCACGCTCCGCCTGGTGCTCCTCCCGCTCACGAGCCCGCTCCTCGCGCTCCCGAGCACGCTCCCTCCTCTCCAGCTCCAGGGCAACCCGCAGCTCGGCCACGTCCTGAGGAAGCTCACTGCGTTGCTGCAAGGCCCGCTGAAGCTCTACGATCCGCTGATCGCGGATCGACAACTCGGTACGTATCGCCTTCAGCTGAGCAGCCTACAAACAGGTAAACAAATCATCAGTTCCACAGTTCAATAATTCATGAAATGAAATAACAACATGTGACTAAAGGTAGGTCACGCACCTGTGAGCTCGTCGCTCGGAAGCCCTCATCTACGCAGATAAGAGTGGCTCGAAGCTCTTCACTCTGTAAAAAATGAATTTTTATCAGTGCACAATTTATATCTAATCATTATTTGAATGAGGTTTCAAGTTCAGAATTTACCCGTGAAGCAAGGTCACGCTCCGCCACCTCGGCTCGCGCTATCGCACCAGCCAGCTGCTCCGTCAGTGCAGTCACCTCTGCACTAGGCCCCCTCGAGCTGGAGGCCTCCCCTGGATCTCTCCTTGCTACTCCCTGCTGGGCACGCTGCATTCATTAAGACCGTCAGTGGCTAATCATTAATTCAACACAACAAAAGAAAAAAATTCATTTGCATATAGGAATAATTTAAACACTCACCAGGGTCTCCAAGTCTGCCCGTGTGGCAGCTAGCTGGTCCTCCAGGATGTGGAGGTGGGCCTGTGCATCTATCGCCGCTATGTCCCTCGCATCCTGCATTCATTACATGTTAATCGCATAATAGTTACATAAGCATTTGCATTTAATTTAGAAATAAGTGCATTCATACATACCCCTAAGACCCTCATCTGAGGTCTGCCGGCGTGAACCTCCCAGTAGCGCCGGAGGTACTCGGAGCTGTCAGTCGCGTGGGAAACGACTGTGGTCCCGCCTCGCTGCCAGTCGGCGTACTGCTCCTCGAATCGCACCCTCCAGTCGGTCGTCTTGGTGCGACCGCGGGTCTTCTTGCCAATCCCTCGAGGCTCTCCGACCTCGATCCACTCCTGGGGCAGGCCCAGGGTCCTCATCACCAGCCGAAGCCGTAACGGCTCAATCTCGCTCAAGCAGTGTAGCCACAGCTCACGCCCGAAGCGAGGTCGCCCCGATACGACCCAAGGCTGGCCCTCATCGGTCATCCCCTCATATGGTCTCCACTGCACCTGCATTCATGAACACGCATCATTATCATTTCATCATATTCAAATAAACAACAAAAAGAAATGCATATCATTCATTCATACATACCAGCGAGGGAGGGAAGTCGCGGAACTCTCTCCGTAGAACCCACAACTCGTAGTCAAGTGGGGCGCCGAAGATGACAGGCACCCAGCGTCGCGCCAGGGGGAAGGATCCCTCAGCTCCTGGCCGTGGGTCAACGCGCCCCATCGGCATGTATAGGTGGCTCCACACCTACATCCATGCATTGCAATTAGTACTATATTCACATGCATCATAATAAGAAGGAAAAGATAAGAAATGAGAAATTGCATACCTGAAGAAGAGGTGAGAAGCCACTGACGGTCGTCTCACGGCCTGTCCCCGTGGACAGATCGGCCATCAAATGCGCCAGCAGGGCCGCTCCCCAAGCATATGTGCCAACCGTCTCCAGATCCTCAAGGATGCCTAAGAAGCGGCAGTTGATGACATCGGCTTTCGTCCCCAGCAATAATCTCCCGAGCAGCAGCAGCAGGAACCTCCTCAGGTCTCGGTCCGCTCTCTCATGGTCAGTCGGGTCCTGGCAGCATGCCACTCTCACCCCGTCGGTCAGTCGCTGTGCAAACTCACCTAAGGTCTCCCCCGACCTATGCCTGGCATCTCCTAGACCCATCACCGTAGTCAGGTCCGTACGGAAAATGGTCCTACACTCGCTAGGTCCCACGTAGACCATCTCAAGCCCTAGTAGCCTCTGGGCCATCTCTGAATAGTCAGAATAGGTGAACCCACTCACGGCCTCACCATCTACCCGTAAACCTGTAATCCTGGCTACATCCTCTAAACTAGGAACCATATGCCCCCAGGGCATCAGAAAAGTCCGGCTAACCCTATCCCATCTCTCCCTCAAAACCTGGATCAGTGCTAGGTCAGGTCTAAAAGGCTCGATGGATAGAAAAGCCCCAAACCCCATGGCCTCTACCCTAACCCTCTGGAAGTCAGGGAGACCCTGGTATGCTGCCCAGACCATGACCCATGAGATACGGGTCCTCATCAGCCCCTGCATGTATTAAAAAAGAATTATTTTTCTTAATTATTTGAGTATCCATGTGGAATTACATTTGATTTGGGTTAAATATTGAATTTTAGCATTTTTGGAATTCACGGCCACCCTCAGGTCGTTTCTTGATAAATTCACGCCCCTGTGGGGGGCGTTTTTCAGAATGAACTTTAATGTAACGCCCTTAATGAGGGCGTTTTTTATGTTAATCACGCCTCAGTCTTAGGCGTTCTTTGGTGGCTGTTTTGCTATTTCTGAAACATATTTCTAATCACGCCTCTGTGTTGGGCGTTTCTTGTTGAATTAACGCCCTGTGGTAGGGCGTTTTCCTAAAGGTGGTTAATTTTGGGTCGTTAATGAATGAAGCGACGCCCTCTGGTTTGGGCGTCTCTTGTTGAATTAACGCCCTACTGGAGGGCGTGGGTTTCTCAATTTAACAGAAAAATCAAATAACTGACAGCATGCGAAATAATTCATGAAAATATTTTTGGAAATTGTTTAATGAGCATGGAATTCATGAAAAATCATAAGTTTTAAGAAACGACATGCTTCAGGGCGTTTTTCATAAAGGATAATTAATTTTCAGAAATTAAAAATAATTAACGCCCTGGATTAGGGCGTTGCGTTTGTAAGTAACGCCCCCATGGGAGGCATGTTTTTTCTGAGTTGCAGGTTTAATGCCCGAGGGCTATGAAAAAAATCAAGAAAAAAATATAAATAAAATAAAAAAATGGAATTGGGGAGGGGGAGCCTACCTTCTTGTGTTTCTGGGGTTGTGGCCGTGGCAGTGGCCGTCTGGGCCGCCGGAGTTGCCCCCGGGGAGCGACCGCCGCCGTGCACGGCGGTCCTTCTTCTTCTCCTTCTTCTTCTCCTTCTTCTTCTCCACCTTCTGCATCTTCTGTTTCTTCTATTGCTTCGCCCGTTGCTCCGTCGGCCTCGTCGCCGCCGGCCGTCGCCGGCTCTTCTTCAAAAGCCACGACGGCGAGCTCCTCCACGGAAATCTTTTCCTCTTGGGCGTGGGAGGCGTCGAGGTCAACCACATCTGGGGCGCTAACTCTTTGGCGTTTGGCCATGGCTAGGGTCTAGGGGGAATGAGATTGAGTGAGTTGGAGAGAGTGAGGGAAGAGAACGAGAGAGAGGCTTTGAGGGCTTCGGTTAGGGTTTGCAGAGAAAAGGGCGAAATAAGAATGGAAGGAGGAAGGAGAAGGAGGCTTGATGGCTTTTGGGTTTCGAAAAGAAGACACGCCCTTGAGAAAGGCGTTTATAATATAATTCACGTCCATTCTCTGGGCGTTTTATGGAAATTGACGACGATGATAAAGGCGTTAATTCATTTTTCATGGGGAACGATAACCGTCGTCAGACGCATTGAATGGGCGTTGATTGATGTGAGGGAAGTCATCATTGCTGTTTGAAGTAACGCCTCTGGTAAAGGCGTGTTATTTTTGAAACGTGACTATGGAAAAGGCGTTATTTTTGATGAGTCAACGATTATATTCTTTTGGGTTTGAATCTGTTCACGCCTTCCTTGAGGTCGTTATTCAAAGTAACGCCCACTGTCGCAGGCGTCAATTGTTGACGAAGGGCCCATTGAAGCGCCTTGAAATAAGGCGTGTATTTGTTAATTCGCGACGCTCTTGGAGGCGTTATTCACAACAGAAACACAGTTTTTTGGATGATTTCGATCATAATCACAGTGGCAGTTGGCTCAATCAGAAAACAATCTTTATTATTTTGAAAAGAGGAACTACAATGACTAATGAGCCACTTTGGGCCTTAATTTTCTCAATGAAGTTACATAATTTTTCCACTGTTCTTTGTCTTCATCCAAGTCTCCTACAGGTTGATGAAGCTTGCTTAGCCTCCATAAAGCTTGAATGGTGATAACCTCCTCACCATCTTCATTGTTGCCTAGATCCCTTGATTTGATTGGAGGAAGATGAGAGATGTCCTCTAAGTGTTGCCTTGGGAGCCCAAGCTGAGGAAGGCACCGGTGTGCATTATATAAAACGAAATCCGAAGCACCGATAAGACGAAGGTCCGTCCCGATGGAGAAGCGTGCACGAAGTTCCTGCATTTTGAATACACCCGGGGCGCAAGTAAAAAGATTCTTTGGCATTACCTTTAAGTGCTCCCTCCAATCCCCTCTCTTCTTGATTTGAGGAATTCGGTTGGTCACTCTATTGCTTATACCTAATGAGCCAGTTATATATGAGAGTGGGCTCTTTGAGAAAATTCTTGAGGGTTGTTGGGCTTCGTGGCATGAGTCGAATTTGAAGTGTAGATCAACCCAACTTGAGAGTGCTAGCATGCACCCGTAAATGGGCCTTCCCATGGACGCCGCTGTAAGCCCGCTATAGAGATATGCTAGGATCGCCGGTCCAACTCTCTCTTCTTCCCATAAGCTCACTACTGCGCTCAATTGGGACTCCTCTAGAAAGTCCTCCGTGGATGGGAATAGGAGTGCTCCTGCCAAGCACACCACGAAGGCTTTGGTCACTCTTTCTATCTCCTCTTCCTCTTTAGCTTGATCCGCTCTCTTGTACACCCACGAGGCGAGCTTCAAGAGGTTAACTCCTTTAGTGACCTTGATTTGGTTCACTATATTTGGGCTAGGTATTAACGAGGTTAGCAACTCGTGGGAGGAGATGGGCCTTGGCATGATGGCCATCTTTTCTTCTTCTCCGTGTTTCATCTTTTTCAAGCCTAGGATCATCTCTACTTCCTCCAGCAAGATGGTGGCCTCAAAAGTGGAAAATAAGAAAGTATGGGTGGAAGGATGCCATGTCTCAATCAATGCTCCTATGGCAGCCCAATCTATGTGGATTTGATCATAATGCTTGGCATGGGTTATCAACCCCAAGAGATGCCATCTAGCTACATATACCCTCATGTCTGATGTGAATTTGGAGAGGATGAGGGGCAACCATTTGATTTGGACATATCTTCTAGCCCCTGGAAGATTTGGGTACTCCTGTGAGAGGAGGGGAAGAAAACAAAAAGAAGAGGTACATGAGCATATGACATGTTCAGTAACAAAGAAATAAGCATGTGAGCAGTTCGCCAGAACAGTACGCACAATAAAGAAGGTTGAAACTAACCTGATTCATGCATATCCTGTTGCTTATATGACCTTGGATATCGTTAATCCTGGGAGTTGAGAATTTTGGCCTTTTCAGTGCCCTGTCCATCGTCAGGAGAAGCTTGGACGGTGCAACCTGCAGAGCAGATGAAGAAGAAGAAGGACAAGAACAGAGAGTTTCGGCGGCTGCAGGGTTTTGGTTGATTATGTTGAAGGAGGGCCTCCTATTTATAAAGATTTAGAGAATTGTAAGGCTGTTGGAAGTTAGAAGTTTGATTGGGTTAAGGACTGTGCGGTTAAGTTAGGAAACGAAAGTTCGTGCTGAATTAACGACGTTGGTTAGGGCGTCGATTTTAAAATTGACGACCTGACTGACGACGTGTTATATTTAACGCCCTAGCATGGGGCATCTTTTTCTAAGCTTCCGTTACTGTTTACGCCTTTGAGTAAGGCGTGTTTTAAATGTTTAACGACCTATGGTCAGGCGCTTTCATGCTGTTAACGCCCTATTCTTGGGCGTGTTTTATTGGATTACGAATTTTGACCTCTTCATGCTTTGACGCTTTAATGAACCAAAGTGCTATTATTTTGATGAAATTGTCTATGATTAAGCACTTATGATCATGTCATGTTCTGAATTGATGGAAAAAGGCTAATAAGTTTAAAGTGCAGAAGTTTGCAGGATTCGAGGCGTTTGGATCACTCATAGGAGCAACATCTTGCCACCTTGTATCTGTTTCTTGTAAGCATTGTTACTATATGATATCTACGCTATTATATTATGTCAAGGACCTTGTGGTTCTGATGAACCTGAAATTTGAGTTCCCCTTCATCAAAAATGATGACGATTTCAGGAGAATCTTGATCACACGGATAGGCCGTCGAGCTGTTAAAAGTTTGGGACGATGGTTCCACTTTCTGAGTTGATGCGCGGACAAACGGGCTTCGGCTTAGTGTTAGCTCAGAGATATGGATTCTTGACCAGACCTAAACAGCTTGGCAATATTATCCTTGATTATTTTCTATTTTTTAGTTTGTTTTAACCTTTTCTTTTAGCCCAGCATGCATCATGTAGGACTTTGAGTTTCATGCTGAAAATCTTCATATTATGGCAATAATGAAGTTCACTCGCTCTCGATTGAATTGACATGAGATATTCCACTTTAAATCAAGTACTTCGTTCTATTTGAAGCCATTCAGGCTGATTCCTTGAAAGTGTTCCTTTTGTTGGATCTTTATCCCAATTCTCTTTACTTTTCTGTAAAATTTACCTTGGTTGCAGCACGTCCACATTGGCTGGTAATCGCTCTCCAATGGTCTTTCCCTGTCGTGCCCACGCGCACACCCTTTATTACTTAGTTTAACCTCCTTTTTATCCAACAAATCGATTGTTTCCTTGGAACCACTCACAGTTGTTTCATTTAGAATCTTGGAAAGATTTCAAATGCTTAGTGTCTGAGGCGTGTCACATCACACCTTGGCGTCTCCTTATCAGTTCGTTCCACTTCATTCCTTTCATTACACTTCGCTCCATTTCCGTCTCACTCCCTTGCAAAGCAGACGCCAAGGCGGGGCAGCTGTAGACACGCCAAAATTGACGTTTTGTTGATCAAATCTCATGTTATTATATAAATGCCCCAAGTGGACTTCAATATTCCTATAACATGAAGTTTTTCTATTTTTGTGAGTTTTTCTGCATTTTTCCTGTATTTTTGTTAGTCACGACTTGATTAAGGGCGTTAATTTCAAAAGTAACGACCTGTTGTAGGGCGTCTTCAAAGAAAGGACGACCGTACATGAGGGCGTCAATTCATGGTGTTATCCCTTAATTTCTGGAATTATCTATTTTCAAAATAAAAGGCATTTTGTGAGTAACGCCTTTTCTCAGGGCGTGATTTTAATTAACGCCGTTATCTCAGGCGTGTTATCTCAGTTTTCAAACAAGGCAAGGTTTTATTTCCAAAATTAAATCTAGGAAGAAATGCCCTTTCCTAGGTCGTGTTTCAAGAAACGTCTCTGTGAAGGTCGTCAATTCATAAAAGACGCCCTGTATTAAGGCGTGTTTCACTCCAGAGTCCTTCCTTTTTCCATCTTTCCCTCACAGTTCCCTGCCATCCATGGGACTCTTGCTCGATCTTGATCCTTCCCTGGATGCCTCATTGCCTGTTCTTATCATTCCTTGGTTTGATCACATCCGCTTGAGGCACTATAAATTGAAGCCTTGATCGATCGTGTTGAAGGTTAAGCACTTTAAGCATTCAGAGGGTTAAGCGCTCAGAAGCTTGAATATCCATCACGAGCAGAGCCTTCTTCGTCCTTTGCTGCCTCCCCTCTGCATCCTTCGATTGGGCTGCATCCGGTGCTTCGTCCATCTACATTCATCAACACATTCATTCGGTTTTCCCTTTACTGTCGCCAGGGACAGCAGGGTTTCTCATCTTTCATCTCTTTTGTTTTACTTCATTCATACCATCATCCCTCCGTCCTTTATATCTCTATTCACCCTTCACATCTGTTCACGTCTTGTTGCATTTCTTTTTATCATCAAACTCCCCTTCCCTTAAGTCTTCTTAAGGGGTTTAAAAAGAAAACAAAAAAGAAGGTGCGCATGTTGATGTCTTTTCATCATTTTTATGTTGGTTCTTGACTGATACTCCGGCACTTTGGCTGATCCCCTTTCTTTTGCTTGTCTTTCATTGTCTTTCTTACAAGGTAATCAATCAAGAAAACCCACTTCGTCGGCCGGCCGATTGGAGTTGGAGGAGGAGATCCACATTCATCCCGCATCCCATCTTTCACCGGGTACATGCGATCTTATTCTTTTTTTTATTGAGGTAAACCCTCTGGCGATCACACACTCCCCTTGTGCACCTCGTGCATTGTCTCATCTCCACCATTATTTAATGTTTCCCTTTTCCCTTCCTTTTTAACCTCACCCCAAAAGTGTGGATTTTAAAGGAATCTACAGTTATGACAAGCATATTCCTGCCACCTCCACTCAGTTTGCGCTACCGAACAGGGCCCGGGCTGGCCAAGTATCGAATGATGAAGCTCGCATATGGTGGGACTATTTTCATCACCGAGAGGCAGTTTCATTCAGAGTTCCGGCCCTTGCACGCTTTCCCCATGTGACCCCAGAATATATCAAATGGTGGAATGCACACATCGACTTCTATAGAAGCACGAGAAGAGAATGCTGGGCTGTCACTGAATGCAAATTCCTGGACTCCCAGCCAATGTCGGCTCTAGATGCTGACCTGGTTTATCTGAAGAAATTGAAGTTCCACACAAATACTGCCGTGGCGGCTTATCTGGAGGCACGTAAGGCTGCCAAGCAACGCTCCTCTAAGATTGAGCCAAAACTACCTAAGATCAGCAAGGATGGTTTTTTGAAGACACTTCAAGGCTTATGCCGTGTGAGCGGTGAGCGACTGACTCTTCAGCAGATCCCACTGCCAGTGGAGGAGCCTCTTCCCTCTACAGCTTTCTGGCATCCTGAGAGTGATCGACTGTATCCCTATAGGACTTTCATTAGGAAGGAGGACCGAAGGCCGACATTGTACAGCAATACCCCTTGGCTGCTTGCATTGCTGCGCTCGCATGGGCTTTCAATAGGTGGCCCTAGCGAAGACATATTGGGCCAGCCCATTCTTCTTTCTTTTAAGTATGCCGACGGATAGGGACTAGACCACCTTGGCTTGTATTATCATCTATCTTCTCGCGGCCATTCGGATCTGGCGTCGCAGGCTGAACAATGCGAGATGAGAGGGGACATATGTTGGTTGATTCGCGAGGCTGCTTCAAGGGACAAAGGGCCTTCGCTATTATATTGGCCACTCTCTTATTTTTATACAGGGCTAGCAGGTATCTTTTGTTCTTTTGCTTTCAATTTTCGATCCCTTTCTTATTGTAGAGTATATCATTCTTTTCTGCCCTTGTATATGCGTAGTTCGGCTCACTTCGGAAGAGACAAAGCACTTCAGGGAGTTGATTATAAAGGCTCAGAAGCTGACTTATTTTGAAATTTCGGAGGCGGCGCCGACTACGACACCTCTTCCCCCGGGTGATTCGCGGAAGCGGACAAGGTCCCAAGTCAAGGAAGCGGTTACTCGAGAGGAGCGGGCCCGCCGAAGGAAGACCGTAGACCCGGAACCAGTCGTTGTCCCTCCGACCGTGGTTTCATTTGAAGAATTTGAGGCTTCTCGTACGCCGGCACGTGTAACCCAGGGTATATCTTCCATTCTGCACCCTGTCTCTATTTTGGTAGTATCGGTTGATTCCTATTTTGTAAGTGCTGCTACCTCGTCTGCAATGGCTGCGCAAGTGGCTGCCTTCCCTACGGGAGCTGAAGAGAGAGGGGATGGAGTGCAAACAGCTCTCCTTGAAGAAGACCTGCCTTCTCCTACGCCCAGCCATGGGATAGAAGGTAAATCACAGTCTGTCCCCTTGCGGTTTTTCACAATTTATTACCCCTGGGGCTCACATGAGTCCTTCTTGAGTTAACTTCAGTTGACATCCGACCGCCTTCTCCCCCTGTCGTGGAGTCGACGGAGGGAGTTTGTGTTGAGCAGGAGATAATTCCAGGAAGTCAGCTTACTCCTGAAGTTCCCTTGCCTGTTATTCCCGCTACAGAGCTGGCCGAGCAGGTTTTTATTGAGCAGGATGCTCCTTCAGTAGGCCATCTCGGTGAGGAGCCGCCCGCTCTTAAAGGGAAAGACCCGGTGTTAGTTCAAAGCTCATCTTCATCAGAGCAGGTGGATTATGGTGGCGGTTCCAGTGACGAGGAGTTCCCCATGGCGGGAGCAGAGACTGACGATGCTGGAGCGTCTTCCGCTTATGAAAGCGACTTTATAGCCTTCAGTCCTCCACGGCTGACATGGAGTAGTTTCGAACCACCTGGACCTTCCGTAGGAGAAGGGGTAGGGACGATGGAGACGATGATCTCTGCTGTCGGGAACTTGAGCTTGGTGTAGGCTGAGGTAAGAGGACTCCCTTAACTCCTTTTCTTCTTCTCATTGGTCATTGAGTCAAACCTCTGAGCCATGTTATGTTTGTTTCTTTCGAAGGCTCCTGCTATTCCGACTGAAGGGACCCTACCGGCCATGACTGTAAAGGTACTTCTTCCGCCCTTTGGTGTGGATCCGCCAGCATTCCTGCCTATCTTGAGGCCCATAGCCCTATGGTATCCAAAGGATTATATTATGACGGCGGGCTTGCAAGTGCCTGGCGTAACCGTCGGGTCTGATCAGCCAGCCGTGACTTCGGAGAAGTAGTAATTTGCCATTAGCGGAGGATTGCCTGAAGACACCCCTGCAATAGAGGCAGGAGAGATTGTGGAAGAAACCGTCGGTGCCTCCATAGTTTTGCCGCTTGCCGCTGAATCAGTATTGGCATAAGCCGAACAAGCCAAAGATGGTGACCAGCCCCTTCCTACTATTGACACTCAAAATGTAGTGCCCTTGCCAGAGGTAGGGGGATAAATTGTCGCTATTGACAGCCCCTCTGTTGCATTAGTATTCGGGGCCGGTCCTACTGCAAGCACCATACATGACCTACCATCATCATCCTCAGAGCCGACCTACGATATCTGGGCTATGGTCGATACCCGTGTCGAGTTTCACCTTCCTGATACGCCATTGCTTGGTCTGCCATCACCAAGCAACCTAGTGTGGCAATATCTAGCCGGTGACGGGAAGCGGCCGGTGACAAAGAATGCACGCCTCCAAGCTATCAAGGAGACCGAACAAGACGAAGGCGGACTCGTGGAAGGTACACTGCAAGTTTGTTCCAACTCTGCATATGTCTTATTTGATACTGGTGCATCGCACTCTTTTATCTCCAAGAAGTTTGTTGATCCATTATCTATGGAACCGGAGTGGGTAAAATTAGTTATTTCAACTCCCCTCGGCAATGAAGCCGATATTGTTCACCATTACCAAAACTATGAAGTCTTGGTAGAAGAAAGAAATCTCCCTATCAACCTAATATGCCTAGACATGAAAGACTATGATATCATATTAGGAGCCGATTGGTTATCCAAATACCAGGCAACTGTTGACTGCCGTAACAGCAAAGGTACTTTCAAGGAATTCCCGGAATTGATTTATACTAGTCCTAAGAATCGGAGCAAGTCACCTCTTATTTCGGCTCTCCGAGCTAGCAAGCTAATAAGGAAAGGATGTGTATCTTTCCTTGCTTTTGTCACCATTAAGGAGACTAAGGAGACTAAGCTAGAAGACATCCCAGTTGTGTAAGAATTTCCGGACGTGTTTCCGAAAGATTTGCCTGGATTACCTCCACAAAGAGAAGTGGCATTCACCATCGATTTGATCCCTGGTGTTGGCCCAGTTTCTAAGGCACCTTATAGGATGTCCCCTGCCGAACTCAAGGAGCTAAATGAGCAATTGATGGAACTTCTTAAGAAGAGTTTTATCAGACCAAGCACTTCCCCGTGGGGAGCACCTGTGCTATTTGTAAAGAAGAAGGATAGATCCATGAGGTTATGCATCGACTATCAACAGTTGAATCATCTCACTATCAAGAACAAGTATCCACTGCCGAGAATCGATGAACTATTTGATCAAATATCTGGATCCAGGTATTTCTTGAAAATTGATCTCAGGTCAGGATATCACCAATTGAGGATCAATGATGAGGATATTCATAAGACCGCGTTCAGGAGTAGGTATGGGCACTACGAATTTGTTGTTATGCCTTTTGGACTAACAAATGCCCCTGCAGCGTTTATGCAGTTGATGAATAGTATATTCAGGTCTCATCTAGATCAATTCGTAGTGGTTTTCATTGATGATATATTGATCTATTCAAAGATCAAGGAAGAACATGAGGAGCATTTGAGGATTACATTACAGATATTGAGGACAAATCAGTTATATGCGAAGCTCAGTAAGTGCGAGTTCTCGCTAGAAGAAGTGTCTTTCCTAGGACATGTCATATCAAAGGACGGATTATCCGTAGATCCGTCGAAGGTTGAAGCTGTAAGGGCCTCTTTGATAATGGGTTAAGGTGGGTTAGGATGGGTTAACTGGGTCGGTTGACTTACTCCATGTTTGATACTTTTTCCCTTAACAAAAATTGACCACGCCCCCGTGCCTCCACCGGAGAGGGGGAAATCAAAGGGGAATACCCCTGGGGAACCCTAGTATGCTTCTAAGCCATCAAAATGCGAAATCATGGCTCAAATTCATAGATCGGGTGAACTCTCCCCAAATCATGGAAAGCCCCAAACCCGCATGAATACCCATCTCTCGGCCTCCCCTCGGCCTACAAATCGCGGGAAAGGAAGGCAAGAGGCTAAGGGACGTCACCTTACCTCAAATGCGCCCCGAGGCGCGCCGGATCGACCACAATCGCAAGAAATCACTTGAAAACCCTCATTCTTCCTTGAGCTCCCACGGTTCACGAACGCCCTACGATCACCTCGCCGTCGCTATCGTCACCTTGCCGCTGCCCCGCGCCGTCTGTAGCCGGAGGGGGTGCCGCCGCGGTCTTGCCGGACGAAGAAGAGGGGGAGAGGGGCACTCTCACGGTGGGGGAGAAAGGAGGAAGAAGAAGAAGAAAGAGGGTGGGGAGAGAGAGAAAAATGGGGGGTATTTATAGAAAATCTGGAAATTCCAGAGAATACCAAAAAATCAAAAATCACATTTCCACGATCCTTGGAACGCACCGATCACAACGGTACCACTCTCGCCTAGGTGAACGACCAGGTTCACCCGCAACGAGATTCCGAAGGAATTACCGAAACACACACCGGGAATCGAAAAATACACGCGAAAAAGTCACGGAACGCTTCCGGGCCTCCGAAACAACTCCAGATCGCGCCGATCCGAACACGAAAGATGTCCGAAATGAAATTTTGGACACAGCAGAGCTAGACACTCCGAGAAAAAAAATCTGGGACCCACGAAGAAGGATCCGAAAGGTCTGAGATATTACACCAGGTGTGAGGTGATCCTTGGCGTTGAGCCGATGATCTAATTGCGGTCTGTTGAGATGGCTATGTGAGCTAATGGAGGCTTTATAGTGGTTGTTCCCTTGAGAAGGGTGTGCAACCTGTCAGCTGGTTGTGAAGCTGACATGGGTTTTGTCTGCCGACCATAGGATGGATCGGTAGCTATTCTCGTGATGAGGAATGTGTCTCCTCGGTGAGCGAGATGGTGACAGCGGTGCCGCGATTGGTCCTCGTTGTGACTAAGGTAATGTCGGACGATGTCCTTTGGTGTATGCCTGCTCTGATGGCCAGTGTGGGCGGCGTGCAGAGTGAGGTGTCATTCGTGATTGTAGTCTGGTTGTGCCCCTCAGGATCCGTGTCTTTGAAAGAATTGAGGTTTTCTGTGCTGGGGCTCTAACAGCGTTGTCAGTTGGTTAAGGCTTTTTTCCCTTGTGTTCCCATGTTGTCCTTAATTTCGAGGATGAAATTTCTTTAAGGGGGGAGGGCTGTAATGTCCGGGAATTTTTGGATATTTTACGGATCATTTTCGTGGGTCTCGGAGTGTATTTTGTGCTTTACACGTGTTTTTCCCTAATGTGCCTTCGGAACTCTGTGCAAGATGAACCGTGGCGTTCTCCGACTCCGGGACAATACCGGCGCGTTGTGCTCCTCCCGAGGATCGCGGAGGTAATTTTTAGTATTTTTCTAAATTTTTAAAATTTTTGGGTGTTTCTATATATATTAAACCTTTTTCTCTCTCCCCTCTCATTTCTCTCTCCCCTCCCTCTCTCTTCTCACGCTCTCTCCTCTCTCCCTCTCTCTCTGGCGGCCGACGGAGCGGAGCGCGGGTGAGGCGAGGATGGCACGGGTGAGGATGGGTGAGGATCGAGGCTGTGGAGGCGCGGTGAAGCTCAGCCGCGAGTTCGTGTCCCGGCGAGGCTTCAACAGCGTTTTCTTCGTGGATCGGCATCCACGGCACGTGAAATCTTCGGTGGAGGTAGGGAGATGGACCCTCAGCTCGTGTACTTCATTTCCCGCGGATTTGGTAGCCCGTGGTGAGCCGAGTGTGGGTTTATTGTCATTTTGGGGAAAATCCATGATTTTGGGGTGTGAGCCGGATCTCCTGTTTCGTGAGATTTTTGATCGATCTAAGGGCATAGATGCATGCTAGGAAGCTTGGCGATGGATTCCCCTTTATTTCCCCCTCACCCGGGGGTGATTGGGGTGTGGATCGGGTTTTTGGGGCGTTTCCCGCCGTTTCAGGTTCGGGACACCTTAGCGGTTGTTCCAGAGCCCGCTAAGGGCGCCCAGCAGACCAAGGGTAGACCGCTAGGGGTCTCCCTGTGTCAGTACAAGACTGGCGATCACGTGATAGACCGCTAAGGTCCTTGGCGGTCCAGGGTTAGACCGCTAAGACCGCTTGAGCTCATGTGTTCCGGGGGTTTTGCTGTCTAGAGGCAGCCCGCTAGACAGTGCCTCGCGGTCCAAGGGTAGACCGTTAGGGGTCCGTGGTTTCAGTGTGTAGCGGTTCAGTGTTAGACCGCTAGCCATTCTTTGGCGGTCCAAGTGTAGATCGCTAGGCCTCGTGGCGGCCTAGGATTAGACCGTTAGGAGTTTTCCATCCTCGCAATGTTGGGTTCGCGTTGCGTTGGTCTCCGGTCGACCCGGTCGTGATCCAGTGGTTGACCTTCGGCCTCGTGAGTGTTCCGGACACCCCGTGGGTTCTGCGTCCGTGTTTCTGGGGTGTCTAGAGGTACCGTGTTACCTCAGTTAGCGTGCCCATGGATTAAGAGGGTCCGGGTGACCCTGTGTGTGTGTGTGTTCTGGGTTTCGTGCTACTCTCGATCGAGTCACCGTGCATAGGTGTGAGTGCGGTGGGGTTTCCCCCGCATGTCGTAGGTTTCTCCAGAAGATGGTTCCTGAGTGGGCCAAGTGTATGGCCTTGGACTGCGAGTCCAGTCATCCAGCCTGGGGCTGGAGGTTTCCCGCTCTTCCCTGGGATGGGAATCGACATGGTGGCTTGTGAGCTACCTTGGGAATCGTGCTTTTATGTTTTCCGCGTGGGCCGTGTGTGTGCCCTGTGGACTATGAGTCCAATTACCCAGCCTGGGGCTGGAGGGTTTCTTGGTTCCCTTTTCGAGGGAATGACCTCGGCAGTTGTGAACTGCCTCGTGAGTCATCGTGCCCAAGTTTCTGACCTTAGGGTTAGGGCAGATTGATGGCGTAGAGCCGTTCGGTGCAACGGTCTTGATCCCGAGTCTTGTGACTCAAGGACCGTTGGATTTAGTGAGTCTAGAGGACCGTCCAGAGTCCAATGGCTCGGTGCCACTTGGTCCTTCGTGACTTTCGCGTAGGGTGCGTGCGTGTTTCTCAGAGTTTCTCCTTGGAGAGTGGTCACACCAGTGACTCCCCACTAGTCGTAGCCTTCCGACACGCGAGTGGTCCCACCAGGGAGTGGTGGCGAGGCTACCCCAGAGAGAGACGATTTTAGACTGGTTTCCATCGGGCCCCACGTCTACCAGCCAGAGTCCGGCTAAGGGGAAAACCAGTCAGAGGGCCAGACCAGAGACGCATGGTTTGTGTGTGCATACGAGGTTGGGGGCAGTTGGACCCACGCTGACGAGCGCGACCCCAGCTAGTCACTTGTTCTGTGGTTACTAGTACGGTGTCTCCGTTCCACCAGGGGTCGAGGGGGACACCTGAGGCACGGTCTAAGCCGTCAGTGGACGCATCCGGCCTTGCTTCTGGTGGGCTGATACTCCTGTCATGTAAGACGTGACTCTCCTATTTCCGAGTTCCATTTCCCGTCTGCGAGACGTGGTTTTCTGGACCGTCCGGTGTTTCCGAGTTAGTGGTCTGAGTGCCAGTGGACCGAGGTTGTGTCTTGTTAGAGTTGTGTTCACGATAGCGTGGTCGTGACCCTACCTTGGACAGCGTGGTCTAGGTTGGCCTTGTCTGGGCGGATAGGCCTTCACAGCAGAGATGCCGTGAGTGTTTCCTCGGTAGGCCTGGTGTTAGAGTGGTCCGGTTCCCGATTGTGAGATCGGGATTTCTCTTTCTGCTTGACCGGTACAGTAGGAGTAGCTGCAGTGCCGAGTTTTGATTGGCCACCGTTTCGCTGTTCCTGCTGTAGTTGTAGCTATTTTTCCTTTCCGCTACCGCCGTTGTTCTCGGTTGGGGTTCCGCGGGATCCCTACTGAGCCAGTGACAAGAGGCTTACCCCTACTTTTCAGGTGCGGCGATTCTTCCTCGAGGTTCTGATGCGGGACGGGACCACGGACACGACAAGCTCGCGATCGTCCCTTAACGAGGGAAGCGTCGGATGTGCGCGGTTGAGAAACCGGCAATGAGCTAGGGTGGTCGGCTCTCTTTTGCGCCCGGATCGGGTCACGGGACGGCTTCGCTCTCTCTCGCAGCAGTGATATTATAAATTGAAGGTGAGCTAGGTATCCCTACACATGCTCTCTAGCAGCGGCATATAAAGCATATAAAGAATTAAGCTAATGCCAAGTGTAAGGGTGAAAGCGATACCTCCACGCTCTCGGCATGGCGAAGATGGGACTCGGCCGGAACTCGTACCCCCGGGAACTTAATACATTATGGTTACAGCAATGCAATTAAGCCCACTCCACGCAGGGAGGTAAAGGGCGACACAAGTGGGCCCGGGAGGAACAAGTTCGGGTTGACGGGCGGTTCCGGACGATGCTTCGGCTTCACGCGTACTCGTGTTAGTGGGGGGCCCTCCCGCCATTCTGGGATCACGTGCCCACTTACAGCTTTCTAGGGTTCTCGTGACAGTGAAGGACTTAACTGGTTCAAACTCCCTTAACGGGTCTGGGCTTAAGTTCGAAGTTGACATTTCTTGAAGCATCGACCTGTTGTGACCCCTCTATGTTGATGATGTTGACACTTGATTTATTTTATTGGCAACACCATTGTTTTGGTTGATTGGCAACTGCTTTTGATTTGATGAAATTGCTCTATCAGATTGACTATGTGTTCTTTACATTTAATACACTGATGTATGCATTTCTTACTGTCATGAGTCTATACACTGGAATCTCTCATGTCGATTGAGTCTATACATCGTCCATTTTGGATAAAGTACACACACTGCATTTCAATTGAATTGGTTAAGTGTGTACAGCGTCAACGCATCATGTTAAAGCGTCAATGCACTTCATTGGATGTGTGTACAGCATCAACTCGTTAAGGGTGTACAGCGTCAACGCATCATGTTACAGCGTCAACGCACTTCATTGGATGTGTGTACAGCGTCAACTCGCTAAGTGTGTACAGCGTCAACGCATGAAGTCTGGACATCAGTCTTAATATTCTAAGTCTGTACAGCCGTTGGCCTTGAACCTCAGAGTCTGTACATTGAATCGCCAACTTCTTTGAAGCCCATACATCGCTCAAAGTCTGTACAGAGTCCAGCGTCTCAGTTAGCGTCTCATGCATTTGAGTAAAGTCTATACATCCATCAGGAGCTTCAAGTCTACACATCGCTTCGCTCCATCAAGTCTATACATCCACAGTGTTACTTGAAGTCTGGACATTGGTCTTCAAACTCGATGTCTGCACATTGTCTTCGAAACCATAGTCTCTACAATGGTCTTCACACTTGAAGTCCATACATTCGATGTGCAGAGTTGATGTCTATAATGTGTCTTTGCTGATCAAGTCTACACAATGGTCGGTGGCAAGGCTGTACACTGGCCTCAGCTTTTCAAGTCTACACATTGGCCCCCTTGCATAAAGTATATACACTGGACTGTTTGGCAAGTCTATACATCGGCCCTTGTCTTCGATGTCTATACATCCCTTTAGCTTGCTCAAGTCCATACATTGGCTTCAAGACTTTCAAGTCTACACACTGAAGTCTTCACATTCGCTTGCATTACATGAAGTCCATAAGTGGGCAAAGTCTGTACACTGTCTATGCTTCATGCAGCGTCAACTCATCCTTCATGCAGCGTCAACTCCTCAAGTATATACAATGCTTTCCTTCGCATGAAGCCTTTAAGTGCATTATGTCTATACAATGCCTCTAGGATTTAAAGTCTATACAGCCGGTGCCTCCTTTGTTGAAGTCAACACATTGGGCAAGTCTGTACGTTGCATTCGCCTTCACAAGTCTATACAACGAAGTATATACACTGCAATGTACATACTCAAATCTTATGACTTCGTTCTTGATTGCTGAAGGGAACAGGGTCGACGCTGGGAGCTTAAAGCATCCACGCATCAGTTGACGAAGTCTTCACGATATCTTCCACTGCGTCAACGCCACAAGCAAGCAGCGTCGACGCAGCAGTTGAAGAAGCATTCAGCTTCACAGGCTATTCCACTGCGTCAACGCCACAATTGAGCAGCGTCGACGCAGCAGCTAAAGAGACGAGGCTAATGGCTACTGGAATGCATCACTGCGTTAACGCCATTGATTGACAGCGTCGACGCAGCAAGTTAGATTGCTGACATTGAGCACGTGAACAGAGAACTCTATACATCGGACTGAAGAAGCTAATGAGGGGCACGTGATCCCAGGTACCTGGCTCATGATCCGAGAAGGACAAGGTATCCAGATAAGGACACGTGTACTGACACTCCATTGGATGCTGCCGCGTGGTCCAAATTGCTGGGCGGGAAACGTGGAGAGCACACGCCTGCTGCTGTTGTTGCTATATAAACAAGTCTTCTTCCACAAAAGAAGACTGATCGAAGGAGAAGAAGAAAAAGTCTATACACTCAGCAGCAGTGAGCCTCCGATCCACAGAGAGAAAAGAAAGAAGAAGAAGATACAGAGAAGAAGAAGAAATAGAGAAGAAGAAGAAAAAGAGAGAGGAAAAGATCGAGAGAGATTGAGTTGAGAGAGAGAGAGCTGATTGAGAGTGAGAGTGAGAGGTTTTGTATCTCAGTCTCGTGGTTCAAAACCAGAGCTGAGCTTTGCTCTTTAAGAGCTACATTGCTTTTGGGTTTTTATTCTTCGTTTTGATTCTGTCTTTCATTTCCGAATGCTGTTTCTTCAAGCTGTGTGTCAGCGGTCTTGCAGTGGTGGTCTCCACTGGACGGGTTAAGCTGTATTTCCCCAGCGGTTGTAGAGAATCAGATCCTCTGGTCGGCAAGCTGTAGTGCCCAGCAAAGCTGTGTATCAGCGGGTTGTTTGGCCAAGCTGTAAAGCCCAGCGGACGCAAGCTGTGCTGCGTAGCAGGAAGCCATACTCAGTTGAGTGTGGGGTGGACGTAGGTCGTTGACCGAACCACCTAAAAATCGTGTGTGCAGTGTGTTTGTGTGATTGGTTGTGAACTGTGTGTGCTGGTATCCTTTGCTTAGCTTTATTGATTCTATCGCTCATACTTATGTCTAGCTTTCGATATAAGATATGGTGAATGGCTTTCATGGATCGACCTTTTGCTTAGCACTTTTCATTTAGCTTTACTGATGCTTGCCTAAATTCCGCTTTAGAACTTACAATAGTTTTAAATTAGGCAAGTTGATCTATTCACCCCCCTCTAGATCCACACTTAGTGGAGATAGACTGCGTCCATCTAACCCAACACTTGGTATCAGAGCCTAACTCTTCTGCAGGGACTCGTCGCCCGAAGAGAATAGGCAGAGATGGATGCTCGAGGGATGACTGCCGAAGGTCACTCAACAACGAAGCCCCCATTCTTTGACGAATCAAACTACGCATACTGGAAAAACCGTATGCAAGTGTTCCTCAGGGCTAAGGATTATGAGATTTGGAAGATTGTCAGCAAGGGACCTTATGAGCTATCCCCGAATGAAGATGTATGGACCAAGGAGGAGATCAGAAGGTCCACGCTGAATTGGAGTGCTATTAATGCTATCCAGTGCGCTCTGCATCCTACATAATTCTCCTGTGTATCTGCTTGCAAATCAGCTAAGGAGATGTGGGATGCGCTGGAAGTAATTCATGAAGGTACATCTCAAGTAAGAGAGCAGAAGGCCAATCTTCTTGTATCTGAGTATGAAGCCTTCAAGATGAAGCAGAACGAGTCCATCAGCGAAATGTACGCTCGGCTGACTGTCATAACCAATGGCCTCAGAGGTTTTGGGAAACCTCAGGTAGAGTATGATGTAGTGAGGAAAATTCTGCACTCCCTGACTCCCAATTGGCACACCAAAGCAACAGTGATGGAGGAGTCAAGGGACCTGCGTAATACTAAATCTGATGAGCTGATTGGCTCACTAATGGCATATGAGATAAACATGTCAAGGACAGATGAAGCCGAGAGGAAGAAGAAGCTGATAGCGCTGAAGGCTAGTTCCAGCAAATCAACAAAATCCAGCTCCAGCAGCTCTTCATCATCAGAGGAGAGCCTAAATGAAGAAGAAGATGTGACTCGATCTGAGATAGCCATGATGACTAGAGAGTTCAGGCGATTTCTCAGAAAGGGAGCAGGACGGTTCGGTCAGAAGAAATACAGTGGTGACCGAAAGGATAAAAGGTATAAATCTAAACCTGCAAAGAAAAATGAAGCTAATGTCTGTTATCAATGCAGGAAACCAGGGCATTTGAAAATTGACTGTCCAGACAATCAGAAACATAAGGACAGGTCAAAGAAGAAAACCAAGAAGGGAAGAGCTATGATCACCACATGGAGTGATGAAGATGAAGGCTCTTTCAGCAGCAGCTCAGATAGTGAAGCCGAATCTGAACAGCCCATTTGCCTTATGGCAACAAGCTCCGAAGATAGAGAGGAGGACACAGATGAGGTAATCACTAGATTTGAAAACTTCACAGTTGCTGATTGGGTAGATGCTTATCATGACATAGCTGATAGAGTTGATGATATTAGAAAAGAGAATAGGCATCTTAGAAGAAAAATCAATTCCATGCAAAATGATAAAACACTAACTGATAAAATTGTATGTTTGGAATCTGAGATTGATGAATTGAAACTCACATGCTCTGAAGAAGATGAAATCAAAAATGAGTTAAAAGCTTCTAAGGAAGAGAATCTAAGGCTTGAAAATGAAATTGATGAATGGAAGCTGAAGATTCAGAAATGTGAAAGTGAAGTCAAAATTATCTCTGAAAAATATGAAGTTGTCCTCAATGTCAACAATGAGTTGAAAAAGGCTATTGATGAACTTCAGAAAGACAATGAGGATAAAATGAAAACCATTGAGAAAATGACCCAAGGAACAGATAACTTAAATGCTTTGTTAGGGTCAAAGGTTAATTTCAGAAAAGAGGGCCTAGGATTTAATTCTAGTGCAACAAAAACATTCGGAATGAAAACAATTTCATTTGTTGCTCAAAAGGAAAAGGGACCTCTAATTAGCATGAACTCAACAAATTTAATGAACAAAACTGCTAATGTGAAAAAGATCAGTGATGAGGAGAAGGGTAAACAAAAACTCAGTGAGCCTAGTAGAGCTAGCACATCTAAGCAGAATCCTAAGGCTCAGACTCAGGTTAGGGGTCAACCTACACAGTCCAGTAAACCCCAGGTCAAGGTAACCCAGTCTCCACCAACACCTCCACCTCTTAAGAAGACCCAATACAAACCTGTGTATAGGTCAGCAGGGTCCAAAGTACAGGGGAGACAGGGTGCTGCTAGGAGTCAACCCAATTATTCTTATCAACCCAAAGCTCAGACCCACTACAATGCACAGCCAACCTACTTAAATAGGTCAAATTGGTCTAGAACTCAGGGTAGGTTTACAGGTCTTGCATTCCAGGGTACTCAAAACCAAAGACCTTATAGTGGAAATTGGGTCAATGGGTATGGTTACTGGACATCTACAAATCAATATTTTCATAGCCAGCCCAGAAACTACTATGGCCAAAATTTTGTGGACATACCCTGGCCAAGGCACTGACATAGAAATAACAATACTGTCAATAAACATGCTGCTGCCAATAAGAAAAAGAACAATAAGAAGAAAAGGAACAACAACAGAAGAAAATCTGTAGGATCCACTGAACAAAATTCATTTAAACAAATGTGGATTCTGAAACATTTGCTTTCCTGCTTTACTTCTAGCTCATTTACATTGGAGCCCAATCAGTCTTGGGTTCCAAACTTCTCTACCTAATTGTGTATGCAGGTATGCCTGGCAGCCAAGAACAACTTGTGGTACATGGATAGCGGCTGCTCCAGGCATATGACAGGAGATAAGGCCAAATTTTGCATACTGACTGAGAAAGTAGAAGGCCTTGTCACCTTTGGAAGCAACACAAAGGGTATGATTATCGGATCAGGTAAGGTAGGTAAGTGTTCTACCTGCTGCATTGATGATGTTATGCTGGTTGAAGGGTTAGCCTATAATCTACTTAGCATTAGCCAGTTATGTGATAAAGGTTACAATGTTTTATTCAATTCTCAATGCTGCAAGGTTTTTGAACCTGATTCTGATATTGTCAAATTTTCTGGAAAAAGAATAAATAATACTTACATGATAAATTTAGATAAAATTCAACACACTAACCTTTGCCTTACTGCCAGTAGAGAAGACATAGCATTTTTATGGCATCGTAGGTTAGGTCATGCTAGCTACACTGTTTTGCACAAATTAAATAAGCATGGCATGGTTAGAGGACTTCCTGAAGTCTCATTCAAGAAAGAAAACAAAATCTGTGATGCATGCACTCAATCAAAGATAACTAGAAAGTCATTTAAGTCTAGAACTGAAAATCTGTCTTCCAAACCCTATGAGCTGATACATATGGACCTTTTTGGGCCAACTAGATCTGTCAGCCTATCAGGGAGGAGGTATGGGTTTGTCATGGTAGATGACTTTTCTAGGTATACTTGGGTTTATTTCTTATCTAATAAGAGTGATGCTTTCTCAGAATTTCAGGAGTTCTATGTTAAAACAAATCAAAAAATTGAAAACATTTTTTCTAATCATAGAGGTGAGTTTGAAAACTCACAATTTGATGAATTCTGCAGGTCAAATGGAATCAACCACATGTATTCCTCACCAAGGACACCTGAGCAGAATGGAGTTGTGGAGAGAAGGAACAGAACCCTAGTGGAAATGGGTCGTACACTCCTTGTCGAAGGTGGTCTACCAAGAAAATTTTGGGCTGAAGCAGTGAACACTGCCTGTTATGTAATTAACAGAGCCATGGTAAGACCTTCTACCCAGCAAACACCATATGAGATATTAAAAGGTAAGAAACCTTCTATTGCTCACTTCAAGGTTTTTGGTTGTAAATGTTTCATTCACATAAATGATAAAAAGGACCTTGATAAATTTGAACCTAAAGGAGAACCAGGAATTTTTCTTGGCTATTCTGAAAACACCCGAGCATACAGAGTGTACAATTTGAACTCTAAAACTGTTGAAGAATCTCCACACATAGTTTTTGATGAATCCTTGGCAAATTCTAATGTTGGTCAATGCAGGAATGAAAACAATGGTGAAATTCTGAAGGAAGGAGATCTTGTAGACAAATCCGAGGATGAAGAAGAATATAAAGAGCTTAATGAAGAGGACCCTACAGTTCAGGGGGAGGTAAATCAAGTTCATGATAGTCCAATTACAAATATTAGATATCTCAAGGATCATCCTGTAGATAATTGTTAGCTAGGTGAGATTGATAAACACTGATCCAGAGGGGGGGTGAATGGATCTTTCAAAGAATTCTACCCAATTTAAAATTCGCATGAGATGATAACAACTAGATCAGTGGACAATTGATCAAACAAGATATGCAAACTCTAGGATATAGATAATCAATTAAATCACGGTCCTAGCATGCATCTAACGGAAGCAGGCAATCAAACAAACCACTGCACAATGATTTTAGGTGGTTCGGTCCAAAGACCTACGTCCACCCCTCACTCCCAACAACAGCGAGGCTTCCACTAGTAACACTAGCACAACAGACTCAGTCTGCAACAAATGCTGCCAAACAGCTTGACCAGGGGAACAACCTCCCCTCTACCTCCCAACCGGAGGGACACCCCAAGTGACTCCCAGTCACTTGGAAACCAGAGACACACGGTCTCTCTTCCTCCAGACCTGGAGGGAACCCCTGGACTTGCTACCCACAAGCCCAGAACCGGAGGACCAAACCTCCCTTCCTCCAAACCGGAGAGGAACCTAGAGACCCAAGTCTCTCTTCCTCTGAACCCCAGAGGGAAACACAAGTGACATTAAGTCACCTGCAAACCAGAGGTCTCGGACCTCTCTTCCTCCCAACCAGAGGGACCCCTGGACTTGAAACCTACAAGCCCAGAACCGGAGGATGAGCCTCCCTTCCTCTAACCAGAGGGAACCCACAAGTAGCACCCAGCTACTTGCAACCGGAGATAGCAATCTCCCTTCTCCTGAACCAACAGGAGGGACCCCGACCTCTCTACAGAGAATCGGAAATACAGCAAGTGAATAGTTCAAAGGAAAAATAAAACCCAGCAACAGAAAGCTGACAAGATAAAAACAAATGTGGCTCTCGCAGGAGCTGGCTGGCCTGTATTTGATCCACGGTCCAGCAGGAACTTCTTCTACTGCGTCTCTCTTTCTCCCAGCACGAACTCTCTTTTCTTCTTCTTCTTCTTTCTTACTTCTTCTTCTTCTCACTGCTTCTGCCTTCTCCTTCTTCTCACTCTCTCTATCTCACTGTCTCTCTTTCTTTTTCTTCTTCTGCTCTCTCGATCTAGCTCTCAGCATTCTCTATCTCTTCCTTCTCTTCTGCACTTCTTCTCTTAGCTCTGGCTGCTTCTACTTCAGTCACTCTCTGCCCTCGCGCCTTTCTTCAGAGGAAGAAGACACATATTTATAGCAGCAGTAGATTAGGGCGTCGTGTGCTCTCCACTATTCCCGCCCAAATGCTTCAGTCCACGTGGAGGCTCCTCTTCATCTCAGATCACGTGCCAGATGCCAACCTCGTATCACGTGCCCACTCTGCATAGGCTCCACGAACAGTACAATAGAGCAAACTGGTTCGGATTTGATCCTGAAACCAGAATTCTTCTTCTTCTTCTTTTTCTTGTTCTCCTACAAAGAGATTAAAAATATTAATACTCAGGGTTCTCTCTATATATATATACCTGAAATAAGTCGGTTGACACTCAAGCTAAAGCTTCACGAGGTGTGTAGGAACAACAAAAGGTGCACTATACTAAGAACGACACGAGATACATAAGATGACTACAGCACGAGATAAAAAGAAAACGACACGAGGTACATACAGTAACAAAGCTAACACTACAAAGAGAACGACACGAAGTCAGATGAGAACAGCACGAGGTGAGAAGGAAATAACACAGAGTAAAACGGTAGTAAAACACGCGATCAGAGGAAACCTGGACGAAGATAGAAAGAAGCAACACGAAGACATAAAAATAACACGAAGACACAAATACAGAAATAACATGAAGACTCAAACACAAAAATAACACGAAGACATAAAAACATCAACACGAAGACACAAACACAGAAACAACACGAAGACATTAAAAAAAATGACTCGAAGACGAGGACGACACGGGCTGAAAACAACTCGAAGACGAAAACAGAAATCGACACGAAGTGTGGTCACAAAGCAAGAAAGATACTTCCAACGTACAGACTTCATATGATGTGAGGCGATGTGTAGACTTTGCGTTCAACTGGATGTATAGACTTGGAATGGCTTCAAGGCAACAATGTACAGACTTTGAAATAAAGAGTGTACAGACTGAGAGTTCAAGGCCACGATGTATAGACTTTGCCCAAGGAAACGAATGTGTAGACTTTGGCTTGGAACGAAGGTAAAGATAAGGCTGTATAGACTTGGCCAGAACATAGGGAAAAACACCAATGTGCAAACATGAACATCCAGCAGTGTATAGACTTCGTGAACAAGATGCAATGCTGACTGATGTATAGACTTTGTGAATGTTCAAACTTGAATGCTCGACCAGTGTGCAGACTTGCAGAGCCGACCCCAATGTATAGACTTGAGGAATTGAAGCCAATGTACAGACTTGTCGAATGGCTTTGCAATGTATAGACTTGGAGCCTTAAGACGCAGCAAGAGACGCTGGCTGAGACGGACGCTGTACATACTTGATGCATGTGAACAGTGAGACGGATGTATAGACTTGATGACCTACAACATGAACATATTAGCAGAGAAGCAATGCACAGAACAGAAATCAAGCACAAACCAATTTATCACAGCATGACTCAAGCATACACATGCATTCTTCACAATTCAGACATGGCACACTCATGCAATCTCCCACAGAATAGATCAGACATATTCAAGATAATGTGGTGACTCATTCATGTTGCTATCATTAAAACACCACATCATCAACAAAGCACAAGGGGCACAACAATCTCCCCCTTTTTGATGATGGCAACATAATGACAAATCAGACATATTCAAGACAATGTGGTGACTCATTCATGTTACTATCATTAAAACACCACATCATCAACAAAGTACAAGGGGCACAACAATCTCCCCCTTTTTGATGATGGCAACATAATGAGTCACACTGACTTGTCAAACTATTCTCCCCCTTTGACATAATCATAAAGAAGGGAAATGGTTTGATAGTCAAATGCAGTACATAAATGCAGCACATAAATGCAGAGAATGAGTCATGATTCTTAAAAATGAAGATCTCCCTTATGACAATGAAACAGCTCTCCCCCTATCAACATGCATGATTGACTACTCTCCCCTTAGATGTGAATAAACCATAACTCCCCCTGAAGCACAGGAATGGACTCTGGTTATCCAATAAATCAATCTGAAATCAGCCATTACAAAGAATCTGAATTCTGGTGAAAATACCACAGAATCAGAACTTATTGCAGAACAAGATGGAAGATTCCAACAGTGTGGAGAGAAATACATCTCAGGAATCAATCTGAAATCCACCACCATAAGGATTCTGAAGTTCAGAGGGCTGCAAGTGAACACGGTAATAAAGGGAGTGGCACCTCACATTTGTATGGTCAGAAAAAATGCAGAAGGAATCAGTCAACTGATAAGAGAGGAGTTGACTATACAATTTTTGTTGATCATGTATGAATCTGATCATGAGGGATTTGAATGCATACATCACTTCAATAAGTCTTAAAAGATGTAGACTCTTCTATCATAAAGAGTTATGAAGTGGCAACTTAATCAATCTGATTTAATTTTGATGTATACCAACTTTACCAAATTAAACTCAATACTCATATCTGAATCCAAGTTTTAATAAAAGTGAACCAAATAGTCAGAAAACACTCAAAAACAATCATATTTTATCTTACACATATGATCTCAATTGCATCTTTGAAAAATACACAGGTTAGTACTGAAGTTAAACACTTTTTCAAGAACATGATTTGACAGATTTTTCAAGATAATTTTATTTGAAGCACATTATATTTTTCCTGAGCAATTTAAGTTGATCAACACCTTTTTACATGGGGCACAACAAGTCTTAGTTGAAGTGACCCAGTTACTCAGTGTGATAACTGGCATTGCTTCTCACTTTGAGAGCAGAGTTAGCAATATGAGTGTCTTTTTACATGAGAAGACACCTTTATCAGAGGCCAGACTCCCCAGCTACTCAGCACCAATAAGCTATTGCTCTGTCAGGTTTTGTTTCACTAAATTTTTATCAGAGATAACTGTGGCACCTCATGACATGAGTTACTTTATTTCATTGATAAAAAAACTCAGTTTCTCAGTGACCGAGTCATTGCTCTGATTTCACAATTTTTCATTTAGTCAACTTTTTCAAGTTAATGTTTAAGCACAACACTCACTCTATGTATCTCTACCAAAGTAGCCTAGATTTCAAATTTTCAGATATCAGATGAGAGACTTTAAGGATTACATGACACAAGAGGTTAAAGTTTATTAAACCTTATCAATAGATATTTTCAATTCATTTAATTACAAAGCTGAGAATACATTAATCTTATATCAGTCTGATTCAGTGATAATTCTTAAACCCATATGATAGGAGTTTCTACCAAAATCTCAGACTGAATTGCATGACATGCAGCTTAAGTTCCTCAGATCAGAAGAATAAATTTAGCTGACCAACAACTCAATAATGGAGCCAAAATAGTCACACCAGCTAAGAGGTATATGAAGGAAGAGTACAAGCTGGTGGAAGAGTCAATCAGCAAGAGAGAATAAGGTTTAAAGCCACTAGCAGAGTCAATCACTCAATACAGGTTTAAAGTCATTTCAGTCAGACAAAATGAGACACTCCTTCTTTAACAGATTGAGGATTAGCAGCCAAATTTTCAGATTCAAGAAGGTATGAATTCAAAATAGTCAATTGATGATTTGAAAGAGTGTAGAGTGTGAAATTCAAATAGTGACAACAATATAATAATGCTCCCCCTTGTCTATATGCAGTGACTCACATAAGACTCAACAACCTCCCCCTGAATTGATGCAATTTATGCAAGATGATTATTCAAACGTCAGAGCATTCTTTATTCAGAGAGCATCATGCTGGAGCAATCAACTTTTTAAGATAATTCAATTTAGCACAGACAGATTATTATGATATGCATTGATCAAAAACAGTTGGACTCCCCCTGACTATATGCTTGAAATGTATTGAAATCACATCACATGATATCAAATTTAGCATTAAGATATGATTCATGCAAATTAGACAGAAGAGAATTACTATAAGCATGATTGTTCAATTCATATTTCAGAAAACTTCAGTTTATCACCAACAGATCAACATGATATGCAATACACTGCTCTATATGACTTGACCCATGGTACTGAACGGAGGACTTGGTCCAAGAACCACCTCACACATGGCAGTAGCATCCAAACATACTCCATCTGCCCTCCAGCACTGTTCCATTTCATATACCATGATGGTCATGCAAATGACATATGAAGTGCAAAGCAATCTCATTTATTTAGTGCAAACAACAGCATGAGAAGAGCATCAAAAATCAACCAAGCAAAACAACAATTTCAGATAATGAAATTGAAACAGATTTCAGAACTGACCTGAATTGAGTCCTGGGGTTTTCTTTTTGAGTGCCTTGGTTAACCCCTTTTATTTCTCCCTCCAAGGCACACCTGCAAGATATTTGATCATCTTGATCCTGCAGGGACCCAAGCAGCTTTGGGTCCTGCGTTAGCCCTGACAGGTTTTCTAAACATTTTCATAGCAACATTATCATCAAATTTCATCAGTGAACAGTCATCCATAGAATGTCCAAATTTTCCACAGTATCTACATGAAATGGCTGGTGTTTGATTCTTATGATGCATATTAACAGCAGGGTGATGTTTATAAACATGTTCATAAGATTTTCTGTTATATGCATGAGCAGTTTGATGCTTGTTCTTAACCATCCAACATTCAGCAGATTTATGGCCTGGCTTCCCACAGTTATAGCATGAAATTTTCACAAAATATTTTGCAGGAATTTGACAAAATGGGGTTTAACATAGTTCTTTTGAACATACCAACATTCCTTGACTGTATGCCCATTTTTTCCACAGTGGGAGCATGCAAAAGAATTTATTCTATAAAAACTATTTTTCCCCCAAGTGGATCTAAACCAGCACTCAGCAGCCTTGTGCCCAGGCTTATTGCAGCTGAAACACACAGTGTGCTGACTAGAATTGTGTTTAGATCCATATGGACCATGAACATGAATGGGGGACTTGGCATGCTGTTTATTGTCTTCTTTCATGATAAAACATTCACTCATGAGATGACCATGCTTCCCACAATAATAACATGAGGCATCAGGCTTCCTAGCAACATGGTTTCTATCAAAAGAGTTTCTAGAATGTAAAGTTCCACTAGCATGCTCATCCTTTGACATCAAACCACAATCCTCCATTATGTGACCTCCTTTCCCACAATAATAACATGAACCCCTTTTAATGTGAGTGTGTGAGAGATCATGTGAATTGTGTGCAGTCTTCTTTACAACAACAGGAGCATCTTTTTCCTTTTTCTGTGAATTTTCACCATTTTTCTGTTTTGGAGTTTGTTCCACAGTTTTGGGTTTCACAATGGACTTTTGTGCAGTGAATTGAAAAATAGAAGGACCAGCAGTTGTGTTTTGATCAGAAGCTTTTACAAACATAGTTAAAGTTTTATTGCTATTGATCCTTTTGTTTGTTGAACTGTAACCCAGCCCTTCTCTCTGAGAGTTATCAGTCTTTCCCAGAAGCTTATTCAGATTATCCTTTCCCTTGACAAATTTTGATAGAGAATTTTTTAAATCTTTAATCTCAGAATTCAAATCAGCAATTTTAGCTTCATATTTGGACAAATCTATTTCACAGGAAATGACTTGTTGATGCAAGGCATCATTCAGACTCTTGAGTTTTTCAACTTCTTGTTTTAGTTTTGTTTCATTGTCAGCTTCAGATAGGGACTTATAAAGATCATCAACTTCTTGTTGAAGGGATGTGATAGTAAGCTCATATCCAGCTATTTTCCGTTCACTACAACTGACATTTCCATTTAACATTAAGTTGATGGTTTTCAGACTCTCAATTTCTTGTTCAGCATTCATCAACCTATCAGAATTATCCACACTCACACACTTGCCTTTTTCCACTGTCATTAGCCTATCTGTCAGCTGGGTGTTTAGATGTTTCAACTCATTGATTTCCTCTTGCAGTTTACCATTCTGCTCTAGGAGATCAGCATCAACCACCCATTCATCTGAGAGAGACTGACATTCATGAAACATTTCCTGTTGTTTTTCAGAATCTTTCTGTAATTCTATGTTTACAGATTTTATGGCATTAAGCTTTTCAATCAGCAATTTGTTCTCCTGTCTAAGTTTCTCTGATTTTTCATCATTTTTATTGGAGAACTCTTTAAGAGAATCATTTTCAGATTTCAGCTTGTTTAATTCAGACTTAACACATTCAATTTCTTTCAGCAAATCCTTGCTCTGAACAGAATCATGACTAGCTAGACTAAGCTTCTTTTCAAGTTCAGAGATTTCTTTCACATGATCTTGATTCTCAGTTTTCAATAAAGAAATTTATTTCTTCAACATTAGAAAATCAGACATACAGGCATCATGAATATTTTTCAATTCAATACACTTTCTACAAGGAGAACTTGAACTATCTAAACCAGTACCCTTCTTCAATTTTTTATACTGTTTTCTTAACAGTTCATGAGATTCAAATAATTCAGCATATGCATTCTCCCAATCTTCTAGAGAAAAATTCTCGAAGAGATTTACCTCATCATCATCACCATCTTCTTTAGTCTGACTGCTGCCTTGATTGCTGCCACTTGAATTACTTCTGTTAGCCATCATGCAGCTGTCCTCGTTTACCCTGTGGAATTGCTTCAGCCTATCCAGGATGTCCTTTGCTGAGCTGCAATTATGAAGACAAGACCATAAGGCTCTGTCAGTAGCTGCTTTCAACAGGTTAAAGGCTTTCTGATTTTCTCCATCCTTTGATCTTTGTCTGTCGGTCCATTTGGACACTTTCGTTGGTAAGGTGTGAGGACCTTGTGAAATTAATTTCCACAAATCAGGATTAGCAGAATTTACATAAGCATGTAAAGCAGTGTACCACTGACTGAAACCAGAACCACTAAAGACGGTTGGTAGAGCCATTGAAAAACAAATAGCGAGTAAGTTCAAGGCAACATGAATATTTATGCACTAAAAATAAATTAGCACCTAAGATAGCAAGATCGAATCTGCAGGTCGCTGGACCTTGTATGCAGACACCGCTCTGATACCAATTGTTAGCTAGGTGAGATTGATAAACACTGATCCAGAGGGGGGGTGAATGGATCTTTCAAAGAATTCTACCCAATTTAAAATTCGCATGAGATGATAACAACTAGATCAGTGGACAATTGATCAAACAAGATATGCAAACTCTAGGATATAGATAATCAATTAAATCACGGTCCTAGCATGCATCTAACGGAAGCAGGCAATCAAACAAACCACTGCACAATGATTTTAGGTGGTTCGGTCCAAAGACCTACGTCCACCCCTCACTCCCAACCGGAGTGAGGCTTCCACTAGTAACACTAGCACAGCAGACTCAGTCTGCAACAAATGCTGCCAAACAGCTTGACCAGGGGAACAACCTCCCCTCTTCCTCCCAACCGGAGGGACACCCCAAGTGACTCCCAGTCACTTGGAAACCAGAGACACACGGTCTCTCTTCCTCCAGACCCGGAGGGAACCCCTGGACTTGCTACCCACAAGCCCAGAACCGGAGGACCAAACCTCCCTTCCTCCAAACCGGAGGGGAACCTAGAGACCCAAGTCTCTCTTCCTCTGAACCCCAGAGGGAAACACAAGTGACATTAAGTCACCTGCAAACCAGAGGTCTCGGACCTCTCTTCCTCCCAACCGGAGGGACCCCTGGACTTGAAACCTACAAGCCCAGAACCGGAGGACGAGCCTCCCTTCCTCTAACCAGAGGGAACCCACAAGTAGCACCCAGCTACTTGCAACCGGAGATAGCAATCTCCCTTCTCCTGAACCAACAGGAGGGACCCCGACCTCTCTACAGAGAATCGGAAATACAGCAAGTGAATAGTGCAAAGGAAAAACAAAACCTAGCAACAGAAAGCTGACAAGATAAAATCAAATGTGGCTCTCGCAGGAGCTGGCTGGCCTGTATTTGATCCACGGTCCAGCAGGAACTTCTTCTACTGCGTCTCTCTTTCTCCCAGCACGAACTCTCTTTTCTTCTTCTTCTTCTTTCTTACTTCTTCTTCTTCTCACTGCTTCTGCCTTCTCCTTCTTCTCACTCTCTCTATCTCACTGTCTCTCTTTCTTTTTCTTCTTCTGCTCTCTCGATCTAGCTCTCAGTATTCTCTATCTCTTCCTTCTCTTCTGCACTTCTTCTCTTAGCTCTGGCTGCTTCTACTTCAGTCACTCTCTGCCCTCGCGCCTTTCTTCAGAGGAAGAAGACACATATATATAGCAGTAGCAGATTAGGGCGGCGTGTGCTCTCCACGATTCCCGCCCAAATGCTTCAGTCCACGTGGAGGCTCCTCTGCATCTCAGATCACGTGCCAGATGCCAGCCTCGTATCACGTGCCCACTTTGCATAGGCTCCACGAACAGTACAATAGAGCAAACTGGTTCGGATTTGATCCTGAAACCAGAATTCTTCTTCTTCTTCTTTTTCTTCTTCTCCTGCAAAGAGATTAAAAATATTAATACTCAGGGTTCTCTATATATATATATATACCTGAAATAAGTCGGTTGACACTCAAGCTAAAGCTGCACGAGGTGTGTAGGAACAACAAAAGGTGCACTATACTAAGAACGACACGAGGTACATAAGATGACTACAGCACGAGATAAAAAGAAAATGACACGAGGTACATACAGTAACAAAGCTAACACTACAAAGAGAACGACATGAAGTCAGATGAGAACAGCACGAGGTGAGAAGGAAATAACACGGAGTAAAATGGTAGTAAAACACGCGATCAGAGGAAACCTGGACGAAGATAGAAAGAAGCAACACGAAGACATAAAAACAACACGAAGACACAAATACAGAAATAACATGAAGACTCAAACACAAAAATAATACGAAGACATAAAAACAACAACACGAAGACACAAACACAGAAACAACACGAAGACATTAAAAAAAATGACTCGAAGACGAGGACGACACGGGCTGAAAATAACTCGAAGACGAAAACAGAAATCGACACGAAGTGTGGTCACAAAGCAAGAAAGACACTTCCAACTTACAGACTTCATATGATGTGAGGCGATGTGTAGACTTTGCGTTCAACTGGATGTATAGACTTGGAACGGCTTCAAGGCAACAATGTACAGACTTTGAAATAAAGAGTGTACAGACTGAGAGTTCAAGGCCATGATGTATAGACTTTGCCCAAGGAAACGAATGTGTAGACTTTGGCTTGGAACGAAGGTAAAGATAAGGCTGTATAGACTTGGCCAGAACGTAGGGAAAAACACCAATGTGCAGACATGAACATCCAACAGTGTATAGACTTCGTGAACAAGATGCAATGCTGACTGATGTATAGACTTTGTGAATGTTCAGACTTGAATGCTCGACCAGTGTGCAGACTTGCAGAGCCGACCCCAATGTATAGACTTGAGGAATTGAAGCCAATGTACAGACTTGTCGAATGGCTTTGCAATGTATAGACTTGGAGCCTTAAGACGCAGCAAGAGACGCTGGCTGAGACGGACGCTGTACATACTTGATGCATGTGAACAGTGAGACGGATGTATAGACTTGATGACCTACAACATGAACATATTAGCAGAGAAGCAATGCACAGAACAGAAATCAAGCACAAACCAATTTATCACAGCATGACTCAAGCATACACATGCATTCTTCACAATTCAGACATGGCACACTCATGCAATCTCCCACAGAATAGATCAGACATATTCAAGACAATGTGGTGACTCATTCATGTTGCTATCATTAAAACACCACATCATCAACAAAGCACAAGGGGCACAACAATAATGTCATTGGAAATCTGCATGATCCCCCTAGGACTAGAGGCCACTTAAGAATTCAACATGAACTGAATGCTTATGCTTTTGTATCAAACATAGAACCCAAGTGCATTGACTGTGCTCTCCAAGATGTGCATTGGATTAATGCCATGCATGAGGAGCTCAATCAGTTTGACAGGAATAATGTGTGGCATTTGGTTCCACCTCCTGATCATGAAACAGTCATAGGGACTAAATGGGTATTTAGAAACAAAACTGATGAAGCAGGGAATGTTATTAAAAATAAAGCCAGACTTGTAGCTCAGGGGTACAATCAGGAATTTGGAATTGACTTTGAAGAGTGTTTTGCCCCTGTAGCTAGGTTAGAAGCAATAAGAATTTTATTGGCTTATGCATGTTCCCAAGGAATAAACCTTCAGCAGATGGATGTGAAATCTACTTTTCTAAATGGGGAAATTAATGAGGATGTATATGTAAGATAGCCTCCTGGGTTTGAATGTTTAGATTTCCCTAATCATGTTTACAAGCTCAATAAAGCTCTCTATGGTTTAAAGCAAGCTCCTAGAGCTTGGTATGACAGGTTGAGCAAATTTCTCACCGACAAGAACTTCACAAGAGGTATAGTTGATCAAATATTATTTACCAAGGTAAGCCATCCAGATATTCTTATCATTCAGATTTATGTGGATAACATTGTGTTTGGGTCAACTAACCCCAAATTGTGTGAGGAATTCTCTAAAATAATGACTGATGAGTTTGAAATGAGCTCAATGGGTGAGCTCAAACTATTTCTTGGACTGCAGATTACTCAAACAGAAGATGGCATCTTCATCTCTCAGTCCAAGTATGTAAAGAACTTATTGAAGAAGTACAAAATGGACAACCTCAAGGAAATAGCTACTCCAATGGGTACATCAACCAGTTTGGATGAAGACTCTAAAGGTAAACCTGTGGACCAAAGGCTATACAGAGGTATGATCGGATCTCTTCTCTATCTTACAGCATCTAGGCCTGATATACAATTTGCTGTGTGTTTATGCTCTAGATTTCAGGCCAGTCCTAAAGAAAATCACTTTAAAGTTGTGAAAAGGATTTTTAGGTATTTACTAGGCACCCAAGAACTAGGTCTCTGGTATCCTGCTAAGTGTGAGTTAGAGCTTCTAGCCTACACTGATGCAGACTATGCTGGGTGTCGAGTAGATAGAAAAAGCACCAGTGGCTACTGTCAATTCCTTGGTGGCTGTCTAGTGTCTTGGGCATCTAAGAAGCAACACACTGTAGCATTATCCACAGCTGAAGCTGAGTATGTTGCAGCATGTAATTGTGCAGCCCAAGTACTTTGGATTAAGCACCAACTGGCTGATTATCAGATAAATCTGGGATGCATTCCACTCTTATGTGATAATACTAGTGCTATATGCCTTGCTAAAAATCCTGTTCACCATTCTAGGACTAAGCATATAGAGATAAAACATCATTTTCTTAGAGATGCTGTAAATAAAAAGGAGATTGAAATGAATTTCATAGAAACTGAAAAATAAATTGCTGATATTTTTACTAAGCCTCTTGGGAATGAAAAATTTAAGTTTCTTAGAAGAGAACTTGGCTTATGTAAATTTCAGCATGATGAATGATTGTTTAATTACTGTGAATAAAATCTCTGATGTGGACTTATTTTTGATTGCTTGGATAAATCATGTGGATGTGAATGTGGATGAAGAACTATCCTGTATTGCATATATTCAGGGGGAGCTTGTCGAGTCTTTGCATGTCCTTGCATATCATTCATTCATGACCTATGCATAAACTCTCTCTCAATTAATTCTTGCCATATTGCATGCATATAGACAGGGGGAGTATTGCTAGAAATTCAGAGTGGTTTCAACTTTCTTGAAGTCATTCAACCTTTAACTCTGAATACTTGTCTCTGACTTTATGGCAATCTGTTGGTCAGTTCTGATTTCTAAGAAGTAGAAAATAGACTTCTTCATTTATAAGAATTTGAATTGTTCAAAGACTGATGTAATGGTTTAAATCTTATAATGGTTGGAGTTTAAAGATTGCAATCAGTATATAAGTAAGTTGAAAATTGATAAAACTCTCAACCTCTTTCTTATTTCATGTCAGACAAAGCTAATCATATCTGAAATCTGAAAACTCATCTGAAATCATGTTAGAGAGGTTAAGTATGTGTATTGTTCTTGAACAAGTCATTCTGAAGCATAAAAAGGACAGCTAAGAAAGCTATTGAAAACATTGAAAATCATTGAAAATTAGCATTGGCAGAGCAATGACTGATAAATCACTGAGAAACTGAGTGATCCATCAAAGAAGTGGATAACACTCATGTCATGAAGTGTATCAGCTATCTCTGTTTAAAATGTTCAAAACAGCAGGCTGGTTTCAATGAGTACCTGGGGGTAACTGGCGTCTGATAAACGTGTACCCTCACACAAAAAAGGTGTAACTCAGTTCTATTGAATTTGATCATAGGCAGAATGGTCCATCTTGTTGAGTATCTAGGGGTATTGGCGTCTTATAAACGTATACCCTTACGCAGAAAGACTTGTGGTCCCTGAATGCTCAAAATGATCTAATATTGATAATGCTGCTCCTTCAAAAGAAAAGTTCATGAGTGTCAATTTGTTTTGTTTCAATACATGACTTGATTTCTCTCAATATTTTTTATGAGACTATGAAAGTAAGATATTATGAAACTGAATCTTTCATGCAAATATGATTCTGGTTTATGTTTTATCATGCACAGTGACCTTATCTATTGCTTGTAGTGCATGAACTCCAAATTTTATCATCTTTAAACCAGAACTCTTTCTGACAGCAGTTTCTAACTTCATATAACTGAAGACTCTATGCTTTAGAATGCTTATTCATGAACTACCTATTCAGAATGCCAGTCAGTTCTTCTCTTGATTCCGTCATTGTATTTAATTTTTCCCTCCTCTTTGTTGATGGCAAGGGGGGAGAATATTGTCTAGGGGATGTCTAGGGGGAGAATACATAACTGTCTGAATTCTGAAGTCAATTCTGAATTCATTCCAAGGGAGAGTTTGAGGCAGTGAGTTGCATGCCTTCATAGCATCTGCATGTCAATCTGCATAACACATCATGTCTTTCATCAAACATATATCTATATGACAGGATGTTGCTATTCTACTTCATATGGGGTTGCCATCATCAAAAAGGGGGAGATTGTTGTGACCCCTCTATGTTGATGATGTTGACACTTGCTTTATTTCATTGGCAACACCATTGTTTTGATTGATTGGCAACTACTTTTGATTTGATGAAATTGCTCTATCAGATTGACTATGTGTTCTTTGCATTTAATACACTGATGTCTGCATTTCTTACTGTCATGAGTCTATACACTGGAATCTCTCATGTCGATTGAGTCTATACATCGTCCATTTTGGATAAAGTACACACACTGCATTTCAATTGAATTGGTTAAGTGTGTACAGCGTCAACGCATCATGTTAAAGCGTCAACGCACTTCATTGGATGTGTGTACAGCATCAACTCGTTAAGGGTGTACAGCGTCAACGCATCATGTTACAGCGTCAACGCACTTCATTGGATGTGTGTACAGCGTCAACTCGCTAAGTGTGTACAACGTCAATGCATGAAGTCTGGACATCAGTCTTAATATTCTAAGTCTGTACAGCCGTTGGCCTTGAACCTCAGAGTCTGTACATTGAATCGCCAACTTCTTTGAAGCCCATACATCGCTCAAAGTCTGTACAGAGTCCAGCGTCTCAGTTAGCGTCTCATGCATTTGAGTAAAGTCTATACATCCATCAGGAGCTTCAAGTCTACACATCGCTTCGCTCCATCAAGTCTATACATCCACAGTGTTACTTGAAGTCTGGACATTGGTCTTCAAACTCGATGTCTGCACATTGTCTTCGAAACCATAGTCTCTACAATGGTCTTCACACTTGAAGTCCATACATTCGATGTGCAGAGTTGATGTCTATACTGTGCCTTTGCTGATCAAGTCTACACAATGGTCGGTGGCAAGTCTGTACACTGGCCTCAGCTTTTCAAGTCTACACATTGGCCTCCTTGCATAAAGTATATACACTGGACTGTTTGGCAAGTCTATACATCGGCCCTTGTCTTCGATGTCTATACAGCCCTTTAGCTTGCTCAAGTCCATACATTGGCTTCAAGACTTTCAAGTCTATACACTGAAGTCTTCACATTCACTTGCATTACATGAAGTCCATAAGTGGGCAAAGTCTGTACACTATCCATGCTTCATGCAGTGTCAACTCATCCTTCATGCAGCGTCAACTCCTCAAGTATATACAATGCTTTCCTTCGCATGAAGCCTTTAAGTGCATTATGTCTATACAATGCCTCTAGGATTTAAAGTCTATACAGCCGGTGCCTCCTTTGTTGAAGTCAACACATTGGGCAAGTCTGTACGTTGCATTCGCCTTCACAAGTCTATACAACGAAGTATATACACTGCAATGTACATGCTCAAATCTTATGACTTCGTTCTTGATTGCTGAAGGGAACAGGGTCGACGCTGGGAGCTTAAAGCGTCCACGCATCAGTTGACGAAGTCTTCACGATATCTTCCACTGCGTCAACGCCATAAGCAAGCAGGGTCGACGCAGCAGTTGAAGAAGCATTCAGCTTCACAGGCTATTCCACTGCGTCAACGCCACAATTGAGCAGCGTCGACGCAGCAGCTAAAGAGACGAGGCTAATGGCTATTGGAATGCATCACTGCGTTAACGCCATTGATTGACAGCGTCGACGCAGCAAGTCAGATTGCTGACATTGAGCATGTGAACAGAGATCTCTATACATCGGACTGAAGAAGCTAATGAGGGGCACGTGATCCCAGGTACCTGGCTCGTGATCTGAGAAGGACAAGGTATCCAGATAAGGACACGTGTACTGACACTCCATTGGATGCTGCTGCGTGGTCCAAATTACTGGGCGGGAAACGTGGAGAGCACACGCCTGCTGCTGTTGTTGCTATATAAACAAGTCTTCTTCCACAAAAGAATACTGATCGAAGGAGAAGAAGAAAAAGTCTATACACTCAGCAGCAGTGAGCCTTCGATCCACAGAGAGAAAAGAAAGAAGAAGAAGATATAGAGAAGAAGAAGAAGAAATAGAGAAGAAGAAGAAAAAGAGAGAGGAAAAGATCGAGAGAGATTGAGTTGAGAGAGAGAGCTGATTGAGAGTGAGAGTGAGAGGTTTTGTATCTCAGTCTCGTGGTTCAAAACCAGAGCTGAGCTTTGCTCTTTAAGAGCTACATTGCTTTTGGGTTTTTATTCTTCGTTTTGATTCTGTCTTTCATTTCCGAATGTTGTTTCTTCAAGCTGTGTGTCAGCGGTCTTGCAGTGGTGGTCTCCACTGGACGGGTTAAGCTGTATTTCCCCAGCGGTTGCAGAGGATCAGATCCTCTGGTCGGCAAGCTGTAGTGCCCAGCGAAGCTGTGTATCAGCAGGTTGTTTGGCCAAGCTGTAAAGCCCAGCAGACGCAAGCTGTGCTGCGCAGCAGGAAGCCATACTCAGTTGAGTGTGGGGTGGACGTAGGTCGTTGACCGAACCACCTAAAAATCGTGTGTGCAGTGTGTTTGTGTGATTGCTTGTGAACTGTGTGTGCTGGTATCCTTTGCTTAGCTTTATTGATTCTATCGCTCATACTTATGTATAGCTTTCGATATAAGATATGGTGAATGGCTTTCATGGATCGACCTTTTGCTTAGCACTTTTCATTTAGCTTTACTGATGCTTGCCTAAATTCCGCTTTAGAACTTACAATAGTTTTAAATTAGGCAAGTTGATCTATTCACCCCCCTCTAGATCCACACTTAGTGGAGATATACTGCGTCCATCTAACCCAACACGACCTTACTGACAAAAGAGTATTTGAACCTTTGACCTCCTGGCTCTAATCAGTGATTCAATGTTGATGTATCAATTAGGAGCTTTGATCTATTATTGCGACTGCTACTGCTATATTAAACTGCTGATCTTATTGCTTGAAATCTTCTTGTCTTGAGGAGTTTAGATGAGTCAGTTCTCTTTCTTTGTTCTCTTTCTGAGCTTTTGACTATGAGCTTGCTGCTGCTGTTAATCTGTCCATGGATAAAGGCTTCTGAATTCTTCAGATCCAGACTTCTGCCAACACCAAGTTCTCTAAGACATTTCATCAAACACTTTTTTATCATAATCAAATGCAAACTTAGTCAACATCATATTAGTCAAACATTCAAATCAGAGGTGTATAAACTGATGTATATGCGTTGATGATGAAGATGCACTGATTTGACTAATCATTATACACATATGATGCACTGACATGATATGAATCCTTGACACACTAGCATCAACCTTCTACTGGTACGCTCAGACCCTTCAACTGGTATGCTCAGACCTTAAATGTGCATGTGCACTGACCTTCCTTATGTTGAAGGCAAACATGCATAGACCTAGATTCTTCATGTGCACAGACTTTGGTTCTTCATGTGCACATACTTGAGTTCTTCATGTGCACATACTTGAGTTCACATATGCCCGGACCTTGGAACCACATGTGCACAGACCTTGAGCAGAGCATGCACCGACCCTGAAACCGCATGTGCACAGACCTTGTGCGTTGAACCAGAACATGCACCGACCTTGGAGCCACATGTGCACAGACCTTGAGCAGAGCATGAACCGACCCTGAAACCACATGTGCACAGACCTTGTGCGTGCAATCTTGTGCACATGCTCTGACCTGACCATGCAGACTTGTTCAATGCACTGACTTTACTATCAACCATTAGTACAGCTTGTAATGACTGGAGCTTTGACTGGCTGAACTAGACTATTGACCCTTTTTGTTTACTATGCATTGACTTCATTGACCATGTTGACTTTTCTTCATTTCTTCCGATTTTAACTGACTTTACTCTTACCTCATGCTGATTGCTTACTATCAATCATTCTCCACCGTCTAACTGTCCTGCCAATGTCCTGTACCATAGTTTCCATCATGTACATGAGAATGCACATGAAGTGTTAAGACATATATCATCATCAAACGTACACACACATCATGACATCATCATAATGAGCACACGATGACTCATAGTGTTTAACATCATGACATCATCAAAATCATAGGGGTACAACACCTTAGCCTTATAAGCTGAATTGGGATTGCAGTAAGGAGCTTTGGCTTTGCAAGTGTTCTCTAAAAGGAATAAAAAGCCAACCAAGGTTGAAAGGAACTCAAGGTCCAAAGGGATAGATATGCAAGTTCAAGAAGGATGCATCTACCTTATAGCCAAGCTACTCCGACCTAAGCTTCACTACTCTGACCTCTTGTCTTCACAAAAATGGCAGTTCAAATGAGAAGCCTTGTACATGGTGAGAAGGGTTTTCCCCATATTGATATGAGGCTGAAAATAAGTGGAAAGAACATCAAAGGACAAAGAGCTTGCATATGATGGAACTTAGTTGCCAAGGTTGAAAGTAACTCAAGGTGCAAAGGCAGAATTCAGGTGAGAATTGCAAGTTCAAGAGAGCTGCTCCGACCTCGTCTCACGCTGCTCCAACATCAGTTTTCTTAAGACAGGTCGACCTCACCTATCAGTAGGTCGACCTCATGTGTCTTCCAGAGACTGTTATACTGGCAATTTTCTTAAGATAGGTCGACACTAATTTTATAGCATGTCGACCTCATGAGTCTTCCAGAACCTGTTATACTGGCAGTTTTCTTAAGACAGGTTGACACTACCGTTACAGGAGGTCGACCTCATGGTGCTTCCAGAAGCCGTTGAAGACAGGATTCTACAAAGCCGTGTCGACCTCACTATCTCAGTAGGTCGACCTCACTGAAGGAAAATCTCAAAGTACTCTGACAAATCTGTCTTTTCAAAAACCATCTAGAGAGCATTAATGGCAGTCACAAACCTCTAAAAAAACCTCTTTTGAGGGCTGCAAGTAGATCCCAGGTCAGAGGTTCTGCCACTTCATTACAACAGCTCAGAATATCCCTGTTGAAGAAGACCATGTCAGGGACCAAAATCCGCAAAGGTCTTCTCTGCCAGAAGACTGTCCTTTCTGTCCTAAGAAAGGACTGGCCAGGTGGATTGCATCTCTCTATACACTGGACCAAGTTGTTCCCTCTGCCACCAGATTTCAAAGAAGGTCCACTCTCTTCCTGTCACTGTCCTTTCTTAGGACTAGTCTGAAAAGCCTTGCAGTTCAAGTCAACCTTCAACAGAATATCTGCTTCAGCAAAGAAAGATTTTTTTTGGAGGGAAAATAGATTTCTCATTTTCTCCCTTATGACTGGTGGATTTTCTCAAGCTCTAAGAAGGTCAGAGTTCAAGAGTACAATTCAAATTTGAATCGGTCCTCTACAGATTCTCTTGGAGGGAAGTTTTCCCACTGGCTCCTCTATAAATACCTGAAGCTTCTGCTGAAGAAGTTGTTGCTGCCTTTGAAGAAAGCCACGCCTTTGAGCATTCAAGAAGAATCCGTGAGAAAGAAGAGAAGGGAGTGAGAGTAGCCCAGCACCTTGCCAATCTGGTCTAGTGCTGAAATAGTGAAGAGAAAAGAGAGAAGAAGAAGAGAGATCAGCCTTGAGAGAAGAGCACCCCTGCAGATATCTAAGCTTGAAGAGAAAGATATTCATATCTGAATTTGAAGTTGTAGCCACCAACTTCCAGATCTCTGTCTGAAGTCACAGCTGGTGTTTCCTTCATTGTTCTAGTTTTTCCATTGCACTTGCAGTTTACTTTCTTTTTCTCCTTTTCCTTGTTCGCATATGTAACTGGGGCGTCGTCCCCATGTGCTGTGGCTGCAGCGTGAGGACTCTGTCCTTGTGAGGACTTCGTCCTCATTGGTGCTTGGGATTCATCCCCGTGGGGTTTGTCCCCGTGCTATGTTTGCAGCGTGCAGTGAAGCCTCACCAGGTTCGGTGAGGGGTGGACATAGGTTGTGGGGATGCAACCGAACCACCTTAAAAATCCCTGTGCAATGGGTCGTGATTTGTGTGTTTGCTCCATATCCTCTACCACCATTCACAGGTATGCATGAGCTCCAACGTATTCTATCTAACTGATTTCAAACATACACTCTAGCATTGACTTCACACATGCAGCCAGCCTGTTCATTCATCTTGCTGGTGGTTGGTGAGACCCCTGCAGTCTAGTGCAGTAAGATCTCCCTTAGTTCTGAGGCTACTCTGAAAGAGTGTCGACCTCACCACTTGGGAGTGTCGACCTCAATAGTCTGTGCACTGTCTTCTGCTGTTCTACTTTGAACCATTGCTATCAGTTCCGTTGTGCATTGTGCCAAGTGTTCCTTTTGTACTATAGTAGTGGGTTCTATTTTATGAAACTAAGATTTTAAATTGAGCCTTAGTTTTCGGAAGGATCTATTCAACCCCCCCTTCTAGATCCGGTTGCACCCCTCGGGACCCAAGACCCCCTAGCCCCCATCTCTCTCTCTCTCTTACGAAACCACTCGCACCACCTCCCTCCCGCAATCCTTCTCCATCGGTCCCCGCATCTTCAAGGAAAGAGGAAGAGTAGGCGGCTTGCTGGCCTCTATTGTTGCTTGCACCCACCATGGAGAGAGAGAGAGAGAGAGAGAGAGAGAGAGAGAGAGAGAGAGAGAGAGAGAGAGAAAGCAGGTTAGTAATTGTCTATATTAACTCACATATTTCTAGAGATAATGAAACGTTACGATGATAGTATAACTATAACAATATTAGATACATCAGAGATATTCCTAATAATATATAAAAACTAGGAAGATAAATATAAATATAATATTTTATAGGGGGTATAGATGTGAAAACCCCTAAAGAAAAAATTGCTTAGGGCCACTTTGATAAAGGGGTGGGTTAGGGGCGGGTACGCCATCCCGGGTGGTCCACCCCTAACCCACCCCGGGTGACTTATTCCACCCTTTTGGTTGGATTCAAAAAATCCAACCTTATCCCCAACCAACCCTGTGATGTAGGAATGGATGAGCTGGTGATCTAGAGGGGGGGTGAATAGATCAACCCCAATTTTTGATTATACCATAGTAGTTAATAAAAATACGGAAAGAAAACCAACTACAATGAACAGAGCTCCTAAAATAGTTTGAATTAACACCTAGGAGATCTGATAGGAAATAACTATCAATCATGAAGAACTCCAAATGAAATTGATTAGACAATTCCGATGACAATCAATCAACCAGGTTCGGTACTCGGCAGAGGTTTGATCTAAGATCTCCTCACGCAAGAGGTGACATTCCAGATAGGCATGACCTATCTTTCTAGCCATGCCTTTCTATATACCTACTAGTTGATGACTCAAGCACAAACAACAAATGACTATATCAAAAATATCAAATGCTTGCAGTAACGATCCTAAACATTCATCTAATCGCAGGAGTGAATAGTTATGCAAACACACATAAGACAAAGAAATTTTAGGTGGTTCGATCTCGATCTTGAGATCTACGTCCACCCCTTACTCAATCGAGTAAGGCTTCCGCTGACAAACAGCTTGAAATCCGCTGATCCACAGCTTCGGGGATAAAATCCCTACAATCCGTTAAGCTTCACAGCTTGCTTTCAGCTAAGCAACACAGCTTGCTGTCCAAGGATCACACCTCGCCGCTGACTCACAACTTGACCCGCTGATACACAGCTTACAGAAACTCAAGAATGAATTCAAAGAGAACAAATGAAAAATAATGACAGAACGAAAAACTGTAGCTCTCACTGGAGCAGATAGACTTTGGATTTGATCCAGAAGTCAAGACACCTATTCTTCTGCTCAATCTCACTCATCTCTCAGACTTCCTTCCTCTCTTCTGGCACTCTATTTTTCTTTCTCAAACTCTGCAGCGAGCTCTCTATCTCTCGAACTCTTCTCAGACTTTTCTCACGACCTCTCCTGCTCTAATGATCTTTTGCTCTCTTGTGCTTGGATTTTCTGAAGTTCTCTCTCTTTTTCTTTCAACGCACGGGCTCTGTATTTATATCCTGGCGAGCGCAAAAGAGTTTTCGAATTAGGCGCGTGGAAAGCACATTCCCGCCCAATAATTTTGTCCAACAGGACGCTGCGAAAGTCCACATGTCTAGTGCTGGAAGTAAGATTGCTCCACGTGGCAGAATGTTCTCGTTAGGGATCTCCAAGATATTTGGAATATGCCTCAGATCACGTGCCCCCAACGGTTTCACTTTCAACCCACGTGACATTTAGAAATGCCGCCTTTAGCTACTCAATTGGGTCACTCTCTATGCAACTAAGGTGTTCGAGCATGAATCTGGGTTATTCCTTGATGACCTTGTTTCTTCTTGTCAAAATAAAGGTAGACATTCATTAATAATCTCATCATTATATGGTTCATGAAGCAAGTAATAAGATTCTAAAGAGTGCTGCGTCAAATGTTTCATAAGACCAGGCAAATCATGAAATGAGTTTATGAGATTGTGCACATGCATCGATGCACAATCTTAGTGCACCGACTTGCCTCATTGAGAAGATGAAAAGAATACAACAGTATAACAAAAGAACATTGACCTGTATATTGCACAGGTATACTTTATTCAAATAGATATGCTCTGACTTCATTGAAGATGCATCGACCTTCGAGAGCACATGCCTGAACAATAGCATCAACGTGCCACTTGAGCAAGTCAGCCTGTCCAGGTGATGTATAATGAAGATGCTTAAAGCATCGACCTGCCTATGATATACACCGACCTTACGCTATGAACGCAGCATACTGGCATCGACCTGCCTATAATATGCACTGACCTTACACTGCAACATCTAGCATATAGAGCCTAGCAACATCGACCTGTGTACAAGATGCACTGACCTTATAGCACATACTGTGCACACCTGCATCAACCTTCTAGACAATAATGCATATGTGCATGGACCTTCTTGACTATAATGCATATGTGCATCGACCTTCTAGACTCAATGACATATATGTACCGACCTATTTATTCAATGCAGTGGGAGATGCATCGACCTTATAATGTAACACTTATGCATATACACTGACCTTCTAGTCTCGGAGTGAATATGTGCACCGACCTGACTTTCTCAATGCATGAATATACATCAATCTTATAGTGCAGCAACAATACTATGTATCGACATTTCTTTTCTAAGTTTATGAAGATACATCTGACTTTATTGATAAAGGTTTTTTCTGACTCTAGAAAAAATATAGAACAATACAGTGTTATCAGTATCAAGACTAATGTTAATTGCACTATTACTAGCATCAAAATATGATATCAAATCCAGAGGAGACACAACACCCCGGTTAAGAAAAAAAGAGTCAAATAATAATAAATCATCTCATCCCGAGTAATCCATCCTAATCAAACTTGCCCCTTTATCAAAATGACCCTTACAGAATATTTGCATATTATGCCTATGGGTTAATAAAAATAACCTTTATGTGAGGGTCGAGGTGTACGTCTCTTTTTCATGCCCAACCTTGATATAGAGTTAGGACAATCAGTTATCTTAACCGGGTCAAAAAAATCTACCGTTCAGCCCACTTTTGCTTTGACAACAAAAATGGTAACTCAACCCACACCCATTCCCCGCACCTACTCAGGTGGGATAGATAATTACGAGTTAACTTAGATTTATTTCATTTTTAATTTAATTAATTAATTCATCTTATTAAATTAAAACGGGGTTAATTAGGATTAACCTTGTAACTCACTATGAAAGTGGGGCCAAGGGTAATGCCTCACTTTGTTGGGAACGGCGAATGCGTCGGCACGCTGCTTGGCACGGAGGCAACCTTGACAACGTCACAAGCGATCCGGGAGCGCCCCACCTCCGCGCCCCAGCCCCAATATTACCATTTAGTACCCCTACTCCTCCACTACAGTGTGGCCCTCCATTCCCGGGTACGTAATGGCAACATCGTAAATTTATTTTATACTTCAGGCAAACTATTATACTGCACCTAGGCTCTAACGAGAACCATCGTCGAAAACGGGCGAAGTACGGCCGCCGACTCGCGAGCAAGCAACCGTGTAATTTCCCTTCCCCTTCCCTTCCCTTGTGCTGTTATTACTCGAAACCCCACCAAAAAAAAAGAAAATATTTTTTTCTCGCCGACATCACGGGAGTAGGAGGAGGAGCCCAGGCGGTGGCGCCCTCCGCAAGCCCCCCATTGCCCTAGATCCCGCCGCCGGCCATGGCGATCGTCTCCAGCTCTCGACCTCCCCGCCTCCTTGCCGCCCTCATCTTCCTCCTCGCCCTCGCTGCAGCGGCCTCGATCCGCCCCGCCGCGGCGGAGATCCGCTTCTCGGATGTCCGCTCCGACGGCCGCTCCATCATCCCCTTCGACGAGTTCGGGTTCACCCACAACGGCGTGCTGGAGCTCAACGTGAGCCGGATCTCCTTCTCCAACGCCAACCCCGACCTCGACCTCTCCCAGCTCGGCTTCTTCCTCAGCACCCGCGACGCCTGGATCCACGTCCTCCAGCAGCTCCAGGACCTCGACATCACCTGCGCCCTCCAGTCCGAACTCGTCAAGACCGTCTTCACCTTCGACCGCCTCCCCCGTCGCGGCGGCGGGGGCGCCGGTGCCCCCGCCGACGCCTTCGGCGTCGTCTTCTCCGAGCCTGACCCTGGCCAGTTCACCCTCGTCTTCGCCAATTGCCTGCCGCAGCTGGAGGTCTCCATGGACGTCCACTCCGCCATGTACAACAAGGACCCGCGCACCGGCGTCCGGGACTACCTCTCGGCGGGCGCCACCGTGCTCCCCTGGATCTACTTCCTCTTCTTCCTGGTGTACGCCTGCCTCGGCGGCGTCTGGGTCTTGGTCCTGTTCAAGAAGCGGCTTACCGCCTTCCGCATCCATTACTTCATGCTCGCCGTGGTCGCGCTCAAGGCCCTCAACCTCCTCTGCGAGGCCGAGGACAAGTCCTACATCAAGCGCACTGGCAGCGCCCACGGCTGGGATGTGCTGTTCTATATCTTCAGCTTCCTCAAGGGGATTACGCTCTTCACGCTCATCGTCCTGATCGGCACGGGGTGGTCCTTCGTCAAGCCCTACCTCCAGGACAAGGAGAAGAAGGTTCTCATGATCGTGATCCCCCTCCAGGTGATTGCCAACGTCGCGCAGGTTGCAATCGACGAGAGCGGGCCTTATGCTCGCGATTGGTTCACATGGAAGCAGGTCTTCCTGCTGGTCGATGTCATTTGCTGCTGCGCCGTCCTGTTCCCCATAGTCTGGTCCATCAAGAACTTGAGGGAAGCAGCGCGGACTGATGGGAAAGCCGCTGTGAATCTCATGAAGCTCACACTTTTCCGTCAGTACTACATTGTTGTCATATGCTACATCTACTTCACGAGGGTTGTGGTGTATGCATTGACGACCATCACCTCCTACCGCTACCTGTGGACCAGCGTCGTCGCCGGGGAGTTGGCAACCCTGGCATTTTACTTGTTCACAGGCTACAAGTTCAGGCCAGAGGTGCATAATCCATATTTTGTGATTGATGATGACGAGGAAGAGGCTGCGGCTGAGGCGTTGAAGCTGGACGACGAGTTTGAACTGTGAGATTAACCATTGCAACCGATACTCTGCGCCTAGGGAAGAGAGGAATTCTTCTCAGGGGAAGTCACGGATTAGAGAAATGCCTGAACTTGGGTGGTCAATTGCGTTGATTTGTTTCTTTTATTACAGAGATCGGGTTTACCTGCTACTATCCTTTTAAAAGGTTCTGAGGCCCTTATTCGGTTCGGTGGCAGTCTACTGCTTGTAGCTATCGTCTTCCCTTGTTTCCTGATCAACCTGATCTATTTAGATGTGAATGCTTGTTGATTTGTTACTAATAGATATTATGTGCTACCACAATTGCAAGATCATCCTTTTTGTAAGTTCCAGATGGGCAGTTGATGCTTAGTTTGTCGTATAAACATTGTTTCTTCACTTCAACTGACTTCTAGATCTCTCACTCTCTCTCTCTCTCTCTCTATGTTGTGGCATCTGCTGCCGGCCGGCTTATATATACCCCGTTTGCACGGGATGAATGTGCATCCAATGCCGCATTTTGGTTGGGCATTATTTTATCTTGAAATATCCCCTAGAGCTTTAAATGATGGCAAATATTAGCACAAAGGGAAACAATTGTGCACTTCCTTGACTACCTGATGTGGCAGCATGGGGGTGGATGGCTTCTGTGACAGGGCACACTGTTGGCAGTTTATTGTCACGAATACCTTCCAGTCACTTTTTACCATAGCAGCTGGTTAAGGAAAATGAGGAAACTTTCAATTCATGCTAGTATAGTCTTAAGCGATTCAGGTTAATGGTAATGACATGTCATTGTCTGATTATTGACATCACAAATTGTTAATTATCTTTCACTATACCTTAAGCTGGTTTGCATCAAATTAATATAAATGATTGTTTAAAACCATTGTTTAAAAATTAAGGCGGCCCCTCAAGACACTAAAGCTTAAGTCTTAAGTTGAGATACTAGAAAAACATCTTGAGACATGCGTCTCATGTCTTTTACTTGAGTCTTACGTCTTTTTTTGATTGAGATAGTACATCTCACTATCTTCATCGTCTCAAGACATTCACTCGAGATTTATGCATCACTTGAGAATATAATAAAATGAGATATTATAGGGTAGATCCAAGATTTACGTTTCTTTTGTTCTCCTTAAAACATAATTTAGTACCTTTTTTTCTCAGCAGATATATATATATATATATATATATATATATATATATATATTTAACGGGGAGGGGATAACCGCGTTCGAAACTCAGACCCTCTCCCATATGAAGAAGGGTAGCGAAGCACCTGTGTTAGGCAACTGGTTCATAATTCAGTACTTTTGAAATAATATAAATCTATCATTGAGTTAATACAATATTAACATGTGAAAATTAATATTATTTTTAAGTTTTTTGATGATTTTAATATTATTTTCTTAATCTATTAAGACTTATGTCTCGTTATGTATTAAGGCTTACGTCTTATGAGACTTACATAAACTGTCTCACAATCGTCTCAAGATTTTTTAAACTATGTTTAGAACAGCAATGAAGTTTACATGCAGCCATATTGTAGTCACATCTGTTTCCCTGTTTTAAGGTGACAAACGTCACATTTCATTAAATGGCGAGATCAATACTACCACGTTCATCTACTGAAGAACAATTAGAATTGAAGTTCACTGATGTTTAGGTTAAAGCTGTTATTAAGGTGAATTATAGGATATGAGTGAACCTTGATATTTCAAGGCAGTTACTGTTGGCCATCTTTGAAGTAGAGGTGGCATATTCTCTTATGTAAATAATGAAGCCTCTAGCTGACTGGCTCTTAAATCTTCTGCTCGAGGACAAAGGAGTAAGGAAACGTGGGAGGTTGTTAAACTTCACCATCCCTTGGGAGTTCTTTCACATGATCAGCTACTTTTCATCATTGTCGTAATGTAGCTTTATCCAAATGTGTTGCCCATCCAGGATTCAGAACTTCCACTCATTTGTAATGCCACATTTTTGACATTGAAAGTTGGCTAGATAGCGGGAGTTGCCTGCTGCAGTAGGGTTCTATGATGTTGAAGGAACTAGAGGATGTCCAACGTTCATAATTGTTCAACTTTTGTACTACTGTTGTTGGTGGATAAAGATTAGTGATAGCCCCCTCATATAATAATGGACATGGTAAGTATAAATTCTGTAATACTTTATGGGTGCTATGCGACCACCGTACTACTTGGAAGAGCACATATGTCATGCTTTTGTACATTTATGTGGACCATATGCCAATAATTTTCGTAATTCTTTCCTTTCTTTTTTGCGATGGACAGTGCTCCCAGTGCTTGTTTGTTTCTTCTGAAGCTTTGCTAGGTCTCTTTCATCTTCATCTTCTTCTTGGTAGTCCGCCTTCTATTTAGATATCAGTTTCCTTTTTTGATTGGATATGCACGCCTCTAGAGCTTTCCAACCAACACTCTTGGTTTATCATCTATGGGTGCAGGGTTCTTATCTAAGGCTTAATCCATCTCAGTATCCTCATACTAGCAACTCTCTTTTTGCTTTCATTTCACCTTTTGATCGATTCTCTGCATTCCTGTTTGCATTTTTTCTTATTTAATGATTTTAAATGTATGTCTTAATTTATTTGCTGATTTCTTTACAAATTCTCCTTAAGTTGATGGGAAATGTTCTTTCTCATGGAAGACCTTATATGCGTTCATCCATTTCATCCATCCTTTCTGAATTTTTTAATCAAGATACCTTCTTCTAAATCAAGGGATTTTGTGAATGTGTGTTAAGTTTATCTTGTTGGTTTTCATATGATGGGTCCTCAGGCAAACTAACCAAAGTACCTAAGTAAAGGAAACTCTTACTTTTGGGAATTTTCATATCCATCAGTGGTGAATTGGTGATAGCACTGAATATGTATAATATTAACGTATCTAAATATCTGTCGTTTTGGACATTTTCTTGGTAGATAATTCACTTCTCATTCCATCAGTTAATAAAATGCCTTATCCAAATAACATGCATGAAGTGATCTCCTCTTTTGTAATTTTTCCCAGCGGGGATCATGCAGTTATGGAAAATGTATGGAATTGCATCCCAAGGATCATTATTGCATGATTTGTGGGCACCCTTGATGTTGCTTAAGTTGATTGGCAGATTTCTCTTGGTGAAATGCATAGTGTAATGTTTGGTAATGATGTTTTAGAATAGCAGAAGAGGCTTACCTGCATAGAAGCCAAACATAATTCCCGAATTGTGATTTTGATCCAACACACCCTGGTTTTATTTGCATTTGAGATCAATCAACGGAGGAATTGTTTAATTTCTAACAACTAACTATAATTATTTTAGTCTAGAACATCATCCTTATATTTGAATGTGGATGTGCAGAAAGAGTGATGCATAAAATTCAATGCACAAAAGAAAACTGTTGGATCTGAGCAACCCAAGAAAGCACATCCTCTATACTGTAGCATGGGGTGAGAATGGGCTTCCATGATAAAGCGCCTTCCTTTCTGCAAGATAATTTCAGAGAAGGCCAGAGTTCGGTCTTGATTTCCCAGAGATTTCCGGCTACAGAAGCTAGTCCTGATTTCACTTGACGTCTTTTTCAAGGTTCGTCGAATCAGATCGGATCGGCCGATCCGATCGATTTTTTAGCGAACCGACCCGATCTCGAGCCGGCCGGTCCCAATCCTTCGGTTGGAGTGGTCGGGATCAGCCGGATCGGTTGGGATCGGCCGATCCCAACCGATTTCGGGCGATCCCGCCCATGGTCCCCATTTGAAATTCAAAAAAAAAAATTGGGGGAGGGGAAGACCAACCAAATGCCTTTGGTCCTTGGGGCTTTTAAAACTTTTGATTAATTTGTTGTCGCTTAACATTATTTTTCACCCAACCATGATCCCTCTCTTTCTCTCTGTACTGTACGAGAACTTTCTCTCTCCTCAGAATTAGGTTTAAGGGGTGATTTTTTTCTGTTTTGATTAATTTGTGGTCCTCTAATATTGTTTATCACCTCACCATAGTATCTCCTCTCTCTAGCACTCTTTTTCTCTCTCTACAAGAATTTTCTCTCTCCTCGTGATAGACTTAGGGGGTGGTTTTTTTCTATTTTGATTTGTGGTCTCTTAATGTTTTAATTGCCTTCCTTACTATGTCTTTGTATTGGTTAAAGGTATGACATCTCTTAGTAGGCATCTCAAAATAGAACATGCTAGAATAGTTTTTTTATTTTTTTTAGATTTTTTGGAAGTTTTCTAAAAAAATCTGGACATGTCTATCTCTATTCGAGTCTGTTGGCCTGACTCGGTTGGGATCGGTCCATGATCGGTCTTATTGGCTGATCCCACCGATTTGTATTATTTTTGGACCGGCCAATTCGAACCGATCCCCCTTTCGCCTTCCTTGAGTGGAACACTTGGTGAGAAAGAAAATTTTCTGTGGTTTTTGCTTGTTATTGACGGAGGATGATGGTTAGCGTTCCTGCAAGTATCTGTGGGGGATGCAGCCAGGTCGGTTTGGCTGGGACTACAGCTAACCTTGATGTTAACCTGATCGACCTCAATCCGTACACGGGTTCAAGTTCAGGGTGGATCAGCTCCCGGCCCCTTCCCTTCCAAGTTCAGAACTCCTCCTTCCCTCAGGTATCAGGGCTTAATGTGATTGTAAGGATGAAGAGTTCTGCTAACGTACTGAAGAGGATATATCTTCGTAGATCGCAATATGTATCGTGAATGGAACACCCGATTCAGGTTAATCCCTGCACACATTGGAGTTACGACAAAAATGATCAACAATTGCACGGCCAATGTTCTACGTAACACGCTTTGTAGTATTTCTCACCCTCTTCCCCCAATATTCTTGAATTGTGGATGGTCGTCTCCATTCTTGAAGTATACCGATCCATATTCTCTGTCATTTCTGTTGCTCGTGATGCCATTCCATTCAGCTAAATACTTTGCATGCATTGCATGGGATCTTACCAATAATCTTGCAAACAAAGATTAGAGCAAAACGTGAATGGTTTTGGGTGCCCTTGGCAGATATTTGTTCCAGAAGCGTTGAGACTGGTTGCGGTATTCCCGTTGAGAGGAGTGTTGGATGGGAGATCGATCAGTAATTTTGGAAGATGGGTGCCATCGTGTCCATCCACTGCACTACTCTCGGAACTGAAGTTTCACGTCAGTTTAAAGCTGTCACTCCTATATGTAAATTTGGAAGATGAGTGCCATCTTCGAAGGAGTGCCATCTTCTTTTTAGTCAGCCGAGAGTTTGGAATGCCCACTCCTATTGTAACGCGGTAATGCCAACTTTTTTTGACATGGAAAGCTGGCCAGAGTGGGAGCTGCCTTCTGCGGCAATGTTCCACAATGTAGAAGGAATTGGAGGATGCCCAGTGTAGGTTGGAAATGCAAATGCTTTCTGTGCCGACGCCAGGTGAAGTTTAGTTGTGGCCACCTCGAGCCACAGACATGGTAAAGTATAAAATATTGTGCTGCTTTATGGGTGTGCTAGGTGATCACCGGCCTATTTCCAAGCGCGCGCTCAAAGTTATGTGGACTCCTCTTACAATAACATAATGTAAATCCTCTGCTCTCTCCTTCTGGGTGGACAGTGCTCCCAATGCTTGTTTCTTACTTCCAGTGATGCTTTTGCCAGGTCTCTTGCACCCCTCTTCTTAATTATTCCCCCGTCTATTTTAGGATGCCAGTTTTCTTTTCTGGTCGATCCAGGCATCTCCACCGCACACTCCTAAAGCCCCCAGTCAACACGCTCTTGCTTCATCGTGTAGAGGTTCAGGTTCTTATGCACGGCATAATCTCTATTATCTCCGCGTCCTAACTCTGGCAGCTTTGATTTTGCTTTCGTTTGACCCTTTTATTGTAGGCCATTTCACTTTGCGTCTTTTGTCTTATTTAATGATTTTGAGAGGTACGTTCATAGCTTGTCTGTCCGACGATTTCTTTGCAAGTGAGGAGAGAGGAACCCATCTGAGCCCATTAAGACTTAATAATGATTGGTCCAAGATCCACACATGTCTTTTGTCCGCGTGACTGTCCCACGAATCACGTAACGCACGATCAAAAAGTCATTATCACAATAATGGCAGATATTATCTCGGAGATTAGTGGATGTCAAGTGGTGACTCACGCTCTCACACCTCCTATAAGACATAAGATCGGGGCGACCCATGACCCCATGATCTTAGACAACCGTGCCTCCAGCAAGTCGGAAGAGGGGGACAACTGGATGTCCTTGAGAGGAAGACCATATAAGAAGTACTATGGTTGGATGGCCAGGGGGAAGCGCTCTAAGCACACAACTCCCTTTCCTCCACTTTTCCTTCCGAGCACTTATCTCTCATTTTGAGCACTCGTCTGACTTAAGTATCAGAGGGTTGTTCCCTAAGATCACACCCAGAGCTCCTACTGACGCATTTCTCTTTGCTTGCAGGCTTCCCTCTCGGAAAGCTTCCTCTCTTCCCTAATAAATATATCTTAGAGATATAGCGCACTGTTCGAAGGACTAACTTTCGGCCTCTACATCTTTTGGCGCTGTCTGTGGGAAGGGAACGGAAAGCCATGGCCCCCTGCAATGTGAGCAACCGCCGGAATGAGGCTATCTCTCGAAGGACATCCCAGGATGGCCTAGAGAGTGACTACCATGCTCATGGGGTTTGTCAGCAGCCTCAGGGAAACCCTGCGACCAAAGAGTTGGCAACAATGCGAGAGCAACTTCAATTCTCGACTCCTGAACCAGCAGGCGGAGCAAGATCACACTGCGACTGTGTAGGTGCCGGAATTGTACCGGGTTCCATGGCGAACACTCGGGTCGACGTAGCTCTGAAGCTCGGTCCAACACTACAGTGCGTGGGGTTAATATGAGCAAAATAGGGTGATCGTAAGGGACTTTACTTGAGTCTCACAAGAATAGGGTGATTGCAAATGCCTTCCGAATGGAGGATTGTGGGTCATGCCTATCCTCACTCTCCGCCAGCCAAGAACGGGGAGCTAGAATATGTGAGTCTTCTCCGAAGTCCCTGAAAATCAACCAGTAACCATAGGAAAGAAACCCATCAGACTGTGCAAGGGTAGTATATGATCAATAGTAAAACAAATTCACACAATCAAGGGTCAATCTCACAGAGAAGGGGGTTGGGAAGGGGGATGGTCGAGACTTTCGATCACTCCCTTCCCTATATTTTGGGGCAAAAATCTCTTTGAAAAAGAGATCTAGGAAAGGATATTGTGCACGTAATGCAATAGAAATGAAAGAGAATGTATTAAAATGAACTAAAATGTAGCAAGGAAGTAAACAAAGGGAAGAAAGATGGGGGTTGCTCGTCAACCAACGGTGGGCGACCGGATTCGTGGCCGTTCAAGGAAGATGGGCGGCCAGATCGATGGCCATGCTCTGCAAGCTTTGTCTCCTTTGACGGTGGATGTAGGCTTTCCTCTCGCAGGCGGAGCTCGGAATTCTCGACTTTGATTCACGTTCTGGAACGATGGGATGGCAATGGGAAGGACTCTCGAAGGTCTCACAGCACTCCTAGGCTCTGGCCCTCAGAATCTCCAACCTCCCAAAACCTCCAACCCCACAACCTTGCTGCTGAAACCATAGGGATGTTTTTCAAACATGGAGGGATTTCCCTCCCTCGAAAATCATTCAAAATCGGGCTAGAATCCTCGTGGAGGAGTTTTGGGCCAATCCTGGAGCGAATACATGCATGGCTACGTGCACCTGACTCCCCGGAATGGAGATGGTTGCGAAGGACTCTCCTGGAGTAGAGGAATCGTGAAATAGTGGGTTGACGGACGATTATCAGAAGGCGGCCATCTCGATGGCTGTTTAAGATGACCTGGGCGGCCATGTACCTAGCCGCCCAGGAGACATGGGTGGCCAACTTTGTGGTCGCCCAGGACACCTGGGCAGCCAAGTATGTTATAGCCCAGTGTCTTAGGCGGCCATCTAGTTGGCCTTCTTCCGGGAGTTGGGTAGCCATCGATTTGGCCTCCCAGAAAGTGGGCTCAACTCGTTATCTCGATGGTTTTCAACCTGGTTGAGTTATTGGACTGAAAATAGGCACTCGAGAGTTCAATCATCAAGGAAAAAGTGTTACTCTTATGATGACTAAAATTATGTTCTACGGGATATCTAAAATTAGGCGTTTACAGGTAGCTCCTCTGCCCAATGGGAAAAGTAAGTCGACGACTTACACTCGCTGTGAACAAGCGCCATCGGTGGCGTCTGCCGCACGCACCCCGCCCCCTCGAGATGAGTCTCTTCACCACCCAGGAAGTCCACTCCATTCCAACCCTGAGATGGCAAAGGCGACTTCGGTGGTATGACTATGTTGGACACAAGTTGGAGGGGAAGACGTGCTACTTGGACGATATCGTTAAGGCGGCCAAGATGAAGGGCCTGGTCGACGAAGAGGACGACTTTCAGGCCCCCTTTGCATGGAAAATCCTGGAAGCGTCGATTCCCCCAAAATTGCAATTGTTTTTATTTACACTTTACGATGGCACCACTAACTCGACCGACCACTTGCATAGCTTTGAGTCCAACCTGGTCTTCTATTGGGCTTCAGACGTTGTGAAGTATTTGGCCTTCACTACTACCCTTTGAGAAAATACCCGAGCATAGTTTGAGTCTCTCATGACAAGATCTATTTCCTCCTTCCAATAGATGAAGAGGATGTTCAGAGAGAACTTCCTCGACAGTAAGAAGGAGGTGAGGATTGTCGTCAGCCTCCTTGCCATCAGGTAAGGACGCGATGAATCCTTATGGGATTTCATCACCCGCTTCTATAAGGATGCACTCTGCATCCCTCGCCTGGACGTCTGCATCGTGACAACTATGTTGACGCAGGGCACATAGGATGTCATTCTTCGATGGACTGGGGGTCCAAGACCCTACAACGCTTCTGGAGCTTCTCGTGATGGCCCTGAAGCATGCTAACTGTGAGGAGAATGCTGCAACACTCGGCCGAGCCGCAGGAGGTGACTCTTCTAATAGAAAGCACTCAGCCAAACACCCAAACGTGATCACAGCAAGCGGGAACGCCCTAGCCAAGAGTCTACTGCGACAAGGGTAGTGGTGGCCAATCATGCAGTGAGACTATCTCGATTATATTCGCCGGTGTGATTAGTGTCAAAGGTATATACATTTACATCAGCAGTTGACGACTACACTCCATACCTTAATGTAGTCACACTATTTTGTCCGTTGGGGAGTGGATATCCTTGAGTCCTTTTCAGAGGTTCAGGGCCAGAAAAAGTTCATGATCGTCACTATCGACTACTTCACCAACTGAGTAGAGACTGAAGCACTCGCCCAGATCACTGGTAAGGCATCTTAAAAATTCATCTTACATAACATTATCTGTCGGTTTGGGATCTCACAAGTCCTCACCACTGATAATGGTTGACAATTTGATAGTGCCTTCTTTCGAGAGAAGTGCACTGGGTTAGAAATTTAGAACCACTACACATTGGTGGGGCACCCTCAAGTCAACGGACTAGTGGAGAACGTGAACCAAATGCAAGACATCAAGACCCACTTACAGTAGGGCGACAAATCCTGGGTGGACGTGGTCCCCAGTGTTTTGTGGGCACACCGCACTACTGCTCATACTATCACAGGTGAAATCCCTTTCCATTTGGCTTATGGAGCGGAGGTGGTAATCCCTGTGGAGATTTCCAATCCCACTCTTAGAGTGGTACAATTTGATAAGGCGAGCAACAACCAAGCTCTACAGGAGAACTCGAATCTATTGTCCAAGGATAGAGAGCGAGCCTGAGCACGATTGGTTGCCTATCAACAACGGTTGTCCCAATACTACAATGCTCCGGTCAAGGAACGTCTCTTCTTTCCTAGCGATTTGGTTCTTCGGCGTGTGAGCGTCGCAAACCCGCAATTAGTGGTCGGCAAGTTGGCACCCAATTAGGAAGACCCATATAGAATTGCAGAAGTGCTCAAAAAATAGATAAGTAAACTCATCATGTTAGATAGTTGAGGAGTGTCTTACAATTGGAATTATTTAAATTTAAGCACTTATTATTAATAAAGAGTCGGTGCCTATCACGTCTTATTGTTTGTTATGATTTTGCTTATAAGAATGGTGCATTCGTTATGTTGACATGGGGGCATTACGTTTCCTAGATTAAGGCCAACCATTCCCCTCCTAATCGAAGATATGACCAATGAGCCCCTTGAAACAACGGGTCCCGGATCTATATCCGTCGGAAGGGCCAACTAGCTACTCGCCGGAGTCAGCCGAATAGCCCCGCATGACCCATTTGACTAAAAGCCACGGCTAGGACCAATCAATCTACTTGGATGGTGAGATCAGTCATCCCTAACACAAAGCCCAACCCCTCGAGACTGTTGCATGGCACTCAATGGTACCTACTAGAAAGAATGCACAAAACAATCGCACAAAAGAGAAATAAGGGAGAGGGGGTCAAAATCTCATCGGATAAGTATTTACAGTGATCACTTCCTCCCAAGCACTGAGCACTCTCACTACTTGGGAGTGGGGGGCTAATGAGGAGGGAGGAACCCTGCTTGGGCCCATTAAGGCCCAATAATGATAGGCCCAAGATCCATGCCTATGTCTCATATGCGTGACTGTCCCATGAACCACGTAGCGCACGGTCAGGAAATCATTATCACAATAATATCGGATATTATCTTGGAGATTAGTGAGCATCAAGTGGCAACACATGCCCCCACATATCTTATAAGGCGGAAGACTAGGGTGAACCACGACCCCATGATCCAAGACAACTGTGCCTCTGGCAAGTCAGAAGAGACGGACGACAGGATGTGCTCGAGGGCAAGACCCTATAAGTACCCGGGTCGGATGGTCGGGGGGAAGCCTTTTAACCCCACAACACCCTTTCCTCCACTTTTCCTTGTGAGGACTCCTGTCCTCTTATGAGTACTTGTTTTACTTAAGGATCGGAGTGTTGTCATCTGGGATCATATCCGGAGCTTATTCTAATGTATTTTCCTTTGCTCACAAGTTTTCCTCTCGAAAAATTTCTTCTCTCTTCTGACAAATAAATATCAAAAATATAGCGCACGATTCGACGGACTAAATTTCAACATCTATAGTAAGCTTTATTGAAGTGTCATCAAAAATGTTCCTTTACGTAGAAGACCTTATGCATCCCTCCGTTTCATCCATACCCTTCGCGTAGAATACCTAGTGTATTTTGTTGATTTTTGTAAGGTAACTCAAGTTCTGGGGATCCCATGTGCAGTAGTGGTGTCAGCTTTTTTTCTCGCCTTTAGTATCTATTATACTTGCACTCATTTTTGGCTATTTTCTTAGTCGATAATTCACAAACAAGGTTGTGTTTACGTTGCAATGAATACTCGTGGTTTCTTCATGGTTGAAACAAACTTTTGAAAAGCCACTTTCAAATTTCAGGTAATTATAATAAGTGAATTAAGTTAATCTAATTTTATTACTATTTATTTTGTTTACAAGTGATTTAACCCGAGTAAAATGAGTGAATTAATTTGGTAAGCATAAGATGTGATTTAATAAAAAGTGAATTAAGTATGAGATTTTTATGTAAAATGACAAAAATAACCTTATAGCCTATGTGTGTGAGAGAGAGAGAGGCACGGTCTACGTGTGAGGGGGAGTGGGTGTGGCCGGTGGGTGAGGGGACGGAATCAAAGAGGGAGGGGGAGATCTAGAAGTTGGGAGGCGACAGGGACGACGACGGCGCCAGAGGGGGAGGGGGCGGTGTTGCACTCCTACAATTTTGATGATGTCTCACACTATAAGTCAATCTTGATAATCTATATTAATACATTCCACTTATTCATTTTTCAGATACTGCATTCTCTAGTTCTACTCAGATAGTCTGTGCATACTTAGTACATCCTGCATTGCGTCCGTGCATATGCTACTTTTTCAACTGAGTAGAGTATGTGCATGCAAGCATCTAGTCGGTGCAATCTTAGTTGCTGCACGCGACTAAGTCGCTGCATTGTCTGTTCATGCAATAGTCAAGTCGGTGCAATTCTCGCACCATGCACATAAAGTCCGTGCACATTTAAAGTATGTGCATTCTTTCTTGCCTAGTCCATGCATAAGAAGCTATAGGTATAACCTCGGTGCAAGCTTTTACTCGCATTGGTCGGTGCATACTCTGCACGCATCAAGTCAGTGCATTCGATGTCTGCACACACATACGAGGTCGGTGCAAATGTCATTTATGTATGATCAACGTCGGTGCAATTTCTTGTCTTAGGCATGATTTGAGTCTATGCACTGTTCCAGTCCTGAGCAATTATGTCCGTGCATGTTTGTGTTACGAAGCATTTTAAGTCTGTGCAAGTCTTACATTATCTTACCCATACTAAGTCGGTGCAACCTTTGTTCATGCACGCACGTAAGGCCTGTGCATGTCTTGGGTTATGCTCAATCACGGTCTGTGCATGCTCGTGATCAGTGTAGCTTCCACTAATGTCTTCTCTTCCTTGGTAGGTCTATCACCTAGTCGAGCAGGTGTTCGGCGAACCCAAAACCAGTGAGGGTACTCCACGTGGAAGTTAATGTACCAGGTCTAAGGGCTCGTGATCCAAGGGAATAAAAAGAAAGGATGAGCCTGCCACGTGGAATCGAAAAGGGATCAGCTCTGCCAGAAGGAATGGGCGGGAATCGTGTTAACCACGTGCCACCTTCTAGCTATAAAAGAGGTTGAAGGCTGCAAGAGAACGCTGCTGAAGAATAGAAAAAGAAAGAGAGCATCTGTAGCCACTGAAGAATTTCCCTATACAAGAGAAGAGCCTGAAGTGTTTGAGTGATCATTGTTGGGTTTTTAGAGCTTGGAAGATTGCTTCTCTGGAAGCTATATTTTCGATGTTTTGAGTGATTGATTTCTTCTCATTTCTTCATTTTCAAGTTGTTTTCTCCAATTTCTTATATACTGTCTTGTTACCCTCTAAGTGTTCTTAGAGGAAGGGAGATTGGTTCTCCAGTTGCGAGTGAAGGCACTTCGCTCGTGTGTACCCTCTGGTTTAGAGGAAGGGAGATTGGTTCTCCAGTTGCGAGTGAAGGCACTTCGCTCGTGTGTACCCTCTGGTTTAGAGGAAGGGAGGTTGGTCCTATGGTTCTGATCTTGCTGGGGCAAGGTCAGGTTCAGATCTTGTGGGTAGCAGGATCGATGTTGAGGGATTTGTTCCCTTGTGGCAAGCTGTGCGACAACGGATGTCTGCAGACTAAGTCTGTTGTGCTTTATATTGCTTAGTGCAAGGAAGCCTTACTCCTGTGGAGTAAGGGGTGGACGTAGATTGCTGTTCGCAATCAAACCACCTAAAATCTCTTTGTCTCTTTTGTGGTTGGGTGCTTGATCGACTTCTTCTGTGTGATTCATTTCGCTGACCTTTTATTGTGGTTCAAGCACGTCTGATGTTCGATCTCTGTTCTATTTCATTTCACTCTCATTTAGTTTCTACTTAGTGTCTCTCTCTGTGGGCTGTTCTGAAAGATTCACTTACTGCAACTAGGATTTCATCGCTCATAATTCAAATCATTTTAAATTGGGGAGTGATCTATTCATCCCCCCTTCTAGCTCACTCTTTGTGCTATCAATTGGTATCAGAGCAGGTTACCCATCATGTGGTCCAACGGCCAGGGTAATCCTAGATCTAGTGGTCCTCGAAGCTTCATGGCTGAGGGACAGTCCATAAGTCACCCTCCTTTCTTTGATGGTACTAACTACTTCTACTGGAAAAATAGGATGGAGGTGTTTATGAGAGCCCAGAGCCACAAGCTCTGGAGAGTGATCACCGTAGGGCCTTATGAGCTTCCACCGAATGAAGATGCGTGGACGGATGATCACGTCAAATTGTCAACCATCAACTGGTCGGCCCTAAACATCATACAGTGCACGGTTCACCCTGATGAATACGCCTGGATTTCAGCCTGCAAGATTGCCAAAAAGAGGTGGGATGAATTGGAGCTGATCTACGAAGGTACATCCCAAGTGAAGGCCACTAAGGTAAATATGCTTACCTCAGAATATGAATTATTTAAAATAAAATCTGAGTAGTCGATCACTGAAATGTATGCCCAGTTGTCTTCGATTACTAATAGTCTTAATGGGCTTGGGAAACAAATTTCAGAGGGGGACATTGTCAAGAAAATTCTTAGGTCTCTATCCCTCGCCTGGCACACTAAGGCCATAGTGATAGAAGAGTCTAGGGACCTGTCGAAAATGGCAGTCACTGAACTGATAGGATCCCTAATGACCTACGAGATGAACTTCAAAAGAAAAGGTGAAGGAAGTGAGAAGAAGGGCAAGAACATTGCCCTCAAGGTGTCCAGCAGTAAAGCTAGCAACAACAGTGGTAGTAGTAGTGGAGAGTCTGACGGTCTGTCAGACCTTGATCAAGAGGAGCAGGCTATGCTCACTCGTCAATTTTGAAAGTTTTTGAGAACGAAGGGAAAAAACTTTTAGAAGGAAAGGGTCATATCCCTCTGGTAAGAAGTTTGATTTTAACAATGATAAAAATAGGAGCGCTAAGAAGATTACGTCTTATCACTGCAGGAAGACAGGACATATAAAGGGTGAATGTCCTGATCTCCAGAAGAAGCCCTCCAAGGTGCAGAAGAAGAAACCTCAAGCTATGGTCTGCACGTGGAGTGATGAGGAGGAAGACCCAGAGGCCAACTCGTCAGAGGAAGACGAAGAAGGAATATGCCTCATGGCCAAAAGTGACGAAGAGGTAACAAATATTTTTGAGAACTTTACAATTGATGATTGGGAGGATTCCTATGCCGAATTGCTAGCTAAGTTTAATGCCTTAAGTAAAGAGCATAGGATGGTAAAGAGAAAACTGACTGCTGTCAGTGAAGAACAGATCCAAACTAACGAAGAAAATAAAAAGGCCAAGGAAAATTTAGAAGAATTGAACACTCTTAGAAAAGAAAATGATGAACTTAAATCAAAGCTTCAAGAGAGTCAAAGTGAAAACAACTTAATCATTGAGAAGAACGAAGCTGTTAAGAAAGTGAATTTTGAACTCCTGAAAAATTGTGAAAAATTGCAGGAAGAGCTGGAAGAAAAATAAAAAACTCTAGAAAAATTTGTTCAGGGAAAGTCGAACTTAGAAACTCTGTTGGGTACTAGAGTTAATTTCAATAAGGAAGGATTGGGCTACAATCCGGCACAGAAAAGACCATTTGAATTCAAAACTACAACATTTTGTCTAGCTAAAGGGAAAGAAAAACTGGACACACCATCCAGTTCTAACAATGCTCAAAATGTTCAACATCCAAAGGACAACTCAACAAACAATGCTGGACGACAATCTAAAATAGGAATGAACTTCGTGAAGCAACCTACTATGCCCATTCACCAGAACAAGAATAGGTCAAGCTATGTGAGTCAAAACAGAAACTTCAACTTCTATAACAGAATGGGTCAGTACAAAACAAGCTGGGGAGGTCCTGCACATTCACAGAAATTTTTTAATAAACCAAACTCCTCTAGACAGTTTGGGTACAGTGGATACCCGAGGAATGCTCAGTCCACCAACAGGAACATGTTCAATATCAATAAATCAAGTGGACAGAACTTGAGTCATAACTTCAATAAAACTGCAAATAGAGTTCAAACGAAAAACACCATGAGACAAGTATGGATTCCAAAGTGCTTGCTTAGAGAATTGAATAATATTTTTGGACCCAACCTATCTTGGGTTCCAAACCACTTTGCTTAATTTGCTACATGCAGGTTTGCCTAGCAGCCGAGAACAACAAGTAGTATCTAGATAGTGGTTGCTCCAGGCACATGACAGGTGACCGATCCAAATTCAGCAAGCTGGAGATGAAGGTAGGGGGTCTGGTCAAGTTCGGGGGGAAGAACAGAGGTAAAATAGTTGGCATTGGAATAGTTGGTAAGTCCCCCACTACCTCTATTGAGAAAGTTCTTCTAGTGGAAGGTCTACAACACAACTTGATCAGTATTAGTCAGCTATGTGACAAGGGTCATAGAGTTGTGTTTGATAATGATTCATGCAAAATTCTAGAAATAAACTCTGATAATGTGAAGTTTGTAGCCAATAGGGTCAATAACGTCTACATTGTGGACTTAGATGATAAATCTGAGTTAAATCTCTGTTTGTCTGCTGATTTTGAAAATAATGCTTTCAATTGGCACATGCGCTTAGGTCATGCTAGCTACACTACCTTAAATAAATTGGTGAAATTTGATATGGTTAGGGGTTTACCTAAAATAAAATTCAACTCAAATTTAAAAATTTGTGATGCCTGTGCTCTAGGCAAATAGACCCGAAAGTCTTTTAAACTAAGATCTGAGCCATTATCATCCAGACCAATGGAACTTCTTCATATGGACCTCTTCGGTCCTACTAGAACTCAGAGTCTTAATAGAAGTAGGTTTGGTTATGTGATTATTGATGACCACTCTAGATTTTCATGGATCTTTTTCTTAGCTAACAAAAATAATGCTTTTCAAAAATTCAAACAGTTTTTCAATAAGGTTAAACAAGAAGGAAAACACAAAATTTGTTCAATTCAATCTGACCATGGAGGTGAATTTGAAAACTCCATGTTTTCTTATCTTTGTGAAACTGAGGGACTAACGCACAAGTTTTCTTCTCCCAGGACATCGGAGCAGAATGGAATTGTGGAGAGAAGAAATCGAACCATTGTGAAAATGGCCCGAACTATGCTGATCGAGAGTCAGCTACCTAGGAAGTTGTCACGCCCCGAGCCTTTAATTACAGCGGAAGACTAGCTCGAGGAACGTGAACAGCCGACATGGTAAGCCTCTTATAAGCAAGAACGATTAGAGCGCAAGACAATCACACACATAAATACATTTGCACAATATTTACTCAAACTTTAACTTATTTCATTGATAATCAAATCAAATACTCAATTACAATCACCATTTCAACTTTCTTCATCATACTAGACTCAAGAAATAAGAAAATTACATATACTCAATCTAAACAATGTAGACTTCCTAAGTCTTTACTCATTCTTCATTCACTCTCGGACCCGCTATTTGAATATTTCGAATCTGATCTTGACTCACTTCCATCTCCTGAAAAGATTGGAAATAGGTAATGAGCACACTTGCCCAGTAGGTATCTTCACATCAACATGAAGGCACTATTAAAGTAATTAACATTTTAGCTCTAGAAGAATAATGTAAAATCATGCGAATGCGATAAATCACAAGTAGCCAAAGTAACAAGATGATCATGTAAGATAGAATGAACAAGTATGAACTAGCAAGAATATAGCAAGAATGGCCTTTCATGAACAAGAATGTACTAGCAAGTCACATACTCATCACCCAAACATCTTTTGCTTATGAGCAAGTATTTGGTGAATTTCTGTGGAATATCATGTATCAAGCAAGAAAGTCATGTACAAGTATTTTCATGATACCCGTGGATCTTCACTTATTTATAGAGAAAGTACTCCCAGCGCAATGCGACGCCAGTAGCATCATACCCCATGATTTACAGTATGTTTCTGACAATCAGCCGAGAGGACTAGCATAGAGCCCTTGAGCACAATCAGTGCTTGATCGCATCTTCAAGTATAAATCAAGCTATTTTCACGTTTCAAGCAATAAAATATGGCCAAGAATGTGAATAAGTTCATGACAACAATAATCAATAAATGAACGCTTCAACTTTAGGACAAGAGAGATCAAGAATGATTTAAGACGATGTCATGCTCATGGAAATAACTCGGCAGCATAACGGTACATTTATTATCATTCATAATTTAAGTATCTTTAGACAATATGCCAAGTCCAAGACCATCAATACTCCATCCAGGAACTTAGAATATCAACCCTTTGGTCAAACCTCAGGTTAAAGAAATTAGAACTGTGACAGTCTAATACTGGGCCGTTACATGAACGTAACGGTCGAGTGTTGGGCCGTTAGAGAGGTTGAATCCAGAAGAAAATAGATATGGACTCAAACAGTGTGACGGTCATATATTGGACCGTTATATGTGCCTGACGGTCGAATATAGATCCGTTACATATCCAGAATCCGAAAATATCGATAGTGCTTTCTAACAATTGGGCTTTCATGGTACAACCAGCTCGACGTCCTAGTGGGAATCCCAGGCTCGCAGAGAATTACGGAGGCCTTGAAACAAGATTTCCTAGTCCATTGGAAGGAATATCCAATAGAGAGGTCCTCATGTTCAAGAATATGTTCCTATAGTGCAAAGTGTGAACTAATGGCCATATACCGGAATATATGCCATGTACTTAGAAAAATTGACTCTATAGATAGAAAAGAATGTGTAACGATATGAAATCATGATAAAAACTCCGTCATTACATCATTTAAAATCATAGTGTAAATACAAAACTATAGAGTTTAGCTTAATGAAATTAACATATGCTTGAAATAACTATAGATGCTTTTAAACATGCAATTTCTATCATAAGTCAATTTATAATCTCAAGGTCATGAAAATAGGTTACAACTTAGCTAACTAGGCTTATTTATAAGTAAATCTGACTAATTTTCATTCTGTCTCGGGTTAACAGAACACAGTGGTCTGATGGTCTAACATGGGGGCGTTACCTTTCTGTGACGGTTTATCGTAAGGCCGTTACAATCGTGTGACGGTCCTACCTTAATCCGTCAGAGCTTTTGCTGACAATAAAGATAAGGAACTATGTCCCATGCAAGAAGAATCAAAATAACTAACTATTTTAGCCATGATAACGAAGTAAAGGCCATCTAGATGCATAGGTAGTAATGAAATAACAAGAGATAACTTTTATTTTTAATTAAGGTTGAAGGCATGCATGAATGTATAGACTAATCCTAAAACATGAAATTCATGAAGTATAATGCATGAAATCTAAATAAAGTAGAGGGCTTTTATCTCTAACCATGTGTTTTTACCATTCATGAGATAACCTACCTCTTAACTGGCTTTAAACTTCTAATTTGAGTCTTCAAGGGTTGCCCTAGTTCTTCTCTTCCTGAGATTTTTTAGCAACTTCACGTCGCTCTAACTCCTCAGTCTCTTCACCTAAGGACGTGAAATTTGGAAGGTAGTTAGTCTAAAGTATTAGGAACAAAAGACTCCAAAGAACTTACCCAAGATTCTATCTCCTTACCTTGATTCTTCACAAGCTAAAAGTAGGGGTCGCTCAGTTCAGAACTGGGTCCTATTTATAGAGTTTTGTCTAGTTTTTTTTTTTTTTTAGGATTAGATCGATTCTAGAGTCCTTAGTTGGCCAGAGCCTGATCCCTAAGAGTCCCTAGTAACCTTACATATTCTTCTAATTAGGTCTCTTGTAGATAGGATCCTAAAGATCCAATCTTTTTATTCTTTCTTCCATTCACGGAACTGACAGAGTGTAATGGTCCAAGTTGGGCTCGTTACATGACTATGGCGGTCGCACGATAGACCGCCACATCCACTGTGCGCAGAATTCAATTTTATTCAAACTATTTTTTTGTTATTTATCCATATTATTATCTATAAAAAGGGTATTTATCCTTAAAATTCGTGAATAGGCTAAATAACATTCTAGAATATGGGTCAAACTTAATGGGCTTGGTCCATAAACTTATTGGGTTTAATTATTAAAGTTGTATTACTTTTTTAACATAATTGGGCCTTATAATCCCAATATTAATTCATTTGTTAATCCAATTTGCCCTTTATAAATTCTAGAAAATTCTATAAATAATCCAGAAATTACTAATAAATTCTGGGGCTTTGCACCCTCCCCCACTTAAAAGAATTTGGTCCCCAAATTTAATTCATGGATTTATGGAGAGTGTATTTACAGTTGAATAATTCTGAGAATCTTCTACACGTAGATTCTTCCGTCTCCCATGTTGCTTCGTGTGGCCATTGCTTCGTCCATTGGATTTGGACAATAGGAATAGTTTTATTCCTTAGTTGACGCACTTCTCGTTCCTGAATCCTGACCGATTTCTGCTCGTATGTCAGGTCCTTTTGGATCTCCATATTATCATAAGTAATGACATGATGAGGATCATATACATATTTCTTTAACATAGAGACGTGAAATACGTCGTGAACTCCTGCTTATTGTGGAGGTAAAGACAGTCTATAAGCCACTTCACGGACCCTTTTAAGAATTTCAAATGGGCCAATGAATCTTGGAGTTAGTTTTCCTTTAATGCCAAATCTTCGAATACCACGGCCTCGAAAAACTTTCAGATATACATGATCTCCCACCTGAAACTCCAAGTCGCGTCTTCGATTGTCAACATAAGATTTCTGGCTATCTTGCGCTATCTTTATTCTTTCTTGAATGAGCTTGATCTTCTATGTAGAATCCCTGATAAGGTCGGGGCCTAGGAATTACTTTCCCCCTATCTCACTCCAACATATCGGTGATCTACAGCTTTTTCCATATAAAACTTCAAAGGGCGCCATCTATATGCTGGCTTGATAACTGTTGTTGTATGTAAATTCTACCAGAGACAAGTGATCATGCCAACTTCCTCCAAAATCAATAGCATAAGCCCTGAGCATATCTTCTACTACCTGATTTGTTCTTTCAGTCTGACCATCAGTTTATGGGTGAAATGCTGTACTAAAATTCAATATAGTCCCTAGTGAATGTTGTAGGCCCTTCTAGAATTGTGATGTGAATCGAGGATCTCTATCTGATACAATAGTGACAGGGACACCATGTAATTTGACAATTTCTTTCATGTATAATGCTGCTAGAATTTCCACAGACCATCGACTTTTTATTGGTATGAAGTGTGCGGATTTAGTCAATCGGTCTATGATCACCCATATACCATCGTGTCCTCCTCTGGTCTTCGGTAAACCCATGATGAAATCCATCCCTATACTCTTCCATTTTCATTCGAGAATATTCAAGGGATGTAATTTACCTGATGGTCTAAAATGTTCTGCTTTTACTTGTTGGCAGGTGAGACAACGGGACACGAAATCAGCTATTTCTCTCTTCGTATTGGGCCACCAGAAGTTTCTTTTGAGATCTTGATACATATTCGTACCTCCTGGATGAATGGTGTACTTGGAATTATATGCTTCTTCTAGGATCAGTTTCTTCGTATCCTCATGATCTGGTACACACACTCGACCCTTAAATAACAAACTTCCGTCATTGGAAACAGAGAAATCCGGCCTTTATTCAATATTGGCTTTAATTTCCAGTAACACGGGATCATCATTTTGCAACTTGACAAGATCCTCTATCAATGTAGGTTGAGCTTGGATATTAGCCATGAAACAATCATCTTCCTTTATGTCAATATCTATGTTCATCTGAGCAAATTAAGAAATAAGATTAGTCATACTAATCATAAGACTTGATAGCATATCCATTGGTTTTCAGCTGAGTGCATCTGCTACAGTATTAGCCTTTCCAGGATGATATTGAATAGCAAAATCAAAGTCCTTGAGATATTCTAACCATCTCCTCTGCCTCATATTAAGCTCCTTTTGAGAGAATAAGTATTTAAAGCTTTTGTGGTCTGAGTAGACCGTGAACTTTTCTCCATAAAGATAATGACGTCAAAATTTTAAGGTGAAAATAACGGCTGCCAATTCTAAATCATGCACGGGATAATTTTTCTCGTGACGTTTCAATTGTCTTGAAGAATAACTGATTACTTTTCCATCTTGCATGAGAACGCATCCTAAGCCAATGCTAGATGCATCCGTATATACTTCGAATCTACCACCTTCCATCGGTAGTGCTAAAATAGGGGCTGTAGTAAGGTGATTCTTAAGAATTTGAAAACTCTTTTCACATTCCTCTGACCAGATAAAAGGATATTCTTTTCTTGTGAGTATAGTTAAAGGAACTGCAATTTTTGAGAAGTCATTAACGAACCTTCTATAATAACCAGCTAGACCTAGAAAGCTTCTTACTTCTGATACAGTCGTTGGCCGGCTCCAATTTCTGACAGCTTCGACTTTCGAAGGATCTACAGCGATACCTTCCTTTAAAATAATGTGGCCTAGGAATGAAACTTCCTTGAGCCAGAATTCACATTTGTTAAGCTTGGCATAAAGTTTGTGTTCTCTAAGTGTTTGCAAGGCTATCCTCAAATGTTCTTCATGTTCCTCTTTTGTCTTGGAATATATCAAGATATCATCAATGAAGACGACGATGAATTGGTCTAGATATGGTTGAAAAACACTGTTCATAAGTTGCATAAATGCTGCTGGGGCATTTGTTAACCCAAACGGATTTACCATAAATTCATAGTGGCCATAACGACTTCGAAAAGCTGATTTATAAATGTCTTCTTCCTTAATTCTAAGCTGATGATAACCTGATCTGAGGTCTATTTTAGAAAAACACTCTGCTCCTGAAAACTGATCGAAGAGCTCATCAATACGCGGCAACGGATACTTGTTATTGATTGTAAGTTGATTTAGTCACCGGTAGTCTATGCATAGCCTAAGAGAGTCATCATTCTTCTTGACAAATAGCACCGGCACACCCCAAGGGGATGTGCTAGGTTCAATGAAGCTCTTATCTAGTAGTTCCTGCAACTGCCTCTTTAATTCCTTAAGTTCCGTGGGGGACATCTTGTAAGGGGCTTTAGAAACAGGTGCTGCTCCTGGAATGAGTTCAATAGTGAAGTTTACTTCCCTCTCGGGTGGTAAACTGGGTAATTCGGATGGGAATACATCTGGGAACTCATTTACAATAGGAATGTTTGCTAGGATGATTTCCTTAGATTCCGTAACAATGACAGAAGCTAGAAAAGCTTCACATCCTTGCGAGATGCGTTTGCAAGCGTGAAGAGAAGATATGATAGTGGGATGTTTCCTATACTTGATGCCAAGGAAAGAAAATCTTGGAAGACCTGATTTTCGGAAGGATATAATCCTATTTCGACAGTTAATATCAACATCATGATCTACAAGCCAATCTACCCCTAAAATGGCATCATAACCTTTCATGTCAAGGCATACTAGGTTTACGGGGAGATTGTGACCTTCTACGATTACTTCGCTATCAGGGTAATATCTAGTAAGTTTTGCTCCAAAACCTAGGGGTGTGGTTATAGCAAAATCTGAAGGTAGAGAACTGATGCAATTGGTAACATTTTGGCAAACGTAGTGGAGATAAAAGAATGAGAGACACCAGTATCAAATAGCACAAATGCAAGACGAGAACAAATTTGAAGAGTACCTTCCATAAGCCCACCATCCCTGGGCACTTCCTCTTCTTCTAGAACGGCATTGATGCGAGCCTACCTCCTACGTCCACCACCAGATGACTGGTCCTTCATAAGGGGGCAATCCGACATGCGATGCTCCCTGCTTCCACAGCGTAAACAAGCACCAAGGCGCTTCCAACACTCTTCAGCCGAATGGCCAAACTTTTCGTAAAAAATACAAGCCGTGGCGACTTGCTCCTCCTCCTTAATCTTCTTCTTCTTCTGGGAACATCCACCATACCTGCTCCTGAACCGCTTCTTACTATAACGGCTTTTGTGAGGTTCCATGATGCTGACTTTTTCTTTCTTATAACGCCGATCAGATCGTCGGCTGGACTCTTCTCCATTCCCTTTCAATTTCTCGACCTTTTCTAAGGTCCTTTCACATAAGTATGCCCGCTGTACCATCTCCGCATAAGTACAGATGTTTTGGGTCCTGAGCTGTTAGATAAAACCATGTCGTAACCTGTCCATAAATCGATTAGCCTTCAATAGATCGGTACTGATTAAATGCGGTGCATAAGGTGCTAGTCTGGAGAATTGGAGTTCATATTCCGCAACTGTCAACATTCCTTGTCGAAGAGAGGCGAACTCCATAGCCTATCTTTCTTTCACGTGCTCGGAAAAGTACTTAGCACGAAACAAAGTGAGAAAACCATCCCATGTATGAGGTGCATCGGCCGGAGGTGCCGGAACCGACCTCCACCATGTACAGGCATCCTTGTTGAGTTGAAAAGTTGCAAGACACACCTTCTCTTGATCGGTGCATTGGATGATGTGAAATATATGGTTCATCTCGTCAATCCAGTTCTCTGCTTCATCCGGATTAGAAGAACCATAGAAACGCGAAGGGTTTAAACTCCGGAAATTATGATGTAAGTCACCAGCCCTTGCCCCTGCGCCTGCTTGGGCCATAGTTTGTAATGCCTGAGTAAGACCGACAACTGTTTGTTGCATGCCATTCCAATCTACGCGATGAGCCATTTGTAAAATAAGGTACCTGAGAGAAATATAATAACTTTTTATTTCTCGTGGAATTTGGAAGAAAATAAATCTTAAAGCTAATTAACTATCTTATCCCGGCTCTACCCAATTCTCACATGGGTATGGGAATTTCTTCCTTAGTTCATAGGTAGGGGTCCTTAAACCTTAGATTTATCCTATGACATGATTCTTCTCCCTAAGTCTTGAGACTTAGGCTCTGATACCAACTTAACTATCGCGTCCCGAGCCTTTAATTATATCGGAAGACTAGCTCGAGGAATGTGAACAGCCGGCATGGTAAGCCTCTTGCAAGCAAGAACGATCAGAGCGCAAGACAATCACACACAGAAATGTAATTGCACAATATTTACTCAAACTTCAACTTATTTCATTGATAATCAAATCAAATACTCAATTACAATCACCATTTCAACTTTCTTCATCATACTAGACTCAAGAAATAAGAAAATTACATAGACTCAATCTAAACAATGTAGACTTCCTAAGTCTTCACTCATTCTTCATTCACTCTCGGACCTGCTATTTGAATATTCTGAATCCGATCCTGACTCACTTCCATCTCCTGAAAAGATTAGAAATAGGTAATGAGCACACTTACCCAATAGGTATCTTCACATCAACATGAAGGCACTATTAAAGTGATTAACATTTTAGCTCTAAAAGAATAAGGTAAAATCATGCGAATGCGATAAATCACAAGTAACCAAAGTAACAAGATGATCATGTAAGGTAGAATGAACAAGTATGAACTAGCAAGAATGGCCTTTCATGAACAAGAATGTACTAGCAAGTCACATACTCATCACCCAAACATCTTTTGCTTATGAGCAAGTATTTGGTGAATTTTTGTGGAATATCATGTATGAAGCAAGAAAGTCATGTACAAGTATTTTCATGATACCCGTGGATCTTCACTTATTTATAGAGAAAGTACTCCCAACGCAATGCGATGCCAGTAGCATCATACCCCATAGTTTACAGTATGTTTCCGACAATCAGCCGAGGGGACTAGCATAGAGCTCTTGAACACAATCAGTGCTCGATCGCATCTTCAAGTATAAATCAAGCTAGTTTCACGTTTCAAGCAATAAAATATGGCCAAGAATGTGAATAAGTTCATGACAACAATAATCAATAAATGAACACTTCAACTTTAGGACAAGAGAGATCAAGAATGATTTAACACGATGTCATGCTCATGGAAATAACTCGGCAGCATAACGATACATTTATTATCATTCATAATTTAAGTTAAGTATCTTTAGACAATATGCCAAGTCCTAGACCATCAATACTCCATCCAGGAACTTAGAATATCAACCCTTTGGTCAAACCTCGGGTTAAAGATATTAGAACTGTGATGGTTTAATACTGGGCCGTTACATGAACATAACGGTCGAGTGTTAAGCCATTAGAAAGGTTGAATCCAGAAGAAAATAGATATGGACTCAAACAGTGTGACGGTCATATATTGGACCATTATATGTGCTTGACGGTCGAATATAGATCAGTTACATATCCAGAATCCGAAAACATCGATAGTGCATTCTAACAATTGGGCTTTCATGGTACAACCAACTCGACGTTCTAGTGGGAATCACAGGCTCGCAGAGAATTACGGAGGCCTTGAAACAAGATTTCCTAGTCCATTGGAAGGAATATCCAATAGAGAGGTCATCATGTTCAAGAATATGTTCCTATAGTGCAAAGTGTGAACTAATGGCCATATATCGGAATATATGTCATGTACTTAGAGAAATTGACTCTATAGGTAGAAAAGAATGTGTAACGATGTGAAACAATGATAAAAACTCCGTCCTTACATCATGTAAAATCATAGTGTAAATACAAAACTATAGAGTTTAGCTTAATGAAATTAACATATGCTTGAAATAACTAGAGATGCTTTTAAACATGCAATTTCTATCATAAGTCAATTTATAATCTCAAGGTCATGAAAATAGGTTACAACTTAGCTGACTAGGCTTATTTATAAGTAAATCTGACTGGTTTTCATTCTGTCTCGGGTTGACAGAATACAGTGCTCTGACGGTCTAACATGGGGGCGTTATCTTTGTGTGACGGTTTATCGTAAGGCCGTTACAATCATGTGACGGTCCTACCTTAATCCGTCAGAGTTTCTGCTAACAATAAAGATAAGGAACTATGTCCCAAGCAAGAAGAATCAAAATGACTAACTATTTTAGCCATGATAACGAAGTAAAGGCCATCTAGATGCATAGGTAGTAATGAAATAACAAGCGATAACTTTTATTTTTAATTAAGGTTGAAGGCATGTATGAATGTATAGACTAATCCTAAAACATGAAATTAATGAAGTATAATACATGAAATCTAAATAAAGTAGAGGACTTTTATCCCTAACCATGTGTTTTTGTCGTTCATGAGATAACCTACCTCTTAACTGGCTTTAACTTCTAATTTGAGTCTTCAAGGGTTGCCCTAGTTCTTCTCTTCCTGAGATTTTTCAGCAACTTCACGTCGCTCTAACTCCTCAGTCTCTTCACCTAAGGACGTGAAATTTGGAGGGTAGTTAGTCTAAAGTATTAGGAACAAAAGACTCCAAAGAACTTACCCAAGATTCTATCTCCTTACCTTGATTCTTCACGAGCTAAAAGTAGGGGTCGCTCAGTTCAGAACTGGGTCCTATTTATAGAGTTTTGGCTAGTTTTTTTTTTTTTTAGGATTAGATCGATTCTAGAGTCCTTAGTTGGCCAGAGCCTGATCCCTAAGAGTCCCTAGTAACCTTACATATTCTTCTAATTAGGTCTCTTGTAGATAGGATCCCAAAGATCCAATCTTTTTATTCTTTCTTCCATTCACGAAACTGACAGAGTTTAATGGTCCAAGCTGGGCGCGTTACATGACTATGGCGGTCGCATGATAGACCGCCACATCCACTGTGCGTAGAATTCAATTTTATTCAAACTCTTTTTTGTTATTTATCTATATTATTATCTATAAAAAGGGTATTTATCCTTAAAATTCGTGAATAGGCTAAATAACCTGCTAGAATATGGGTCAAACTTAATGGGCTTGGTCCATAAACTTATTGGGTTTAATTATTAAAGCTGGATTAGTTTTTTAACATAATTGGGCCTTATAATCCCAATATTAATTCATTTGTTAATCCAATTTGCCCTTTATAAATTCTAGAAAATTCTATAAATAATCCAAAAATTACTAATAAATTCTGGGGCTCTACAAAAGTTTTGGGCAGAGGCGGCCAATACAGCAACTTATACAATCAATAGGGCCATGGTAAGACCAGTTCACAAGAAAACTCCTTATGAGCTATTGAAAGGTAAGAAACTAAACTTGGCTCATTTCAGAATTTTTGGTGCTAAAAATTTTATCCATAATAATGACAAGAAGGACTTAGATAAATTTGATGCTAAAAGCTGTCTTGGAAATATTTTTAGGATACTCTGAAGTGTCGAGAGCATATAGGGTCTTTAACATTACTGAACAAAAAATTGAAGAGTCTCCACATATCATTTTTGATGAAGTAAAAGGTGCTACTAACCTTGAAGATGCTGACAGGGATTCCAAGCATGACGGAGAATTCCTAGAAGATAAAGAAGAAGAGGAGATTCAGCCTAATGAAACACCAGATGCTCCCAACCAGGTAACACCAGCTGAAACAGGTGAGTCTTCAATAAATGTTAGATTTCTAAAAGACCATCCTATCCAAAACATCATAGGAGATTTGAATGATCCCCTGAGGACAAGATCTCATTTTAGAAATGTTCAAAATCAAGACCTAGTTGCCTTGGTCTCACAAATAGAACTCAAAAATTCTGAAGAAGCTTTAAAAGATGAATGTTGGGTTAATGTAATGAATGAGGAACTAGGACAGTTTGAACGAAACAATGTGTGGGAGCTAGTTCCAAGACCAGAAAATTCAAATGTCATAGGAACTAAGCGGGTGTTTAAGAATAAAATGAATGAAGATGGGATTATCTTTAGAAATAAAGCCAGACTAGTAGCCAAGGGCTACTGTCAGGAATTTGGTGTTGATTTCGATGAATCCTATGCACCTGTTGCTAGGATGGAAGCTATTAAAATTTTACTGGCTTTCGCTTGCTCTAAAAATATAAAACTTCAACAAATGGACGTTAAGAGTGCATTTTTAAATGGAATTATCAAAGAAGAAAATTTTGTTGAACAACCTCCCGGATTTCAATTTTCCCCTCAACCTAACCAAGTTTTCAGGTTGAATAAAGTCATGTACGGTCTAAAGCAGGCTCCTCGAGCATGGAATGAAAGGTTGACAGAATTTCTGATCAGTAAGGGCTACCACAGAGGTAAGGTGGACCAAACCTTATTCACCAAGAGTTCAAATAAAGACCTCATCATAGTTCAGGTATATGTAGATGATATTATCTTCGGCTCAACAAGTACTGAACTATGCAATGAATTTTCTCAATTGATGTCTGCCGAGTTTGAGATGAGTTTGGTAGGTGAATTAAAATACTTTCTTGGCTTGCAGGTACAGCAGCTGGAGGATGGATGCTTCATCAACTAGACCAAGTACACATTGGACATTCTCAAGAGGTTTGACATGAGCAATCTGAAACACATCACAACACCAATGGGTACCAACACCTCATTGGATGCAGATGAATCAGGTAAAGAAGTTGATGCAAAGCTATACCGAGGTATGATTGGATCTTTGCTCTACTTAACTGCCTCGAGACCTAATATACAATTTAGTGTAGGAATGTGTGCTAGGTATCAAACTAGACCCACTGAATTACACTTAGCAGCTGTAAAAAGAATTTTCAGATACTTATCTGCTACACACACCCTAGGCTTATGGTTTCCTGCATCACACACTTTAGATCTTGTTGCATATACAGATGTTGACTATCACTACCAGAAAAAGCGGGATTTCAGACGAAATTTTCAAACGGAATCTAGTCCGTCTAAATATCCGTCATAAATTACGACGATCACAGTCGGTGAGAAATTTCATCTGTATTTCAGACGAATTAGAATCCATCGGAATATCTGTCATAATTTTAGATGGCTATTCCGACGGAAATTAATCCGTCTGAACTCAGACGACATTTCTGACGGAAAATAATTCTGTCTGAATCCGTCGAAATTTTCCCCAGATAGCCCGCGACCGAACCCTCTCTCTCCCACTCAGTCACACTCTCACTCTCTCTTTCCACTCTCTCCCTACCGACGAGACCCCGTCGGAGCTCGCCTTCGTTGCCGTCCCTGCCAGAGTCGTGGTAGCTCGCCGTCCCCTTCGGGCGCCCCTCCTCCCCCATTCTAGTGGCATCCTTGCCGTCGCCGCCTGAGCTCATCATCGCCGCCAATACATCACCATCGTCGTGGGTACATCACCGTATTGTTGCATCCCTATGGTTTTGATGATGTCTCACACTATAAATCAATCTTCTATCTCTAGATTAATGCTATTTCATCATGTGAGTGAGTACAGTTCATTTGGTTGTCGGTTTAGCCTGTTATCATGATTCTATCTACACTCTGCCTAGTTAGTATAGACAGCAGTGGGTCGACCCACCCTAGCTGATGCGTCGACTCATCTGTACTTTGGCATAACTCCTTCAAGTCTGTTCATCGGGCACCTTCTAACTGAAGTCTACACACTGGTATTAAAATTCTAAGTATGTACTCTGCCCGACCAACTAAGTATGCACATTGCAAAAGTCAGTTCAGCTCAACCCTATACATCCTTCCAATCCTCAACTCTATACTTTGGAGTGTCAAGCTTAATGTCTATACACTGGTTACTGCATTGTCATGAAGTCTACACATCCGATAGTGTAAGTCTATACATTGGCTCATGGTCTTCAAGTCGATACAGAGTTTTCACCCTCTGAAGTTTGTACAACCAATCACTTGACAAAGTCTGCACAGTGTCTCATATTGACTAAGTTTGTACATCGTCTGGTCTGTGGATGCTTTGTCCTTTTGGAGTCTATACACTAGACTATTATCCCTTCAACTCTATACATTTGAGTAATAATCTTTAAGTCCACACATTGGCCTTCAGACTAGCAAGTCTATACATCATCTCTTGTTTGCAAAGTCTGAACAGCGTCCGTTGTCAAGACTTCTTGAAGTCTGTACATCGGACTGCCTCTTTTGAAGTCTACACATTGGCTCGTTCACTTCTGCAAAGTATGTACATTAGACTGTGGCGAAGTCTATACATTCGGTTCCTTGGGCAAAGTCTATACATCGCTTAGTCTGCACATTGCCTTCAGCCCAAGCGTTCAAAGCCAAGTCTATACAACGCCAAGTCTGTACACTCCTCATCTGTTCCTACGCTTGGCCAAGTCCATACACTCAACATTTCCCTACGCTTTCCAGGCCAAGTCTGTACATCGGCCTCATTCGTTCAAGTCTATACATTGAATTGTTCTTCAAAGTCTGTACAACATTCGTCTCAGCCAGCGTCTCAAGCTGTGTCTTAGGCAAGTCTGTACATCGGCCTCATTCGTTCAAAGTCTATACATTGAACTGCGTCTTAGGAAAGTTTGTACAGAGGCTTCGATTTACAAAGTCTGTACATCCATTCTTCAGCAAGTCTGAACAGTGCATCCAGCGTCTTTGTCAGCGTCTCATGCATTTGGGCAAAGTCTGTACATCCGTCCTTCAGCAAGTCTGAACATCCAACGTCTTTGTCAGCGTCTCATGCATTTGGGCAAAGTCTGTACATCCGTCCTTCAGCAAGTCTGAACATCCAGCGTCTTTGTAAGCATCTTATTGTGGCATAGTCTATACTCTGGCTCAAGCTTGTCAAAGTCTGTACATCACGGTTGGGCAACAAGTCAATACATTGCTCACCGTCTTATTAAGAGTCTCACACAGGTTCCAAGTTTTTACATTGGTTAGGCTTCGTGAAGTCTATACAGTGGCAGAAGCTTTGTAATAGTCTATACACTGCCATTCGTCTGCATTGTTAATAAGTCTATACACTGCCATTCGTCTGCATTGTTAATAAGTCTATACACTGCCATTCGTCTGCATTGTTAATAAGTCTATACACTGCCTTCACACATGCACTTCTTTCATTAAGTCTGTACACTCTCTCACGTTGTACACACTTAATCTGTTAAAGGTTCTGAAGTATATACATTCATGCTAATATCCTGAACTAACTAAGTCTATACATTCCATCTGTCTGTCTGCAGGCGATTCAGGCTGATGATTGGGCACGTGAATCGAGCTTGGCACCTGGCACGTGATCCAAGACAACAGGCACACGACACGTGGATGGCAACCTGGTCAGGATGCTGCCATGTGGTCGAAATTCGAATGATCTGGCCAAAAGTGCATGGGCGGGAACCTGGCAGCCACACGCAAATATCTGCTATAAATATAGAGCTTCATCCTTCAGCAGAAGCTTGATCGTGAATAGAGAAAGCAGAAGCCACTGGTGAGAGTTTGCACGATCCAGAAAAGAAAAAAGAGCAGAGAGTTCCAGATCTGAGAGGAGTTTGTTCGAGAGAGAGAGAGAGTGTGTGGATTGATGAATTGCTTCATTTGAAGCTACATTTGTATTGGGTTTCAGAACCGATTTCTTCTTCATTGGTTTTTGTTTCTACTTTGCTTTCATTTATTTTGTTCTTCCATTCTGATTTGAATTGGCTTTCCCTCCGGTGTGTGGAGGAAGGGAGTACTACTCCAGTTTCCCTCTGAGTTGCAGAGGAAGAGAGATCAGTGATCTCTGGTGTTGTTAGTGACAGGTTGTCTTTAACAGTTTCCCTCCGTGTGTGGAGGAAGGGAGAGGATTCTCCGGTTGTGTTCTAGCTGGGAGCTAGAACAGGTTTCAAGTTCTGTGGGTAGCAGAGCTTGGTTGAGGGATTTGTTTCCCTTGGGTGTTCAAGCTGTGTGGCAGCATGTTGTACGCAGACTAAGTCTGCTGTGATCTAGCTTTGCCTAGTGGAATCCTCACTCTAGTTGGAGTGAGGGGTGGATGTAGATTGCGGACTGCAATTGAACCACCTAAAAACTGAGTGCTTCCTCTGTGGTTTGCTATTGATTTTTGTGCTCTTCATCTGCTTGTCTCTTTGCCTTCAAGTGATCAGTTCTTGACTCTCATCTATATTTCTCTGTGTACGGGTTAAGGAGGTGCGTTAGCAGTAGAATCTATTTTCTGCCTAAGTTTCTGTAAATTGGGAGTGATCTACTCATCCCCCCCTTCTATATCACTCTTGCTGCGCTAACAATTGGTATCAGAGCAGGTTTACGTCATGTGGACGAATGGTCAAGGGAATGCTGGTGGTCCTAGAACCTTCATGGCCGAAGGTCAATCCATTAGTCGCCCTCCTTATTTCGATGGTAGTAACTATCTGTTTTGGAAGAACAGGATGGGAGTGTTCATCAAGGCTCAGAGTCATAATCTGTGGAGAGTAATCACGGTGGGGCCATATGATCTGCCACCAAACGAGGATGCTTGGACAGATGACCATGTCAAGCTCTCTTCACTCAACTGGACGGCGCTGAACATCATCCAGTGTGCTGTTCATCCAGAGGAATATGCTCGTATATCTGCATACAGAACTACCAAGCGAATGTGGGATGAGCTGCAATTGATCTATGAAGGTAAAGCTCAAGTGAAAGCCTCGAAGGTAAATCTCTACACTTCTAAGTATGAAATGTTTAAGATGAATGCAGACGAGAATATAACTGAGATGTATGCCAGGTTGTCTTTAATCACAAATACTCTTAAAGGGCTAGGGAAGGATCTTGCTGAGGCAGATATAGTCAGGAAAATCCTTAGATCTTTATCCCCGGCATGGCACACTAAGGCCATTGTGATTGAGGAGTCAAAAGATTTGACAGTCTTGACTGTGAATGAACTCATAGGATCCCTTATGACCTATGAGATGAATTTCCAAGGAGGTGGAGAAGGAAGTGAGAGGAAGGGTAAAAATGTAGCTCTAAGGGCATCCCGCAACAAGGGTAGCAACAGTGGGAGCAGCAGCAGTAGCCCCGAGTCTGAGTCCGAGCTTGAAGGATTGTCAAATCTCGACCAGGAGGAGCAGGCAATGCTCACTAGACAGTTCAGAAAATTTCTGAAGAAAAAGGGAAAGACCTTTAGGAAGAAGAAGCCACACCCTTTCAACAAGAATGCTGAATTTACTAGTTACAGGGATAAAAATCCTAAGAGACTAACTTGTTTTAATTGTAACAAACAGGGACATATGAAAGGCGAATGCCCAGACCTCCAGAAGAAGGGTCCCTATCTTCAGAAGAAAAACATAAAGGTGCAAAAGAAGAAGAAGCCACAGGCGATGGTCTGCACATGGAGCGAGGAAGAAGAAGACCCTGAAGATGCTTCCTCAGAAGAATATGAAGATGGAATTTGCCTTATGGCAAACAGTGAAGAGGAGATATTAAATGTTTTTAAAAATTTCTCAATTGATGACTGGGAGGATGCTTATGGTGATTTGTTAGATAAATTTAATTCTCTTAGTAAAGAGCACAGAGTTCTGAAAAGAAAATTTAACACAAATGTTGAAGAACAAACTCTAGTCTGTGAGGAAAATGAAAAGCTAAAAGAACAACTAGAAGAAATGACCTCACTAAGGAAAGAAAATGATAAGCTCAAGGGAGAAACTCAAGAAAGTCAAAAATAGCTCAATGAATTCAAAACTAAAATTGAAGAAAGCATGAATGAAATTAGAGTGAATTGAGAGAAATATGAAGCTGTGAAGAAAGTAAATGTTGAACTCCTAAAAAATTCTGAGTCCCTTCAAAGGGAGCTGGAAGACAAACAGAAAGTCTTAGAAAAGTTTGTCCAAGGAAAGACTAGCTTAGATGCTATACTAGGAACTGGGGTCAATTTCAATAAGGAAGGTCTAGGCTACGACCCAACCAACAAGAGACCCTTGCAATTCAAGACCATCACCTTCTGCCCAGAGAAGGGAAAAGAAAAGCTGGACACACCATCCAGCTCAAACAGCTCTAAGGAAATTCAAAGTCCTAAAGAAAATACAAAAATTAGTACCGGACAACCATTTAAGATGGGAATGAATTTTATGAAGAATAACACTAAGCCCACTTACCAGAACACAAATGATAGATGGATCAAGAAAGCAAATCAGAATAAGAGCTGGAATTACAACAATCAGATGGGTCCAAACAGGACCTACTGGAGAAATAACTTTCATAGTCAAATATATGCTAATCAACAAGCCTACAGGAAATTTCCTAGGAATAGGAAGACTAATGAATGGAATAGAACTCACTTCTCCAGTTCAGCTGGATTCAACTTTAATAAACCAGAAAGGAAGGTGCCAGAGAAAACCATGCTGAAACAAATCTGGATACCTAAACACTTGATCAGAGATTTGAACAATGTCATTGGACCCAACTCATCTTGGGTTCCAAATCACTCTGCTTGATGTATCTGTGTAGGTCGGCCTGGCAGCTGAAGACAACAAGTGGTACCTCGACAGTGGCTGCTCCAGGCATATGACAGGAGACCGATCCAAGTTTAGCAAGATAGAGATGAAGCCAGGGGGTCTGGTCAAGTTTGGAGGAAAGAACAAAGGTAAAATAATTGGAGTTGGAACAGTAGGTAAGTCTTCCACAAACTCCATTGAAAAAGTCTTACTTGTGGAAGGGCTTCAACACAACCTGATTAGCATTAGCCAATTATGTGACAGGGGTCACAGGGTTGTATTTGATGATAGTTCATGCAAAATCCTTGAAACAAATTCTGACATGGTTAAATTTGTAGCCAACAGGATTAATAATGTCTACATTGTAGACTTAGATGAGAAATCTGAATCTACTATTTGCTTATCTGCCAATTCTGAAAATGATGCCTTTGAATGGCATAGACGTCTAGGTCATGTTAGCTTTTCAACTTTAAATAAATTGGTCAAGCATGATTTAGTTAGAGGCATGCCTAGAATTAAATTCAACTCAATATCAAAAGCATGTGATGCCTGTGCTCTAGGCAAATAGACCAGAAATTCCTTTAAATTAAGATCTGAGCCATTGTCTTCTAGACCAATGGAAATTCTTCATATGGACCTTTTCGATCCCACTAGAACTCAGAGTCTCAATGGAAACAGGTTTGGCTATGTCATCATAGATGACTTCTCTAGATATTCATGGATATTTTTCTTAGCAAATAAGAGTGATGCATTTCAAAAGTTTAACCTGTTTTTCAATAAGGTCAAACAAGAAGGGAAGTACAAGGTTTGTTCTATTCAATCTGACTATGGAGGTGAGTTTGAAAACTCCATGTTTACTGAACTTTGTGACAAAGAAGGACTAACTCACAAGTTTTCTTCTCCCAGGACACCTGAACAAAATGGGATTGTGGAGAGAAGAAATAGAACAGTGGTGGAGATGGCCCGAACCATGTTGATTGAAAGCAAATTACCTAGAAGGTTTTGGGTAGAAGCGGCCAATACAGCAACCTACATAATCAACAGGGCCATGGTAAGACCCATACACAAGAAAACACCCTATGAGCTTCTAAAAGGTAAGAAACCAAACTTGTTTCATTTCAAAATTTTTGGAGTAAAATTTTTTATTCATAACAATGATAAGAAAGATTTAGACAAGTTTGAAGCCAAAAGCACACCTGGAATTTTCTTGGGTTATTCTGAAGTGTCAAGGGCATATAGGGTATTTAACATATCTGATCAGAAAGTGGAAGAGTCCCCACACATCCTTTTTAGTGAAAAGAAAGATATTCCTAATGTTGAAAATCTTGACAAGAACTCCAATCATGGTGGAGATTTTCTAGAATACCAACAGGAGGAAGAAAAGACTCAGCCGAGTGGAGAAACAAATTCCCCCAATCAGGAAGGACCAAGAGAAACAGGTGAGTCTTCAACAAATATCAGATTTCTCAAAGACCATCCTTTAGATAAAGTCATAGGCAATCCTGAAGATCCTCTTCGGACTAGGTCTCATTTTAGAAATGTGAATAATGATGACTTAATTGCTTTAGTCTCACAAATTGAACCCAAAACAGTAGAAGAGGCCTTAGCTGATCAAGCTTGGGTCAATGCTATGAGTGAGGAATTAGGTCAGTTTGAAAGGAATAATGTCTGGGAGCTTGTCCCAAGACCAGATGGTATTAATGACATAGGAACCAAGTGGGTGTTCAAAAATAAGATGAATGAAGATGGAATTATCTCGAGGAATAAGGCCAGACTAGTAGCCAAAGGCTACTGTCAGGAATTCGGTGTAGACTTTGATGAATCCTATGCACCTGTTGCTAGGATGGAAGCTATAAGATTGTTGCTTGCCTTTGCATGCTCAAAGAACATAAAACTCCAACAAATGGATGTTAAAAGTACCTTTTTAAATGGAGTTATTAAAGAAGAAGTTTTTGTCGAACAACCTCCTGGATTTCAATATTCTCCTCAACCTAACCAAGTTTTCAGGTTAAACAAAGCCTTGTATGGTCTAAAGCAGGCTCCAAGAGCTTAGTATGAAAGATTGTCTGAATTTCTGATCAGCAAGGGCTACAAAAGAGGTAAAGTTGATCAGACTTTATTTACCAAGGGCATGAATAAAGATCTCATCATAGTTCAGGTATATGTAGATGACATTGTATTTGGATCAACTAAGCATGAACTATGTGATGAATTTTCTACCATGATGTCTGCTGAATTTGAAATGAGCTTGGTTGGTGAACTAAAATATTTTCTTGGATTGCAGGTACAGCAGCTAGAAGATGGGTGCTTCATCAACCAAACCAAATACACAATGGAACTGTTCAAAAGGTTTGGCATGGAAAACTTAAAGCACATTACTACACCCATGGGCACCAATACTTCATTGGATGCAGATGAGACAGGTAAAGAAGTAAATGCCAAACATTATAGAGGTATGATTGGATCACTACTTTACTTGACAGCCTCTAGACCTGATATACAATTCAGTGTAGGAATGTGTGCAAGGTATCAGTCTAGACCTACTGAACTACACTTAGCTGCAGTTAAAAGAATCTTCAGATATTTGTCAGCTAATCACTCTCTTGGTTTATGGTTTCCTGCATCTCACACATTTAACCTAGTAGCATACACAGATGCTGACTATGCAGGCTGTAAACTAGACAGGAAAAGCACAAGTGGCCATTGTGAATTCTTGGGTGGGTGTTTAGTGTCTTGGGGCTCCAAGAAACAACATTCTGTGGCCCTCTCCACTGCAGAAGCTGAATATGTGGCTGCAGGGAGTTGTGGAACACAAGTCATATGGATTAAACACCAGCTTCAGGACTACCAAGTAGACCTGGGGTGCACACCTATTTACTGTGATAATACTAGTGCCATCAATCTTGCTAAAAATCCTATTTTGCATTCACGAACCAAACACATAGAGATAAGACATCATTTTATAAGAGATGAGGTGTCTAAGAATAATTTTGAACTGATTCATGTAGGGACAGATAATCAGATTGCTGACATATTCACAAAACCTCTGGATAATGAAAAATTCACCACATTGAGAAGAGAATTAGGCTTATACAAATTGTCTTAATTATGAAGCCTGCTCTTGTTGTGAGGGGGAGTTGTGTCTATCTGATGTTTAGCCTTCTTGCATGCTGGTTTAAGGGGGAGTTCAGAATGCTTACTGGTTAGCTTTCAGGAATGCTCTAAATAAGAGAAAGCCTTGAGATTTTTGCTGGAATGTTTTATTGAGGAATGCTATGTCTTAGGGGGAGCTGAGTTGTGATGTGAGAAGAGAAGTTCTTTGACAGATTCAAAAGGGCTGTCCAGATGTGTACCTTTGCTGGTCTTGCATGACTGATTTAGTGTGGTTCTCTCAGAAAGTAGAGTGTCACTTATCTCTTAAGTCTATAAGTCAGTGACTCTAATCTCCAAGTTAGAATCTTTCCTTTGGTACTCCTTCAGAGATCTGGACTAATTGCATAAAGTATATCTTCCTACATTGTCATTGATTATGGTTCAGGCCAAAAACTTGTATGTCTTGATATTTGACCCAATCAACTTGAAATCTAGACTTCAAGACTCAATTCAAGAAAAGTCCTTTTTGGTATTGTCTTCAATCATTCTATCTCTTTAACTCAAGGGCTTAACTGAACAAAATTTTCTGTTTTGATCACTGAAAAACTGGGAGCTTCATCAATGAAATGAATTTTTTCTCCCATGTCATGAGGTGTCAAATGCTTAAAATAAATGATAAGACATGACAGAGCAATGGTGGCTTGCTGGTGAGTAACTGGGGACTCTGGCCTCTAATCAAGGTGTTTCCTCATGTCAAAAGCCACAGTTACTAACTCTGCTCCTTATTAAACAAAAAAAAAATAAAGGGAAGGAAGTAATGAGGTACTCACTCTGAGTAACTGGAGATTCAGGCCTCTAATCAAGGTGTCTCCCTAATGTCAAAGGAAGTGAACTATCGACTTACTCATTGATCTTCTTGAAAATCATCTCCAACAAAAATTCCTTGTTGTTATGCAACTAATGGATTGCTTGTCTTCAATACCTTGAGAACACCTCTCTGATTTTGTCTCTTGCTGTCTTGTGGAATAGTTGAATGATCAGCTATATTTGGCCATACTTGTGAACTCCTGCTCTAAATCATCCACTATGTATGCTGATAAACTTGTCTATCATTCTACTTCTCTATTGTGTACTGAAGTCTAAAGAATCCTCTCTTGAGATTAGAAACTCACTTATTCTCTTAAGACCTACTCGTGACTTTCTGCACTAAGAAGTTACTGCCCTTAGTCCTCATGTTTCCAGTACTGTCATACATTTTGTAGTTCTTTTTGCTGATGTCAAAGGGGGAGAGAAGTTTGCAATATGAGTGAGTATCAGTGAGTATTGGATTTGTCTTGAGTTTTGAGGGGAGTCATGTTGCTTCGTGGAAGATATGGTTATGAGTTGTGGGGGAGATGAGAGTGTGTTGTAGGGAATGTTTAATTCATTTGCATGAGCATGCCTTGAATTTATTCTGCTTGTTGCAGCTGGTATTAACGTCTTGTTGAAACTTGATATTGCTTGCTTCATAGTGTTGTCATCATCAAAAAGGGGGAGATTGTTGCATCCCTATGGTTTTGATGATGTCTCACACTATAAATCAATCTTCTATCTCTAGATTAATGCTATTTCATCATGTGAGTGAGTACAGTTCATTTGGTTGTCGGTTTAGCCTGTTATCATGATTCTATCTACACTCTGCCTAGTTAGTATAGACAGCAGTGGGTCGACCCACCCTAGCTGATGCGTCGACTCATCTGTACTTTGGCATAACTCCTTCAAGTCTGTTCATCGGGCACCTTCTAACTGAAGTCTACACACTGGTATTAAAATTCTAAGTCTGTACTCTGCCCGACCAACTAAGTCTGCACATTGCAAAAGTCAGTTCAGCTCAACCCTATACATCCTTCCAATCCTCAACTCTATACTTTGGAGTGTCAAGCTTAATGTCTATACACTGGTTACTGCATTGTCATGAAGTCTACACATCCGATAGTGTAAGTCTATACATTGGCTCATGGTCTTCAAGTCGATACAGAGTTTTCACCCTCTGAAGTTTGTACAGCCAATCACTTGACAAAGTCTGCACAGTGTCTCATATTGACTAAGTTTGTACATCGTCTGGTCTGTGGATGCTTTGTCCTTTTGGAGTCTATACACTAGACTGTTATCCCTTCAACTCTATACATTTGAGTAATAATCTTTAAGTCCACACATTGGCCTTCAGACTAGCAAGTCTATACATCGTCTCTTGTTTGCAAAGTCTGAACAGCGTCCGTTGTCAAGACTTCTTGAAGTCTGTACATCGGACTGCCTCTTTTGAAGTCTACACATTGGCTCGTTCACTTCTGCAAAGTATGTACATTAGATTGTGGCAAAGTCTATACATTCGGTTCCTTGGGCAAAGTCTATACATTGCTTAGTCTGCACATTGCCTTCAGCCCAAGCGTTCAAAGCCAAGTCTATACAACGCCAAGTCTGTACACTCCTCATCTGTTCCTACGCTTGGCCAAGTCCATACACTCAACATTTCCCTACGCTTTCCAGGCCAAGTCTGTACATCGGCCTCATTCATTCAAGTCTATACATTGAACTGTTCTTCAAAGTCTGTACAGCATTCGTCTCAGCCAGCGTCTCAAGCTGCGTCTTAGGCAAGTCTGTACATCGGCCTCATTCGTTCAAAGTCTATACATTGAACTGCGTCTTAGGAAAGTCTGTACAGAGGCTTCGATTTACAAAGTCTGTACATCCGTTCTTCAGCAAGTCTGAACAGTGCATCCAGCGTCTTTGTCAGCGTCTCATGCATTTGGGCAAAGTCTGTACATCCGCCCTTCAGCAAGTCTGAACATCCAGCGTCTTTGTCAGCGTTGGGCAAAGTCTGTACATCCGTCCTTCAGCAAGTCTGAACATCCAGCGTCTTTGTAAGCGTCTCATTGTGGCACAGTCTATACTCTGGCTCAAGCTTGTCAAAGTCTGTACATCACGGTTGGGCAACAAGTCAATACATTGCTCACCGTCTTATTAAGAGTCTCACACAGGTTCCAAGTTTGTACATTGGTTAGGCTTCGTGAAGTCTATACAGTGGCAGAAGCTTTGTAATAGTCTATACACTGCCATTCGTCTGCATTGTTAATAAGTCTATACACTGCCATTCGTCTGCATTGTTAATAAGTCTATACACTGCCATTCGTCTGCATTGTTAATAAGTCTATACACTGCCTTCACACATGCGCTTCTTTCATTAAGTCTGTACACTCTCTCACATTGTACACACTTAATCTGTTAAAGGTTCTGAAGTATATACATTCATGCTAATAGCCTGAACTAACTAAGTCTATACATTCCATCTGTCTGTCTGCAGGCGATTCAGGCTGATGATTGGGCACGTGAACCGAGGTTGGCACCTGGCACGTGATCCAAGACAACAGGCACACGACACGTGGATGGCAACCTGGTCAGGATGCTGCCATGTGGTCGAAATTCAAATGATCTGGCCAAAAGTGCATGGGCGGGAACCTGGCAGCCACACGCCAATATCTGCTATAAATATAGAGCTTCATCCTTCAGCAGAAGCTTGATCGTGAATAGAGAAAGCAGAAGCCACTGGTGAGAGTTTGCACGATCCAGAAAAGAAAAAAGAGCAGAGAGTTCCAGATCTGAGAGGAGTTTGTTCGAGAGAGAGAGAGAGTGTGTGTGGATTGATGAATTGCTTCATTTGAAGCTACATTTGTATTGGGTTTCAGAACCGATTTCTTCTTCATTAGTTTTTGTTTCTACTTTGCTTTCATTTATTTTGTTCTTCCATTCTGATTTGAATTGGCTTTCCCTCCGGTGTGTTGAGGAAGGGAGTACTACTCCAGTTTCCCTCTGAGTTGCAGAGGAAGAGAGATCGGTGATCTCTGGTGTTGTTAGTGACAGGTTGTCATTAACAGTTTCCCTCCGTGTGTGGAGGAAGGGAGAGGATTCTCCGGTTGTGTTCTAGCTGGGAGCTAGAACAGGTTTCAAGTTCTGTGGGTAGCAGAGCTTGGTCGAGGGATTTGTTTCCCTTGGGTGTTCAAGCTGTGTGGTAGCATGTTGTACGCAGACTGAGTCTGCTGTGATATAGCTTTGCCTAGTGGAATCCTCACTCTAGTTGGAGTGAGGGGTGGATGTAGATTGCAGACTGCAATTGAACCACCTAAAAACTGAGTGCTTCGTCTGTAGTTTGCTATTGATTTTTGTGCTCTTCATCTGCTTGTCTCTTTGCCTTCAAGTGATCAGTTCTTGACTCTCATCTATATTTCTCTGTGTACGGGTTAAGGAGGTGCGTTAGCAGTAGAATCTATTTTCCGCCTAAGTTTCTGCAAATTGGGAGTGATCTATTCATCCCCCCCTTCTATATCACTCTTGCTGCGCTAACATCCTGGACACGGTCTTCGCCATCACCACCCTCGCCGGTCCTCTCCATCCCTTGCCATCTTCTCCGATCCGGTAAGCCCCCACCCTCTCCCTCTTCCCATTCCCCACAGGTGCCATTGTCTTTTTGTTTTTGTTTTTGGAGGTTGGGATTCATCCGGGAGGGGTTCCGAAGGGGGGGTTCCGGTGGGTTGGGGGGCGGGAGAGGTTGGACTGGGAGGGACGGGCCAGCAGGGGGGAAGGGGGAGGTCGTCGACGGTGGGAGGGGAGGGGGGTTTCAGGGACGGTGAGGGGGGGGAGGGGGAGGGAGAGCTCGTCGGTGGGAGGGGGTTCAGGGAGGGGAGGGGATGTCGGAGATGGGAGGGGGTTCAGGGAGGTCGGAGGGGGAGGGGGAGCGCGGAGGTGGGAGGGGGGGTTCACAGAGGGTGGGGGGGAGGGGGGGTTCAGGGATGTCGTCAGAGGGTCCGGGGATGGGGGGGAGGGGGGGAGCAGCAAGAGGTGGTCGCTGGGGGGAGGGGGGTGCGGTGGGTGGTGGGGAGGGGAGTGGGGGAGCTGCCAGCAGGACGGGGGCTCCGGTGGGGGGGGAGGGGCCAGTAGGAGGTCTGGGAGGGATTAATTAATTATTTTTTATTTTATTTAATATATTTTGTATTCATTGTAAGATAATCGGTCGAGAGGAAGGGAACGAGAGATTCGAAGATTCTTTTACAAATAAACAGTAAGTAAAAATTTAATTTTAGATAGATTTGTGTTGCTTCATTTTTTTTAATTTATGTAATCTTATTTATATTTATTGTTAGGATGTCTTATTTTTTTTGGATGAATACTTTTTGTAAAGTAAAACATCAATCACACTAGCTTCTCCCTAGTTCGTCCCCGTACTAGCTCATACCATACTGTGCATACTCTACTCTGATATCACAATGTTATGACTCAATTCAACCCTTGTAAGATATTGTCCGCTTTGAGTTGAGCCCACATAATTTTATCCCCAAAAGACACCTTCCAAGTTATGGATTCAAATCCTGCATATGTAGCTCATTAACTTCTAACTAGTCTAATTCATTCTTGTCTCAGCCCCCATCCATAATGGTAGCTTCACTCCATGGCCACTATACTCCAGTACTTCTTGTCTAGCTAACCCTTTCTACGGGTAGCTCTCTCCTCCTACATGACTCGCGACTAGAACACTACAACAATATGATGACCCGATCTAACCCTTGTGAGGTATGTGCTTACTCACCATCCCGGGTAAACGAAGTGTCACTAACAGTGCTAAAAAAGTTAGATAGGAAGTAGCACACAAAAGTGTAATCAGCGGGATTTAGATTAGAGATAGCGGCGATCAAAGACCAAGATGATCTAGCAAGGTCACTAGAAAGTAACAAATGGTCCTTTGTTTCAGCATGGGGCATTTGATAGTAGGGACACATGGAGCATAGGCAAACACCGCACCTGGCGATCTGATTATTAGTTGGCACCGCCGAATGGTAGACCCTCCATAAGAAGAGAGAAGTACTTGATGGAATAAAGGAATCCCATATCTTCAAGGAAAAAGAACACAGGGATGCTGAACCAAGAGTTCTATGAAAGGAGGCAACAGAAAATAAACTGCTGCTATTGGGGCACCAAAATCTCTGATCCGGCGAGTCATTAATTAATATGTTGAACACATTTATAAACGAAACCTGTTATGTCTGCAATTCTTCTGATAACAGCAGGAGAAGCTTTATGAGAAACTATAAAGCTGCTTTTATTGCTGTTAACTTTCTGATCAGGAGAATCCGCATAGTCTTTTATGAAAGCCAATAGACATCTGACGTTCTTGGATGAACCATTAGAAAACACCAATGTGTCATCGGCATACAGTAAGTGAGAGATTTTCATACTACCACGAGACACATGAAAGTGTTGAACCTTCCCACTGCTAAAAAGGCTGGCAATGCCTCAGCCTAAAGCTTCTTCTGCAATGATGAACAAAGCTGGGGCAAGGGGTCACCCTGTCGGACACCCCTGTTGACACCCGTTTTATGACCAATAAGTTAGGTCATCTCCTTGTTTATCCATATGATGCTCCGAGTTGTTCACTCTTCATCAAGTCTCCTTGATCAGTTTTAAGCCTGTTTCTTGGGTCTTCTCCTTGGTTGGAGTGTGGTTTATTGTGGCCTTTTATTCGATGAGCTTAGCAAGCTTTGCACCTTTTTTTTATCCTCATTGTTAATAACGGTCCTCCCTGGGGGCGTTACTTCCATATAACGCATGATCCCTGGGCCGTTACTTATTGAAGAGTCCTAAAGTTTGAGGCCTTTGTTCTAAAGCTTATCCTTTTGCTTATCCATTGAATCTAACGGTCTGTCGTACAGCCGTTATTTATTTCAACGCATCCAGCCTTGGCCGTTACTTTCCTTCAAGAGTCCAACTTGTTTGATCTTCTTCCCGTTGATCTTATCTCTTTTGAGATAAGGTTGAATGTAACGGATGTTCCCTGGTGTGTCATTTTCATGTGGCGGTCTGTCGACCGGCCGTTACATCCAACAGAGAGTCCTGGCAGTTCAGGCCTTTTCTATGCTACTCCGTGGTCGAGATAAGAGCTTGAATTGTTGATTTCTCTTTCAAATCTGATCCTCAGAACCTTCTGTTTGTTTCTATGGACTCTTGGTGATATTATCTTCAAGGATTTGCTAAGAGTTATCCTCTTATCTTGCTGGATTATCCTCTGCTCGACCGGAGAGTTTAAGGGTCTATAAATAGCACCCTTAACTTCATGGCCCGAAGGAGGAAGATCTGGAGTTCGCGTCGAAGTGCTGCCGCATTCTGGAGTCACATCTGACCAAGGAGAATTGTATTTCATGTTCATCTGCTTCACGGTGAAGGGAGGATTCGTTCCATTGGTTTTCAAAGTTCATCATTACATATTGTGTTCTTCCTCATCTCCCTTTCATCGAAAGCATTGTCCCTCTTCTTTTCTCCACGTTCTCCCTGGTTTTTCATCATCTAAACATCCTCCTATCTTTTTAAAATGCCCAGAGGGGTTAAAAAACCAAAACCTCCCCAGTACTTTCCTTTCCTTTTGCATGCTATTGAGTTTATTGACGAATTGATGCTATATTGTTTAAAGGGCTAATCTGGGTTTGTTCTCTTGTGTTTTTACGTTCTTTGGCAGGTTTACAGGTTCACCACACGAGGCCCAAGTCTTCTGGCCGACTGGAGGAGTTGGAGTTAAAAGAATCCACAGGCTATTACTGCAGGTTATTTGACGGTCTTGTGCAGGCGCGTCAGATTCATATAGCGGTTCATCGAGCGACCGTCACTTCCCAGTGACGCGTGGGCTTTCAGCCGTTACATTTCGTTGATCTGCAGATTTCCCTGATTTTCTCTCTCCCGTGGGCGGGTGCTTCATCCACCTATTTCCAAGCTATTTTCAAGTCTCTGGCTTGTTTCTACTTTGGTGGCGATCACGTTCTTTCTTAGTATTGGGCATTAGCTTTCTCTCTCCATCTCATATCTCTTATCCTCTTTGCTTGCTCCACCCTTGCGGTGTGTCTTTATTTGCTTCTGCTCCACGCCCCGGCGTGTGTTTTTCTTTATTCCCTTAGTTTAGTTTGATGATTGAGATAGCATGCCCATGCTAGAGCTTGTTCTAGTTGCCTAGGTTCATGGTTCGCATGTCCTTGGATTGATTGAGATCTTTGATTTTCGCCTATCATCTTTATTGCACATAAAACAAAAAGAAGAAGAGAAGCAAAACAAATCAACAGATAATTTTTTGGCGATCACGGTGGGACAACTTGTGCCAATCGTGTCTTGATCTCTGTTTAAACCTGCCATCATTCCCTTGTTGGATTGTCCTCGGATCTCCTTCTTACTTCATCTTATTTCTGGTCCTCTGGGTGTTCTGACGGCCCTCTATCCCTGCGTTACTCCACTCTGAGGCAGGGGTATTGGACCGTTATACGCCTGATCCTGTGTGCGGGCTTTTCACGGATTTCCCTTTTATTTCTGGTTGTTTTTGGCTCTCTGGCTCATCCGACGGTCCTGGTGCTCTGCGTTATATTACTTCTGGCGGTCTGGTCTTCGACCGTTATTATCTTCTAACGCAGGGTCTATAGACCGTTATACTCCAGATAGGTACGCATCTCGAGGTGCATTACTTTCCGTAGTTTCTGCTGTGATTTTCTTGCTTGGGTGATATCTGACTTCCTCCCTGATTGTTCTACATATTTACATCATTGCGTGCATAATTGTTTGCTAGATTCTTGGCTAGATTTTGCATGCACTCCGGTGCAGATAGGTTCATTCATACTTTCATACATTATATTGCATTTTCCCACCTTGGTGTGCGGACCTCTCGTCTCCATATTCCTTGGGGCCGACTAGGAAATCACACCAGGGACCTCCATAAGTCCCTGCGAGCCGTGGATTCCCACACGGACGTCGGGCCAGTTGTACCTTTTCCACCCCGTGTCTAGGGTTGCATAAGTGAAGGAGTGGTCATACTTAGAGTCAAACCAAGCTTTACATCCATCTCCCGTCAGGAACCTATTGTTGAGAGCTCATATTAATCCATCCACTAAAGTTCCAAAGGAGAAATCCTAAGAATCTTGAAGCATCATATTAAACAACTTGGTTGACTTTGAGTGTCTTCATCTCTTGCTACTTACATCTTTGTGATAAATCATCTAAGTTTGGTTGCTCATTGTGTGTTTGTGTTGTGTTGTTTACATCTTGTTAAGGTTGTTCGTTGCATGTGGAGTTATTTTCGTCAGTTGGAAGCACCTCCTAGGGTCAACTCATTCTCCAAGTGCTACTCAAATCTGCTCTTCGAATCCACCATGGCTTCTTTCAATCCTCCCCGTTCCCAAGAGGATTCTCTTCCTCAAGAGCTTCTTGAAAACCCTGCTAGGGTTACCTCGTTCTCTTCTGGAGAGGGGACGGCCCCTCTTCCATCCTCTACCTCCATGGAAGGTGGTCAGGCTACCCCTTCCTTCTCTACTCCTTCTGCGGGCTCCATTCTCTAGATGATGGCCCAATTGGATCCGGCCCAACTCCAAACTGTCTATCAGGCCATGCAAGGATCCAATATCTCCCCTCCCATGATTATGCAGGGTCAATCCAATCCTCTCATCCAGCCCACTCCAATTGATCTCACTCCAGTCCAACCCCGGACCATCACATTCATCGGCATGGAGACGGGCCAATCTTCCGCTTCGGCCCAGCAATCTTTTGACAAAGGGAAGTCTCTTATCCCTTCTTTCACTCAGATGGATCATCACTTGTCTAGCCCACTGGTTCCACAAGTCCTGCTGGGTCCCTCCGATTTTCTGCACCCTCAGTCAGGGGTGGTCCAAGCCCACTCCAATTTGGGTCAATCTCAGGCCCAATATCCTTCTTATGGACCCCCTACGTCGGCCGCTTATCCTTCGGCTCCTTCTTATGGGCTCCCACCTCCTACTACAATTCACCCCTCTGCTCCTCAACTTCAAGCATCATCTCTTGCTACCCTTGCTCCATCCAGAGAGTATGAATTACTTGATAAATGGGCCACCATGCAACAACAACTCGACTTCCTCCAGAAGCGGGTTGGCCCACAGTCCTTGGCCGATGTTCCTGTTCCTAGTTTCCAGAACATCTGGTTCCCTCCCCAGTCTGAGCTCCCCAATTATATAAAATATGACGGGAACGACAATCCCTTTATTCACGTGAGGGATTTCTTATATGAATCGGCCCAATTCCAATATGATGTTCGTCTTATGGCGTATTTATTCCGCCGATCATTGGACGGTGTTGCACTGGAATTGTTTTATTCTCTTCCATTGGAAGAAGCTGAGAGCTTTAAGGTAGTAAAAGACAAGTTTATTCAGCGGTTTCAAGACCGGGTCGGCCCGAAATATTCTTTTACAGATCTGGTGGCCGAAAAGATGAAAACAGATAAGGAGTTTGCCACTTATGCAGATAGGTGGAGGCAGATGGCCGCTAGAGTGCCCGGCCATATTCCAGAGGAAGAGAAGGTCAAGCTACTTATTTCAAATGCTACTCCAACCTTCCGAAACATCCTGGCAATGAACGACATAGCCAACATGCATCAACTATATAGCCGGGCGCGCTTTATTCAGACTCAGTTCAAGGACTCCCCTATCCATTCTCTATTCGAAAACCAAAAGCCCAAGTACCATAAGAAGCCACAAGGGCCGGTTATAGAAGGGGTCCAAACGAATGAGCAGGTTCAAGCCGTTGCTTTTCCATTCTAAAACGCACCTTTCCGCTTCCCTCAAAACCCCCGCACTCCACAAAATCCCGCTCCACAGAACTTACAAATCACTCCGCAAAACCCTCCGCCCACCTTCACCATTCCACAAAACACCTTTGCCGCACCACAGCAACCACCACCACCCCCGCAATACCAAAACATCCCTCCACCCAACGGCTATAACAACAACACAAACAACAAGCGCCCAGCTCCCAAGAGGGCACAATATCCTCCACTGCCAGAAACCCTCACGGATATTTTCTCGGCTCTTATGTCGGTTAATGCTATACAGCTTCCTCCGGAACGGCCCAACTGGAATCTGGCCGTTGATCAGACGAAGTAGTGTATGTTCCACAGGCAACCGGGACATACCATTGAAGGATGTTTTCAATTCCGGGACCTAGTATATGATCTTCATGAAGGATAGAGGATAGATTGGGCCAAAATGCACAAGGCCATTGTTGAGATTAAAGAAAGGAGAAGGCAGCCGCAGAGGCAGGAAGTGCAGCAGCATCAAGCACCGCAGCCGCAGCAGCCGCCACAACAGCAGCAACCACAGCAGGTTCAGGATCTGGGGATCCATCAAAATCCGATGCCAAACCATCCGCTTGCTCCACAACCTCAGCCGCCGGTGCCGACGCAAGTCAATGTAGTCCAACCCCCGGATCCTAACACCGAGTGGTCTTTTGATGATGATGGTACTACACCACAAGTAATGGCCCTCCACCATAACCACCACAACCCCCTCACTCCTTCATTTATCCTCCCTACACTCCCAACACCCTCTCTGCTTATCCTTCCATTCACACCCACACCAGCAAATCCACCACCACCCACAACACCATCATACCCACCATTAGTTACCCTCGCTAGGGTCATAACCATCCCCTCATCTAATCCTCCGCCCGTCACCCTGCCTACACTCGTCCTCCCACCATCCTCACCATCCCCCATCATCACCCCACCTTCCGCTCATCCCACGTAACACTCATCCAGCCACCATCTCTTGTTAACCCCAACATTACCTACCACCAAATCACCTCTCCTATGCAGTCTATTCCACTCATCCACCCTACCGGGCCAATAATATCATCTCCCGACGCCGCGGCAAGTTGCGCCCTAAGAAGCGGGAAGTTGTTCCATCGGAACTACCCTACTACCTCCAATCCCTAGTCTTCCCAGCCAACAGCCGAGCAAGAAGAAGCCGAACCTCTACCAGGAACTCAGTATGACTTGCTACATCATCTGGACCAAGTGCCCGCCAAGATATCAGTTATGGAACTTATCAAAAGGTCCACCCTGCACTAGGACGCTCTCAGGGATTTCCTACAGAAGGTGATGGTCAGCGAGGACATGGCAGTTGACAGCTTACCAACAGCACTAGCAACTATTTCTAAAGGGCCGGCAATTACATTCTCAGAAACCAAGCTAGCACCTCCAGAAGCTCGGCAAATGCCGCTCGGCATTACAATCATTCTGAACAAAGTCAGCATCGAGGCAGCACTGGTTGACATAGGGGCTTCACTTAATGTATGCCCGCTCAGTACTCTCTGAGCTTGCAATATATCTGAAGGGCTACTACGACCTACCCCCACCACTATAGCAGCATATGACAACTCGAGGAGAGCATGTCACGGGGTGGTCACTATTCAAGCGGAGCTCGGGCCCCTTACTATGCCTGTGGAATTTTATGTGCTGGACATTGACCCCATGCTTAAGGCGATCTTGGGTCGTCCATGGATTGATACACTTGGTGCCGTACCCTCCACCGCACATCAGTGCGTCAAATTCCCTTTCCAAGGGAGGGTCATCAAAGTCAAGAGCTTGTCCACGGTTCAATCGGTTAAGACCATTTCAGAACAGATTCTTCCTACACTTTGGCCAAGCAGCCGACCCATCATATCAGTGCTGGATTTGAACTTCCCTTGGGCTTATACCCCTCCTAGGCCCATCACTGCTCCAGTTAACATCAAGATGAAGCCCGAGATCTGAGACTCAAAAGGCTGGAACATTATACTGAAACTGGGCTACCAACCGGGGAGAGGCCTCGGTGCATAATTACAAGGAATGACCAAGCCCATACCCAAGGGAAGAAAGATGGGCAGGAGAGGTCTTGGCTACAAAGAAACCGCATTATCTATGATGGGTGATTCTGGGCCACTCACCTGGGACTACCGTCAACACTTTGTTCGAGGGCCTCTCCAGCCCGGCACATTAGCTCTGCAGCCAGCCCCGTCAGGGAGAAATACAGTATGTCCGATTGCCAGTCCACCGCCAGCACTGAAGAGGCCAGAAGATGATATGCTTGATTATTGTCAAGCCCTTCAGGGGTTGTTTCATGAAGAAGACTACCAGAAGAAGCAAGAGGCTCGGCTCGTGCAATGGAGGCCGAAGGAGCGGCCAGTCGATGATCCACGGGAGGAGGGGAGCTCGCCGATTGTCTTTTCTTGGTCTCCCTCCCGCTTTCAATCTCTCCTCCAGCAATGGGATTTCTTACCCCGTCTTCCTCCTATCATGGTAAATCCATCCTTCGTTAATCCGCCCGAAATTCTATTTATTCCTTGTGCTTGCGGGCATTGCCCGCCCATTGATCTATCCACTCTATTCACTCCTCCTCCTCCCAACGCCCAACTCCACGAGATGAGGTTCTCATCTTCCGATCCCTTCTTTGACTGTATCTTCCCCGAGCTATTCCCTATGCAGCTCCCGCCTCCTCCATCTTGCTGTGTAGTCTCTGCTGACCTCCAAAAAAAAACGTCAAATTTGAAACGAAGATTTCAGTGGAAGATTATGCTACCCTGTCTCCATCCTCATCCCAGGGGCACGAGTCCCCTGCTCCTTCCCTTCCACTAGGTCTCCTTTCTCCTAGGTTAGGAGTAGGGTCTATCGAGTCTAGGGAAGTAGAATTAGTTAGGTCTAAAGAAGTAGGGTCTTGTTCTAGGTCGTCCAACCCTTCCTCCTCTGAGTCGCGCCTGCTTGCGCGTCCTCCCAAATCTGTTCTTGATAGGTTCTTGCAAGACCTAGCTCAATGTTGTCATGCCCTTTTGAAATGTCCAGAATTTGTTGCTACGACAATTATGATTGAAGAGGAAGAAGAAATAGAAGGGGCATGGAGCGATGACGGACTCGGCGTCTATGAAATCTTGGATGAAAAAGATCCGGTTAATGAGGACAGCGACGTAGATGACACTGCTGATCTGTACGCACAAGGACTTAAGAAATTTGACGAGCCGTCGTCAGCCGTGGATGAACCTACGAAGGAAATCAATCTGGGAACTGAAGAAGACCCAAGGCCCATCGTTATTGCCGCTAATCTCCCTCCACAAGTAGAAGAAGATTTGATCAAGGTTCTAAGGGAGTATAGCGATTCCTTCGCCTGGTCTTATGAGGACATGCCAGGTCTTGACCCCTCTTTAGTGGAACATCGACTCGTGCTTAAACCAGGGGCAACACCTGTGAAACAACGGTCAAGAAGATTTCACCCCCACATGGCCTTAAGAATTAAAGAAGAAGTTGACAAGTTATATAAGGCCAGATTCATTAGAGTTGTTCTATATCCTCAGTGGGTGGCAAACATAGTCCCTGTCATCAAGAAGGATGGCAAGGTGCGTATTTTCATAGATTTCAGGGATCTCAATAAAGCATGTCCCAAGGATGATTTCCCGCTACGTCACATTGATGTCTTGGTCAATAGTACCGCTGGGTACGAATCGTTGTCATTCATGGACGGTTACTCAGGATACAATCAAATCCGTCTCGCTCCGGAAGATTAAGAGAAAACCTCTTCACCACGCCCTGGGGCACATATTGTTATGTGGTTATGCCGTTCGGTCTGAAGAATGCAGGTGCCACCTATCAAAGGGCGATGATGGCCATCTTCCACGACATGATGCATATCTATATGGAAGCTTACGTGGATGACATTTTGGTGAAGTCAAGAACCAAAGAAGAACACCCCTCTATTTTGGCTAAGGTGCTGCAAAGAGCCAGGTAGTACAAGCTTAAGATGAATCCGAAGAAGTGTGTATTCGGAGTCTCTTCAGGGAAGCTGTTAGGTTTCATAGTGAACAAACGGGGGATCCAGATTGATCCTAACAAAGCACAGACCGTCATGGACATGCCTCCGCCTAAGAACATAACGAAACTTCGAGGATTGATCGGTCGATTACAATTCATTAGAAGATTCATATCCCAACATTCTCAAAGGTGCCGTCCATTTTATGAATTACTTAAGGCGGGGGTAAAGTTTGAATGGAATGAAGATTGTCAAAAGGCCTACGAGGACTTAAAGGAATATCTATCCAATCCCCCGATTTTGCAACCTCCTGTCCCTGGGAAACCCCTAATCCTATACATCTCGGTTATTGAAGACTCCCTAGGGGCGGTATTAGCACAAGTAGACGATGAAGGGAAAGAGCGGGCTGCTTATTACCTCTCTCGATTGTTTAACCCAGCTGAGTCCAGATACACCGCTATGGAGAAGACTTGTGCCGCCTTAGTGTGGGTAGCTCAGAAGCTTAAACACTATTTTCTTGCCCACCCAGTTAGGTTGATCTCTAGAATGGATCCGATTCGCTATCTCTTAGAAAAACCCATCCTTTCTAGTAGGTTAGCTCGCTGGCAGAGCTTCCTCTCAAAATTCGAGATCACATTTGTTGTTCAGAAGGCGGTCAAAGGATACGTCATCGCTGAGCATCTTGCCCATCTTCCTATTCCTCACACTGATTCTATTCAGGATGATTTCTATGATGAGCATCTCTCAGTTCTCTCTCACCATCCCTTATGGTCTCTACACTTCGATGGTGCACTTAATTCTCAAGGCCGAGGGATCGGCGCTGTTCTGCTTACTCCCGAAGGAGTAACTATTCCCTTTACTTATCAACTTCGATTTCCTACTACCAACAACATCGCTGAGTACGAAGCTCTCCTGGCTGGACTGAAGCACGCCTATCTCCTAGGTGCGTGTTATTTGAACATCATCGGAGACTCTCAGCTCGTCTTACGGCAAGTTCTATCCACTTACCGTACTCGTGACCCCAAACTCAAGCCCTATCAAGATTTGGTCACGCTTCTTGCTAGGTAATTCCGTAAGCTAATCTATATCCATACCCCTCGTTCTCAGAACATTCTAGCCAACGCTCTAGCATATCTTGCTTCCTCTCTATCTTTTCCTCTCAGTTGGAACACTGAGACTATCGTCGTTTAGAGATTGGACGCACCCTCTCTTCAGGACCCTTGGTTCATCAACCTTAGGAAGGCTGTAGAGGTGAGGGCTGAGAAGGAAGATCTCAAGGAAGTATCTCTGATGGAGTTAGAAGAGATTCTAGACGAAGAAGAGTTGCCTTGGTATCATGAAATCGAGTTATTTTGCAAAGAAGGATCATTCCCAGAAGGGGCAAACGCCGAGCAGCGCAAGTCAATAAGGAGAGCCGCCTCAAGATATACTATTGTTGCAGGAGAACTATACATGCGCGCTACTAATGGAATGCTCATGAGATGCTTGGATGATAATGAGGCTTGGAAAGTGGCTGAAGCAGCCCATTCTAGTGAGTGTGGAGGTCATGTCAATGGCCAGGCTCTAGCGAAGAAAATCCTTAGGCAGGGCTACTACTGGCCCACTCTAGAGGAAGATTGCTCCCTCTATGTCCGGAGGTGTCTTAAGTGCCAACTCCATGCTGATAAAATCCATGCTCCAGCTTCATCTCTCCACCCTCTCTCTACTCCTTGGCCATTCTCTATGTGGGCTTTCGACGTTGTCGGCCCGCTCGGTGATCCTAATTCTCATACCAAGCAGAAATCCTTTATCCTTACCGCCACTGAGTACTTCACCAAATGGGCCGAAGCCGAGGCGTACGCAGAGATCAAAGCTTCAACGGTGTGCCGCTTTATCATGAAGAATATCATCTCGCGGGTCGGAGTGCCAAGCAGCATCATCACCGACAACGGACCCCAGTTTGTATCTCAAGAGCTCAAGGACCTATGTAAGAAGTTCAACATTGCATTGCATCATTCATCTCCATATTATCCTCAAGGCAAAGGTCAAGCCAAGGCCACTAATAAAACCCTTCTTAAAATCATAAAGAAAACATGCGAATCTCGTAAGTTTTTCGATTGGCCAGAATGATTAGTGGAAGCTCTGTGGGCTTACCGCACCTCCGTCCGTACTCCCACAGGACAAACTCCCTATGCTCTTACCTACGGGATGGAGGCGGTGCTCCCATATGAGATCTTGATCCCTTCCCTTAGAGTGCAGCTCGCTAAAGAACTTAATCTCGATGAACGTCGAGAGGCGTTGCTTGTCCAGTTGGAACTCTTAGATGAGAAGAGGATGAACGCGGCCGATCATGTATCCGTTTATCAAAAGAGAGTTTCGCGTTATTTTCAAAAGAAGGTAATCGAATGTAAATTTCAAACATGTGATATGGTTTTGAAACGCAAATTCATTCGGTCTGTAGGTCCTAAGTCTAAATTACAACCTAACTGGGAAGGGCCGTTTGTCGTAAAAGAAGCTTATCCAGGGAATGCTTATCGCTTAGTAAATGCGGAAGGTGAGGAGCTCTCTCACCCATGGAATGGGTTGTACCTTAAGCGGTTCTTTCCTTAGAGTCTAATCAGTGCCACCCCGGGCAACAAGATGTTCCTCCTATTTCTCTAAAAAAAGGGTCCCGAGTAAAGGCAATCACACACTACATGACATCCCTGGTCAGGTTTCCAGCTTTAAAAGACACCATTTCTCCTTGGCCATGCTTTGGGGGAAAGTTGAAGTCCCTGTTCGTTGCTTCCATCGGCTGAATCCAAGGGCAGGAAGTGAATAAGGAGGCGATAACCAATCCAGGCACCCTGACGAGAGGAGGTCTCAAATAGGGGCAGTCCGTTATGACCTAACGCCATAAGCAAAACAGCAAGAAAAAGAAAGCAAAGGATTAATCTCTACGACAAAAATCAAAAGTATCATCTCGAAGGTCTATTGAATATGATTCCAAAGCTCCAAAAAGCAAGAAAGAAAAAGAAATCTAGGCATGACAAGAGTGGCAGTACAGTTCCCCGCAGGACGAATGAGCCCGGTCGCACGCATGCCTAGAGTGGACCAAGGTTCGATGACGGACATGAAGCCCCGGTGCAACAGACCAAATTTCTAATGGGTTGTCTGGAAAGGAACTCAAGTCCTAAAAACTTCTAAGTCTGGCCTAAGCTTACCCCGTGTTCTATTTTCCTTTTTCAGGATTGAAACAAGTACCCTGGGTATGGCCCTGGTAGAAACACCGTCATAAAAATCTGGGCCTTGGTCAGGGGTTGTCACCTCATTGCACGCCAACCTCGGGACTCTCAATACGATGCGGAGGGCTCGCGTTGCTAAGGGAAAGCCCTGGTTTTCAAAATCCAAAAACAACATATATTTCAAAATCTAAAAACATCATATATTTCAAAATCCAAAAACATCATATATTTCAAAAATCCAAAAACATCAAATATTTCCAAAACATACAAAAATTCGGATATATTTTCCAAAATCCAAAAAAAATACCATCATATGCATCGAATGCATCGCATTATTTCTATTAGGTTTTTCCCGCCTATTTAATAAGGCTCCACCCCTTGACCAAATATCAAGAAACGATCATTATCTAACTCGCTTCGAGGCAAGGGGTTGAGTCTAAGAACAGATCTAACTTGCTCCATGTTTAAGTATGTGCAGAACGCAGGACCAAGAACAAAGCTGAAACCTCAAAACTATGCAGGTTCAAGTCTGTGACGCGCCAGGTACATGCCGTCACATTCGTTTAACGGTCCATGCTAGCCCGTTACATCTCTTCAGGCCTTCACTTTGACTCTCTCAGCAGCTCTCTCTCTAACGGCCTGGGGCACGACCGTTACTACTCCTAACGGTCCATCGTTGGACCGTTACTTCCTCTAGAGGATTTAGTTCTCAGAGCATACACTATAACGGCCTATCTTCCCACCATTATCTCCTTGTAACGGCCCTGCTCAGATCTGTTACCTTCTCCAGAAGCCCGGTTCTGCTGGTCGTTCTAACCAAATCAAGCCACAAGTTCATGTCCATTCAATTAAGGCAATCTTATCTTATTCACATGAATTTAATGCAACATGAGATTGATAAAAATTCCAACTCTGATTGTCAAATCACATCATTCATAAAAAGAAAATCAAATCACATTCAGCTTCTTATCCGCAAGAGGACTGATCTTCCTCAACTCTTTCACGTAGTCACGACGTGCTTCGTCGTTCTCTTCAACTTCTTCTTGCCACGGGCGCACCTTGCTGATCTCCCACATGGTCAGCGCGTTCCGGACTACTCTGATGCGGGACGGGACCGAAACGGGCTAGGACCTACGAATGCAATGAAGTGCGACCAGCACTCGCACCCCAAAGGCAAGCCGGGCGGCTGACCTCCGTAGCGTTCCTCCGGGTGGAGGCGTCTCTCAACAAGAAATCCAAGCCCAACGACCGTCCCTATGAGGGAAGCGCGGGGATCTCAGCGGCTAAGGAACTGCCGTGCGCCTATGGGAATCTAGTCCGAGCTCGACGCTCGACTAGGGCCACGGAATGGGTGCTCAACTCTCAATCACGCGGTGAATAACAAGCTAGCTAGGAACCTACACACACTCACGCGGCATGCTAGAAAGTTTACTAGTAAAGCAAATGCCAACAAAGGGAGCGTCGCACGTACCTCCACGCCTAGGCGTGGGGAAGAAACCCCGGCCGAGATCGACAACCCCGATACACAAAGCGAACCATAATACAACTCCAACCCAAAAATGCCCACTCCTCGCAGGGAGATAACAGGCTACAACATATGGATTCGGGGCTGTTAATGCACGGGCTGACGGGCGGCACTCGATGAAGGGTTGGCCGCGAGGAGGGTCCGGACGGTGATCGGCAGGTTCGCAGCAATGCGCGACTCGGCGGTGAAAGCTCCCACGACCCGATCTGGTGTCCGATTGAGGCTCCGTCAGCGAGGGCGCGTAGCTAGGTCACGGGAGGAAGCCTCGGCCAAAGGGGGCGCACAGATTCCATCCGTGGAAGCCGGGGCCGCACCTGCAAATTGTGACTGGATTCTGCTCCCAGAACCGCGCCCTCGAGCGGGAAAAATGAGAAGAAGTGGCTCCGAAGGTCGAACGGAGCTCCGCTTGTTGGAGGACGAAGAGGACGCAGAGCAGCAGGTCCCGACCGAAGGAATCGGTCAGATCTGGTCGTGGCTGAGAGCAGCAAACTCTGGAATCCGCAGGTGGTCCTGGCGCCGGGTGGACAGGGCAGACCTGCGCGACCTCACGGGAATGGACGCCACGAGCAGCTCGAACGTCGGAACGAGGCGAGATCAGCGGCGTTGGACAGAGGATGAAGAGAGGTACGACCGGTGAAGATCCCAAGTCCAAACTCGCCGACGTCCATCCCGTGGGATTTTTGCAAGGGGGCGAACAGAACCAGGCTCGTAGGGAGAGGGGGTCCTGCGCGCGCTCACGAAGAAAATCGCCACGGGTGATGCCGAACTCCGAATGAGGCGAGATCACCTCGCACGCGTCGGCGACTCGTAGAAGGATCACCCAAAAATGGGCTGGTCGCCCAAAGTCGCCAAGAACAGAGGAGGTCGTCGCAGATCTTGGAGATAAGATCTGGTTGCACTGAACTTGAATCTGTGAAGAGATAGAAGAGAGGGGGAACCTCGGCGTCGCACCGAGGGGATGGGGAGTCACACCCCAGGCTTGCTCCCGTCGCAGGAGCAAGGAGGAACAAGGAGGGGCGCAGCCACCTTCAAGGAAAATCAGCAATTTCTTTCATTCATTAATTTCCTCTCCAAAGAAAATACAAAGTTTATATATGGGGAGGGGGAATGCTAGGGTTGAAACCCTAGCCACAAGGAAAGGAGGAATGCACAATGGGCTAGGGGGGAAAGGGGGGGTGCGCACCACTTCCTAGAATCTAGGAGTGGATTGGGGATGGGGGCGGCCAAAGGAGGGAGGGGGGTGAACGAATGGGGAAGGAAAAGGGGGGGGCCGCACCCCTCTTCCTAAAATCTAGGAGAGGGGCGGCTGCCACCTTTTAAGAGGAGGGAAAGAGGGGAGGGGGGCGCCCAAACCCTAACCCTAGGGAGGGGGGCGCAAATCTCCAGGTGGGCCAAGCCATGGTTGGGCAGCCATGCCCAATGGGCCAAGGCTTGAACCAAGAAAGTGGCCCAATAACCCCATCTACTACCTAATAAGCATAAAAGACTCAAGTAAAGCCTAATTGGCCCCAATTGGCCTACAAAGGTCCACACAACTAATAAAAGTGTCCACGCAGGGACTAAACCAAGGCCCAACATGGCCTCAAATGAGAAGAAAGATCCTCTAGTAGATGCCGTAGTCGCCTAGCCAAAGAGATGCTGGCGTGCTCCGTGTGCTCTGTCGAGTGATGCGGCGCGTGTCCTCACCAATTCTCCCCGGGTGGGAAGAACTCGACCCCGTCGAGTAAGGGTCACGGTCGCTCAAGTAGCGCTCCAGCAGGTCCGGGTCGATCCTCTCCAGCTCTCCACGTGTGATCCAGGCGTCGTCTGTCGCAGGGTGCCCTCTCCAACGCACTAGGAAGCGTTGGTAGGCTCCGCTCCTGGTCGTGGTCACCTACTCATCCAGTATACAATCTATATGCTCGCGTTTCTGTAATGGGGCTGGAAGAGGTGGACGCTCAGAAGGTGTAATACTCTCAACAGGAGGGGAGGGCCCAAAAAGCTCACTGGGAATCACCGCGGGATCCCGATATGCCACCAGATCTGAGACATTGAACGTCGAACAGATCCCATAGTCGTCTGGCAGCTCAATCTCATACGCATTCGACCCAATTCGCTTCAAGACTCGAAAGGGTCCAGCACCGCGAGCCTGGAGTTTCTTCACGGCCCCCGAAGTAAACCGTTCAGGTCTGACCCTGATCATGACGTACTCTCCCTCTCGGAACTCACGGGTGCGTCGATGCGCATCAGCTAACTCCTTATAACGTGCGTTGCTAGCCTCTATATGACGACGTACATGCTCATGCAACTATCTAATATGCTCTGCAAAGGACTCAGCTGACTCAGAAACACGGGCCTGGATGGGAGATGGAACCAAGTCTATCGGCTTCCTAGGTCTATGGCCAGTAACAATCTCAAAGGGACTCAGACCTGTAGACCTATTGACCGAGTCATTATATGCAAACTCTGCTAGAGGTAGAACCAAGTCCCAATCCCCGACACGATCACGCACTAAGCACCTAAGAAGATCCCCTAAACTCCTATTGACTACCTCCGTCTGACCATCGGTCTGGGGGTGATAGGCGGTAGAGAACTTCAACTGGGTGCCCATCATGTGCCATAGGGTTTTCCAGAAGTAGCTAGTGAAGCGCACATCCCTATCAGACACTACAGTACGGGGAAGCCCAAACCTGGAGACACAGTGAGTAAAGAACAGACGGGCAACTCTAGTGGCGTCTGAAGTCTTGGAACAGGGAATGAACAAAGCCATCTTAGAGAACCTGTCTACCACCACAAAAATGGAGTCATGCCGACGGAGGGTACGAGGCAAACCTAACACGAAGTCCATGCTAATGTCCTGCCATGGACTGTCCGGGACAGGGAGGGGAGTATAAAGGCCGGTGTTCTGCTTCCTCTGCTTGGCCATAGCGCAAGTGCGGCACTGAGTCACGATGCGAGCAACATCCCTCTTCAAACTAGGCCAATAGAACCTATGCTCAACGGCCTCAATGGTCTTGTTCCGGCCGAAGTGGCCAGCAAGACTCCCTGCATGCGACTCCCAAGTGAGAAAATCACGAACAAACGTCCGTGGGATGCACAACCTGCCACCTCGGAATAAATGACCCTCCTGAAGGACAAAGTCACTATAATCACGGGAGGGACCTGACTGAAGGGCAGCATAGATCGGACCGAAGTCCGGGCAGTCAGCATAAGCCTCCTTCAGCCTCTTCAATCCCACCACCTCTACACTCATGGTGGACAACATCATCACCCGCCGACTCAGTGCATCGGCCACCTTGTTCTCGGCCCCTGCCTTGTGCCTAAGCACAAATGTATACTCCTGAAGGTACTCCACCCACCGACTGTGACGCGCATTCAGCTTCTTCTGGGTATGGAGAAACCTTAAGGCCTCGTGATCAGAAAAGAGCACAAACTCCTTGTGTAGGAGATAGTGCCTCCAGTATCTCAATGCCTGGACGACTGCATAAAACTCCTTATCATACGTGGAATACCGCAGTTTGGCATCGTTCAGCTTCTCGCTGAAAAAGGCAATGGGATGAGACTCCTGACTCAAGACGCCCCCTATACCCACTCCAGAAGCGTCACAGGTGACCTCAAACACCTTAGAAAAATCAGGTAAGGTAAGAACAGGTGCCTGGGTCATGCGCTCCTTGATGCTCTGAAAGGCCGTGGCTGCAGCCTTAGTCCATGTGAATACCCCCTTCCTAATACAATCCGTGATCGGGGCAGTGATGGAACTGAAGCCACGAATGAAGCGACGATAGAACGTCGCCAGGCCATGGAAGCTCCGAACATCGTGGAGGGTGCGGGGCTCGGGCCACTCCTGAATGGCGCGTATCTTCTCCGGATCAGCGGAGACCCCATCGCGAGACACTATGAACCCAAGGAAGGAAACCTGATCGGTCATGAAAGCACACTTCTTCGGGTTGGCGAATAAGCTCTCTCGCCTCAAAACAATGCAGACCTGCCTGAGGTGGTCTAAGTGGTGCTCCCTAGTGCGGCTATAAATAAGGATGTCATCGAAGTAGATGACCAAAAAGACCCCTATCATAGGGCGCAAGACCTGGGTCATCAACCGCATGAATGTACTAGGGGCATTAGATAGCCCAAAAGGCATAACTAACCACTCATACAGACCATCCTTGGTCTTGAATGCAGTTTTCCACTCATCCCCAGGCCTGATCCTAACCTGGTGATAGCCACTTCGAAGATCAATTTTAGAAAAAATAGTGGCTCCCGACATCATATCTAGCAAATCATCCAGTCGGGGAATAGGAAAATGATATTTCACCGTGATCTTATTGATCGCACGGCTATCGATGCACATCCTCCATGTGCCATCTTTCTTCGGGGCTAGCAAAGCGGGGACAGCGCAAGGGCTCTTGCTGTCCCTGAGGGATCCCCTACTCATCAACTCCTCGACCTGCCTCTGCAACTCGGCATGGTCCGCGGGGCTCATCCTATAGTGAGGGAGGTTAGGCAGCGAAGAGCCCGGGACAAGGTCGATCTCATGCTAGATGTCACGCATAGGTGGAAGGCCTCCAGGGAGGTCCTCCGGGAAGATATCAGAAAACTCGCGTAAAATCGCAGCCAACTCGGGGTTTAGCTCACCCTCGGATCTTGGGATGACATCACTCACCTCTCGAACAACAACAGCAAAGAGGGGACTACCACTGGTGAACTCCCTCTCCATCTCACGGGGACTAATCACCATCAACCTCCTAGTGGAAGGCTCTCCTAGGGTGAGGGTAGTGGAGGAGGTAGTGGCTGGCACCAAGGGTGGGGTAGGAGGGTCGGCCTTCCCCTGTCGAGGGGTGTTCGTGGCACTGGGGCCGGCTGGCCCGTGGACGGCAGGATCCCTAGGCTGGGTGGGGTGGAGAGTGATCCTATGGCCACCATGGTCAAAGGTGCAAGTGTTTGACCGGCCATGGAGGGTTGCATCCCTATCGAAGAGCCAAGGCCTACCTAGAATGATACTACCCACCTCCATAGGTAGCACATCGCACCAAATCTCATCATGGTAGGTCTGAAACTGCAATGGCACTAGACATCGAAGCCTGACAGGGATGGAGGTAGAATCTACCCAAGATACTCGATATGGAGCAGGGTGATCCACGGGTGTCAACCCAAGACGAGTAACCGTACCGGTGGATATGGAATTAATGCAGCTCCCACTGTCAATGATCACCTTGCAGGCCTTCCCTCCAAGCCTACAAAAGGTGTGAAAAATGGTGGTACGACGCCAGTCGTCACTCACCAGGGGCTGAGTAAGGATACACCGGACTACCCCTAACTGTGCCTCACCCTGATACTGAGTGCCAGGGACACCGTCCGGCTCTCCCTCAAGCAACTCATCGAAAAACTCCTCCGCTAACTCCTGGTCGGCCTCATAGCTGACTGGCACAAGCTCAGCCGTGGGGTCAGTGGGCGAGGGGTCTGTCACAACAAGCGACTCTTTAGTGGGGCACTTGATCGCATAATGGCCGACTCCACCACACCTATAACAGTTGTTTCGCGCCCCTGTGCTAGGAGATGCTCCACCGGTCATTGGCCCCTTCCCCTTGTCGTCATGACGGGCCGGGGGTGGTGGTAGCTGGGGTCGGGTAGGGAACGCGGGAGGCTGAGGGCGTGAAGTGGGGTAAGGTGGCTGCTGGCGAGGGGGAGGGAGAGTGTCCCTCGGTAGAGGAGGGCGAGGCCTAGGAATAGTGGGGTCCTGGCGAGGGGGTTACGAGGGCCGAGCTGCCGAAAACCGACCATAGGAACTAGGTGCGGTGCGTGGGTCAAACCCCCGCTGACTGGTGGTCCCCTGACGTTGAGTAGGAGTGAACTCCGCCTCAAACTGCTCTAGCTCCATAGCAACCTGATACGCGAGCTCTAAGGTGTTCACATTACGGTGAAATAACTCATACTGGTAATGGGGCCGTAGACCACGATGGAAACGAGAGATGGGCATGGCGCTCTCCTCACTGACTCCACATCGCAAGAAATACTCATCGAACTCTGCGATGTACTCGGACACGGTCCGATCTCCCTGGCTGAGACTCTGCCATCTGTCAATGAGCCTCTGGCGATATGAGGGAGGTAGATACTTGTCTCGGAGTTTGACCTTCATCTCACTCCAAGACTCAACCTGGGGGTCCTGACGCTGAAATAGCAGACTCTCCAGATTCCTCCAATACGTCTGTGCTCGCCCCAGTAACTTCATCTTGGCAAACTTAACTTGCCGGTGGTCAGACATCTCGACCCACTCAAAATACCGGTCCATGCTAGCCTCCCAGTCTAGATAGATCTTCGGGTCCAGGGACCCGTCAAAAGTGGGAGAGTCCGCGCGAACGGTCCTAAGGGCCCGATCGTCCTCATCATCCCTCTGTGGTCGGTGACCACGGTGGCGGCGGCCATTCCCCTCATAATCATTGTCGGATCCGTAATCCTCAAAGTCGGGGGCTCGCGGCCGTCGCTCCTCAGCCCTATATGGGGGGGGGGGGCTGGGCAGCTGCTGCCTGTGGGGCACGATCAACTCTAGGGGGGTCATGACGGGGCACTTCCTCTATCCTCCCTATCCGCCCGATCAGACCCTAGATAGATCGGTCAGAAACCTCAGCGCGGTCCTCTATGGCCTTGAGTCGGCCCTACAGACGGTCGGTCTGGTCCTTAGTGGCTTGTTCAGAACTAGCCAAGCGCTCCATGACTTCGGCCATGAAATCCTCTAGAGAGGGGCCTCCCTGGGTGGTACCACGGGGGTCGCCCATAGTGTCCGGGCGATGGTAGTGGGTGCCACCCCGAGTGGGCATGCAAAGGGACCTAAAGGGGCTAAGGGGGACACACTAGACCTATATGGGTGGACATATGCTAAATGGAATGCAAGACTGAACCCTAGACGTAAACCTATATGCTCTGATACCACTTTGATGCGGGACGGGACCGAAACGGGCTAGGACCTATGAATGCAATGAAGTGCGGCCAGCACTCGCACGCCAAAGGCAAGCCGGGCGGCTGACCTCCGTAGCGTTCCTCCGGGTGGAGGCGTCTCTCAACAAGAAATCCAAGCCCAACGACCGTCCCTATGAGGGAAGCGCGGGGATCTCAGCGGCTAAGGAACCGCCGTGCGCCTATGGGAATCTAGTCCGAGCTCGACGCTCGACTAGGGCCACGGAATGGGTGCTCAACTCTCAATCACGCGGTGAATAACAAGCTAGCTAGGAACCTACACACACTCACGCGGCATGCTAGAAAGTATACTAGTAAAGCAAATGCCAACAAAGGGAGCGTCGCACGTACCTCCACGCCTAGGCGTGGGGAAGAAACCCCGGCCGAGATCGACAACCCCGATACACAAAGCGAACCATAATACAACTCCAACCCAAAAATGCCCACTCCTCGCAGGGAGATAACAGGCTACAACATATGGATTCGGGGCTGTCAATGCACGGGCTGACGGGCGGCACTCGATGAAGGGTTGGCCGCGAGGAGGGTCCGGACGGTGATCGGCAGGTTCGCAGCAATGCGCGACTCGGCGGTGAAAGCTCCCACGACCCGATCCGGTGTCCGATTGAGGCTCCGTCAGCGAGGGCGCGTAGCTAGGTCACGGGAGGAAGCCTCGGCCAAAGGGGGCGCGCAGATTCCGTCCGTGGAAGCCAGGGCCGCACCTGCAAGTTGCGACTGGATTCTGCTCCCAGAACCGCGCGCTCGAGCGGGAAAAATGAGAAGAAGTGGCTCCGAAGGTCGAACGGAGCTCCGCTTGTTGGAGGACGAAGAGGACGCAGAGCAGCAGGTCCCGACCAAAGGAATCGGTTAGATCTGGTCGTGGCTGAGAGCAGCAAACTCTGGAATCCGCAGGTGGTCCTGGCGCCGGGTGGACAGGGCAGACCTGCGCGACCTCACGGGAATGGACGCCACGAGCAGCTCGGACGTCGGAACGAGGCGAGATCAGCGGCGTTGGACAGAGGACGAAGAGAGGTACGACCGATGAAGATCCCACGTCCAAACTCGCAGACTTCCGTCCCGTGGGATTTTTGCAAGGGGGCGAACAGAACCAGGCTCGCAGGGAGAGGGGGTCCTGCACGCGCTCACGAAGAAAATCGCCACGGGTGATGCCGAACTCCGAATGAGGCGAGATCACCTCGCACGCCTCGGCGACTCGTAGAAGGATCACCCAAAAATGGGCTGGTCTCCCAAAGTCGCCAAGAACAGAGGAGGTCGTCGCAGCTCTTGGAGACAAGATCTGGTTGCACTGAACTTGAATCTGTGAAGAGATAGAAGAGAGGGGGAACCTCGGCGTCGCACCGAGGGGATGGGGAGTCACACCCCAGGCTTGCTCCCGTCGCAGGAGCAAGGAGGAACAAGGAGGGGCACAGCCACCTTCAAGGAAAATCAGCAATTTCTTTCATTCATTAATTTCCTCTCCAAAGAAAATACAAAGTTTATATATGGGGAGGGGGAATGCTAGGGTTGAAACCCTAGCCACAAGGGAAAGGAGGAATGCGCAATGGGCTAGGGGGGAAAGGGGGGGGGGTGCGCACCACTTCCTAGAATCTAGGAGTGGATTGGGGATGGGGGCGGCCAAAGGAGGGAGGGGGGTGATTGAATGGGGAAGGAAAAGGGGGGGGCCGCACCCCTCTTCCTAAAATCTAGGAGAGGGGCGGCTGCCACCTTCCAAGAGGAGGGAAAGAGGGGAGGGGGGCGCCCAAACCCTAACCCTAGGGAGGGGGGCGCAAATCTCCAGGTGGGCCAAGCCATGGTTGGGCAGCCATGCCCAATGGGCCAAGGCTTGAACCAAGAAAGTGGCCCAATAACCCCATCTACTACCTAATAAGCATAAAAGACTCAAGTAAAGCCTAATTGGCCCCAATTGGCCTACAAAGGTCCACACAACTAATAAAAGTGTCCACGCAGGGACTAAACCAAGGCCCAACATGGCCTCAAATGAGAAGAAAGATCCTCTAGTAGATGCCGTAGTCGCCTAGCCAAAGAGATGCTGGCGTGCTCCGTGTGCTCTGTCGAGTGATGCGGCGCGTGTCCTCACCAATTCTCCCCGGGTGGGAAGAACTCGACCCCGTCGAGTAAGGGTCACGGTCGCTCAAGTAGCGCTCCAGCAGGTCCGGGTCGATCCTCTCCAGCTCTCCACGTGTGATCCAAGCGTCGTCTGTCGCAGGGCGCCCTCTCCAACGCACTAGGAAGCGTTGGTAGGCTCCGCTCCTGGTCGTGGTCACCTACTCATCCATTATACAATCTATATGCTCGCGTTTCTGTAATGGGGCTGGAAGAGGTGGACGCTCAGAAGGTGTAATACTCTCAACAGGAGGGGAGGGCCCAAAAAGCTCACTGGAAATCACCGCGGGATCCCGATATGCCACCAGATCTGAGACATTGAACGTCGAACAGATCCCATAGTCGTCTGGCAGCTCAATCTCATACGCATTCGACCCAATTCGCTTCAAGACTCGAAAGGGTCCAGCACCGCGGGCCTGGAGTTTCTTCACGGCCCCCGAAGTAAACCGTTCAGGTCTGACCCTGATCATGACATACTCTCCCTCTCGGAACTCACGGGTGCGTCGATGCGCATCAGCTAACTCCTTATAACGTGCGTTGCTGGCCTCTATATGACGACGTACATGCTCATGCAACTGTCTAATATGCTCTGCAACGGACTCAGCTGACTCAGAAACACGGGCCTGGATGGGAGATGGAACCAAGTCTATCGGCTTCCTAGGTCTACGGCCAGTAACAATCTCAAAGGGACTCAGACCTGTAGACCTATTGACCGAGTCATTATATGCAAACTCTGCTAGAGGTAGAACCAAGTCCCAATCCCCGACACGATCACGCACTAAGCACCTAAGAAGATCCCCTAAACTCCTCTTGACTACCTCCGTCTGTCCTTCAGTCTGGGGGTGATAGGCGGTAGAGAACTTCAACTGGGTGCCCATCATGTGACATAGGGTTTTCCAGAAGTAGCTAGTGAAGCGCACATCCCTATCAGACACTATAGTACGGGGAAGCCCAAACCTGGAGACACAATGAGTAAAGAACAGACGGGCAACTCTAGAGGCGTCTGAAGTCTTGGAACAGGGAATGAACAAAGCCATCTTAGAGAACCTGTCTACCACCACAAAAATGGAGTCATGCCGACGGAGGGTACGAGGCAAACCTAACACGAAGTCCATGCTAATGTCCTGCCATGGACTGTCCGGGACAGGGAGGGGAGTATAAAGGCCGGTGTTCTGCTTCCTCTGCTTGGCCATAGCGCAAGTGCGGCACTGAGCCACGATGCGAGCAACATCCCTCTTCAAACTAGGCCAATAGAACCTATGCTCAACGGCCTCAATAGTCTTGTTCCGGCCTGAAGTGGCCAGCAAGACCCCCTGCATGCGACTCCCAAGTGAGAAAATCACGAACAGACGTCCGTGGGATGCACAACCTGCCACCTCGGAATAAATGACCCTCCTGAAGGACAAAGTCACTATAATCACGGGAGGGACTTGACTGAAGGGCAGCATAGATCGGACCGAAGTCCGGGCAGTCAGCATAAGCCTCCTTCAGCCTCTCCAATCCCACCACCTCTACACTCATGGTGGACAACATCATCACCCGCCGACTCAGTGCATCGGCCACCTTGTTCTCGGCCCCTGCCTTGTGCCTAAGCACAAAGGTATACTCCTAAAGGTACTCCACCCACCGACTGTGACGTGCATTCAGCTTCTTCTGGGTATGGAGAAACCTTAAGGCCTCGTGATCAGAAAAGAGCACAAACTTCTGGTGTAGGAGATAGTGCCTCCAGTATAGCAATGCCTGGACGACTGCATAACACTCCTTATCATATGTGGAATACAGCAGTTTGGCATCGTTCAGCTTCTCGCTGAAAAAGGCAATGGGATGAGACTCCTGACTCAAGACGTCCCCTATACCCACTCCAGAAGCGTCACAGGTGACCTCAAACACCTTAGAAAAATCAGGTAAGGTAAGAACAGGTGCCTGGGTCATGCGCTCCTTGATGCTCTGAAAGGCCGTGGCTGCAGCCTTAGTCCATGTGAATACCCCCTTCCTAATACAATCCGTGATCGGGGTAGTGATGGAACTGAAGCCACGAATGAAGCGACGATAGAACGTCGCCAGGCCATGGAAGCTCCGAACATCGTGGAGGGTGCGGGGCTCGGGCCACTCCTGAATGGCGCGTATCTTCTCCGGATCAGCGGAGACCCCATCGCGAGACACTATGAACCCAAGGAAGGAAACCTGATCGGTCATGAAAGCACACTTCTTTGGGTTGGCGAATAAGCTCTCTCGCCTCAAAACAATGTAGACCTGCCTGAGGTGGTCTAAGTGGTGCTCTCTAGTGCGGCTATAAATAAGGATGTCATCGAAGTAGACGACCAAAAAGACCCCTATCATAGGGAGCAAGACCTGGGTCATCAACCGCATGAATGTACTAGGGGCATTAGATAGCCCAAAAGGCATAACTAACCACTCATACAGACCATCCTTGGTCTTGAATGTAGTTTTCCACTCATCCCCAGGCCTGATCCTAACCTGGTGATAGCCACTTCGAAGATCAATTTTAGAAAAAATAGTGGCTCCCGACATCATATCTAGCAAATCATCCAGTCGGGGAATAGGAAAATGATATTTCACCGTGATCTTATTGATCGCATGGCTATCGATGCACATCCTCCATGTGCCATCTTTCTTCGGGGCTAGCAAAGCGGGGACAGCGCAAGGGCTCTTGCTGTCCCTGAGGGATGCCCTACTCATCAACTCCTCGACCTGCCTCTGCAACTCGGCATGGTCCGCGGGGCTCATCCTATAGTGAGTGAGGTTAGGCAACGAAGAGCCCGGGACAAGGTCGATCTCATGCTGGATGTCACGCATAGGTGGAAGGCCTCCAGGGAGGTCCTCCGGGAAGATATCAGAAAACTCGCGTAAAATCACAGCCAACTCGGGGTTTAGCTCACCCTCGGATCCTGGGATGACATCACTCACCTCTCGAACAACAACAGCAAAGAGGGGACTACCACTGGTGAACTCCCTCTCCATCTCACGGGGACTAATCACCATCAACCTCCTAGTGGAAGGCTCTCCTAGGGTGAGGGTAGTGGAGGAGGTAGTGGCTGGCACCAAGGGTGGGGTAGGAGGGTCGGCCTTCCCCTGTCGACGGGTGTTCGTGGCACTGGGGCCGGCTGGCCCGCGGACAGCATGATCCCTAGGCTGGGTGGGGTGGAGAGTGATCCTATGGCCGCCATGGTCAAAGGTGCAAGTGTTTGACCGGCCATGGAGGGTGGCATCCCTATCGAAGAGCCAAGGCCTACCTAGAATGATACTACCCACCTCCATAGGTAGCACATCGCACCAAATCTCATCATGGTAGGTCTGAAACTGCAATGGCACTAGACATCGAAGCCTGACAGGGATGGAGGTAGAATCTACCCAAGATACTCGATATGGAGCAGGGTGATCCACGGGTGTCAACCCAAGACGAGTAACCGTACCGGTTGTGGACGCGTAATTTTATGTTTATTTATTTTTGTTTATTATTTATTAGTTCATTTATTTATTTATTGATTTATTGGCGTGCCAGTCACACGTGTGACGATTTCATTGTGCGCTCGATCTGACTTGGTCAGTCGATTGTGAGTGATCGTGTCTGGACCAGAAGTCCGTCATACCATAAAGGCTATGACGTTAATTACGTCCTTCCAAGGAAGGACAACCCTTGATTAAACGCCAAAATAGGAGGCCTCGAGAGGCAAACATGTATTCATGTGCATAACTTTAAACTTCATACCAGGGCCGGGAAGGCGGGTAAGAGAATAACATCAGCCACAAAAAGAGACTGTAGCGTTGAATCGGGGTTCGAAACAACTAGACTTGGGGGAAAAGGGGAAATGGAGGATATCAATCACGGACAGGCTGAGCCATGACCGTGATGGAGGTTCACGGCATCGATCAACATTTCGACAGCATTTCCCCTTTATCTGGATTATGCCCAGGGGGAAATAGGCTATCACCCACGGAGTGTCGGGGTGAAAGCCGAGAGAAAGAGAGAGGCTGAACCTCCCTACCCATATATAAATGCCATGGGGCAATGTTTGATTTTCCCTTAGGGAAGCCGGCGGAACTCATGCAGTGGCATAGCCCTCCCGAGCTAAAGGGGTTACTCATAAATCCGATGCGGGACGACGGAATGTAAGTGAACGCTCAATGTTGCGCCCTCGCACGCGGATCGACCTGCGCGGTCAGGTCGCGGGGATCGACCTGCCCGATCAGGTCGCGGGGGTCAAGGGGGCAGCGCCCCTTGCGGGGGTTTTCGGGGGCAGCGCCCCCGGAACAAAAATTTGGATTGAAGGATGCCAAGGGTGAGGGTTCTCGGCGGGTTCAACATGGAGTACCCTCGACGCGACGGGGAAGAGGCCGGGAAATAGGCTCTCGGCGCAAGGGCCAAATGGCCAAGGGTGTAGGCCTCTCGGCGCAAGGGCAAAGAGGTAGGTTCCCGGCGCGCAGGGAGATGAGGCCAAGGGACTGAGGTTCTCGGCGCGCAGGGAGGCCAGGAAGGGTTCCCGGCGCGAAGGCAAAAGGGCCATGGGCTGGAGTTCTCGGCGCGCATGGAGAACAGGGGGGTTTCCCGGCGCGAAGGTAGGAAGGCCAGGGGTTCCCGGCACGGGTTTCCCGGCGCGCTAATAAGGTGGCCAGGGGGGGTTCTCGGCGCGGCCAAACGGCTGGGGAGTAGGCCTCCCGGCGCGACGGCAAGCAATCAGGGGGGTTTTCGGCGCGGCCAGGCTGCAAGGGTTAGAATAGTTCTCGGCGCCTGAAGGATGGCGCCGAGAGCTATTCATCTAATTTACTGTACGTGGGGCCGAGAAGTGTGTGGGCGCCGGGATGAGAAACAGAGCTTACGGTACTCTGTTTTTTGGGGTTTTTCAGGTTTCAGAGGTGCAGATCAAGGCAGACAGGCTCTGGAAGGAAACCAAACATCAGGTTTTAATGACTTTGATTTGTGTTTTGAAGAAGGCCAGGTGCCTGGAGGGATTGGCAGGGGGATCATCCGACACAGGGAACTCCTTTCACCACTGTCATGCAAAGTCCCAGGGACGGTCTCAATCTTGTCTCCCATCCTCCTGGGAGAATTTTGGCAGCACTTCCCCCTGCGATTAGCATTTACCAGAGAGTGGTATAGGCTGACATCCACGGAGTGCCGGGATGAAAGCCGAAAAATGAGTGAGCACTAAGGCTCAAGGAGACTATCCATATCTCTGGCATCGGTCACTATCCCCCTTCTCGGAGACTGACGAGACTCATGTAGAGACAGGGTTCGTCAGACCCACGGGGTTGCATGTGAATCCAATTAGGGACCTTAGAATATAGGGGAGGTCAGTCCCCAATTAATTTATCTCCTGGGATACTGTGACGACTCAAGAATGCCTCCGGATAAGTAGACGAAGAGGCCAAAGGGGTGGACCAAGGAGGGGAGCCAGGTTCTCGGCACAGTTGGGAGATCAAGGGGATGGAAGCTCCCGGCGCGGCCAATACTGGGAGGCTCCCGGCGCGGCCAAGGTGTAGAGTTCCCGGCGCGCAGGGGAGGACCAAAATAGTTCTCGGCGCCTGAAGAAGGGCGCCGAGAGCTGTTCATCCAGTTTACTGTGTGCGGGGCCGAGAGGTGTGAGGGCGCCGGGATGAGAACAGAGGTTTACGGCACTCTGTTTCGCGTTTCTTGTTGAATTTCAGAGGGAGTTTTGGGGATTCCAGACCTGCCAGTTGGTTGGATTTGCATGGATATGGGTTTAATTCATCAAGGATGAGCTGGGTTCGAAAGGAATCAATTACAGCAGGGGATCTGAGTCGTCATATGCTATGGATCCTCAGGGATCATTCGCTGGCACCTTTGGTCGCCCAGGGAACCAAGAGATAGCCATCTCTGGCCCCATGGACGACTCTGATGGAACTATTCATACTGGAACGGGACCAGAGACCCTCGGTATCAATCCATCGAAGTAGCTCAGTTACTCCTGTGGAAAAGGGATCTCGAGTAAGCCGTCGGAGTTATTGCCGATATCGGTGGCAGACCTCCCCAGAAGCCAAGAGATGGTCTGTCTCTGGCCCTGGGGCAAGCCTGGAGGAGGGCTTTGTGCAAACGACGATGAACAGCAAGGGACATCGGTGTATCTAGAGCTATATTTATTCTACTGAAGACAATTGAGCCCGAAGACCCATCATAGAATTAGGTGCGCTTCAGTTGAGTTAAAGATGAAAACATGTAAAGGAAAGACATAGCAGCATACAGAGAGATAGCTGGCAGATGTTTCAATCACCCAACGCCCAAACGGGCCACTGGAGCATTTCATATCATTAGATCACCCCAGAACTCACATCAATCACACGGAGGGAATGAGAGAGAGGGAGATGAATAGACATCGGGATATCCCGGTTACATCCAAAATAAAATCGAGATAAACTCGGCAGGATTACATAAAGAAGAAAATAAAATCATGGGGGAGGGCGGAGCATTGACTCCTCTCCCTCCCCGGTTGCCCACCTGGAGCTTCTTCTCTTTCTTTCTCTTCTTCTTTCTTTTCTCAGCGGAGGAGGAGGCTCTCTTTCTCTATGTTGGTCTCTTCCCCTTTCTCTTTTTTTTTTTGGCCGCCGATCCCCCTTTGCTGTTCGAGAGAAAGGGGTTTATATAGAGCCCTGTTCACAGTCATGGCACTCGGCGTGCCTGCAACATTAGTTCCCGGCGCGCCCATTTGAGGTTTCCCGGCCGCTTGCCTTCAGCTTCTCGGCGTCACCTTTTGGGCTTCAGCAAGTGGCTCTCGGCGCATCACCTCTCGGCATGGTTGTTGGCCTCTCGGCACCACACACGGATGGGCCCATTTAGGTCTTTTAGTGTTTCATTCTTCCTATCTTAATAGCTGTTAAAGCCCATTAATTGGTGAGCTAACATGGTTTCATCAGAGTATTTCTGGAGGTTTTCATCGGTCAGTGGACCGCAGTTCTTCATCAGTAATGCCGTCTGAGCGACGACAATACCGGACATCAGCTTGGCCGGGGAGGGCTTCAGCCGGGTGACAGCTTCAGAAATGGACTTTCTGTAATCCTGGCTTTGCAGGAGTTCCTTGGATCTTCATCTGCCGGTACCGGCTTCATCTTTATCTCATATCACATCTGTCAACAAGCCGACATCTGACTTGTCCTGACATGTCATTTGTGGACTCCCGGATGAGGCAGTAGTACAGCTCTCATTGAAATGAGCTGGAAGGTCTCATCAGTCGAGTGACTGCTACTTTATCAGTGCTGCTGTCTGAGTGATATCGGCACCGGTCATCAGCTTGGCCGATAAAGGCTTTAGCCGGGTAAACAGTTGATGAGCTTCATCATTGGCCCTTCACTGCGGGTATGATATGTTTCCACCCTTGTTCATTTTTAAGGTGTCAACACCGGTGGATATGGCATTAATGCAGCTCCCACTGTCAATGATCACCTTGCAGGCCTTCCCTCCAAGCCTACAAAAGGTGTGAAAAATGGTGGTACGACGCCAGTCGTCACTCACCAGGGGCTGAGTAAGGATACACCGGACTACCCCTAACTGTGCCTCGCCCTGATACTGAGTGCCAGGGACACCGTCCTGCTCTCCCTCAAGCAACTCATCGGAAAACTCCTCCGCTAACTCCTGGTCGGCCTCATAGCTGACTGGCACAAGCTCAGCCGTGGGGTCAGTGGGCGAGGGGTCTGTCACAACAAGCGACTCTTTAGTGGGGCACTTGATCGCATAATGGCCGACTCCACCACACCTATAACAGTTGTTTCGCGCCCCTGTGCTAGGAGATGCTCCACCGGTCATTGGCCCCTTCCCCTTGTCGTCATGACGGGCCGGGGTTGGTGGTAGCTGGGGTCGGGTAGGGAACGCGGGAGGCTGAGGGCGTGAAGTGGGGTAAGGTGGCTGCTGGCGAGGGGGAGGGAGAGTGTCCCTCGGTTGGGGAGGGCGAGGCCTAGGAACAGTGGGGTCCTGGCGAGGGGGTTCCGAGGGCCGAGCTACCGGAAACCGACCATAGGAACTAGGTGCGGTGCGTGGGTCGAACCCCCGCTGACTGGTGGTCCCCTGACGTTGAGTAGGAGTGAACTCCGCCTCAAACTGCTCTAGCTCCATAGCAACCTGATACGCGAGCTCTAAGGTGTTCACATTATGGCGAAATAACTCATACTGGTAATGGGGCCGTAGACCACGACAGAAACGAGAGATGGGCATGGCGCTCTCCTCACTGACTCCACATCGCAAGAAATACTCGTCGAACTCTGCGATGTACTCGGACACGGTCCGATCTCCCTGGCTGAGACTCTGCCATCTGTCAATGAGCCTCTGGTGATATGAGGGAGGTAGATACTTGTCTCGGAGTTTGACCTTCATCTCACACCAAGACTCAACCTGGGGGTCCTGACGCTGAAATAGCAGACTCTCCAGATTCCTCCAATACGTCTGTGCTCGCCCCAATAACTTCATCTTGGCAAACTTAACTTGCCGGTGGTCCGACATCTCGACCCACTCAAAATACCGGTCCATGCTAGCCTCCCAGTCTAGATAGATCTTCGGGTCCAGGGACCCATCAAAAGTGGGAGAGTCCGCGCGAATGGTCCTAAGGGCCCGATCATCCTCATCATCCCTCTGTGGTCGGTGACCACGGTGGCGGCGGCCATTCCCCTCATAATCATTGTCGGATCCGTAATCCTCAAAGTCGGGGGCTCGCGGCCATCGCTCCTCAGCCCTATATGGGGGGGGCTGGGCAGCTGCTGCCTGTGGGGCACGATCAACTCTAGGGGGGTCATGACGGGGCACTTCCTCTATCCTCCCTATCCGCCTGATCAGACCCTGGATAGATTGGTCAGAAACCTCAGCGCGGTCCTCTATGGCCTTGAGTCGGCCCTCCAGACGGTCGGTCTGGTCCTTAATGGCTTGTTCAGAACTAGCCAAGCGCTCCATGACTTCGGCCATGAAATCCTCTAGAGAGGGGCCTCCCTGGGTGGTACCACGGGGGTCGCCCATAGTGTCCGGGCGATGGTAGTGGGTGCCACCCCGAGTGGGCATGCAAAGGGACCTAAAGGGGCTAAGGGGGACACACTAGACCTATATGGGTGGACATATGCTAAATGGAATGCAAGACTGAACCCTAGACGCAAACCTATATGCTCTAATACCACTTTGATGCGGGACGGGACCGAAACGGGCTAGGACCTACGAATGCAATGAAGTGCGGCCAGCACTCGCACGCCAAAGGCAAGCCGGGCGGCTGACCTCCGTAGCGTTCCTCCGGGTGGAGGCGTCTCTCAACAAGAAATTCAAGCCCAACGACCGTCCCTATGAGGGAAGCGCGGGGATCTCAGCGGCTAAGGAACCGCCGTGCGCCTATGGGAATCTAGTCCGAGCTCGACGCTCGACTAGGGCCACGGAATGGGTGCTCAACTCTCAATCACGCGGTGAATAACAAGCTAGCTAGGAACCTACACACACTCACGTGGCATGCTAGAAAGTATACTAGTAAAGCAAATGCCAACAAAGGGAGCGTCGCACGTACCTCCACGCCTAGGCGTGGGGAAGAAACCCCGGTCGAGATCGACAACCCCGATACACAAAGCGAACGATAATACAACTCCAACCCAAAAATGCCCACTCCTCGCAGGGAGATAATAGGCTACAACATATGGATTCGGGGCTGTCAATGCACGGGCTGACGGGCGGCACTCGATGAAGGGTTGGCCGCGAGGAGGGTCCGGACGGTGATCGGCAGGTTCACAGCAATGCGCGACTCGGCGGTGAAAGCTCCCACGACCCGATCCGGTGTCCGATTGAGGGTCCGTCAGCGAGGGCGCGTAGCTAGGTCACGGGAGGAAGCCTCGGCCAAAGGGGGCGCGCAGATTCCATCCATGGAAGCCGGGGCCGCACCTGCAAGTTGCGACTGGATTCTGCTCCCAGAACCGCGCGCTCGAGCGGGAAAAATGAGAAGAAGTGGCTCCGAAGGTCGAACGGAGCTCCGCTTGTTGGAGGACGAAGAGGACGCAGAGCAGCAGGTCCCGACCGAAGGAATCGGTTAGATCTGGTCATGGCTGAGAGCAGCAAACTCTGGAATCCGCAGGTGGTCCTGGCGCCGGGTGGACAGGGCAGACCTGCGCGACCTCACGGGAATGGACGCCACGAGTAGCTCGGACGTCGGAACGAGGCGAGATCAGCGGTGTTGGGCAGAGGACGAAGAGAGGTACGACCGGTGAAGATCCCACATCCAAACTAGCAGACGTACGTCCTGTGGGATTTTTGCAAGGCGGCGAACAGAACCAGGCTCGCAGGGAGAGGGGGTCCTGCGCGCGCTCACGAAGAAAATCGCCACGGGTGATGCCGAACTCCGAATGAGGCAAGATCACCTCGCACGCGTCGGTGACTCGTAGAAGGATCACCCAAAAATGGGCTGGTCGCCCAAAGTCGCCAAGAACAGAGGAGGTTGTCACAGCTCTTGCAGATAAGATCTGGTTGCACTGAACTTGAATCTGTGAAGAGATAGAAGAGAGGGGGAACCTCGGCGTCACACCGAGGGGATGGGGAGTCACACCCCAGGCTTGCTCCCATCGCAGGAGCAAGGAGGAACAAGGAGGGGCGCAGCCATCTTCAAGGAAAATCAGTAATTTCTTTCATTCATTAATTTCCTCTCCAAAGAAAATACAAAGTTTATATATGGGGAGGGGGAATGCTAGGGTTGAAACCCTAGCCACAAGGGAAAGGAGGAATGCGCAATGGGCTAGGGGGGAAAGGGGGGGTGCGCACCACTTCCTAGAATCTAGGAGTGGATTGGGGATGGGGGCGGCCAAAGGAGGGAGGGGGGTGAACGAATGGGGAAGGAAAAGGGGGGGGGGCGCACCCCTCTTCCTAAAATCTAGGAGAGGGGCGGCTGCCACCTTCCAAGAGGAGGGAAAGAGGGGAGGGGGGCGCCCAAACCCTAACCCTAGGGAGGGGGGCGCAAATCTCCAGGTGGGCCAAGCCATGGTTGGGCAGCCATGCCCAATGGGCCAAGGCTTGAACCAAGAAAGTGGCCCAATAACCCCATCTACTACCTAATAAGCATAAAAGACTCAAGTAAAGCCTAATTGGCCCCAATTGGCCTACAAAGGTCCACACAACTAATAAAAGTGTCCACGCAGGGACTAAACCAAGGCCCAACATGGCCTCAAATGAGAAGAAAGATCCTCTAGTAGATGCCGTAGTCGCCTAGCCAAAGAGATGCTGGCGTGCTCCGTGTGCTCTGTCGAGTGATGCTGCGCGTGTCCTCACCATACTCTCTCATCGTCCTCGGTCCCCATCTTCCTAGGTAGAAGGGGAGGGTAGTGTGATAGTGCAGAAACTTTGGTCCGAGGTAGCCCGATCTGAAGATGGCACCGGTGTGGATTGTAGATCGCCATGGTAGTATTTTCCACTAGCTGGAGGTCCAGGCCTTGACGCCGTGGTATTCTAAGAAGAGCGCTCCGAAGGATCCTTGGTCACATGATGAATTTTTCCGTTGGCAAGGTGTTGAAGAAGAGGCGCCATTCATCCCGTGTTTTCTTGTCCGCCGTCTTGCATTCAACCTGAGAAGAGAATCCAGATGCCCCTCCAATGAACAAGAGAGGGTGGCTCCCAAAGATCCGGCTAGATGAAGTAATGTCCTCCTTTGATTGGAATTTAATTCTCACTCCCATCCAACACTCAAGGAGTATCATGGAGCCGAACAAGGGTCCTCCTAAGCAAGCCGAGCTGAGTCCTTCATAGAGGTATGAGAGGATCGCTTGAGAGATGGACATTCCCCACAACAACCCACTAATAATGCTGAGATTTTGGGTATCTAAAAGGTGGTCGGTTGTAGTGAAAAGGAAAATTCCACATAAGCAAACCGCCACTGCCTTGGCTATTACTTCGTGTCTCTCCCACTTGTTTTTACAATGAGGCACTGTCCACTGTGCTAAGGGTATCAAGTGTATGTGGTGTGGGCTGATCATGGTCCTCACATCCTTTGGATTATGGATGAAATCACTCAAAATTAAGGACGGGTCGATAGGCTCAATCGTGTAGCAAACTCGGTCTTCATCCCCCACCTTAGTCTTGAGAAGGTCTAGATAGGTTTCTACCTCCTCTAATAGGACTGTTGCTTCGAAGGAAGGGAAGATGAAGATATGTGTTTGTGGATGCCACAACTCTATGAGGGCTGAAATACTAGGCCAATCTAATGTCAATTTCTGGAAATTCTTGCCTAAAACCAAGAGAGGTTGGAGGTGCCATGCTTTGAGAATTGATGTAACCTCTAAAGGGAGTGCCTTTACCATGGGAGCCACCCACTTCAGATTAGAATAGCATCTTGGACCGGGGAGGGGCTAAGAAGAGAAGAAGATCATGAGGAAGAAGATGAAGTGCAGGAATTTCTGAACTTGGTTAGGTCATGGAAGCTTACCACTCTTTGAGCATTGGAGCTTAGGTGCTTGGGAATTGAGGTCAGCCTTTGTAGCTCTCCGTACTCCTTTCTTGCAGCTTTGGGTCCGGCGTTGACTTTCTCCTCCATAGCTATCACCTCGAAGCTTCTCTTCATCTTATTTCCTGCCCTTAGGAGGGGTTTTTCAGCCTTCTAGCAGAGAATTCAGAAAGATACGATTTTGGCTAAGTTTCCAAGTTTTAAAGGTTTGGTTTTGGCTTTAAAGAGATAAGATTTGGATTGGAAGGCTTTATCTTGAGTCTGGGAGGAGTCTAGAACGGATTTGAGGCTTCCTATCTCGGGTTTTGCCCCTTGCAGCTCAATCTGTCTCGGAGCACAATTCATTATCTAACGGTCTGTCGCTAGACCGTTACTTTCCTCTGACAGGCCAGAGATGGGCCGTCACATTTTATGTGGGTGTAATTTGATCAAACCTGTTCTGTCAAGCTTAACGGTCTATCATTAGACCGTTATGTTCTTGTGACGCGTTCTCTCTGAGCCGTTACATTCTCTGCTGATCAGTTTTGGCCTCTGCTTGGTCAATCATTCTCAACGGTCTTGATCATGGTCGTTATCTGCCTCTGACACACTACGCCTGAACCATCACATTTCCTGCATATTTGGTTAAGTCTATACAACTCCTTCATCATCCCAGTCTGCATACATTTATCATGTTGAAGTCTGTACATTCGTTCAAGTCCATGCATTTTTGAAGTCCATACACCGTTGATGAAGTCTGTACATCAGCTTCAAGTCCATACATCAGCTTCAAGTCTGTCCATCAGCTTCAAGTTCATACATCATTTTTGAAGTCTATACATTCTACATCTTCACCCAAGTCTATACATTCCACATCTTCACCCAAGTCTATACATTCTTCACCATCGTTGCCAAGTCTATATATTCCACATCTTAACCCAAGTCTATACATCCCACATTCTTTGAAGTCTATACATCCCATTTGTTGAAGTCTATACGTCACATTCATTGAAGTCTATACCTCCCATTCACTTTGAAGTCCATACATCAGGTGCAAGTCTATACATTCGTTGAAGTCCATACATTTGTTGAAGTCTATACATTCCCTTACCTCCCCCCAAGTGTGTACAGCCTTCATCCAAAGTCTACACGTCGTTCAAGTCTGTACATTCTTCATCCAAGTGTGTAAATTCCCCAAGTCTGTACATTCTTCATCCAAGTGTGTACATTTTCCAAGTCTGTACAGTCTTCGTCCCAAGTCTATACGTCCACACCGCTTCAAGTCTGTACATTCTTAATTCAAGTCTATACATTGCCCAACGTAAGCACAAGCCCCAAGTCTGTACATCCCTTGTCCAAGTCCATACATCCTTGCTGCTGTGTTCATGAAGTCTATACATCATCTGGACGTCTGCACTCGAAGTCTACACATCGCCTTGGCAAGGTCTGTACACACTGACTATAGTCATTACGTTCGTAGTTCAACATTGCTCTGCCATCTCTAACGGTCTAGCATTTGGCCGTTACTTGTATATAACGCACCATCTCTGATCCGTTACTCTTCCTGCTGCTCAGTTCTGCAAAGTTGGGCTCTGTCCTTTCTAACGGCCTCCACCCGATGCGTTACTTGATCCTGACGGTTTGGGTATAGACTGTTACATTGTTTGCTGCTGTGACTTGTGCTATTCCTATCTGCCTCCGTGTAGACCTGGCGGTCCTACAGGCTTCCCATTCCGTTCATCCTGTACATCCACACATTATCTCATCCCCATCGTTCACATTTCATCTCCACGCAATCATCCATTCCTTCACATGCATTCATTTTTCGTCAACTCTTTCACACATCCACAAGCATTTCCTGCATTCTAATCATACTCTCACAATACATTTTCTTGCATTCATTCCCATTCATTTTCACATGATCACCTGTTTGCATACACATCCATTCATTCACATAAAAGTTATAACAAAACACAAAAAAGATTTGCATTTCCATTTTTTTCATCTCCCATATAAGTCATGTACAAGTAATAAGAATAAGAAAACCAAAAAAAATGCATCACTCCAGCTTATCCGCCGGGCCGCCATCATCATCTCCTCCCTCAGGTCTCCTCGCAGGTGGTGCTATGGAGGCACTCTCCTCCTGCTGTCCTCTCTCTGCCCTCTCATTCCTCCGCTGGCCAGAGGAGCTGGCAAGGAAATCCCCTATCGAGCCGCTCGGGGCAACACTCCTCCGTACTCCACTCTGGGAGGCACTCCGCTCTTGTCCCCGGCCTATCATTCTCACCGTCCGCTCCATCGTCCGTAGCTCGATCTTCAGCTCGAAGATCTGACGCCGCGTGTCCCGTGCCTCGATCCGGTAACGATCCAAGTCCGCCGTCCCGGCTCGGAGTCTCTCCACCTCAGCTTGTGACCGAGCTAGCTCTGTCCGGAGTTGCTCCGCCTCCGATCGTCCTCGCTCCATCTCTACCTGGAGACGCTCTGCCTCCGTTCGAGCCAGCCTTGCCTCGGCCACTGCTGTGGCTAGCTCTCTCGCCTGTAGTTCGCGTTGCATATAGTTAGTCACATGAGCATTTCATTTTTCATAAGCATTGGCATGTAAGCATAAGCATTTAATTTGCATAAGCATTTAGCATCTTACCCGCTCCGTGAGGGTGGCCTCTGCCTCCTCGGCCCGAGCAACCGCTCGAGCGAACTCGGCGTCTCGCTCAGCCCTGCCTCCGGCAGGCTGTGAGGATGACGATGGGGCATCCGGTCCCGCTCTTTGGGCTCTCTCGGTCGGCTGCATTTAGAAGTCATGGTCAGTCAATTGCATTTGCATCATTAGCATCATAAAGCATAATTATTTTAAGTCCAAGGTTCTGGGAATCTTACCAGGAGCTCCAAGGCAGTTCGGTACTCGTCCCGCTGCTGGACAGTGGTGTGGAGTAGCCCCTCAAGCTCGGCTATCCTTCCCTCAGGGTCTAGCTGTATTTTTAGAAGCATGTGAGTCAGTGCATATAAAATAAATTTTTTTATAAAAGGCATTCAGAGTTTTGAGTTCCGAATTGCATACCGGTCATCGGGTACCTCGGTACACCCGGTCCCCGTACAGTCGGGCGAAGGCCTTCAAATACGCCTCATCGCTCTCATCCCGCTCTTTCACTGCTATGCCCCGCTTATTCCAGTCATGGACGTACTTTGCTTTCCGGGTGCACCAGTCTATGTCGCTGTTGATTCCCTTCGCTGATTTCCTCGGGTGGTCATCACTGCGGCGTGGGAAGGTCACCTCAGGCTGATGTAGTCCCCGAGTCCTCAGAATCAGCCGATAATGAAGAGGCTCGATGATATGGATGCAATGCAACCATATGTCTCATCCCCGGTACGAAAGGGCTGCCTCCACCCATGGCTGTCCCTCGTAACTCTCGCCTCTGTACGGGGTCCATCTCACCTGAAGCATGTTAATCCATCCATCAGCATGTTAGTCCGGTTATCATCATTTAAGAGGCATATAATTTAAATCATTTAGAAAGCATTTTGAGTTCGGGCTTACCGCCGTATGCGGGAAGGAATCCAAATCGTCTTGGATCGCCCGGGTTAATATGATGATCGACCCTGGGTCCCTCGCGACCATCTGAACTCAGACTTCGGGATGTACAAACTATCAAAGAAAAAGTGGTTACAACCATTTGTAATCTAGAGAAGATATTTCATCTGGTATTCTTTGATTCGATGGAGCACCTGGTTGTTCATTTGCCATACGAGGCTATCGTCGGAGGGCCAGTACAATTTCGATGGATGTATCCATTTGAGAGGTATTTGAGAATTTTCGTTAACTTACATGTCGTCTATGGCCGGTACATATCGTTGCCATCTGACTTGTTGTTGTAGGTGCATGCATGAATTAAAAATGAAAGTTAGCAACAAGGCACAGGTGGAGGGTTCGATTGCTGAGGCATACATTCTTGAAGAAATTTTGAACTTCTGTTCTATGTACTTTGAGCCAGAGATTCAAACTCGTCGTACTCGACCTCCACGTAATGATGATGGGGGAGTGAATGAATCGTCTGATCGACTCTCTATATTTAAACATCCTGGACGTGCGTTCGGACGTTGCCTGACTCGCACGCTCGAAGATAGAGAGTTGCACGCTGTTGAGATATATATTCTTCTGAATTGCCTCGAGATTGAACCTTATGTTGAGTAAGTTCTTAACTCACATTTCCAGCAAGTCCATAAGTTGTTCATCCTTCTTCTGCAGTTCATTTAAAGTAGTAGTGTATTTATATTGCAGGCAATTTGATTTAGAATTAACTGAACAATGTCCAAATATCTAGGACGTGGAGATTGAAAAAGAACGTGAGAAGTTTTTTGCCAAATGACTGAGAAACCGAGTTAGTGTCATCGTTGAATATATATGTTTGTATTTATGTATGTTGAGGTAATTGTTATTATTTTAACTACTCTAATTTGAATATAGGTTGAACAAGGTCTCATTACTGATCAAAGAGTACAACAGATAGGTTATGGCCCCTCGAACGTTGCACGTGCCTATCCAGGATATATTGTGAATGGATACATATTTCATACAAGGGATTATGGACGAGGTAAGTCTACGATGAATAGTGGCGTATCTGTTAAGGGAAGTTTATACAATGAACTTGAATTGGACTACTATGATATTCTTGAAGAAGTCTTAGAACTTCAATATTTGGGACAAGACAATCATGTATACATATTTAAATGTCAATGGTTTGATCCTAGTTCTGTTTGACGTGCCGATAATTATGGGATTATCGATGTCAAACATAGGTCTAAACTTAAGACCTATGAACCGTTCATTTTAGCCGCACAAGCCCAGCAAGTGTATTATTCAAGCTATCCATCATCCAAGAATAGAGATTGGTGGGCAGTTTACAGGGTTAATTCAAAACTCTTTCCCATAAGTGAAGATGTCTCAGAGGTTGCTAGTGCTGAATATTATCAATCATATGAAGTTGGCGTTGTCGGTTCCTCGAGGTTTAATTTGGACGAATCTGATGAGCCACTGTCATTATGTACGCGAGATGAAGTGGAAGAAGTTGATCCGATGGAGCTAAATGTTGATGTTAGAGGGGAGGAAGAATCAGATGAAGAGGAAGAGTTTGAATCTGATGAGGGTACTATGGATGACGAAGATGATGATGAGTTAGATATATCATCAACATGAGGGAGGCACGTTTTGATAATTTAGTTAGATATCCTTACCTTTTTGCATAATTTTTAATAAATAGAGAGTCTAGCCTTATGCAATTGAGGATTAATATGCATTAATTATTTTGTTAGTAATAAAGAAATGGTCCGAGGAGGTCATATTGGGAGTGGGAGGAGACAGGGCAGTGATAAGGGCTCTACTCCCTCATGTTTGGCGTCTTCTTCGGGCACATGTATATCTATTAAAAAAGTTAGCTATATAAATGTTTACATCATTTACTAGCTTAAAAGATTATTTTTAGGTTCAAGTGTCGGCTCGTTGCCTGTTGTGCAGACGCCACTCCCACCACCTCCCGCTGCAGGTATGCATATTTTAATTTTAAGTTCCCAATATTTATTTTACTTATGAAAATTAATTCTTGCAGGTCTCAGTGGCGTCCCACCTGTTGTGCAGAGGTCACTCCCACCACCTCCCGCTGCAGGTATGTATATTTTAATTTAAAGTTCTTAATATTTGTTTTACTTATGAAAATTAATTCTTACAGGTCTCAGTGGCGTCCCACATGTTGTGCAGACGCCACCCCCACCATCTCCCGCTGCAGGTATGTATATTTTAATTTAAAGTTCCCATTATTTATTTTACTTATGAAAAATAATTCTTGCAGGTCTCAGTGGCGTCCCACCTATTGCAGCCCACCACCTCCTACTGCAGGTATGTATATTTTCATTTAAAGTTCCTAATATTTATTTTACTTATGAAAATTAAATCTTGCAGGTCTCAGTGGCGTCCTACATGTTGTGCAAACGCCACCCCCACCATCTCCCGCTGTAGGTATGTATATTTTAATTTAAAGTTCCCAATATTTATTTTACTTATGAAAATTAATTCTTGCAGCTCTCAGTGGCGTCCCACCTGTTGTGCAGACGCCACCTCTACCACCTCCCACTGCAGGTATGCATATTTTAATTTAAAGTTCCCAATATTTGTTTTACTTGTGAAAATCTATTTTTACAGGTCTCAGTGGCGTCCCACCACCTCCCACTTGTACAGGGCACACCCCCACCACTCAGCCACTTGACGATGCCGGCAGTCGTCACGAGGGAGGCACGGCCCATGATGGACGTCGCCCTGTTGGATCTCTGGGTAAATCTATAAGGTTATATTACATTCATTATTTAATTAGGCTTCAACTGTCTAATATGAATATTTTGACATTTACAATTGCAGTAAGAAATTTGAACCCCACACAGCTGTCCATCATTCTACCGAACTCATGTTGGCACATGTGCCCGGGTCAGCATCCACTTTCAGAGAATTTCCGATGGCCATCCGCGATTCATTGTACAACATGTTCTTAGTAAGTAATTACGTCATTTAATTCAAGTATTTTTCAAACTCAATTCACAACAGTATACTAAGTGTGAAACTTAATTGATTTACAGCAGTCTTTTCAATTCACGTGTGGACATGACGCGGCGAGATGTCATCGTGCCTGGGAGTCTACTATGCAGCCAAGTTACAAGAGGAAAATACATGAGGCCCAAGCACACGCTAAAAAATTGAGTGGTGGGAGTGAAGACCGATGTCTGTGGAAGGCGCACCACCCTCTATGGATGAGGCAGGAGGATTGAGAGATATCTTGTGGCCATTTTGCCGACCCCAAGTGGATAGAAAACTCCGAAAAAGCCAAAGCAAACAGGGCGTCAAAACCATGCGCAAATGTGCATACGAGTGGGTCCATCTCTTACATGGCTCATAAACAAAAAATGGTAAGTAATGTTTCAATTTATCTTCTTACAATTTATTAAAATATTTGACATTTTTTTACTATAAATTATATAACAGGCTGTGGAGCTTAATTGACCTCCGCCGTTCCTCGAGGTGTTCGACAGAACACACAAAAAGAAGGGGACAGATCAATTTGTAAGTGAGACAGCTAAGTCAGTAGCGGTAAGTTTATCTACATATGCAACTTCTACCGTTCATTTAAATTGGCATGAAATTCATATGAAATTGACTAGTTATTTTATTTAATTTGTAGGAAACATATAGCAAAGCAGTGACAGAGAAGTAGAGGGAGGGAGACACGTAGCAGCCGGAGTTGGATCCAGTGGAGTGGGTGGCAGCAACTGGCGCACCGAAGAAATGCCGACTATATGGTTTTGGGGATAGCCTGGACGCTAGCGTGGTGATATCATCGTGTGCGAGTTCTAGGTCTGCCCAAACCAGTAGCAGTGCCTTCACTATACCTCCACCTGCCCCCAGCGCTTCTGCCAGCGACATGATGGACATGGTCCGATCGCAGATTTCTGATTTGCAGCGGCAGCAGCAGCAGTTCCAACAGGAGATCTCTAGCCAGCAGACAATCATTTTGCAGGCAATCAGTGGCCTCCTCTCCCAGGCGGGAATGGTCCCTCGTCGATCCACTACCACCACAGCACAGGCCGCACAAGTGAGTGTTTACTATGCTTTTATTTTGATGGAATTACTCAATTATGTTCATTAGAAATTTTAAAACTCCCTAGTTTTCAAAACTCACTTAGTTTAGAAGAATTGAGAAAATCCGGGGTTCGGGGGTCCTAAATGTAAAATACTTCAGATATGTTTCTACTGGCTCAACCAATTTAAGCAGTGATCTCCTGAGGTTCTGAATTCTCCCTGCAACCCAGGATTGTTAAGACATGAAGAGATATAAAAGCCATATAAGAGCCATGGTTCAGACCATCTTCAATCATACTCTAGAACAGACTGAAGAGATATGCAGTTATGCACTATGTCACCCAGATGTCAAACATAAATTTCCTAACCCCTTGTCATAAAAACTTAGTTGCATGTTGAGCCATTGAGGAATAGAAAGAAAGTTGAGAAGAAGAAAATGATATTAATGGGATCTAGGAAGAATAAATAAAATGTTTCTGAAAATGGAACATCTCCTGACTATTGATTTCTTGATAGATCAGCTTGATCTGGTGCCGCTGATTTCTTAACTAGCTGATTGGCCTTGCTGGCTATTGATTGTTCATCCGGAGGTCTAAAAGAGTTACCTTTGAACCACGCATCAATAAGCCCCGTGGCCGAGAGAAAACCCCACCATAGAACCCAGGAATCAAAAAGACACACCGATCCATCCGCTTACATGAAGCATATACAAAGGTCAGATAATAAGAAAGTGACTTGTCAGAACTGACAGAATCCAAATCGGATACCCGGTTTGGCCCCAGCGATCAAAAGTGTATTTTCTAAATACACTTAGTTTAAATTTTTCCCAAGTCGGGTCCGGGGGTCTAAAATCTGAAATACAGGTCGGATTGGCGTGTCAATTATTCCTGCTGTTCCTGGGAGATGAAAGTGACTTGTCAGAACTGACAGAATCTAAATCGGATACCCGGTTTGACCCCAGTGCTCAAAAGTGCATTTTCTAAATACACTTACTTTAAATTTCTCCCAAGTCGGGTCCGGGAGTCTAGAATCTAAAATACCAGTCGGATCGGCGTGCCGATTGTTCCAAAAAACTTGGGAGATAAAAGTGACTTGTCAGAACTGACGGAATCCAAATCGGATACCCAGTTTGGCCCCAGCGATCAAAAGTGTATTTTCTAAATACACTTAGTTTAAATTTCTCCCAAGTCGGGTCCGGGGGTCTAAAATTTGAAATACTGGTCGGATCGGCATGCCGGTTATTCCAACATGAACTGGGAGATGAAAGTGACTTGTCAGAACTGACGGAATCCAAATTGGATACCCGGTTTGGCCCCAGCGCTCAAAAGTGCATTTTCTAAATACACTTACTTTAAATTTCTCCCAAGTCGGGTTCGGGAGTCTAGAATCTGAAATACCGATCGGATCGGCGTGCCGATTGTTCCAACATGACCTGGGAGATAAAAGTGACTTGTTAGAACTGACAGAATCTAAATCGGATACCCTGTTTGGGCCCAGAGCTCAAAAGTGTATTTTCTAAATACATTTAGTTTAAATTTCTCCCAAGTCGGGTCTGGGGGTCTAAAATATGAAATACTGGTCGGATCGGCGTGTCGATTCCAACACAACCTGAGAGATGAAAGTGACTTGTCAGAACTGACGGAATCCAAATTGGATACCCGGTTTGGCCCCAGCGCTCAAAAGTGCATTTTCTAAATACACTTACTTTAAATTTCTCCCATGTCGGGTCCGAGAGTCTAGAATATGAAATACTGGTCGGATCGACGTGCCAATCGTTTCAACATGACCTGGGAGATAAAAGTGACTTGTCAGAACTGACGGAATCCAAATAGGATACCTGGTTTGGCCCCAGCGATCAAAAGTGTATTTTCTAAATACACTTAGTTTAAATTTCTCCCAAGTCGGGTCCAGAGGTCTAAAATCTGAAATACAGGTCGGATCGACGTGCCGATCGTTCCTGCTGTTCCTGGGAGATGTGACTTGTCAGAACTGACGAAATCTAAATCGGATACTCGGTTTGGCCCAGTGCTCAAAAGTGCATTTTCTAAATACACTTGGTTTAAATTTCTCCCATATCGGGTCCAGGGGATCTAAAATCTGAAATACCGGTCGGATCGGCGTGCCGATTATTCCAACACGACCTGGGAGATAAAAGTGACTTGTCAGAACTGACGAAATCCAAATCGGATACCCGGTTTGGCCCCAGCGCTCAAAAGTGGATTTTCTAAATACAGTTAGTTTAAATTTCTCCCAAGTCGGGTCCGGGGGTCTAAAATCTGAAATACTGGTCGGATCGGCATGTCGGTCGTTTCAACATGACTTTGGAGATGAAAGTGACTTGTCAGAACTGACGGAATCCAAATTGGATACCCGGTTTGGCCCCAGCGCTCAAAAGTGTATTTTCTAAATACACTTACTTTAAATTTCTCCCAAGTCGGGTCCGAAGATCTAAAATCTGAAATACAGGTCGGATCGGTGTGCCAATCATTCCTGCTGTTCCTGGGAGATGAAAGTGACATGTCAGAACTGACGGAATCCAAATCGGATACCCGGTTTGGCCCCAGCGCTTAAAAGTGTATTTTCCAAATACACTTAGTTTAAATTTCTCCCAAGTCAGGTCCGGAGGTCTAAAATCTGAAATACCAGTCGGATTGACGTGCCGATCATTCCAACACGACCTGGGAGTTGAAAGTGACTTGTCAGAACTGACGGAATCCAAATCGGATACGCGTTTTGGCCCCAACGCTCAAATGTGTATTTTCTGAATACACTTAGTTTACATTTCCCCCAAGTCGGGTCCGGGGGTCTAAAATCTGAAATACCGGTCGGATCGGCGTGCCGATCGTTCCAACACGACCTGGGAGATGAAAGTGACTTGTCAGAACTGACGGAATCCAAATCGGCACGGTTTGAGCTCGGCGCTCATAATTGCATTCTCCAAATGTAATTACTTTAAAATACTGATGATAGCTAGGTTAGTTGGTCTATAAAATCTATGCAGTTATCAATTTGATATGTTTGATTTCAATTTATGCTAATTTATCTTCGTACTAATTTTTTTATCTAAGTTATTATTTTTTTAATGTAGGAGGATCCTTCTGCGGGCGGCGATAGAGGAGATGAGCAGGGCAGGGAGGAGGATATGGATGATGTGCCGGATATTTCTTGAGTTTATTGTGTTTTATTTTCTATACGTTGATGATCAGCATGCTGTTGTGTTTTTTTTTTCGGTGGTGATTTCATCAGTATGGTGTTGAGTTTTTTTTTCCGATGGTGATTTGATCAGCATGATGTTGAGTTTTTATTTTCGGAGGTGTTTATTTGATCAGCAGGGTGTTGAGTTTTTATTTTCAGTGGTATTTATTTGATCAGTAAGATGTTTAGTTTTTATTTTCGGTGGAGTTTATTTTGATTAGCAGGGTGTAGTTTTTTTTTTCGGTGTATGTTTTACAGGTTATATAATAATAATTTTATGTTTTTTTAAAAAATGAATAATGATATTTCAGACGGATTTTCAGACGGATCCATCTGAAATTTCAAACGGTATTTGAGACGGAATTTTAACCGTCTGAACTAATCACGGATAAACGATATTCACATAAATATTATTCTGTCTGAATTTCAGACTCTAATTCTCACCGTAATTGGCACGGAATTTTGAGACGGCATTTCACACGGTAAACATTCCGTCTGAAATTTCAGACTCCTTTTCTGACCGTTATTGAGACGGAAAAGTGAGACGGTATTTCACACGGTACTTATTTCATCTGAAATTTCAGACGGAAATATATTCAGACGGAATTAGTGACGGAATATATCTCGTATGAAATTTCAGACGGAATATGCGACTGAACGCATATCTGTCCGAAAAATGTACTTCCAGACGGAAATACTGATGAAAAATAATTAGTCTAAAATTTTAGACCGCATTTTTGACGGAAAATTAAACTGTCTGAAATTTCTGACTTAGAATATGTGACGGCCGTGTTCCGTCTGAAATCCGTCTGAAATCTGTTACAAAAGAGTTTTCTGACAGATTTTCAGACGGATTTCAGATGGAAGTCGGCCGTCTGAAATATCGCTTTTTCTGGTTGTGTATGCTGGGTGTAAGTTGGATAGAAAAAGTACTAGTGGACATTGTGAATTTCTAGGTGGGTGTTTAGTCTCTTGGGGTTCCAAGAAGCAACATTTTGTCGCCCTCTCTATTGCAGAGGCTGAGTATGTAACTGCAGGGAGTTGTGGTACACAAGTCATTTGGATCAAACACCAACTTCAGGACTATCAAGTAGACCTAGGGTGTACACCTATTTTCTGTGACAATACTAGTGCCATTAATCTTGCCAAGAATCTTGTATTGCATTCTCGAACCGAACACATAGAAATAAGACATCATTTTATTAGAGATGAGGTTTTCCAAGGAACATTTGAATTAATCCATGTAGACACTGCAAACCAAATAGCTGACATCTTCACTAAGCCACTGGATAATGAAAAATTCACTTCCTTGAGAAGAGAGTTAGGCATTTTTAAATCTTAGCTTCATGAATAAAGTGCCCTCATGTTTTTGACTTACACTTACACTCTCTTGAATCAAATGCATTGCTTCCATGAATAAAATCTTTTTTTAAGCTCTTAACCACTCAGCATGAGTATATCTGCTTACCATGTCATAATGTGAGGGGGAGTTGTCTCTGAGAAGGAGTGTTTGCTCTCATAAAGTGTTGCATTCAGTAAGGGGCAGCGGATTAGCATGTGAAGGTTGACTGATTCAGAAGCACTTGGGAGATGTATGTTGCTATTGTTTCTTATGAAAGACTAAATACAGTTCATTCACAGCAAGTAGAATCCCATGCGTGTCTTAAATTCTTAAGTCTAAACCACTAAAGCTCAGCCAGAATCTTTTATCTCGTAACTTAGCAAAGACTTGGATAAGGTGTTTGAAGTATATCTCCTTACACATTTCATGATCATGGAATAAGTTAAACTAATATGTCATGAACTCTGCTAAAAAATTGAAACATAAACCTCAAGGATCTCATTCCTTAAGAATCAGTGTTTCTGGTAGGTATTGGTTTCAAACACTTCATATCAAAAAAAAATTCAAGGGATAAAAACAAAATAAAAATTTACTTGCTTAGAGCAATGGTCTGATCACTGAGAAACTGAGTGTTTCATCAAAGAGAAATGAAAACTTTCCTTAGTCATGAGGTGTCAGATTATCTCTGTTAAGAAGTAAATTTTTTTGCTAATGACAGAGCAATGGTAATTAATTGGTCAGTAACTGGGGAGTATGGCCTCTGATCAAGGTGTCTCCTCACGTAAAAAGTCACAATTACTAACTCTGTTCTCTAAAAAGAGAGGTGATACAGTTTTCACATTGAGTAACTGGTGTTGGGTCCCGTAGTGCAGGAACACGGATCTAGAGGGGGGGTGAATAGATCTTTCTACTAAAAACTATGTCCAATTAAAAACGTAACACACAGCGGAATTTACAAGATTGATAAGATTGAGGAATTTAATCTAAACAGGTTTAAACTAATTCACTCAATCTCACCGAGCTCACACGATTGCATAAACAAATAAGATAGTGAAGCACACAATCACAAAGATCAAACCACAAGACACAGAGATTTTTAAGGTGGTTCGGGACCACGACAGGCTCCCTACGTCCACCCTTTACCAAACCGGTGAGGCTTCACTGCTATAAAAATAACCCGGGGATAAATCCCCCCACACACACGGAGCCAGGCTCCAACACACACATGTAGGGCAAAGCCTACACAACCACACGGGAGTAAACTCCCAACCACACACGGGGAACACACCCCAAAATACGTCCAAGCACATACGCGGATATGCTCCGCACAAATCAACGCACACACGTCAACACACACACTCGGAGAACCCTTTCTCCGAACAACCACACAAAGTATTCTTACAGAAGTATATGAAACGAAGATAAATATATGCTATGACCTCCCAAAACAAATTCTATAGATGGAAACTAGAAAGATGCATAAATTATAAAGCTCCCCCTTCTTCAACAAAATCTAGTTCTCCTTGACTCGTTGATGGATGTTCACGATTTCAACATCATCTTATTCCTCTCCTCGAGGCGCTCCTCTTTTCCTTCTTTCACGAGCTCCAGATCCTCACGGTGGTAGATCATATCCTCCTTGCAAGAGCTCCACCACGTTTTCCCTCTTTTCTTCACCTATACGAAAGAATATATGAGCATTAGAATTGTTGTATCACAAAAATCGCAGCTCATATATATATGCAAGAGAGAGTGGACAAAAGACATATAAAGTCCTCCAAAAATGTCTTAAAGTAGATTTTCAAGCTCTATCAACAAAGATTTTGAGAAATCAGAATGAGGAAGATTTTTCAGTGATTAGAGCTCCCCTCTATCTCTCCTTCAAACGTATTTGAATGCTTCTGGAGTATGAAAACCGTTCTTGAAGAAAGATGATCGATTCTTGCAAGGACGATGGTTGTATCTTGATTTTTCACGCAGCTTCCAATAGATGGTCGTTTGGAGACTTGGAAGGTGCCTTCTTCCTTTCACTTTCACGCCCAAAACATTGTGGAAGAAGCCCTGGAGCTGCAGCAGCGTCCCTGCACTCACAATGGTTAGAACCAGAGAAATTATTTCAGATCTCACCTTCTTCATCTAGGTTTTTGACCCAATAAGAAGTATATATGAGTTTGGGACGGTCAAGAGACAGCTTAGGGACCAGATCCACAAATTAGGGAGTGATTTGAGGGCTCTTTGACTGGGTTTGATGGACTTTCGGAGCGAGGACATGAAAGTCATCTTTCACGGCTCTGCATAGGTGTCGACACCTGGTGTCGACACCTTGTGCATTCAAGTTCACAAAAACCCCAAACAGAAAGTCTGGACACTGGGTGTCGACACTTGGTGTTCTGGCTTGTTGCCAAAACCTGTTCCAGGTAGGTGTCGACACCTGGTGTCGACACCTCCTGGACATGTTTCTGGAATTGTGTCCTGGAGTAAGATGTCAACACCAGGTGTCGACTCTTGCTCTGTCAGAAAGCTCAAAGACCCATTATGCTAAGAATGAAAGCTCCAACTCCACCATAGATTATGGCATTATTAAATGGGGTTGTGAGGAGTTCTTCCAACCTGTAAAGCACCAGATACAAGTCAGTTTGCTTCAACATAGAGCTTACAAATCAACCCATTACAATTCACTTTCTTTAATAGATTCATGATGACTTGTGAAATTATTATCAAGTGGGATCTTATCCAAGATTGTTTCCATTGCCCATTCAAGAAGAAAATGATGAGATATATTACATAACAAAAACATATCAATATTTACCTCATCATTTTACCTGAATTCAACAGTGATCCTCAATTTCTTGTTTATTGGTTGAGTCGTCCATACACAGAGTCATGAAGTTCCAAATATCATTCACCATTACATGATAGAATAAATTTGAAATTTAAAGAGTAAGGAGCAAAGCCACGCAAAACAATATTGAGTCACATTGCATTTCATCATCATCAAATCTCATCAATCCATACATCATTACATTGGGGGCAAATAATGGTATTTGCATCTCAATCATTCATTTAGCATTACCGAAGTACACATGCATAACATGAGGCTCAATATGACATTTATCCAACCATATTTTTCACAAAAGCTTTCTCATTGAGTGCAAAGCAATCATTGAGTGCAAAGCAATCTCACGAAGTGTATATGCAATGTATATGCAATGTGCTAACATCAAAGCACATATGAGCCTTATAGAGTCACAAATGCATTCACATGATTGATATCACAATAACAACATTTTGTAATCATCAAAATCACATACACAATAATCTCCCCCATTTTGATGATGACAAAATGTTATGCGATAACACACTCTCTCTCCCCCTTTGACATAATCAGAAATGGGGATCATGCAGAATGCAAGTAAGATGATCAAGTATGATTGATCTCCAAGCACATATATATATAGACATGTAATATTGCTCCCCCATTTTATTTAGAGTAAAGGGATATGTGTACGAAAAGTGTAGACGAGTCATTAAGATCAGAGTGCTCATGATTACACCAAGAGGAGTGTGCAGATAGATAGGAGAAGACGTACAGCAGGTCATGCAGTTAATCAAAATTTCAGAATACATATCAAATCAAATTTCTATGTGTAAGTGAGTAACATGAGAATGAATACTAGCCATATGGATAACCAGATTTTCAATTAAACACAATAACAATTGCACAGACTGCATTTCAATCTAGAGAACAGCGTATTGGAGGCTTCGCTCTGCCTCAATCAAATTTATCATCAGAAATTTTCACACTAACAATCTGAATTTTTCTAAGAATGATCAGGTTCAAATAATTCCTTTTTACGCGAGGAGACACATGGAGCTCATGCCAGAATCCCCGGTTACTCAGAATACTGAACCATATCACTTCATTTTGAACAGAGGTACTTTAGTCAAAACTTTTCAGAAATGAACCACATCACGTCTCAGGTGACATGTGCCGAATTTACTCAATGAGACTAAGCATTGCTCTGCCTTTCATTTCATCCATTTTTTTTGTATGCGGAGGCAGGCAGCTTTTTCCTCAACTGTCTCTTTATCATTCATGCAGTAAGTTGAATTATTTTAGAGTGTTGAAATAAAATTCTTATATCCTTATGAATAACACTCAATTTCACATTATAGTGTATGAAGTGTGCGAATTTGATTTAACATGTATGGAGAAAATTTAACTTAAAACAAGATAGTGCAGCTCCCCCTATGTAAATGCAATAAGCATGAAATGCTCCCCCTGAGAGTTTGACATGAAGCACACTTGTTAAGACTCAGATGCAACATTATTTATCAATGGAGTATTCGATCTTAGAAGTTTCAAGGAAGGGGTTTTAGCATATATTAGCATGCAAGCATACAATGGAGATATGTAAATATGCAGTGCAGAATGCAAAGATATGCAATTTCAGTTCTTGAAATGTTACCCCCAAAGATATGATACCATTGTTGGAAGTATTCATTTTGACATTTATGTAACATGAAATGTTCAAAATGATGCATTTCAAAATATGCACTATATGTATGCTGAAAATGCCAACTATGTAATAAGACACACGATGAGCTTCATCTCCCAAAAGCACTATGTGAATGATATGCCGAAAATGATATGTATATAACAATGTGATGCAAGATTTCGGATTTCACATGACAACTCTATATGCATCTAATGCAACTAATGCATGACATACATTTTTTTAATTGTGAGAACAAAATTTTATTTTGAAAAGAGAATTCAAAAAATTCATTCAAAGCATCAAAATCATCACATGTGAACTTTTCCTTGAAAATATTTTTACTTTTATCCAAAAAGATGAGTAGCACATTGGTAAAGACCACGGAACATTGATCAAATTCAGTCCTCAAAATGTTCAGCCACAGAATAACATCATCATGCTAAGAGAATGGAAAAACATCAATCTCAAAATTTTCAGCTTGCAAGACTCCCCCTTATTTAATGCATGATTTCAAAAAATTCATTTAAGTTTGATGCCATATGCATAGATGATTCATGGTACCAGGCGGAGGTATATTCTCACGCATGGTGATAGCTTTCAGACAAGCTTGACCTGCCCTTTCACATGTCACCATTTTTATACCATGTAGTCATTGAAATGATGATCGTAAAAATACAATGCATTCCCATATGACATCGGGGGTTTAGCTAACACATGAGCATTGAATAACTGTTTCAAATTCATCTAGAACCAAACATTCAATTTTCTGAATTCTGGTACGTGGTCGAGATTTTGGTCCGAAGGCCTAGCTCTCGCAAAGAGATGCCTTTCTGATAGGTCAAACCTACCATTGCGACAATACATTTTAATATACCAGAAATTTCAGTTAGTTTTACACATACATAAGCAATTCCACTTTAAAAAAAGCATTCAATGGAAACACTCTCATGTATACTTCTTAGATCCTTCAATTCTTTTCAGCCAAGCATTCATTTTCACATAGTCAAAAACAACCAAAGGGTATTCAAAATTTCAAATTCACTGTCTGTCAAGAGATGGCACTGGCATCAAGCCCATAGAACTTTAGCCAAACAATTTATTTTCTCACCTTTGCATTGAGTTACCTTTATTGGCATCCTCAAATTCTTCACTTTATTCCGCTTGCTGTAATCTTCATCAACAAGCTCCAAATCTCAATGGAAGTAGGTCAAATCTGACGTTGAAATCCTCTTGAGCTCCTTTCTTTCTCTCCTGCAAGAAATATAATGATATTATCCAAAAGAGTTCCCTTGAAACCCTAAATTCGCATCTTATAAATATCAGTATATAAGGATATGACAAGATCAAGAACCCCATGCCAGAACCCTTCCAAAACTCCTTTCGAGTATGAAGAGAAACCCTAAGGGTAATGGGGTAAGAGCTCAAACCAATCGGACCTCAAGATGGGCATTTTGAAACCCAAAACGTAGACCCGTTCTGGATCTGCCAGACCAGGTGTCGACACTTGGTGTCGACACCAACTTCAGCAGGTTCTGCCTTTTAACAAAAATTCACACCCAGTGTGTAAGTGTCGACACCTGGTGTCGACACCAACTGATGAATATGCAAAATTGCCTAAGACAGTTAATCTGAGCCCAGAAATGCTATACATGAATTAAACTCAATCTAGGCACATGGAGATACATTCAAACATTGAATTCTTACCATGATTTCAAGGGTTGATGGTCATAATCAAACCTGCACTGTAAAGAGCTCAATTCATGTCAATATTAAGCCAATGCATATGAAGAAACTAACTTCAAGACTTTTCATCACATATGACTCTCTCTCTCTCAACCTGCAGTATCATAAACTCAATTTCATAACAATCTCAATTCAATACAAATGAGAAAGCCAATTTCATTGCTTTTCTTCCACAAGATAATCTCCTATGAGCTACAAGTATGTATGATGAGTTGCAGCTATCAATGCAAGTGATTCAGAACATTTCTAAAGTTCACATTCAAGTTTGATTCACTCAAACTGACATGAGTTCAAAGTTCAGTTCAGAAATTTCAAGTTTAGCCCAATAGTGTAAAGAGTCAAGTCTATGCATATAAAGCACAAGTCTAAACACATGAAGAACCTAGGTCTGTCCATGTGTAGCACAGGTCAATGCACATAAAGGACCAAGTCTAAGCACATGTGTAGACAAGGTTGACGCACATAAAACACATAAGACTGCCTCTTCAAACCTGCATATTAGAGACTTAAATTCCAGCAGTATGAACTAAGAATTCACACAATCAAGGTGCGCAAAGCATGAACAACCAACTTACAAATCAATATCAACTCATGGACTCAAGCTTTTCAACCTTGTAAAGCCACCTGCAAAACAAGATGTCAACATACCTGCATTGGCCTCAAGGCATTCCTGCATCAAAGTTCTCATTTGGTTGTTTTGGGTACCCAAGTTTTCTTGGGTCTCGAATGGTTAGTTGTATCTCTAGTGGGTGCCTTCCATAATTTTTGGGCATCTATATCATCAAAATACATTAAGGAGCAATCATGTATGGTATGCCCAAACTCACCATAATAATGACAACAACCAAAAGACTTCAGATTTTTCTTGTAAGAATGAGCATGGAATTTTTGTGGGTTTGTAGAGATGTTATCATTTTTCAAACTAAAGTAATTGTTCATCATGTGACCGAACCTTCCACAATGAAAATAGTTCAAGGGAGCAAATCTTTCAAATGGTCTTCTTGCATGAACATAAGAGTTATCAAAAGTTCTTTTTATGTTCAAAAACTTTCTTGGCTTTGTGAAGCCATTCATTTTCTTGCATGCTTATAGATCTTCAGATTTCATCAAAAGGAAATCATGCATCATATGACCAAGTTCACCATAATAAAAACATGAGATTTTCTTTGTGGATGCATGTGTGTGTGCAACATGATTTTTCTTGGCATTCATCTTGACACCAACAACATTTTTAACCTTTTGATGCATGTTTTATTTCTTTTTCAGATTTTCATTTGATCTCTTTGTTGTTTGAGGAGCAGATTGATTTGGAGACCCATTTGATGTGTTGGCTATGTTTGAACTATGGACAAATGATGTATAGACTTTGTTTTCAAAATTCTTTTTGTTCACAGGATTATAGCCCAGCCCCTCTCTTTAGAAATTCACCTTAGTCCCCAATATCTTGTTCAAATTTTCTTTCCCATTTACAAACTTAGACAAGGATGCATTCAAGTCACTAATTTCAGATTCAAGGGACACAATGTGTAATTCATAGTTAGTTATTTCTTGTTCAAACACATGTATTTTATCAGATTCATCAACAATCACAGATTTCCCCTTTTCAAGATTTTTCAATCTACTTTCAAGCAGGGAGATCTGAATTAGCCTCGCACTATTCTCCTTTTTAAGTTCTTAAATTTTATTTGTAAGTTTATCATTCATAATCAATTCATTGCAAATATCCTTATCAATAGACCCTGATTCCATTTTGTTTCTTAGATCTTTTTCAATTTTCTCCAATTGATCGATTTTATTCTTGAGGGCAACATTTTCATTTCTCAAACAAGCAATGGTTTCTTTGTGACATTCAACATCATGCTCTAAACGTTCATTGAAGTTATCAAGCTCAGAACATTTATCACAAGATCCATTTTCATGGAGCATGTTTTCAGATTTCTTTTTCAATTTTCTGTTTTCCGACTTGACTTTCTTATATTATTTTTCCAACTCATCATAAGCATCAACAAGATCATCAAGAGTAAATTCTTCAGAATCAGAATTTACCTCTTCTACATTTTCGTCACTTTGTTGATCAACATCATCCACCATGAGACATTTTAACCTTTCCTTCTCGTGAGCTTTGATCAACCGGTCCATAAGCTCCTTTGCCGTCCTACAAGAAGATACAAATGGATACTTGTTAGTACTCACGGAAGCTTTCAATAAACTAAAAGCAGTAACATTATCATGGTGCATCATCTTATCCTGATTGGACCACTTGGTCTCATCTAGAGGTAATATGTGTGGACCATGACAAATCAATTTCCAGAGACAAGGATTAATAGAATTGATCACCACACACAGTTTGCCTAGCCATGAATTAAAGTCCGAACCAGTAAAGATTGGCAAACAATTCATTGAGATATGTTCAGCAGAAAAATTCATGATTGTATAATGTACTAGGATCACTCTGTAGATTGCAAGATCTAGGGACAACAGAGCCTCGCTCTGATACCAATTGTTGGGTCTCGTAGTGTAGGAACACGGATCTAGAGAGGGGGTGAATAGATCCTTCTACTAAAAACTATGTCCAATTAAAAACGTAAACTAGCACACAGCGGAATTTACAAGATTGATAAGATTGAGGAATTTAATCTAAACAGGTTTAAACTAATTCACTCAATCTCACCGAGCTCACACGATTGCATAAACAAATAAGATAGTGAAGCACACAATCACAAAGATCAAACCACAAGACACGAAGATTTTTAAGGTGGTTCGGGACCACGACGGGCTCCCTACGTCCACCCCTCACCAAACCGGTGAGGCTTCACTGCTGTAAAAATAGCCTGGGGATAAATCCCCATACACACACGAAGCCAGGCTCTAACACACACATGTAGGGCGAAGCCAACACAACCACACAGGAGTAAACTCCCAACCACACACGGGGAACACACCCCAAAATATGTCCAAGCACACACGCGGATATGCTCCGCACAAATCGACGCACACACGTCAACACACACACTCGGAGAACCCTTTCTCCGAACACCCACACAAAGTATTCTTACATAAGTATATGAAATGAAGACAAATATATGCTATGACCTCCCAAAACAAATTCTATAGATGGAAACTAGAAAGAAGCATAAAAAATAAAGCTCCCCCTTCTTCAACAAAATCTAGTTCTCCTTGACTCGTTGATGGATGTTCACGATTTCAACATCATCTTATTCCTCTTCTCGAGGCGCTCCTCTTTTCCTTCTTCCACGAGCTCCAGATCCTGACGGTGGTAGATCATATCCTCCTTGCAAGAGCTCCACCACGTTTTCCCTCTTTTCTTCACCTATACGAAAGAATATATGAGCATTAGAATTGTTGTATCACAAAAATCGCAGCTCATATTTATATGCAAGAGAGAGTGGACAAAAGACATATAAAGTCCTCCAAAAATGTCTTAAAGCAGATTTTCAAGCTCTATCAACAAAGATTTTGAGAAATCAGAATGAGGAAGATTTTGTAGTGATTAGAGCTCCCCCCTGTCTCTCCTTCAAACGTATTTGAATGCTTCTGCAGTATTTAAACCGTTCTTGAAGAAAGATGATCGATTCTTGCAAGGACGATGGTTGTATCTTGATTTTTCACACAGCTTCAAGTAGATGGTCATTTGGAGACTTGGAAGGAGCCTTCTTGCTTTCACTTTCACGCCCAAAACATTGTGGAAGAAGCCCTGGAGCTGCAGCAGCGTCCCTGCACTCACAATGGTTAGAACCAGAGAAATTATTTCAGATCTCACCTTCTTCATCTAGGTTTTTGACCCAATAAGAAGTATATATGAGTTTGGGACGGTCAAGAGACAGCTTAGGGACCAGATCCACAAATTAGGGAGTGATTTGAGGGCTCTTTGACTGGGTTTGATGGACTTTCGGAGCGAGGACATGAAAGTCATCTTTCACGGCTCTGCATAGGTGTCGACACCTGGTGTCGACACCTTGTGCATTCAAGTTCACAAAAACCCCAAACAGAAAGTCTGGACACTGGGTGTCGACACCTGGTGTCGACACCTGGTGTTCTGGCTTGCTGCCAGAACCTGTTCTAGGTAGGTGTCGACACCTCCTCGACATGTTTCTGGAATTGTGTCCTAGAGCAAGATGTCGACACCAGTTGTCGACTCTTGCTCTGTCAGAAAGCTCAAAGACCCATTATGCTAAGAATGAAAGCTCCAACTCCACCATAGATTATGGCATTATTAAATGTGGTTGTAAGAAGTTCTTCCAACCTGTAAAGCACCAGATACAAGTCAGTTTGCTTCAACATAGAGCTTACAAATCAACCCATTACAATTCACTTTCTTTAATAGATTCATGATGACTTGTGAAATTATTATCAAGTGGGATCTTATCCAAGATTGTTTCCATTGCCCATTCAAGAAGAAAATGATGAGTTATATTACATAACAAAAACATATCAGTATTTACCTCATCATTTTACCTGAATTCAACATTGATCCTCAATTTCTTGTTTATTGGTTGAATCATCCATACACAGAGTCATGAAGTTCCAAATATCATTTACCATTACATGATAGAATAAATTTAGAATTTAAAGAGTAAGGAGCAAAGCCACGCAAAATAATATTGAGTCACATTGCATTTGATCATCATCAAATCTCATCAATCCACACATCATTACATTAGGGGCAAACAATGGTATTTGCATCTCAATCATTCATTTAGCATTACCGAAGTACACATGCATAACATGAGACTCAATATGACATTTATCCAACCATGTTTTTCACAAAAGTTTTCTCATTGAGTGCAAAGCAATCATTGAGTGCAAAGTAATCTCACCAAGTGTATATACAATGTATATGCAATGTGCTAACATCAAAGCACATATGAGCCTTATAGAGTCACAAATGCATTCACATGATTATTATCACAATAACAATATTTTGTAATAATCAAAATCACATACACAACAACTGGGGAGTCCGGCCTCTGATCAAGGTGTCTCCTTAATGTCAAAGATGTGATTTACCAATTTACTCAGTGCTCTATATATTGCTTCTTAAAAAAAAATATGGTTTACTAAAATCCCTCATGTTGTGCGAGTTTGTGGATTGTTTGTCCTTAATACTTCAAGTACATGTTTCTAAGGATCAGTCTCTTGCAGTCTATCTCGTATAGTTTTGATCATATCTTTCTTGGCATATCTGTACACTCTTGCTTCCTCGTCATATATTCTATACGCAGATAAACTTCACTTTCTCTTCTAAGTCTTTTTTGAAAACTTGCTTTGAAGAATCTACACTAGTTTTAGTGCCCCACTTAATCTTTTAAGATATAATCATGGGTTATTCTCACTGTGAACAACGGCTGCATATCTCTTTCATCTCCTTTTGATGATGTCAAAGGGGGAGAGGGTGAGTCAAGTTTAAAGGGGAGAGGGTGAGTCAAGTTTAAGGGGGAGAGAGTCAAGAGGAGGAGAGTCATGATAGGGAGAGACAGGTTTTGCATCTGAGGGGGAGAGACAGGAGGAAGAGTCATATGGTGGAGAGAGTGTCTTGCAGTGTCTTGCATTGGCAGTCGTTAGTGTGTTTACTGCTTGATCACTCTATTTTGATTGTATTGACACAAATTGACTCATAGTGTTGCCATCATCAAAAAGGGGGAGATTGTTGCACTCCTACAGTTTTGATGATGTCTCACACTATAAGTCAATCTTGATAATCTATATTAATACATTCCACTTATTCATTTTTCAGATACTGCATTCTCTAGTTCTACTCAGATAGTCCGTGCATACTTAGTACATCCTGCATTGCGTCCGTGCATATGCTGCTTTTTCAACTGAGTAGAGTCTGTGCATGCAAGCATCTAGTCGGTGCAATTTTAGTTGCTGCACGCGACTAAGTCGCTGCATTGTCTGTTCATGCAATAGTCAAGTCGGTGCAATTCTCACACCATGCACATAAAGCCCGTGCACATTTAAAGTCTGTGCATTCTTTCTTGCCTAGTCTGTGCATAAGAAGCTATAGGTATAACCTCGGTGCAAGCTTTGGCTCGCACTGGTCGGTGCATACTCTGCATGCATCAAGTCAGTGCATTCGATGTCTGAACACACATACGACGTCGATGCAAATGTCATTTATGCATGATCAACGTCGGTGCAATTTCTTGTCTTAGGCATGATTTAAGTCTATGGACTGTTCCAGTCTAGAGCAATTATGTCCGTGCATGTTTGTGTTACGAAGCATTTTAAGTCTGTGCAAGTCTTACATTATCTTACCCATACTAAGTCGGTGCAACCTTTATTCATGCACGCATGTAAGGCCTGTGCATGTCTTGGGTTATGCTCAATCAAGGTCTGTGCATGCTCGTGATCAGTGCAGCTTCCACTAATGTCTTCTCTTGCTTGGCAGGTCTGTCACCTGGTCGAGCAGGTGTTCGGCGAATCCAAAACCAGTGAGGGTACTCCACATGGAAGTCAATGTACAAGGTCTAAGGGCTCGTGATCCGAGGGAAAAAAAAGAAAGGATGATCCTGCCACGTGGAATCGAAAAGGGATCAGCTCTGCCAGAAGGAATGGGCGGGAATCGTGTTAACCACGTGCCACCTTCTAGCTATAAAAGAGGTTGAAAGCTGCAAGAGAACGTTGCTGAAGAATAGAAAAAGAAAGAGAGCATCTACAGCCACTGAAGAATTTCCCTATACGAGAGAAGAGCCTGAAGTGTTTGAGTGATCATTGTTGGGTTTTTAGAGCTTGGAAGATTGCTTCTCTGGAAGCTATATTTTCGATGTTTTGAGTGATTGATTTCTTCTCATTTCTTCGTTTTCAAGTTGTTTTCTCCAATTTCTTATATATTGTCTTGTTACCCTCTAAGTGTTCTTAGAGGAAGGGAGATTGGTTCTCCAGTTGCGAGTGAAGGCACTTCGCTCGTGCGTACCCTCTGGTTTAGAGGAAGGGAGATTGGTTCTCCAGTTGCGAGTGAAGGCACTTCGCTCGTGTGTACCCTCTGGTTTAGAGGAAGGGAGGTTGGTCCTCCGGTTCTGATCTTGCTGGGGCAAGGTCAGGTTCAGATCCTGTGGGTAGCAGATCGGTGTTGAGGGATTTGTTCCCTTGTGGCAAGCTGTGCGACAGCGGATGTCTACAGACTAAGTCTGCTGTGCTTTATATTGCTTAGTGCAAGGAAGCCTTACTCCTGTGGAATAAGGGGTGGGCGTAGATTGATGTTCGCAATCGAACCACCTAAAAACTCTTTGTCTCCTTTGTGGTTGAGTGCTTGATCGACTGCTTATGTGTGATTCGTTTCGCTAACCTTTTATTGTGGTTTAAGCACGTCTGATGTTCGATCTCTGTTCTATTTCAATTCACTCTCATTTAGTTTCTACTTAGTGTCTCTCTCTGTGGGCTGTTCTGAAAGATTCACTTACTGCAACTAGGATTTCATCGCTCACAATTCAAATCGTTTTAAATTGGGGAGTGATCTATTCATCCCCCCCTTCTAACTCACTCTTCGTGTTATCAGGCGGCATCGGGGGGGGGGAGGGAGAGGTCTGGAAATGGGGAGGGGGTGGGGACGTTGACGGAGGAGGAGGGGGTGTGGTTGGTGGGTGAGGGGGAGGGAGCAGCGCAAGCGAGGGGAGGGGGGCGGTGCCGGTGATGGAAGGGGAGGGGGCAGCACCGGCGAGGGGGAGGTGGAGATTGGGTGTGACAAGGGGTGAGGGATAGTGGGGACAAATGGTCTTTTTTTTATAGAGAGGGTTAATTTATCCCACCTCTAGAGGTGAGATAGATTAATCCAGATTAACTCTAGTTAATTATCATTTAACCGGATTATCTAAATCCGGCACTGCAAAGTCAAAAGGAGTTAAGTTTCAGTTAAAAGAATAGATAAGTCAGGGTTAACCCTGAAACAAAGCGGGGCTTTGGGTTTAGCCAACCGAAGACTTCTGACAAATTCGAACCGGCTGCGGAGAGCAATGTCTATGAGACCTCTCTAATTTACGATGATAAATGCCACGAATCAGACCTTCAAGCTTGATTGGTAGTTTCTGGGGTTCATCTTAATCTATTCTCCGGGAGGAAGTGCGTACGTCCGCCATGAACCTTATTCTGTTTTATTCGAGATTTTGAAGGGCCATTTCTTTATTTTTGAAAGGAAACCTCGTCGAATGTCATCTTTCTGACAATGTTTCTTTTTTTTGCAAATATTAAATTGAATATGGATGAACATATGGTTTGATTCCACGAGGTATGATGTCTCCCAACTCCTTGCCATCCAGAGCAAACAGTGAACCCCCACCCACCACCTCGCCGAGCATTTCAATTGCCAGATGTTCTTTGGTTTATAAGCAGTAGTGCTGTTCGGGCCGCTGAGCAATGGGTGACAATTATGGGGATGCAGTTCGATCCGGTGGTGCTCGGACCCTCGTGATGATGGGCTGCTTTGCCCAGAAGCCCCCGAGAGCATGTGTCCGTCATCGTCATCAACTGACCTGGTCGATTAGGTATGTATGTATGACTCATTGATTGGTTGAAGTATAATACCCCACATGTGACGGGCTCTGTGAAGACGTACAGTACTCTGTTCTCTTTGTAGGGTAAACTTGTCTAAGAATTTTAAAAAATAGTTGCCACGGTGTGGAATATATATTTCCCTATATATATATAGAGAGAGAGGGGGATTTCTGTAGCCCACCCAAAGAGTAGCCCAACTAGACCTAACAGGGTTCAACGAGGCGAGCCCACCCGGGTGACAGCCCACAGGGCCCACTCAGGGAAGAAAAGCACAATAAGAAAACACTCGAGGAACCAACTCTCCCCGGCGGCCTCTAGGCTCGGAGGGCCCGAGTGATGGTCAGGTCATAAGGAAGGTCCGGCCCAAGCCGTTTCCCCGCCCGGGAGAGACAGGCATTAGCCGACCTATCCGACCCCTCTTCCACCGAGCTATGCTCATCACCCGGACAGGGCGGGCGTTTCAGGAGCTCGGCCAGACCGAACATCATCCGTTCAAGAGTCCCCAACGGATAGGGAAGCCAGGAAACCGCCGGACTTCAAGGCGATAACGTCCCCACGATAAGGTCATGAAAGCCCACGTCAAGGACGTAACTCCCGCCGGAGACCCCTCAGCTTGCTGGACTCCTGAAGGCGGCACACTATTTAAACCATGGCTACCCTTTGACAGAAGAGAGCCATCCAGGTACTCATAGACCTAAACTCCTTAGCAATCCACTTCACCCTCTGGTGGAGAGGAATCTCGCGCGCTAGCTTTTCTCCTCCCCATTATTGCTTCCACCATAGCTCTACTGACTTAGCCATCGGAGGGTTTTACCCCAGGGAAGCCCCCTGGGCCCTCTGATACGTTTCCCTGTCTTGCAGTTCATCTTCAGGTGATCCACAACCCGCTCAGGATACAAGCGCGAGATTTCGCCTCTTCATCTGGCGCCGTCTGTGGGAAACGCACGAAGAGCCGAGATGGTGAGAAGAAGCTCAGGGAGGAGATTCGCCGTCGAGAAGGGCAAGGCCGTGGTGGCGGCAGGAGATGGCCCCTCTAGGGCCTCACAGAACCCTCCCTCCAACGCCAGCGTCCCCACCAATGGACCGCCCCCCCCTCCGACGACGGCGGGGGTACCCCCCAACGGTGGCGACGAGGTCTTCCAGGCCCTCAATAAGAAGCTTGACGTCCTCGTGGAGCTCATGAGGGCCCAGGCGGCAAGGGATGCCAGGTCCCGCGCCCCGTCCGGGAGCCCCCCCCCGAAGTGCGTCCTAGCATACCGCTGGGGGCCGCTTCACCCTCCGCGGTCAGCAGCTCATCCGCAACAACGTGGGAGGACCCTCGCAAGTTTTGCCCCCGGAGCAAGAGGCTTCCTCCACGCCCAGAAAAGGGAAACTGGGGGCGAGGCCTCCACGCCCGAGCGCCGGCGGTCCTGAGGATCGCCACGACGCTCCCCCCAGTCCCACGGCACGACCACAGCCGGAACTTTCCCTCCGGCTGAGGGACTTCGAAAGATGTTTTGCAGAGCAAGAGCGCGCCCTGCAGAAAACCTCTTTCCCGGAGGATGAGGAGAAATCCCCTTTCTCCGAATACATCTTGAAGGCAGAGGTGTCTCCCAGAACCTCCATTCTGACCTTCAAGCTCTATGATGGCCAGGGCGACCCAGCCGACCACTACGACAGCTTCGACATCCTGGTGACTCTGCATGGAACACCGGATCCTATTAAATGCCGAGCCTTTGCGGCCACTCTGGTCCAAGGCGCTCAGGCATGGTTTCGGGCCCTCGCCCCTGGGTCCATCCGGGACTTCAGGCAATTCGGGCGAGTCTTCAAGGAGAGCTTCGCCGGAAGCGCCCCCCCAAGGTCAGTAGCGGGGCTCCTGGCCCTCAAACAGGCGCAAGGGGAAAGGCTCTGGGCTTATGTCCACCGATTTAAATCGGAAGCCCTCAGAATTCCCCGCCTGGATGTGACCTCAGCCACAACCGCTCTGACCGGGGGCACCCGGGACGAGAACCTCCATCGCGAACTCGTCCTCCACCCTCCCTCGACCCTTGCCGAGCTAGTGACTCTGGCACTGCGCCACGCTGAGTGTGAAGAAGTACTCAGCGCCTGCCGAGACACAACCGGCTCGGGTCGGGAGGGGGACAAGAAGCGAGCCTCCGAGCCAAACCCTGGCTCGGGCAAGAAGCGCGATTGGGAAGGAGAGCGCAAGAGGAAGTATGAGCGGTACACCCCACTGACCGCACCAGTCTACGAGATCTACGAAGACATCAAAGACTCGGGACTCCTCCACCGGCCCGAACCAATGAGGTCGAAGAACCGCAAGCGCGACAGGCATTGCCTGTTCCACGGCGACCACGGGCACCATACCGGCGACTACCACCAGCTCCAGGACGAGATCGAGCGTCTCATCCATCAGGGGCACCTGGCTCGGTTTTCAGCCGGGCGGAAAGAAGACCGGGACGCCGCCGAGGAGATTGACAACGCCCCCCGAGGGGTCCACATCAACGTCATCTCCGGAGGAACGGCGTCGGGCGGCGACACCAGTCGAGGAAGGAAGCGTCATGCTGAGCGGGCCAGCCAGGTCTTAGAACCCTCCAGCGGCCCGCCGAGGGAGCCCCAGGTCATAGTCTTCTCCGACCAAGACCTGGAAGGGCTGAAGACCCCGCATGATGATGCCCTCGTTATCTCGGCCACAATAAACCATTGTAACGTAGATAGAATTCTGGTTGACAATGGGAGCGCCCCCGATGTGTTATCTTACGACTGTTTCCTTAAGATGGGGGAAGACCCATCCAAGCTCCGCCCGATCCGAACACCCCTTTGCGGGTTTAACGGCCTAGCCACGTACCCCGAGGGAGCCCTAAGCCTGCCGGTCACCATCGGCACCCCACCCAAAACCGTTACGATCATGGTGGACTTCATAGTGATTAAGGGTATGATAGCGTACAACGCCATTTTCGGCCGGAAAATCCTCAGCCGGATAAAGGCCGTACCATCTACCTATCACCAGAAAATGAAGTTTCTCACCAAAAACGGGTTGGGGGAAGTACGAGGTAACCAGGCCACGGCCAAAAGGTGCTACAACATCTCGGTGGAAGCCTCAAGGCCGGACGGGGGAGACAAGGGCCCCAAGGGAATCGAAGGGAAGACCGTAACTGCCGAGTCCGGTGGCGAATTGCTAACGGTATTCCTAAACGATGACCCGGCCCTCGGAGTAAGGATCGGAGCCGACCTACCACCCATGGAACAGCAGCAATACAAGAATTTCCTTTCTGAGTACGTTCAGATCTTTGCTTGGTCCGATGATCAACTCCCTGGCATACCAGAGAAGACCGTGATGCACAAGCTCAGCCTCGACCCTACCGTGAGGCCCGTACAACAAAGGAGAAGGAAGCATGCGCCCGAGAAACATGCGATCATCAAGGCGCAGGTCACCAAGGGACAAGAGACAGGCCTCTTCAGACGAGTCCTGTACCCTACGTGGCTAGCCAATGTCGTCCTGGTACCAAAAACTACAGGCAAATGGCGAATGTGCGTGGACTTCACCGATCTGAATAAGGCTACCCCCAAGGACTGCTATCCGCTACCGAGCATCGACCAATTGGTTGATTCAACCTCGGGCAACGAGATACTCAGTTTTCTAGATGCCTATTCAGGTTATCACCAGATCAGAATGAACCCAGAAGATGTCGAGAAGACCGCCTTCATCACCGACTGCGGCGTGTACTGCTACACCCGGATGCCTTTCGAGTTGAAGAACGTCGGAGCCACATATCAGCGACTAGTAAATCACATGTTCGAGGGATAGCTGGGTCGGAACGTCGAGGCTTACATTGACGACATGCTCGTCAAGACCCCCAAGGCCCAAGACCACTTCACCGACCATGCCGAAACCTTCGGCACCCTCCTGAAGTACAACATGAAGCTCAACCCCGCCAAGTGCGCCTTTGGAGTAAAATCCGGGAAGTTCCTGGGTTTCCTGGTAACTCAGCGAGGGATCAAAGCCAACCCCGACAAAGTCCAGGCCATCCTGGACATCCGCCCGCCCACATGCATCAAAGACGTTCAGCGTCTGGCAGGGCGTGTGGCCGCTCTCAGCCGCTTCCTGTCCCGTGCGGCCGAACGATGCTTGCCCTTCTTCAAACTGATGAGGGGACCCAAGCTAGCGTCTGCTACGTTCGCATGGGATGAGGAGTGCCAGACAGCGTTCGTCGAGCTTAAAAAGTTCCTGGCCTCGCCACCAGTGCTCTCCAAGCCCGCCCCAGGCGAAGTCCTGCTGCTCTACCTCTCGGCGACACCATCCACGGTCAGCTCGGTCCTAGTCAGAAATGACTCGGGAATCGAAAGACCAGTCTACTACACCAGCAAGGTGCTCAATGAGGCCGAACGGAGGTACCCCACAACCGAGAAACTCGTGCTAACGTTGGTTACCTCCGCAAGGCGCCTCCGCCCCTACTTCCAGGGGCACCCCATCACCGTGCTAACCGGCGAGCCGTTGAAGAAGATTCTGGCCCACCCCGAGGCCTCAGGGCGACTCGTCAGATGGGCCATTATGCTCGGGGCCTACGACATCTCGTACCGGCCGTGATCAGCAATCAAAGGCCAAGCGCTCGCCGACTTCATTGCCGAAAGCACCATCCCCGCCGAGGACAGGCCTCCGACCACGACCGGGCCAACCTGGGAACTGTTCGTCGATGGATCGTCCAATTCGGCAGGCAGCGGTGCGAGTATACTCCTGAGGTCCCCCGAAGGGATAGAGCTACAGTACGCCTTGAAATTCAACTTTCAGGCATCTAACAACGCTTCTGAGTACGAGGCCCTTATCTCGGGAGCGCGCATGCCCCGACGGCTGGGGGTCGAGTGAGTCAGGATCCACACCGACTCTCAACTAGTCACAGGTCAGGTCAACGGCGAGTATGAAGCTCGGGAGGCACCCATGATCAAATACCTTCAGTTGGTCCGGAGCCTGGCCCAACAGTTCGAGGAATTTGGGGTAGTCCGGATAGCTCGGGAGCAAAACTCTCGGGCGGACGCCCTCTCTCGATTGGCCTCCTCCCTAGACCCGGAAGGTACACGATCGGTCCTCCTAGAAGAGCTAGAGCGACCGAGCATTGACACGGAGCTCCTCGCTGTTGACTCGGCCACTCTAAGTGACTGGCGCTCCCCCTACCTATCCTGGCTACAAGACTCCCAAGGGCCCTCCGACCCTCAAGAAGCCCGCCGAATGAAGTATCAAGCTCGGCGCTTCGTCATCTTCGACAACAGTCTCTACCGAAGATCGTTCTCCGGTCCCCTCCTGAAGTGCCTCGGTCTTGACGAGGCAAGCCGAGCCATCCAAGAGATTCATGAAGGCCTGTGCAGAGCGCACTCAGGGGCAAGGTCGCTGGCCAGAATCCTGTTACGACAGGGGTACTGGTGGCCCACCCTGCAGCGCGACTGCTCGGCCTATGTTCAACAGTGCGACCGATGCCAGCGGTTCGACCACTTGGTCCATCAGCTGGCTACGGAACTTGTCACCCTAGCCGAGCCTTACCCTTTCGCTCGGTGGGGAATCGATATCCTTGGGCCATTCCCAACCGCCCAATCCCAGAAGAAGTTCACCATCGTCGCCATCGACTACTTCACCAAGTGGATCGAGGCCGAGCCTACGGCGAGGATCACCGAGACAGTCGTTTGGGGCTTTGTTTGGAAATCGATCATTTGTCGCTTTGGCATCCCCCGAGTGATAGTAAGCGATAACGGTCGGCAGTTCGACTCTCGGTACTTCCGAGATAGATGTGCCGACCTAAATATCCGCAACCACTTCACTTCGGTCGCCCACCCTCAGGCCAACGGGCTGGTTGAAAATGCCAACAAGATCATCTTGAAAGGCATAAAAACAAGACTCGGCAAGGCTAAGGGTAGCTGGCTCGAGGAATTGCCTAGCGTATTATGGTCGCACCGAACAACCCCCAGGACGGTAACCGGTGAAAGCCCTTTTCAGTTGGTATATGGCACCGAAGCCATCGTTCCATTGGAGATCGCCAATCCGTCTCTCTGAGTGATCAGCTTCTCACTCGAGACAAACGGGCAAAAATTGCTCGAGAACCTCGACCTAGCAGACGAACTCCGAGAGATCGCGAACGTCCGGGCAACGGAGTACCAGCGCCGCCTCACTCGATACTACAACGCCAAGGTCCAGGACAGACGTTTCCAACCGGGGGACTTCGTCCTCAGGAAAGCCGAAGCCTCTCGACCACTAGAGGCGGCGGGCAAGCTATCCCCCAACTGGGAAGGCCCCTACCGAGTGGTCGAAATGCTCGGAAAAGGTGCGTACAGGTTAGCGACAATGGAAGGGGAACCTATTCCTCGGACATGGAACTCAGCCGCACTACGCAAATTCTATTTTTGAAATTGTACAGCAAGATGGACGGAATAAATCCCTTTTCTTTTCATTCCAAACCATTGGTACATCAGATAGGCAAATGCCAGTACATCACATAGCAAAAAGTAAAAATCCGTCTAACACCGCCTCAAGGGGCCATCGCTCGGCTGACTCGGTCTTGATCTCCTCGCGTCCAGCCACTGACTTTGCCTCGTGCGGAAACTGGCTCGGGCAAGAGGTGGTCAAGCCAGTTGCCTCGGGTGGCCCGTGACAAAGGTGACAGAGGGATTGCAGGAGGAAGGCCACCTTTAAACGTTGAGGAAGGCTACCTCCTAAGTTGGCAACAACCAGGAAAAAGGAGCGCCGTGAAGGCCTCCCCCCTTCCAAACTGCCAACTCCTTGGAAGGAAGGAGAGAGCAAGCAGCCCCCCGAAGAGTGAAAGAAATGAAGAGCCGAAGAGGGAGAAAGAGGCTACAGACGGAGGAAGGCTTCGGTGAGGAGGTAGCTTGATACGCCTCCTCCCCTCACACGGAGGGAAGTAACGGAGGGCTCCCCTGATGCCCCCATCCGTCCTCCACCTCGGCGTCCACCCGGAAGCCACGCTGGAACTGAGAAAGGGCAAGAACCGTGCTTTCACACGTCGAAGCCCTCTCCAGATCTGCGCGGCGACTGTCGGACCCGTCTCATGCACGCGCGGCGACCGTGGGATCCGTTCAACACTACAGGGCAGCGGGAGCTCGCCGCTCCCCGTCGTCGGTGGCATCACCCTCCGAAGGATCCTCCATGCTCCGAATACAAGGGCACAACGCACAGTGAAGAGGAAGAAGCGAGGAAAGACTGTTAGAGAAAATCTCAAGCAGTGAAGAGGAAAGGGCGCCTTTCGATCCTTCTTATAGGCCAAAGGAGGCTACACGCCTTAAATGACCCCCCCCTCCTCGGAAACACGCCAAAGGATTTCTCCCCTAAACAGTCACCTCCAACTCCTCGTCCCCCGCCCTAGCGGGATTCACGAAGCGGCCTGACATTCAAAGCATGAGGAAACAGAAAGACGCCCCGTCAAAAGCCTACCAAAACTGCATACGAATACCACACAGGGCATATCGGCACCTCCCAACCACTCAAGATCCGCCAAACAAATCACGGCAAGGATGGTACTCAAACAGAGCAAGTCATTTATTATCACACCAAAAGGAAACCCTCTACAAAGAGGGAAGAAAGACAAAAAGGGAAGGAGGCAAAGTACATCAGGCCTCGGGCCCACTTTGACATTCGGGAACGGCGGAAGGAGACGCGTCACCCCCGGCGCCTTCGGTGACGGCCGGCTCGGACACTAACCTCGCCTGCGCGAGAACTGTCTCGGTCGCGAGCCCTCCCGAAATGCCCGGAGTCGGTGACCCCGATGGAGGTGACCCCTCCGAATCTCCCACGACCGATGAGGAAGAGCTGGAAACCGACTCATCCGAGTCATAACACTGGCCGAAGGGGAACTCGATCGCGGAGTTTTGCTCATCGGCGTAGCCCACCGCCCGGCGATAGCCTTGTTTGAACCCCTTTTGAGCACCCCGGCGTAATGCTACCTCGTAGTAGGGTAGGGCGGCTTTCATCAGGTCGGCCGAATAAGCATCTGAGCTCCTGTAACGCTCGATTGCCTTCGCCTCGACCTGCCCCGCCCTTCCGGCAAGTTCGACCCGAGCCCGCTCCGCCTCGGCCGCGCGCTCCTCTGCCCGGGCCCGGTCCGCCTCAGCCTCAGCTCAGAGACACTCCGCCACCTCTGCCCGATCTAGCAGCTCGGCGCGTTCGAGCTCCCAGCGGTTGTCTAGCTCGAGGCGACGCAGATGCTCCTCCTCAAGGAATCGGCTTATCCTCTCGAGAGACTCTCGGGTCTTGGCGAGCTGTTCGGCCAGCACCCTGGCTTCCAGTCGGCTTGCCCGCGCCACCTCCCGGAACGCGGAGAACTCCTGCCGGAGCCCCTCATGCTCCCCCTTGAGTCGGGCCAGTTTCCTCTCGCAGCCCCCAAGGGTCCAGGCAAGTTCCGACTGCTCCGCCTCCGTCTGGGCGTGCGCCTCCGCCATCAAAGCCGTCGACCGAGCAATGACCAGGCCGCCCTCCATCAAGACATCAAGGATCCCGGGGGGGGGGGGGGTATTGCGCCTTTCTCCCCCCTTCGTCCTTGCTGCAATCGACCGGCAGACCCGATACAGGTCGCCCGTAATGCCGAGCCTTTCCAAGGGCTCCGACAGAGGGGACCGCTCCGCCCGGGGCACCCCGCCAGAAGACTCCGCTCGAGTGACGGAACCAACTGCCTCTCGCGCCACGGTCGGTTGGGGTTGCGATGCCTCCCCAGGCGAACCCCCAACCTCGACCGGCACCGCGGGACCGACTGCACCGGGAGCTCCAGACACCTGGGGCTACAACGCCCTAGCGGGCGAACCCCCAGCCCTGCCTGTCTCGGCCCGCACCTCGCCGACCGAGACATCCCCGCCTTCGGCCAATCCCCCGGCCTCGGCGCCAGCTACTTCGACATCGGCCCCCTCTGCCTCCGTGGGGGGGAGAGCCGACCCATCGCCGCCCTCTGATGGGCCCCCAGTCTCCTTGGCCCCCTCTCGCCTGGCAGGTGGGGGAGCTGGCCCCAAGGGGTCGGCCCCATCTTGGCCCCGAGAGGGGAGCGCCGCCGAGCCGGAGTCGCCCCCGGTGGTAGGAGGAAGACCGGCCTTCTTGGCCCGTTTCTTGGCCTTCACGGCCTCCCGCAACTTTCCTGCCATGGGATCCTTGCGCTTTGTACCAGTCGGCCGTGAAGACCCCGCGGGAACCACCCCCTTGCCCTTATCTCGGGCTTGGGCGCAACTCGCAGAAGCATCTGGTTCATCGGCCGCCGAGTCATCTCCCAGATCAATGACCTCAGCAGTTTCCTCCAGAGGTTCCCGCCTAACGTCTGCCACAAAGGGAGAAGACCCGGTCAGGAGGAAAAGTAACTACCGTCCCAGGAGAAGAGCCTCGAGAGCGGTACCTTTCGACGTCAACCGCGTAAGCAAGCACCGTTCGATGTTCTCCGGCGTCACCAGCTCCTCGGTCGACTGACGGTTACCCAGCAGACGAGCGGCCTGCCGCTCCACGTGGGGAGGGAACTCCTCTGGGCGACGGGGGAGATTCGGATGAAAATTGGGCGAGATCGGACATCTCCAAAACTCGTCTGTCGCCTCCGCCTTCACCCAAAAGAATTGGGTCTTCCACCCCTTGTGCGAGGAGTCCTTCGCAGCGAGGGAGATGCAACTCCTGTTCCTCCTTGCCTGGATGAAGTAAAAGCCCTTCCCCGCCGACGGGTGTGCTTTCAACTCGAAAAAATAATGAAAGAGGTCCAAGGAAGGAAAAATGTCGTGCTGACGACAGAGAATCCGAAAGGCAGAAAGAAGGAGATATGAGTTGGCCACCAACTGAATAGGCGCCAACTGGAAAAACTCGAGAAGCTGGAGTACAAGAGGCTCGAAGGGAAGGCGGAACCCACTCTTCCAAGCCAGAAGGAAAGTGCAAATGTGCCCCGTACGGCTGTCCAGACTCGTCTCATACGGGGCGGTGGCAGCAAAACTGTACCTGAGAGGCAAGCGAAAGCGATGCTCCAGCTTCCTCACCTCGGCCTCCCCCAACTCACTACAGTTAGAGACGGGCTCCCGCCTCACCTGCCCGATTTCCAGAGGCAGACCAGCCATCAAGCCGGAAGATGATCCCTCGTGCGAGCTCGAAGACTCCGGAGGGGAAGGAAGTTGCCGGACCGCCTCTGCGGTTATCCTCGCCAACTCCTCGAACGCCGCCGCAAGGCTCTGCGCCTCCACTGTGCCCTCACGGCGCATCAAGGAGCCCCAGAAACAAAGAAACTAAGGAAAGCCCAAAACCCTGAAAAGCCTAGAACGACGAACAGCGCCCAACGCCTATAAAACCCTAGAGGGAGGCGGCGCATCATTCCGTGCTCCGAGAAAAGGGGGGCCCCTTCAGTTCAAATCCGTCAGGATCATCATTACGGGCCCAGGCGACCACTATACGTGGCTCCATCACGCCAACAAAATTCCGTCCACCTGAGCCACGCCGGTCCAAAGCCTCAAAAACTACTCGACCGAGCCTCCATGGCTCGGGAGTAGGAGGGGGACAAGTGGAGAGGGGGATTTCTGTAGCCCACCCAAAGAGCAGCCCAACTAGACCTAACAGGGTCCAACGAGGCGAGCCCACCTGGGTGACAGCCCACAGGGCCCACTCAGGGAAGAAAAGCCCAATAAGAAAACACTCGAGGAACCAACTCTCCCCAGCGGCCTCTAGGCTCGGAGGGCCCGAGTGATGGTCAGGTCATAAGGAAGGTCCGGCCCAAGCCGTTTCCCCGCCCGGGAGAGACAGGCATTAGCCGACCTATCCGACCCCTCTTCCACCGAGCTATGCTCATCACCCGGACAGGGCGGGCGTTTCAGGAGCTCGGCCAGACCGAACATCATCCGTTCAAGAGTCCCCAACGGATAGGGGAGCCAGGAAATCACCGGACTTCAAGGCGATAACGTCCCCACGATAAGGCCATGAAAGCCCACGTCAAGGACGTAACTCCCGCCAGAGACCCCTCAGCTTGCTGGACTCCTGAAGGCGGCACACTATTTAAACCAGGGCTACCCTCCGACAGAAGAGAGCCATCCAGGTACTCATAGACCTAAACTCCTGAGCAATCCGCTTCACCCTCTGGTGGAGAGGAATCTCGCGCGCTAGCTTTTTTCCTCCCCATTATTGCTTCCACCATAGCTCTACTGACTTAGCCATCAGAGGGTTTTACCCCAGGGAAGCCCCCTGGGCCCTCTGATACGTTTCCCTGTCTTGCAGTTCATCTTCAGGTGATCCACAGCCCGCTCAGGATACAAGCGCGAGATTTCACCTCTTCAATATATATATATATATATATATATATATATATATATATATGTATGTATGTATTGGGAAAACGGTTGCTTATGCCCGAAATCAAACTCGCTAGATTGGGAGGGGGGGAGGGTGTATATAAATGTTTTTTCAACTGAGCCACTTGAACCACAATGTTGATCCGATAAGGTTGATTTATATAAGTAAAGGGAGGAGATGTGAGTTGTTGATATTAAAACTTAGGGATTTTTATAAACAAATCATGTTAGAAGTATATTTGTAAGAAACTCGTTGAACGGACATATCACTGCGTAGAGTCACTGGCTTAATTGTCACGTAGAGATCAATAAGGTTGTCACAAAGTAACTGTGGTGGTTGAGGAAGAGATACGTCAAGATCTCACTCTCATAGAGGTCGTCCACTGTAGATTGGGAATAAATTGATTTGTAAGCCGTACCGATCACTTGTGCCTCGAACATAATAATAAACACAAGATCGATCCTCTCGAGAAGGTGGAAGTGACCGACATGGTGAACGTGAAGGTCGAGTGGCACGGGTGCAGGAGGATGCCACGGGTGCCATTGGTAAGGATGAGGAGCACTTTATAGAATAGGTTTTTTTTTTTTAAGCAAAGAGCTGCGGGACGCCGGCCACGCAGTCACTGCAGCCTAAGTTTTATAATATTAAAAATTGGAGTACAAAATCACGGGGGCATGCCCCGAGAGAAAAACCAAGGAGTCGCGGCAAGAGATGACTAACAAGCCAATTACAAGTGTCTAAAAGTGACTAAACCCAGCCGATCTAGCACCAAAGGATCAAAGCAAGTTTTCGGCATCTGGGATGGTGAGAAATAAGTCTCATTACGTCTAGCGCCGCACGCGTAGGAGGCCAAGGCATGAACCCGTGAGGAGTGTTTGGGTCGTGCGTACAGAAAATCGCCCAAAGACGCTGCGTGATGTGAGGATGTATCCCAAGGTCGGTTTCCAGCAAAGGAGAGAGCCAATTCCAAAGGACAGATGCAAGATCCCCGTGCATGAATAAATGATCAAGGTCTTCAACAGAAGGAGTCCGACAGCAGCTACACAAAGATGCCATTTGAATGCCATAGTCAGCAATTCTAGAATCCACGGGAACTGCGCTATGACTTTATAGAATAGGTTGCTAGATGTAGTAAAGTGGGAGACGGGGCGGCAGCATATATGCCAGTGCTGACGGGGGCCCATCGTAGTGTGGATACAAGTTGTCATCGAATCAAGATAGACATGCCTTGATAGCATGGCAACCGAAGCTCCCAAGACAAGGCCAGTCAGCGTGGTGCCCCTTGCAGTTGGTAATAATATGGTGTAGAAAATGCTCGAGCAGAAATACAGGTAGCCGACTGAGAAGGATGGTGATTGTTGAGAAGGCCTAAACCTAACAACCAAGAGGAACTGACGCGGGACAAGGCCCAGCTTCATGATTTCTTTCTTTTTTTTCTCTCTCTTTTCTTAAGAGTAATTTTTTTGGTCCTTTTCTTTCTTTCTTTCTGCTTTTGTTGTTGTTGTTGTTTTTTTTTTGTTTTTTTTGTTGACTCTGTTATAATTGTAGGAGAGAGAGATAGAGAGAAAGAAGAATGAGAGAGCGACAAAGCAGAGAGAGAGAGGGAGACGGCTGGGGCGTGTGCGGCGGGGAGGATGTCGAGCAACGATGGTCGACGACAACAGCGTTCACACCGATTGTAGGCAGTCAGGCGTCATCCGGCGGTGGGTGGTCGAAGGTGGGGAGGTCTTGTCTAGCGTCCCATGGCTCGACGACAACGGCGGTGGTCAACGAAGGCAAGGGCGACCGACGGTGGTGACACTGGCTGGGGTTGGGCATCTATGAGAGCCAGCAAGGCAAATGCTGGCTGGATCTGGGCTGCCAAGGGTTTGGCCGACAGAGTTCTCTGGTTGGCAGGGTGTGCAACTGGTGGCGATGGGGGGTTGTGGTCCCCTGTTGTAGCGGTGTAAGGGAGTAGGGAGAGGACAAGTGACTGGCGATGACTGTAATGGTGGCGGTGCTCGTGGTAGGTGGTGAATGAGGATGTGACCTCCCCTATGGCTGCGGTTGCGGCTATGAGGGGTGTTGAGTAGTGGATAGCGGATCTAGATGGGAGGGGTGAATAGATCTACCCCTCTTTTCACAATGCAACCCTCTTTAAAGCTAGATGATGATAATAGTAGCGGAATATAACTAGGTTAACGAAGGACACAAATGATTTACTTAGCAAGATGATTATGCAATATAGATATTAAACCTAAGCATGCATCTAACACAAAGCAATCACACAAGTAAACCACCACACACCAAATTTTAAGGTGGTTCGGACTGAATCCCCAGTCCTACGTCCAACCCTCACCAAATCCGGTGAGGCTCCACTAGTGCCACGCACTGAACCGTAAATCTGAAAGACCTCCGATTGCCTTCCTACTAACCACAGGTAGGGACGTCAACACCGCAGATCGGACAATTTCCGATTATCTTCCTACTAACCACCGGTAGGGACGATCCTCAGTTCCAAATGTTTGAATAAAATAGAAAAAGAACAAGATATGAAAACACTCAAACAAGATATAGAATATGCTCAAAGAGAAAAGATCTTGTCTGAGATTGTTGGATCTTGAATCTTCTTTTCTTCACACGATATAGATCACCAACAGAAGCTTCTTTCTTCTTCACAAAGCTCTCTTCTTGATTCAACAACAATGGCTTCTTCTTCCTTGTGAAATGAGCTTTGTTGGATCTACTTGAGTTGATGAAGAAGATGATGGTTGCAGCTTTATCTTCACTTGGCTTGGGGTTGATCTCCTCTTGAAGTAGCTTGAATCAATTGAGAATTTGATGAAGAACTTCTTCCCAGAGTACTGTTCACAGCTACAGTACTCGATCTCCTCTCCCCTGAACACACCCTTGTAGCCTCCTTTGATCTCCCTTAGATTCACAAATGATCAACTAGTACTTTGAATGGTCCTTGGACATCCCCCAGACCAGATCCACAATCCATGGGGGATTGGGTGACTTTGGGGTTAAATAAATACAAGGAAAGGGGCTCTTCTCAAAGTGGAAAACAAAGTAAACATTTGTTGGCTCGGGGCTGGCGGTCGACCGGAAGCTTTTGGCGGTCGACCGCTATTGAGAAACGCTGTAGAAATTTAGTCCCTGGTATTTTCGGTCGACTGCTACTGGGCTGGAGGTCGACCGCCACTAAGAATCCTGCTGGCCTTTGGTTGCTGGCAGGAGCGGTCGATCGCCCCTGTGCTGGCGGTCGATCGCCAGCTAGGTTGTTCCCGGGTTTCCCCGGTTCAGACCGTTAACCCTTTAGCTCAGTCGCTTAACTCCTTTAGCAGGCCGTTCTCATCTGTGGCATCAACCTTGACCGCGCAGGTCGATCCGCGTGTGAGGGCGCAATCATTGAGCTTTCACATTTGCCATCTCCACTCCATTCCTTGTCCATTTATTGGCTTATCTGTCATGAGTAAAACATCACGTATGTCAGTCATATGAGAGTGAAAAATAACAATGACTTATAGTGTTTAGCCATTATCAAAACCATGAATATCAAAAAACTCAAATGACCACAGGGGCACAACAAGGGGCAAGTAGGGGCGGTGGCGTTTCTTCCTTGCGGCTGTAGTGGGAGAGATGGGACGAAGACATGGCGGTGATGGCAATCTCCTTGGTGATGGCAGATGAGAGGGTAGGGGCAGCGGGGTGAGGTAGGAACGATGATCTGGTAGCACTTACGGGGTTTTGGCTAGGGTTTAAAAGGAGAAAGAAGGGGGCGGCGGGGTTTGTGCTCACGGCCGAGATAGAAAGAGGAGGGGAAGGGGGCTACGGTGGGGAGGTGGTCCAGAGGGGTTACATGCGGCTGGGCTTGGAGGCGTAGCTATAGCAGCAATGGGGGTTGCAGTGGCTGGTGAAGGGTAGTCACGTGACCCGAGAGAGGGAGGTGGGGGCGGCGCAAGGGAGCTTGGAGGCCTCAGTGGCTATTGGTAGGGGGGCCGTGGCTAGATGGTTAGTGGGCTCCCTTCTGTAGTGGTTGGAGGGGAGGTGGAGACGAAGGGGGGTGGCTTCTGTGAAGGGGAGGACGAGGAAACAGGGAGGGTTCGCAGGGAGGTGGTTATCTCGGTGGGGAGGAAGATTAGAGGTGGTGTACGGCTAGACGGAGAGGGGGAAAAAGGGGAAATATGGGGTGACTGTATGGAGAAAAGGGGCCTCTCGCCTCGAGGCCTCTTACCCCACCTATGAGTAAGCTCTCTCAACTCACAAATAAGGTTTCTTCTTCATTCAACATTTTATTGATCCAAAATGAGAGAATAAAATTTATTTCAAAGGGTGGGTGAAGAAGAGATTTAGGGGCTCGAGACTCCTTGAGAGCGGAGTCAATCCTGGGAATACAAGAAATCTTCCACTACTTAGGAAATAGAAACAAATCTCTATGTTCCTAGAAAACATAATAAATCCTGCATCCTAAATTCTCTTGACCTACATCATTAAAAAGAAAAGATCACAACATAGAAAATATATTTATCCTAATGATAATTGGAGAGGGGGATTTATGTAGCCCAATTAAGAGCAGCCGAACTAGGCCCCTCAGGGCCCAACAAGGCTCAGTTCAGCCAAGTGACAGCCCCCTGGGGCTCACTTAGGCGAGAAAGCCCAATAAAAGTTTCGCTCGAGGATACTACCTTCCTAGGCGGCCTCTAGGCTCGGAAGGCCCGAGCGTCGGTCAGGTCACAGGAAAGGTCCGTGCCCGAGCCATCTCTCCGCCCAGGGGAAGAAGGCGCATGTCGACCAATCCGACCCATCTTTGTCCGAGCTAAGCCTACCGCCCGGATAAGGCTGGCCTCTCTGAGCTCGAAACGGCCGACGATTGCTTATCCATGCAGCCGTTAAGAGTCCTCTGTGGGCAGGAATTCATAAAGGTGAGGGACTCCAGCTCCCCAAGGTGATAACGCTCCCACGATAAGGCGATAAAAGCCCACGTCGAGGACGTAACCTCCAGCTGAAACCCCTCGGCTTACAGGACCCCAGAAGGCGGCACACTATTCAACCCAGGGATACCCTCCGACGAAAGGTAAGGGCAATCACACGCTCACAACGCATGAGCAGGAACCACTTAACCCATCCGGTGGAGAGGGATCTCGCGTAGAAGCTACTTCCTCCCTATATTGTTCCCACCATAGCTCTACTGACTTAAGCATCGGAGGGTTTCCCCCAGGGACTCATCCCTGGGCCGCCTGATCCGTTTCCCTTTCTTTCAGTTCACTTTCCGGTGATCCACAGCCCGCTCAGAACCAGCGCGAGACCACGCCTCTTCATCTGGCGCCGTCTGTGGGAAACGTACAAAGAGCCAGTATGGTACGAAGGAGCTCGGGGAGGAGGTCCGCCGGTGAGAGGGGAAAGGCCATGGTAGCGGTAGGGGATGGTCCCTCTCGGGCCTCGCAGAACCCCCCCTCCAACGCCAGTGCCCCCGCCGACGGACCACTGCCACCACCACCCCTCCCTGTGGCAGTAGGGCTACCGCACAACGGTGGTGCGGACGCTTTCCAAGCCCTCAACGCAAACTGGATATCCTCGTGGAACTCATGAGGACCCAGGCGACCAGGGATGGGAGGTCATGCGCCCCGTCAGGGAGCCCTCCCCGCGAGGATGCGTCTCAACACACCGCCGGAGGCCGCTTCACTCTCCACGGCCAGCAGATCATCCGCAACAGGATTGGAGGACCCTCGCAAGCTTCGCCTCCCAAGAAAGAGGCTTCCTCCACACTGAGGCGGGGAAAAGCGAGAGCACGCCATCGGAACCCGGAGCCCGACATCCCCGAGGAGCCCCATGACGTCCCCCTCGGCCTCGCGACATAACAGCAGCCGGAGTTATCCCTCCGACTGTGAGAGTTCGAGAGATGCTTCGCAGAGCAAGAGCGGGCCCTGCGTGCCCTACAGAAGGCCTCTCCCGATGAGGACGAGGAGACGTCCCCTTTCTCCGAGCATATCTTGAAGGCAGAGGTGTCTCCCAGAACCTCCATCCCGACCTTCAAGCTCTACGACGGCCAAGGTGACCCGGCCGATCATTACGACAGCTTCGATGCTTTGATGACCTTGTATGGAGCGTCGGACACCATCAAGTGCCGAGCCTTCGCGACCACCCTGGTCCAGGGCGCCCAAGCTTGGTTCCGGGCCCTCGCCCCCGGCTCCATCCGAGACTTCAAGCAATTGGGGCGAGTCTTCAAGGAGAGTTTCACCGGGAGTGCCCCCCCAAGGTCGGTAGCGGGGCTCCTGGCCCTCAAACAGGCGTAAGGGGAAAGACTCCGGGCTTATATTCACCGATTTAAGTCGGAAGCCCTGAGAATCCCCTGCCTGGACGTGGCCTCAGCCATAACCGCGCTGATTGGGGGCACCCGGGACGAGAATCTCCGCCGCGAACTTGTCCTCCACCCTCCCTCGACCCTTGCTGAGCTAGTGACTCTGGCGTTACGCCACGCCAAATGCAAAGAGGTGCTCAGCGCTTGCCGAGACGCAACCGGCTCGGGTTGGGAAGGGGACAAGAAGCGGGCTTCCGAGCCAAGTTCAGGTTCGGGGAAAAGGCGGAACTGCGATGGGGAATGCAAGGAACCGTCATGAAGGTACGAGCGGTACACCCCACTAGTTGCGTTGGTCTACGAAATCTACGAAGACATCAAAGACTCGGGCCTCCTCTGCTAACCCAAGCCAATGAGGTCGAAGAGCCGTAATCACAACAAGCACTGCTTGATCCATAGCGATCACGGGCACCACACCGGTGACTGCCACCAGCTCCAGGACGAGATTGAGCACCTCATCTGTTAGGGACATCTAGCTCAGTTCGTAGCCGAGCGTAAAGAAGACCGAGGCGCCCCAGAGGAGATCGACAACGCCCCCCGAGGGGTCCACATCAACGTCATCTCCAGAGGGACGGCATCAGGAGGTAACAGCAGCCGAGCAAGGAAGCGTCATGCCGAGTGGGTGAGCCGAGCCAAAGAGCCTCCCAAGGCCCCGCCGAGTGAGCCCTAGGTCATAGTCTTCTCCGACCGAGACCTGGAAGGGCTGAGCACCCCGCATGACGACACCCTTGTGATTTTGACTACAATAAACCATTGTAACGTAGATAGGATTCTAGTTGACAATGGGAGTGCCCTTGATGTACTGTCTTATGATTATTTCCTTAAGATGGGGGAGGATCCATCTAAGCTCCGCCCAATCTGAACCCCCCTCTACGGGTTCAACAGCCTGGCCACCTATCCTGAGGGAGCCCTAAGCCTGCCGGTTACCCTCGGCACCCCCTCCAAAACCGTTACGGTCATGGTGGACTTCATAGTGATTAAAGGTATGATAGCATACAACGCCATCTTCGACCGGGGAATCCTCGGTTGAATAAAAGCGGTGCCGTCTACCTATCACCAGAAAATGAAGTTCCCCACCAAAAATGGGTTGGGGGAAGTTCGAGGTAACCAGGCCGCGGCCAGAAGGTGCTACAATATCTCGGTAGAGGCCACAAGGTTGGACGAGAAGGATAAGGGCCCCCGGGGAGTCGAGGATAAATCCGCAACCACCGAGCCTGGTGGCGAATTGCTGGCGATTTTCCTAAACGATAACCCCACCCTAGGAGTAAAGATCGGAGCCGACCTACCGTCTGAGGTTCAACAGCAATATAAAAAGTTCCTTTCTGAGTACATCCAAGTTTTTGCTTGGGCTGATGATCAACTCTCTGGGATACCAGAGGAGACTGTAATGCACAAGCTCAACCTCGACCCCGCCGTGAAGCCCGTACAGCAGCACAGGAGGAAGCACGCACCGGAGAAACAAGCGATCATCAAGGCATAGGTCACCAAGGGGTGAGAGACTGGCCTTTTTAGGCTGGTCCTATACCCGACGTGGCTAGCCAACATCGTCCTGGTACCGAAAGCTTCAGGCAAATGGCGGATGTGCGTAGATTTCACTGACCTGAATAAGGCCACCCCTAAGGACTATTATCCGTTGCCGAGCATCGACCAATTGGTTGACTCAACCTCGGGCAACGAGATACTCAGCTTCCGAGACACCTATTTGGGTTACCACCAGATTAGAATGGATCCAGAAGATGTCGAGAAGACCACCTTCATCACCGACTACGGCTTATACTGCTACACCCTGATGCCTTTCGGGTTGAAAAATTCCGGAGCCACGTATCAGAGGCTGGTCAACCACATGTTTGAAGGACAGCTAGGCCGGAACGTCGAGGCCTACATCGACGATATGCTCGTCAAGAACCCCAAGGCCGAAGACCACTTCACCGACCTCGCTGAGACCTTCGACACCCTCCTGAGGTACAACATGAAGCTCAATCCTACCAAGTGTGCCTTCGGAGTGAGATCCTGGAAGTTCCTGGGTTTCCTAGTCACTCAGCGTGGGATCGAGGCCAACCCCGACAAAGTCTAGGCCACCTGCATCAAGGATGTCCAACGCCTAACTGGGCGTATCGTCGCTCTTAGCCGGTTCCTGTCCCGTGCGGCCGAATGATGCTTGCCCTTCTTCAAGCTGTTGAGGGGGTCCAAATTGGCATCTGCTACGTTTGCATGGGATGAGGAATGCCAGAGAGCGTTCGCCGAGCTCAAGGAGTTCTTGGCCTGGCCCTTGGTGCTCTCCTTGCCCGTTCCGGGTGAAGTATTGCTGCTCTATCTCTCGGCAACACCATCTACTGTTAGCTCGGTCCTTGTCAGAAATGACTCGGGAGTCGAAAGGCCGGTCTACTACACCAGCAAGGTGCTCAACGAGGCTGAAAGGAGGTACCCCGCAACCGAAAAACTCGTGCTAGCATTGGTTACCTCCGCCAAGCGCCTCCGGCCCTATTTCCAGGGTCACCCCATCACCGTGCTAACCGGCAAACCATTGAAGAAGATCCTGGCTCACCCCGAAGCCTCGGGACGACTAGTCAAGTGGGCCATCATGCTTGGGGCCTACGATATATCCTACCGGCCGTGCTCAGCTGTGAAAGGCCAAGCGCTCGCCGACTTCATCGCCGAAAGCACCATCCCGACTGAAGAAAGGCCTCCGTCCGCACCCGGGCCAGCTGGGAACTGTTCGTCGATGGATCCTCCAACTCGGTCGGTAGTGGTGCCGGAATCCTCCTGAAGTCCCCCGAAGGAGCAGAGCTACAATACGCCTTGAAGTTCAGCTTTCAGGCATCCAACAACGCTTCCGAGTACGAGGCCCTTATCTCGGGAGCGCGCATGGCCCGTCGGTTAGGGGCTGAGAGAGTCAAAATCCATACTGACTCCCAACTGGTCGCTAGCCAGGTCAACGACGAGTACGAAGCTCGAGAGGCACCAATGATCAAATACCTCCAACTGGTCAGAGACGTGGCCCGACAGTTCGAGAGATTCGAGGTGGTCCGAATAGCTCGGGAGGAAAACTCCCGAGCGGACGCCCTCTCTCGACTGGCCTCCTCTCTTGACCCCGAAGGTACCCGATCAGTCCTCCTTGAAGAGCTAGAGCGCCCGAGCATTGACGCAGAGCTCCTTACTGTTGACTCAGCCATTCCGAGTGACTGGCGCACCCCCTACCTGTCGTGGCTCCGGGACTCTCAAGAGCCTTCCGACCCTCGAGAGGCCCGCAGATTGAAGTACCAAGCTTGGTGCTTCGTCATTCTGGACAATACTCTCTACCGGAGATCCTTCTCCGGTCCCCTCCTGAAGTGTCTTGGCCCCGACGAAGCCAACCGAGCTATCCAAGATATTCATGAAGGCCTGTGCGGAGCGCATTCAGGAGGAAGGTCACTCACCCAGATCCTGCTACGGCAGGGTTACTAGTGGCCCACTCTACAACGCGACTGCACGACCTACGTGCAATAGTGCGACCGATCCCAGCGATTCGACCACTTAGTCCATCAGCCGGCTACGGAGCTCGTCACCCTGACCGAGCCTTACCCCTTTGCTCAGTGGGGGATCGACATCGTTGGCCCGCTCCCTACGGCTCAGGCCCAGAAGCAGTTTATCATCATCGCCATCGACTACTTTACCAAGTGGATCGAGGCCGAAGCCACGGCGAGGATCACCGAGACAGTCGTCTGGAGTTTCGTCTGGAAGTCGATCATTTATCGTTACGGCATTCCCCGGGTGATAGTGAGCGATAACGGTCGGCAATTCGACTCTCGTTATTTCTGAGACAGATGTGCCGACCTAGGTATTCGTAACCACTTCACTTTGGTCACCCACCCTCAGGCCAACGGGCTAGTCGAGAATGCCAATAAGACTATCTTAAAAGGCATATAGACTAGACTCGGCAAGGCCAAGGGCAGCTGGCTCGAGGAACTGCCCAGCGTACTCTGGTCCCACAGAACGACTCCCAGAACGGCAACTGGTGAGAGTCCTTTCCAGTTGGTATATGGCACCGAGGCCGTCATTCCGTTGGAGATCGTCAATCCCTCCCTCCGAGTCATCTGCTTCTCGCCCGAGGTAAACGAGCAAAAATTACTCGAGAACCTCGACCTAGCAGATGAGCTCCGAGAGATTGCCGGCATCCGAGCAACAGAGTACCAGCGCCGCCTCACTCGATACTACAACACCAAAGTCCGAGACAGGCACTTCCAACCGGGAGACTTCATCCTCAGGAAAGCCAAAGCCTCTCAACCACTAGAGGCGGCGGGCAAGCTATCCCCTAACTGGGAAGGCCCCTACCGAGTGGTCGAGACGCTCGGGAAAGGAGCATACTGACTATCTACAATGGAAGGGGAACCCATCCCTCGGACATGGAATGCAGCCACATTACGCAAGTTCTACTTTTGAAGTTCATGCAAACAATGCGAGTGAAATAAAATTTTCTCCTTTTCATTCAAACGATTGTTGGTACATCAGAAAGGCAAAAGCCAATACATTACACAACAGAAAGGAAAAAATCCATCTAGCACCACTGCAAGAGGCCATCACTCGGTTGACTCGGTTGATCTCCTTGCGTCCAGCCACTGACTCTGCCTCATGTAGAAACTGGCTCGGATAAAAGGCTGTCGACCCAGTTGGCTCGGGTGGCCCATGACAAAGGTGACAGAGAGATTGCGGAGGGGAAGGCAACCTTCCAAGTTGACAGAGGCTGGGGAGGAGGGAACGCCTATGAAGGCCTCCTCTCTTCCAACCTGCCAACTCTTTGGAACGTACAGAGAGCAAGCACCCTCCGAAGAGTGAAAGAAAGGATGAGCAGAAGAGGGAAAAAGAGGCTGCCAGAAAGAAAAATAAGTCTAGCATAGCTGGACGAGGAGGCAGGGGAAGGCCCGGAAAGGAGGGAGCTTAATTTTCTTCTCCCCCCATCTCTGAAGCGAGCAGAGAGGGACGGGCGGCGGAGATGCCGGATGCCCCCATCCGTCTTCCATCTCGCCCCCCTCCGGGAAGCCTTGCCGGAACTGATAGAGGAAACATGTAGCAACCCTGATAAATTTAAAAGGAATAAATAAATCAAAATAGATTAAAAGATTTAGTAAATAAACGAAAGAGCTTGGAATAAAAATAATTAAACCCTGATGAAAATAACGCCTCAGATATAGGCGCTACTTTACAAGAAAATGCCCTTACATAAGGCGTGTTTTTAAGAAAGGACGCCCACACGTCAAGGCGTCAAATTTCAAACGACCAAAATAAATAAAAAGGGCAAGTTAGCGTAATGTCCCTTGCGTGGAGGAGTTTCAACAAGAAACGACGCTTGACAAGGCGTCAATTTAAATTCGACGCCCTGGCCTAGGTCGTTAATTCAGTTCGAGTTTCGTTCGACCCAGGAGTCTATCCAGGGCAAGATGATAACTATGAGAAAGAGTTCGAATGTAGTAATAACTCTATCATGGAAGTGTTACTTCCATTAGAACACTAACTCTATTAGGTTTCGCCCAGATCTTATAAATACCCCCTAAATTAAGCCCGATCGCTACTTTGGGTGTTCGATTCTTCTAAAGGTACGTAAAGAACAACATGTTCTTTTTCTTTACTCTGTCTATCGAATTTGTGAAGAATACTGATGATTCTTCATCTACTTCTGATTACAGGTTGAAAGCTTCTGTCTTCCGAAGAACAAGTAAGTTCTTCCCCTCGCTTTCGGTTATGTAAAAGAAGATTTTAATATCTTCTTCTTCGTTTCTTCTGCCTCTACAGGTTGCCTGTAGAAGTGAACCCGGTTGACTGAAGAATTGAGGGTTCTTCATCTGCATCCTCTTACTACCCTTGCTGCTATTAAGATCGAAAGCTTCAAAAGACTATGTTTATAAAACAGAGTATCGTTCCGTTCACAGAACCTGCATCCGTTCAAATCTTTATCAAGGTAGGTTTTCTCAAGCACTGTAGCCCAAATCACCATAATAGCTATGTTAAACTATATATATTAATTCATGCATATAGTTTTTGAGAGTTTTGAATGTTTCTATTGTTGGAAAGAAACGCCCTTTCCAAGGGTGCTAATTTTATACGCGACCCAGACTAGGGCGCTATTTAAATAAACGACCCTGACAAGGTCGTCAATTCAAAAGATTTGACGCCGTGTACACAGACGTCAATTTAATTACCTGATAATTACCCATGTTAATTAGTCCAATATTCACTTAAACATGATTCTAAATCAGTGCATGATCATTAATCCTGATATTATCCTGTCATGACCATATCTCGTTTTCTGGAAATTTCAATACTTGAAAAATTAAAAATTCTTGAAATACACGACCCTGTATAGGTCGTCTCTCACTTGACTAACGCCCCTGTTCAGGGCGTGAATTGAAAAGTAACGCCCCTGTCCAGGGCGTGTTTTTGATAAATTACTGAAAATATATATTCTGTAAAAATAGAAGTAAAGAATGAACGACCACTGTATACGTCGTCAACTTGTAAATAAACGCCCCTTACCAGGGCGCGTTTTTGGTAAAATACTGAAATATTGAAATTTTGCAAAAATTGTAAAATAGATAAACGCCCTTACTGAAGGCGTTAATTACTTGAGTAGTGACTTTACTTAAGTCGTTATTTTCCTGTAAAAATGTTTTTACCTGTTTCTGACATCCGATGGTTTCAGTATATCTATATATATGTATATCGGCACTATATCTCCACTCCGTGAGTATAGTCCCACGTTTCATGATGTTTTATCGATCACCATTAATTCTCATTGACATACAAGCTCTCCATTGGACATTCCGTTCCTTTGGACTAGCGAGTTAGTCATAGAGACCTCCGTAAGACTCCTCGAGCCTTGGATTCCTTCAAGGCCGACTGAGCTGGTTGTACCCTAAAAACCCATTACACTATTGAATGCCATGTCACTCTAAAAGAAACATGGTATACCGGCCCTTATGATATGCAAAGAGTATATCATAAGAATTCTTAATGGGATGATGATATCATGCCATTTGTTGATGTTCTTGTGGACCTCAATTCTGTAATAAGAATGAGGGTATCTTGCCTTTGATATACTGTTCATGTGGACCTCAATTCTAGAATGTCCATACTTGTCATGGTACCCGAGTTAAGGGAACCTAATTCCACCTAGTTTCATCGTTCATCGTGATTGTACCGTTGTTATCGCCTATCTATGTCCAATATCGTATTTTTGGACTCCATTCTCTCAAAGTTATCCTACGTGTCTACAAGCTTAAATTGTTGAAATTCCATATTGGCTATATATATATATACAAGAGTGGATGTCAAATATACATGATAAATGCCTGCGCATATAGGGCCCGATCTGGTCCTGGGAGGAGCACCCGAAAGTACTTGTGCCCATGGGAGTTGAATGATAAGGTATCTGACATTATACCGAGTGCATGACTAGCTTGATTGGACATTCCACACAAATCTTGTACTTGACTCGTACTTGATATGACATGAATTGCGTGACCCGAAAAAGGGTAATTACTTGCTTGCTTGATACATGATAGCCAAAGTTCTTGACATGACTTGCTAAAAAGTACTTGCTTGAATATCTTGTCATCTTTTTCTTGAAAGCTCATGACTAGTTCATCTTACTGTCTTATTGATAAATTCTCTCTCTACCTTGTCGTTTTATACGAGCATGCATAGCTACAGTACATACATGAAAGATGTAATTATTTCAACCCCTTGCTAGCGCTTGAGATATAATTTCCTACTGAGCGTTCGCTCACTCCGTGTGTTCCCTACTTTTCAGGTAATTCTGAGGACGAGGGAAGTCAATCGGATGGGAATGGTCAAGAGTGAAAGAGCTAGAGCTTTTCCAAGTGTCATCTAGTCTTTTTCCTATTTTCTTGAGTCAACTATGTACTTTTCCTTTTTAATTGAATATAGTATTGGATTTGTAATAGTGTATCCATTATGAAATAAAGGATTGGGTTATCTTTACTTTTGCGCATCTCTGTCTTTGTGTCGAATACACTACTACTCTGATTGACATGATTGATATAAACTCGTCGCGCACCTCCGGGTATCTTCCGCGCTCGGGGCGTGACAGTTTTTGTGGTATCAGAGCCTAGGGTATTCAATTCCTAGGAAAACCCAAGTCCAAGGATATGTTCAAACCTTTAACCAGTGAGATTGGGTAGAACCAAGGGTTAAAGTTAACATAGAATGCTAGTCTTTAAGATACAAATCACGTATTAATCTAGTTATTATAATTGTAGGATAATGGCTGCTGAACGTGCTCAATGGCGCAACATGCAGCGTAGACTGTAAGGCATGACTCAAGTGCTGCAGCAAGTAACACTAGGAGGTGGACAACGAGCAGGAAGTCTCCACCAGACTTTCAAGAACATGAACCCGCCCAAGTTCACGGGTTCTACTGATCCAGATGACGCTGAACACTGGATTAGGGAAACAGAACGAATATTTCGTGTTATGCAATGCACGGATCAAGATAAGGTCTTATTAGCTACTTTTCAGTTAGAAAGGGATGCTAGATGCTGGTGGGAATCAATAGAGGCTACTATAAATCAAGATCAGGTTTCGTGGGAAGAATTCGTTGAACACTTCAACGCGAAATATTTCTCGGACCGAGTTCAGGAAAAGAAGGCTGCAGAATTTGCCGCATTAAAGCAACGATCCTTGTCAGTGGCCGAGTATGAGGCCCAATTCTCTAGATTGTCTCGGTATGCCAAGCATCTAGTTAGCACCGAGAAAATGAAAGCTAGGAGGTTTCTTAATGGGCTCAGGCCCCAAGCTATTACTCAACTGGCGCCGATGGACATTCAAGTCTACTCGGAGATAGTACGCCGAGCTCAACTATTAGAAGATGCCACGGAACTGTCTGATAGGATTCGTGGTAAGGATAAGAAGGAACAAGTTACAGGTTCGGGTTCCTTTAAACCCAACTTCAAGAAGAGGCCTAGCAATGGAGGAGCATCCTCACAAGACCAAAAGTTCAAGAAGACCAAGCCCTTCTCTATCACCACTACCTCTCCAAATACAGTGTGCAAACATTGTGATAAAGCGGGTCATAGAGCAGAAGAATGCTGGAGGAAACTAGGAGCATGTCTCCGTTGTGGGAGTCGTGAGCATCGGATTCCCGATTGCCCATTACTTAACGATCAAGCCGGTGACGGAAAACGCCCGGTAACCAAGAATGCTCGTCTTCATGCAATCAAGGAGACCGAGCAAGAAGAAGAAGGCGGACTAGTGGAAGGTACATTGAAAGTTTGTTCCAAGAATGCATATGTCTTAATTGATACTGGTGCATCGCATTCTATTGTTTCTAAGAAGTTTGCTGACCCATTACCCCTAGAACCGGAATGGATAAAGTTAGTTTTGTCTACTCCTCTGGATGATGAGACTGATATTACACATCATTACCAAAACTGCGAAGTATTGGTTCAGGGTAGAAATCTCCCTATTGATCTCATATGTTTAGATCTGAAAGAGTATGATGTTATACTAGGGGCAGATTGGTTATCCAAGTATCAGGCAACGGTTGATTACCGCAATAGTAAGGTTACATTCAAGGAATTTCCAGAACTAATATTTACTAGCCCCAAGAGTCGGAGCAAATCCCCTATTATTTCAGCTCTCCGAGCTAGCAAGCTCATCAGGAAAGGATGTGCATCTTTCCTCGCATTTGTCACAGTTAAAGAAGCTAAGGATATTAAGCTAGAAGACATTCCAGTAGTGCAAGAATTTTCGGACGTATTTCCGGAAGATTTGCCGGGATTACCCCCGCAAAGAGAAGTGGCCTTCACCATTGACTTAGTCCCTGGTGCTGGTCCGATTTCAAAGGCACCTTATAGGATGTCACCTGCTGAACTCAAGGAGTTAAAGGAGCAATTGATGGAACTCATTAAGAAAGGATTCATTAGACCAAGTACTTCCCCGTGGGGAGCGCCTGTATTATTTATAAAGAAGAAAGACGGATCCATGAGGTTATGCGTCGACTATCGACAATTGAATAATCTCACTATCAAGAACAAGTATCCACTGCCGAGAATCGATGAATTGTTTGATCAAATTTCATGATCCATGTACTTTTCCAAAATTGATCTTAGGTCCGGATATCACCAACTAAGAATCAGGGACGAGGATATTCATAAAACCGCATTCAGAAGCAGGTATGGCCATTATGAATTTGTTGTTATGCCTTTCGGACTAACGAATGCCCCTGCTGCCTTTATGCAATTGATGAATAGTATATTCAGGCCTTATTTAGATCAATTCGTGGTGGTCTTTATTGATGATATATTGATTTATTCCAAGACCAAGGATGAGCATGAGGAACATTTGAGGATTGCATTAAAAATATTGAGGACAAACCAATTATATGCAAAACTTAGCAAGTGTGAATTCTGGCTCGAAGAAGTGACTTTTCTCGGACATGTTATATCAAAGGATGGCTTGTCTGTAGACCTATCAAAGGTTGAAGCTGTAAGGAACTGGGAAAGACCGACCAATGCTAGCGAGATCGAAGTTTCTTAGGTCTTGCCGGCTATTACAGGTGATTCATCAAGGATTTCTCAAAAATCGCCGTGCCACTTACGAGGTTAACTCGCAAGGAGATCCATTATGAATGGGATGAGGAATGTGAAAGAAGCTTCCAAACTCTCAAGGATCATCTTACTACAGCTCCTATCTTAGCATTGCCAATTGAAGGAGGAAAGTTCGAGGTATACACTGATGCTTCTGGCATTGGACTCGGGTGTGTTCTAATGCAACAAGGGAAGGTTATAGCCTACTCTTCTCGTCAATTAAAGAAGCATGAAGAGAACTACCCCGTCCATGACTTAGAATTGGCCGCGGTAGTATTTGCACTCAAAATATGGAGACATTATCTTTATGGAGTACAGTTTACTGTATACTCCAATCACAAAAGTCTCAAATATCTTTTCTCACAGAAGGAGTTAAATATGAGGCAAAGACGATGGCTGGAATATCTCAAAGACTTCGACTTCAATATACAATATCATCCCGGAAAGGGTAATCATGTAGCGGATGCCCTTAGTCGAAAGCCGAGAGCACTGTTAGCCAATTGTCTGATTCAAGAATGGAAATTGCTGGAACAATTCTCTGAACTCAATATAAACATGGACACGGACCCTAGATGTGTCACATTATCTCATGTAAGCATACAGTTAGATTTATTGTCTGAAATACAAGCACTTCAGAATGATGATCCTACATTAGTAGAAATCAAGGGCAGATTAGAAGGACAATCAGATTTCCAATTAGCTTCTGATGGAAGATTAATGTTCAAGAATAGAACTTGTATACCGGACTGCCCAGAATTGAAGAAGAAGGTCTTAGATGAAGCTCATAGGTCAAGGTATACGATTCATCCTGGATCTACCAAGATGTACCAAGATGTGAAAAGAAATTTTTGGTGGCCCAACATGAAAAGAGAAATAGCGGACTACGTATCACGCTGTCTCACATGCCAACAAGTCAAGGCGGAACACCAAAAGCATGCTGGAAAGCTACATCCTCTAGATATCCCTAAATGGAAGTGGGAGGATATTGGTATGGATTTCATCATGAGTTTATCTAAATCAAAAAGAGGACATGATGGAATATGGGTTATCATTGACCGATTGACTAAATCAGCGCATTTCTTGCCAATCAAGAGTCGATGGTCAGTTGATGTCTTAGCTGCACTATACATCAAGGAAATAGTCAGATTACATGGTATTCCTGTTTCAATCATGTCTGACAGAGATCCCCGTTTTACTTCTCATTTTTGGAAAGGACTACAACATTCGTTGGGAACGAGACTTAACTTTAGTACAACTTTTCATCCTCAAACAGATGGTCAGACCGAGAGAACTAATCAGGTGGTTGAAGATATGCTCAGAGCTTGCATCATGGATTTCGATGGAAGCTGGCATGATCACTTGCCTCTGGTCGAATTTACATACAATAATAGTTACCAGGCAAGTATACAAATGGCACCTTTCGAAGCTTTATACGGAAGGAGTTGCCGATCACCCTTATGCTGGAATGAAGTTGGAGAAAAACAACTGTTAGGTCCAGAAATGGTAAGGGACACTACCGAGAAGATACAATTGATCAAAGAAAGACTGCAAGTTGCTCAGTCTAGACAAAAGGCTTATGCTGACACAAGAAGAAGAGATCTTGAATTCCAAGTTGGAGATCATGTATTTCTCAAGATATCTCCTGGACGTGGAATACGAAGATTTGGTGTTAAGGGCAAGCTTACACCAAGATTTATTGGACCTTTTGAGATACTAGAAAGAGTTGGCGAGGTTGCTTATCGCATCGCATTGCCTCCTCAATTGTCCGAGATACATAATGTGTTCCACATATCCATGTTGAAGAAGTATATACACGATCCATCACATATTATCGAACATGGAGACCTAGTAATCCAGAAGGATCTTACATATGAGCAGAAGCCTATGAAGATCTTAGATCAAGAAGTACGTACCCTAAGGAATAAGGTTATTCCCATGCTAAAAGTACAATGGAATAAGAATTCAGAACATGAAGCTGCACGGGAGACTGAGGAATCTATGAGGAAACGATTTCCAGATTTATTTTAGAAGGTACATACTCTACACTCTCCAAATGTAAATATAAGATATGGAATTTGGGGACCAAATTCTTTTTAAGTGGGGGAGGGTGTAGCAACCCTGATAAATTTAAAAGGAATAAATAAATCAAAACAGATTAAAAGATTTAATAAATAAACGAAAGAGCTTGGAATAAAAATAATTAAACCCTGATGAAAATAACGCCTCAGATATAGGCGCTACTTTACAAGAAAACGCCCTTACATAAGGCGTGTTTTTAAGAAAGGACGCCCACACGTCAAGACGTCAAATTTCAAACGACCAAAATAAATAAAAAGGGCAAGTTAGCGTAACGTCCCTTGCGTGGACGCGTTTCAACAAGAAACGACGCTTGACAAGGCGTCAATTTAAATTCGACGCCCTGACCTAGGTCGTTAATTCAGTTCGAGTTTCGTTCGACCCAGGAGTCTATCCAGGGCAAGATGATAACTATGAGAAAGAGTTCGAATGTAGTAATAACTCTATCATGGAAGTGTTACTTCCATTAGAATAGTAACTCTATTAGGTTTCGCCCAGATCTTATAAATACCCCCTAAATTAAGCCCGATCGCTACTTTGGGTGTTCGATTCTTCTAAAGGTACGTAAAGAACAGCATGTTCTTTTTCTTTACTCTGTCTATCGAATTTGTGAAGAATACTGATGATTCTTCATCTACTTCTGATTACAGGTTGAAAGCTTCTGTCTTCGAAGAACAAGTAAGTTCTTCCCCTCGCTTTCAGTTACGTATAAGAAGATTTTAATATCTTCTTCTTCGTTTCTTCTGCCTCTACAGGTTGCCTGTAGAAGTGAACCCGGTTGACTGAAGAATTGAGGGTTCTTCATCTGCATCCTCTTACTACCCTTGCTGCTATTAAGATCGAAAGCTTCAAAAGACTCTGTTTATAAAACAGAGTATCATTCCGTTCACAGAACCTGCATCCGTTCAAATCTTTATCAAGGTAGGTTTTCTCAAGTACTGTAGCCCAAATCACCATAATAGCTATGTTAAACCATATTATTAATTCATGCATATAGTTTTCGAGAGTTTTGAATGTTTCTATTGTTGGAAAGAAACGCCCTTTCCAAGGGCGCTAATTTTATACGCGACCCAGACTAGGGCGCTATTTAAATAAACGACCCTGACAAAGTCGTCAATTCAAAAGATTTGACGCCCTGTACACAGACGTCAATTTAATTACCTGATAATTACCCATGTTAATTAGTCCAATATTCACTTAAACATGATTCTAAATCAGTGCATGATCATTAATCCTGATATTATCCTGTCATGACCATATCTCATTTTCTGGAAATTTCAATACTTGAAAAATTGTAAATTCTTGAAATACACGACCCTGTATAGGTCGTCTCTCACTTGACTAACGCCCCTGTTCAGGGCGTGAATTGAAAAGTAACGCCCCTGTCCAGGGCGTGTTTTTGATAAATTACTGAAAATATATATTCTGCAAAAATAGAAGTAAAGAATGAACGACCACTGTATACGTCGTCAACTTGTAAATAAACGCCCCTTACCAGGGCGCGTTTTTGGTAAAATATTGAAATATTGAAATTTTGTAAAAATTGTAAAATAGATAAACGCCCTTACTGAAGGCGTTAATTACTTGAGTAGTGACTTTACTTAAGTCGTTATTTTCCTGTAAAAATGTTTTTACCTGTTTCTGACAACCGATGGTTTCAGTATATCTATATATATGTATATCGGCACTATATCTCCACTCCGTGAGTATAGTCCCACGTTTCATGATGTTTTATCGATCACCCTTAATTCTCATTGACATACAAGCTCTCCATTGGACATTCCGTTCCTTTGGACTAGCGAGTTAGTCATAGAGACCTCCGTAAGACTCCTCGAGCCTTGGATTCCCTCAAGGCCGACTGAGCTGGTTGTACCCTAAAAACCCATTACACTATTGAATGCCATGTCACTCTAAAAGAAACATGGTATACCGGCCCTTATGATATGCAAAGAGTATATCATAAGAATTCTTAATGGGATGATGATATCATGCCATTTGTTGATGTTCTTGTGGACCTCAATTCTGTAATAAGAATGAGGGTATCTTGCCTTTGATATACTGTTCATGTGGACCTCAATTCTAGAATGTCCATACTTGTCATGGTACCCGAGTTAAGGGAACCTAATTCCACCTAGTTTCATCGTTCATCGTGATTGTACCGTTGTTATCGCCTATCTATGTCCAATATCGTATTTTTGGACTCCATTATCTCAAAGTTATCCTACGTGTCTACAAGCTTAAATTGTTGAAATTCCATATTGGCTATATATATATATATACAAGAGTGGATGTCAAATATACATGATAAATGCCTGCGCATATAGGGCCCGATCTGGTCCTGGGAGGAGCACCCGAAAGTACTTGTGCCCATGGGAGTTGAATGATAAGGTATCTGGCATTATACCGAGTGCATGACTAGCTTGATTGGACATTCCACACAAATCTTGTACTTGACTCGTACTTGATATGACATGAATTGCGTGACCCGAAAAAGGGTAATTACTTACTTGCTTGATACATGATAGCCAAAGTTCTTGACATGACTTGCTAAAAAGTACTTGCTTGAATATCTTGTCATCTTTTTCTTGAAAGCTCATGACTAGTTCATCTTGCTGTCTTATTGATAAATTCTCTCTCTACCTTGTCGTTTTATACGAGCATGCATAGCTATAGTACATACATGAAAGATGTAATTATTTAAACCCCTTGCTAGCGCTTGAGATATAATTTCCTACTGAGCGTTCGCTCACTCCGTGTGTTCCCTACTTTTCAGGTAATTCCGACGACGAGGGAAGTCAATCGGATGGGAATGGTCAAGAGTGAAAGAGCTAGAGCTTTTCCAAGTGTCATCTAGTCTTTTTCCTATTTTCTTGAGTCAACTATGTATTTTTCCTTTTTAATTGAATATAGTATTGGATTTGTAATAGTCTATCCATTATGAAATAAAGGATTGAGTTATCTTTACTTTTGCGCATCTCTATCTTTGTGTCGAATACACTACTACTCTGATTGACATGATTGATATAAACTCGTCGCGCACCTCCGGGTATCTTCCGCGCTCGGGGCGTGACAAAACGGCGTGATTTTTTCCGTCGAAATCCTCTCCAGATCCGCGCGACGACCATCAGACCAGCTTCAAACCCGCGTGACGACCGTCGGACCTGCTCAAAACCTGAAGCGGCAAAAATCTGTTGCCCTCCATCATCGGCAGCATCATCTTCCGAAGGATCCTCCATGCTCCGAATGCAACGGCACAACGTAACGTGAAGAAGGGGCGAGGAAAGACTGTCATGGAAAATCTTAAGCGATGGAGAGGAAGGGACACCCTTCAGTCTTTTTATAGGCAAAGGGAGGCTACTCGCCTTAAACGACTCCCTCCTCGAAAACACACCAAATGAATTTCCCCCTATGAACGGTCACCTCAAACCTCTCATCTTCCGCCCAAGCGGGACACACGAAGCGGCCCAGCATTTAAAGCATGAGAACGCGGAAAGGCACCCTGTCAGATGCTCACCCAACCATCATGCGAGATCTGCGCAGAAAGTATCGGTCCTTTCCAACTACTGCAGATACGCTGATCAAATCATGGCAAGGATAGCGTGAAGCAAGTAAGATTTTATTTATTGCCTTACAAAAAGTGGAAGTCCTTTTTTGAAAAAAGAAAGAGACAAACAAAGAAGGAGGTAAAACAGGATGATACATCAGGCCTAGGGCCCACGTTGAAGCTCGGAAGTGTAAGGCGCATGTGTTTCACCCCCGGCGCCCTCGGTGACGGCTGGCCCTGGCACTGACCACGCCTGCGTGGGAACTACCTCGGTCGCGTGCCCTCCCGAGGCAGCCGGAGTTGGCGACCCCTCAGGAGAAGAGCCCTCTTGATCTTCCCCGCCCGACGTAGAGGAGCTAGAAGGCGACATGTCCGAGTCATAGCGTTAGCCAGAGAGGAAGTCGATCCCAGAATCTTGTTCCCCGGCATAAGCTACTGCCCGACGGTAACCCTGCTTAAACCCCTTGCGGATGCCTCGGCGAAGTGCTGACTCATAGTAAGGAAGGGCAGCTTCCTGCAGGTCGGCCCGGTAGGCCTCTGAGCCCTTGTAATGCTCGATCACCTCCGCCCCGGCTAGTCCCATCCTGTCGACAAGCTCGGCCTTCTCCCGCTCCGCCTCGGTCGCCCGCTCCTCAGCCTCCACCGATCGTTTCTCTGCCTCGGCCAACTTCCGTTTGGCCTCGGCCGCCCACTCCTCGGCCTTGACCGATCCCTTCTCCGCCTCAGCTAGGTCGGCCTCGGCCTCCAAACGAAGGCGCCCCGCTGCCTCTGCCCAGTCCACCAACTCGGCGCGCTCGGCCTCCCAACGGCCTTCCAGCTCAAGATGAAGAAGGCGCTCCTCTTCGAGGAGTTTACTTTTCCTCTCGAGCGATTCCCGGGCCTTGGTTAGTTGCTCTGTCAGCACCCCGACCTCCAGCCGACTCGACCTCGACAACTCCCTGATCGCGGAGAACTCCCGTCGGAGCCCCTCACGCGCCTCATTGAGTCGAGCTAGTTTCCTCTCGCACCCTCCGAGGGTCCAAGCGAGATTCGACTGCTCTGACTCCGTCCGGGCGTAAGTCTCCGCCATTGTGGCCCCCATCTGGGCCATGACCAGGCCGCCCTCCATAATGATGTCGAGGACCCCGGGTGGAGAATGACGCTTGTCTCCCCCTTTCATCCTCGCGGACACCTCGCAGTAAAGCTGGTATAAATTGCTCGAGATGCCGAGCCTTTCCAGAGCCACTGGCATGGGAACCCTTTCCGCGCCTGGCGCCTCGTCGGAAGGCCCGGATCGAGCTGCGGGCTCAGCCGCCTCATGCGCGACGGTCGGTTGGGGTTGCGGCGCCCCCGCAGGTGAACTCCCGACCTCGACCGACGCTATGAGCCTGGCCGCTCCGTGCACCGCAGACGTTTGGGGCTGCGACACCTCTGCCGACGAACCCCCAACCTCAACCGTCTCGGTCCGCACATCGCCGCCCGAGACATCACCCGCCTTGACCGGCGCCCCGGCCTCGGCCACGGTTGTTTCAACTTCGGCCCCCTCTGTTCCCGACAAGGGGAGAGCCGACCCATCACCGTCACCCCCCGGGGTGCCCCTGGCCTCCTCGTCCCCCTCTCGCTCTGTGGATAGGAGAGCTGGCTCGGGAGGGCCGGCCCTATCTTGCCCCAGAGAGGGGAGTGCCGCCGAGCTAGGATCGCCCTCGGTAGTGGGAAGGAGATCTGCCTTCCTGGCCCGTTTCTTGGCCTTCGCGGCCTCCCACAACCTCCCCTCCACGGGATCCTTGCGCTTCGCTCCGCGTGGCCGAGAAGTCCCCCCCGAGGCCACCCCCTTGTCCTTGTCCCGGGCTTGGGAGCGACCCACAGGGGCGCCCGGCTCATTAGCCACCGAGTCGTCGCCAAGGTCAATGATCTCAGCGGCCTCCTCCAGAGGTTCCCGCCTGGTGTCTACAACCAAGAAGAAGACGTGATCAGGAAAAGGAAGATGACCCCCAACCCCGAAGAAAGGTCTAAGTGGTGGCACCTGAGGGTTTCAGCCGCGTAAGAAGGCACCGCTCAATATTCTCCGGCGTCACCAACTCCTCGGTAGACTGGCGAATTTTCAGCAAATGAGCACCGTACTCCTCCACATGTGGGGGGAACTCCTCCTGCCGGGGAGGGATATTCGGGTGGAAATTGGGCATTACTTGGCACCTCCAAGTTTCCTCCACCGAATTAATCCTCGCCCAGAAAAATTGGGTCTTCCACCCTTTATGCGAAGAATCCTTCGCCGTCAGCGAGATACAGCTCCTATTCCTCCTCACCTGGATGAGTAAAACCCTTCCCCGCCGACGAGTGCGCCTTCAACTCGAAGAAATAGTGAAAGAGGTCCAAGGAAGGAGGAACCCCGCACTGACGACAGAGGATTCGGAAGGTGGAGAGGAGAAGGTACGAGTTAGCTACCAACTGGATGGGTGCTAACTGGAAAAAGTTGAGAAGCGTGAGGACGAAGGGCTCGAAGGGGAGGCGAAACCCGCTCTTCCACGCCAGAAGAAAGATGCAGATGTGGCCCGTGCGAGAATCCATGCTCGTCTCATGCGGGGCAGCATCAGCAAAGCCATACTTGTGAGGCAGGCGAAACTGATGCTCCAGCCTCTTCACCTCAGCTTCCCCCAACTCACTGCAGTTTGGGACCGGCGCTCTCGCCACCGATTCGTCACACCTTCCCTCGGCATCTGAGCGCTGGCCCGACATGGATTCCGAGGAAGAACTTGAAAAAGAGCTCTCTCGAGACCTCGAAGATTTCGGGGGAGGAGGAAGCTGTCGGACCGCCTCCGCAGTTATCTTCGCCAACTCCTCAAACGCCGCCGCAAGTTTCTACTCCTCCGCTGTGTTCTCACGGCGCATCAAAGAGTCCCAAGAGTAACAAAGCGAAGGAAAGCCAAAACCCTAACAATGGAAAGAGTCTGGGATGACCACCAGCGCCCAGCGCCTATAAACCCACTCGGGTGGCGGCGCGTCGTTCCGACCTCCGAGAAAAGGGGGCCCCTTCATTTCAAATCCGTCAGGATTGTAATTATTACAGGCCCAGGTGACCATGACGTGTGGCTTCATAACACCGCCAGATTTTGACCCACCTGAGCCACGCTGGTCCAAAACCCCAAATGGCTACTCCTCTGAGCTTATTAAGGCTCGGGAGTAGGAGGGGGATAAGTGGGGAGGGGGATTTCTGTAGCCCAATTAAGAGCAGCCGAACTAGGCCCCTCAGGGCCCAACAAGGCTCAGTTCAGCCACGTGACATCCCCCTGGGGCTCACTTAGGCGAGAAAGCCCAATAAAAGGTTCGCTCGAGGATACTACCTTCCTAGGCGGCCTCTAGGCTCGGAAGGCCCGAGCGTCGGTCAGGTCACAGGAAAGGTCCGTGCCCGAGCCATCTCTCCGCCCAGGGGAAGAAGGCGCATGTCGACCAATCCGACCCAACTTCGTCTGAGCTAAGCCTACCTCCCGGATAAGGCTGGCCTCTCTTAGCTCGGAACGGCCGACGATTGCTTATCCATGCAGCCGTTAAGAGTCCTCTGTGGGCAGGAATTCATAAAGGTGAGGGACTCCAGCTCCCCAAGGTGATAACGCTCCCACGATAAGGTGATAAAAGCCCACGTCGAGGACGTAACCTCCAGCTGAAACCCCTCGGCTTATAGGACCCCAGAAGGCGGCGCACTATTTAACCCAGGGATACCCTCCGGCGAAAGGTAAGGGCAATCACACGCTCACAACTCATGAGCAGGAACCACTTCACCCATCCGGTGGAGAGGGATCTCGCGCAGAAGCTACTTCCTCCCTATATTGTTCCCACCATAGCTCTACTGACTTAAGCATCGGAGGGTTTCCCCCAGGGACTCATCCCTGGGCACCCTGATCCGTTTCCCTTTCTTGCAGTTCACTTTCCGGTGATCCACAACCCGCTCAGGACCAGCGCGAGACCACGCCTCTTCAATAATTTAACCTATAAAAAACATAAAATATTAGAATAATTAAATAATGTAGATCTCTTGCGGTTGAGTCCAATTCTTGACGGTGCCAGCTAACTCAAGCTTGATCGAATAGTAAAGTCGACTCGGTGTCCTCATCAAATCTCTCTTGAGTTGAAAAGATTCGTCCTCGAATCTTTAAGTGTTGGAGCATGATGAGGATGATCATGGGAGGATTGGTTGAAAGCTCGGGGCAGACGATCATCTGCTGAATCTCCGATTGCCATTTCTCTTGTGCCTTGTAGAAATCTTGCCACACTGTTGTAGGCACAGGGAATTAAGATGGGAGAGAGATGATGATGGACGGGAAGGTTTTCCCCTCGCTCCTTTCCCCGGGCGTGGCTGCCGTGGGCTTGTTCCCTCCCACAAGACTATGAGAGATGAATGTCTACCCGTTCGTCCACGTTCTTACAACAAAAAATGGTTATAATGTATAGAGCAGTGTAATCGCCAGAGGTTTTTTACCTGAACCTCACAGGAGTGTGATCGCCTAGAAGTGCCTTTCAAGCGGGGAGATCATGGGGTCCCGACTTCTCCATCCTCGACCGGCCAAGGGCAGAGAACCCTATTACGTCCCGAAGTGCCAAAGATCTTGCAAACAATGACGAAAGCTCACGGAAACAAAAGAAAAGATGCCATTAGTTTTGTGAAGTGTAGTAAAAATTCTAACAACAACTAAGAAGGAGGAAATGGGGGCGTAATTACCTGGACTAACTCAAAATGTAAAAGAAAACACATGAGCTTTTAGTTCTTGGATTTTTGGCACCCAGAACTCACAGTAGGCAGTAGCGGGTCCCACCGTGATCGCCGGGTTTTTTGCTATAGGCGCAGGGAATTGAGATGGAAGAGAGATGGCGATGGACGGGAAGGTTTTCCCCTTACTCCTTTCCCCCGACGTGGCTGCCGTGGGCTTGTTCCCTCCCACAAGACTATGAGAGATGAACGTCCGCCCGTTCGTCCACGTTCCTACAATGAAAAGAGGTTAGAATGTATAGAGAAGTGTGATCGCCAGAGGTTTTTTACCTGAACCTCATAGGAGTGTGATCGCCTAGAAGTGCCTTTCAAGCGGGGAGATCATGGGGTCCCGACTTCTCCATCCTCGGCTAGCCAAGGGCGGAGAGCCCTGTTATGTCCCGAAGTGCCAAAGATCCTACAAATAATGATGAAAGCTCACGGAAACAAAATAAAAGATGCCATTAGTTCTATGAAGTGTAGTAAAAATTCTAACAACAACTAAGGAGGAGGAAATGGGGGCGTGATTACCTGGGGGGAGTGGGAAGGGGGGATGGTCGAGACTTTCGACCACCCGCCCTCCCATTTGTTTAAAGTAGAAAACCTCTCTACGGGATCTAGTTAATTCCAATATGTTGTGATGCAAATGAGGAGGGGAATTGCAAATACGAAACAGAGAACAACAAGATCGAAAGATCAAACCCGGGTGGTAGCCAAGCTCGTGGCTACCTAGAAGCGACGTTCAGAGTAGGCACAAAACGATCCTCGAGCCTCTTAGAGTCTTGCTCCAAGCTCCAACTTCTCTTGGCTCGAGAGTTTCATCAACCTCCCAGCTCCGGTCTCCCACCTCTCAATCTCCAAACTCTCCAACCTTTGTCCAACCTGCCAACCCCCTCCCTCTGTGATCGAGAGAGGAGTTTTGTATTCCGAGGCCCGCTCTAGAATCCTCGAACATTGTGGGATCGAACGTGGGCGACGGGGGAGAGTTGGTGCGAAGCGTGATGGGAGAACGGGCCACGTTCTTTGACCAAACCGTTGTAAGAAGGTGGCCAGGGTCCTGGCCTTCCATAAGGGGGTAGGTAGCCAGGGGGATGGCCTTCTAAGGGCATGGGCAGCAATCCTAGTGGCCTTCAAGGGGAGTGAGGGCGGCCAGACCTTGGGCCTTCTAGCAAGCTGGGTGGCCATCCTAGTGGCCTTCTTGGAGATGAGGGCGGCCATCGCCCTTGCCTTCTAGGGGCCTGGGGGGCCAATGGTTTGGCCGCCCAGCCCATGGGCCTTTGGCCCCTTCGAGTAAGGGTGGCCCAACAACAAGGTGTGTTAGGGCTGGACTTAAAAGCACAAAACGATGATAAATCGGTTAAAACGACCGCGTCACTCATATGACAGTCTAACTGGGGATCTGCGGGATGACAGGCATGCCCGCCGCTATGGGTGGCTTCATGATTTGATAACGATGATCACGCCCGATATGAGGGCATTTATGCATCAGTCGCATCTCACGTGCCTAGTCGTCATGGCTAAGCGTTTCAACAGCATGAGGTGGAACTGGGAGGCCCTAGGTGCATTGATCGAGTTGTGGCACCCGGATACCCACACCTTCGTATTCCCCAAGTTCGAGGCTTCAGTGTTGGTGGAAGAGATTAACTTCCTCTTCCAATGGAGCGACTTGGGCGCAGGTGACCTGATCGACCTTCCTCCCTGGGAGGAAGTCCTGGCCGAGTTAGTGCGTGATAAGCAAGAGGTTCGGCGGATGACAGACCAATGAGGGATACTAGTTGACCGCCTAGCCGGATGGGTACTGGGCTAGGTGAAAGATAGATCGATGGAGGCAGATCGGCTGATGCGCGGAGTGACATTATGTCTCGGTGGGCCATTGCTTTTCCCCACGTCCGGAGATGTGCAGAGGTGAGAGTATGTGGGACCACTCACTCTCTTATGGATTGGGTGCTCCCTCTCACAAGCGATGCTTGCCCATTTGCATTGTGGACTTACTCAAATGAGTTTAGGAGGTAGCACCATGGGGAGCCTTTACCTACTGCAGGTGTGGATGGAGATCCAATTGAGTTTTGACTTTGATGACACGGTGGTCACTGCCTCCAGAATCTTCGAGAAGAGCGCACTCTATCCAGCTAGGGCCATCTTTGGTCCCGAAGATCAAGTGATATGCAAGACTGCGCTTTTGAAGACCAGAGATGACTGGCAAGATTATCTGAACTTCCTACCCGAGGACCAATTTGTGTTTGTGTCGATGATGTATCGACGCGAGGAATTCAAGGTACGAGGACACAGGAGCAGGAGTTATGGCTTGTGGGAGCTTAGGACTTGGTGCTATACCAGGCCCATCGCCGCCATCGCCAGGTGGGATTGCCCAGACAGATCCCATGGGCCGCCTCGAGGGGGGCTTTAATCACGAGGTGTCTCCTGGGAACCGATGAAGATAGACGGCGGCTTCAGAAGATTCGGAAGGCGTGGAGGCGCCATGCCACCGTAATTAAGGCTCGAATTGATGTGATGGAGGACAAAGATGATTTGAAAAGATATACGGGCTACCTGAGGGGTTTTAGGCCAACCGTTAATGATTTTTTTATGAGGCGGCGCACCTAATTGACTGGCGCCTGTTCAACATTTTTCTTTTTGATTTTGTAATGAAAACAAACAAGGGGAATAAAATATTTTGTGATTTTATTAGTAATTGGATGTTGGGTATCTAAATGCCTAATGGAAGCTTAAAGTTGCATGTATTTTTATGTTTTGTTGTTTTTCTTTTTGTTTTGGGTTTTGTGTGTTGCATTTTTTTTCGCTGAACAGGGGGGAGGGCGGCCAGGGTACTGGCCGCCTCCATCTCTGGTGGGCAGCCAACACCTTGGCCGCCCTCCTCTTACGGAGGGCATAAAAGGCGGCCATCTCTGTAGATCTAAGAAAATCCACTTAAGAAAAGAAAAAGATAATATGGCTAGAAAAGCATGGGAAGAGAGAGAAAGGGGAGCATGCGTAGGATACTAAAGGAAAAGGTGATCGCCAGAGACGCGAGGGCCTCACATGATATAAATAATAACAATATGGAGGGATTGCGAATATAAATACCTCAAAAGGATGCGGGTGAGATTGTGAGTGCACCTTCTCTTTCTATCGGCCGGTCGATGAAGAGAGTTCTTCTTTAGCTTGATTACCCTTGCAAAATTAACAAACACCAATAACCAAACATGGATTAGAAACCAAGATGTGTAGCATCAAATCCAAATATAAATATGGACATAGAAAGCATGGATATGAACACACCTTATTGGTGTTTGGCCTTTAAACCCCTATGCAAAAGGGTAGGTAAAAGATGATGTATGATGAAGAATAGAGGGAGATGTGCAAGTGTTTCACTATGGGAGATGTGCTAGAGTGCACAACATGGGAAGATCTCAATATTGAGATAAAAAGAAATAAAATAAGAATATGATGTGATGCATGCAATTAACTAAAGCAAAAATAATAGATAGGAGGGGGAAAGTTTAGTGGTTTTCTCCAATTTGACTTCAAGATCTTCAAGGGAGGAAGAAGAACTCCATAGATGAAGCTTGTAGGTTCATGGGAGGCTCCTCCTTGAGCCTTCAATCTAGTAGCACCTCCCCTTGGATTGATATTGATGCCTTTTACACAAGGGAGAGAGGGGTCCTATTTATAGAGGTGAAATTCGGAGTTAATTCTAAGAAAATTAGAAAACCATGTTTTAATGGGATTTGGAGGGAGATATATATTGGGCAAGTGTCCTCCCAACCTTAGAAAGTCATATGAACCCTTTCCCAAGTAGAAAAGGAGGTTAAAGTGAGGGAGGGAAGTGAAATTCGGAGTTTAATTCTATAAAAATTAGAAAACTGAGTTTTGGTGAGATTTGGAAAGGGGGATCCTTCCTCCAAGTGTCCTTACAATATTAGGAAACCATAGAAACCATTTCCCAAGTGAAAAAGGAGTTTAAGTGAGGAAGGGAAAGGAAATTCGGAGTTTAATTCTAAAAAAATTAGAAAATTGAGTTTTGGTGGGATTTGGAAAGGGGGATCCTTCCTCCAAGTGTACTTATAATATTAGGAAACCATATGAACCCTTTCCCAAGTGGAAAAGGAGTTTAAGTGAGGAAGGGAAATGATTCTGTTCAAAATCAAAATTCTGTAAGAAATGGCGTCAGATCTAGTGGTCGCTAATTAAAAGAGCGCATGTTCGAAGTGCCACCCATTCTTAGGCATTTTAAGATGGATTAGGACATTTCAAAATTAGAAAAGAATTGGCGCCTATAAAGCGGTCGCCAATTTTGGACGAAGTTAAATGCTCAAAATAAGGCAAGGAAATTGGCGACTTTGTAACCGGGCGCTCATGAAATAGCGACCTTATAGGAAGTGGTGAAATCAAAAATAATTCGAATTCGGCTCAAAATATGAATAAAAGAATTGGCGCCCTTCCGTACAGTCGTTATTTAAAGAAATGGCGAGTTTCTGGAGTGTCGCTAATTCATAGATTTCGAAAACGGCCAAACTGGACTCAGCTGGAAATGGATGCCCCCTGCCTGGGCGCTATTTAAATGGCGCTCGGGTCCCTGCCACCATTTGATTTAAGGTCCGAAAAAATAGAGAAAAAGCTTAGAAAAATCTGGAAAAAACAAGAAAAAATGTGTGAAATCTGGGGGAAGTTGGATATTCAAGAAAAGAGAGAAAAACCATTCAAATAAGTCAATTTGAGGGTCAAATGGGGCATCACAGTGCGATAGGAGATATGCTCAAAATGATGTCAAATTTGACATGTCTACAGCTGCCCCGCCTTGGCGTCTGTTTTGCAAGGGAGTGACACGCAGTGGAATGGAATGGTATGGAGTGAAGCAACATGGAATGGAATGGAATGAAATGGAATGAAGTGAGAGTGAACTGAAAAGTAGATGCCAAGGTGTGATGAGACATACGATCAACACCACCTGATAGGAATTGAATCAAAAGCTCAGAATGATGCAGTCTTGAGGAGATTCAATGAAAGCAACAATGTTTGGATAAAGAAGGAGTGTGCACGAGAGCACAAAGGAGATAAAAAGAGTGATCAACTTCCAACGTGGTGGAAGTACCTCAGGTCACAAACCTGTAGGTTTCACCATTGGGGAGTGGTTACCAGCCAATGTGGACGTGCTGCAGTCAAGGTGGATCAAAGGAAAAGGAATTGAACGAGAGATAGAAATCCAAACAAAGGAGTTTTTAGGGAAGCGGCCCAAAATGGCAGCAAGGTGAACTGAGGACACAATTCGGCATGGAAGATCTCTTATCATGGACAATAAGAATTATCTTTACCTTCAAAATCAGCTTATCAGAAGGGTTTTCCAAAGTTAATTCAAATTCCTATATGAATGCATGCTGGGTTTAAAGGAAAAAGTAAAGTAAATGAGAATATAAGATAATCAAGGATAATATTGTTAAACTGTCGAGATTAGGTCAAGAAACCCATTCTGTGAGCTGATACTAAGCCGAAGCCCGTTTATCCGCGCACCAACTCACAAAAGGGAACCATCGTCCCCAGTCTTGGATGGCTCAACGGCCTATCCATATGACTAAGACGCCTCTAAAACCGTCATCATTTTTTATGAAGAGGAACTCAAATTCTAGATTTATCAAAGCCACACGGTCCTTGATATAATCTAATAGCGTAATAACATATAGTAAAATACATATAGGGGGAAGATGGTGATAGCAATAAGCATGATGGAATTTAGAAAATGCAAGCACCGTGGGGCCAGAGATGGTGGGACCAAGAGCTTCTTTTCTACGCTCAAAAATTCATTAGTCAAGATATAAAAGATAACAAGCAATGAATAAGGCGTTAAAGCATTGCAACCATAGAAGGGATAGAAGTCAAGCATGAAAGTATTGAATAGCATTGAATAACATGAAAATATAGCATGTATCAAAGTATCAATAACATGTATATATCATATCATGAATAGCATTCAAGCGTGTACAGCGTGAAAGGCATGAATAACATTTAACATAGATAGCATCATTAAAGCATAGATAGCATAGCATCATTGTTTGTTATTTGTCATGAGGATGACAACTTGGCTAGTCACTTGAATGATCAGGATTAAGTAATGCCCAGCGGCAAGAGTGATCAAGTGAAATCAGCAAGAGTTGATTAACAAGATTTGGAGATGAATAATCAGAGTAATGCCTAGCAAATTATGAAGATGTAATCAATTGATGCCCAACGTGGCATATCTTGAAGACATCAAACAATATAGGGAAGAATCGAAAGATAGATAGCAACGAATGGAGAGGACTCATCCCGTGCTCTTGGTCCTTGCAAAGTTGTTGTTCCTGTAAAAGCACCATCAACAAAATACAATATATTTTTTTAGATTTTGAAATATGTAAATTTTTATGAGTTTGGAAAATATTTGAATTTTTATGTGGATTTTTGGAAGATATATGAATTTTTTATGGATTTTAAAAATATTCAATTTTTGTTGGATTTTTGCTTAGAAAATATTCAACTTTTTAGATTTTTCGCAAGATATTTTAAACTTTTTTTAGATTTTGATTTAGACATTGTTAAAGCAGCATCAAAGGATGTTTAAATCACTGGCTAAGGGTCATTGTTCCTTCCCCTTTCGCTAAAAACTGCCCAAAGCCGTGCGTGCATTTAAAGGTGGCGCCCTATGACCAGCTACCCTTAGTTAACGGTGCTTCTACCAAGGCCATACCCGAGAAACATTCAGTCTTGGAGGGAGAAGAGAAGAATAATTGGAGATAAACTTTATGCAAGATGGGAGATATCAGGACTCGAATTCTTTTCAGGGTATTACCCCTCAAAGAGGTAGTCTGTTGCGCCGGGGCTTTGTGCCTTTACTTTTTAGACCCTTGATATGCATACGACCAGGGTTTTACCTGCAGGGACTTTGTCTCTCTTGACATGCCTTTATTATAATTTTACTTTTATCAAAATTTTGACTTGATTTTTATAATAGCTCTTTTTGGGTAGATGTATCATGAAAATTCACTTTAATTTGGGTCAAGACTGCCCCTATTTGAGACTTCTCTCGTATTGGGGAGTACCTAGGTTGGTCATCTTATCCGTCAATCTCTTGTACCTGCATTTGACCGAGTAAAGAAGAGAAAAATACTTTCAGGTATACTCATGACATGGCCAAAGCAGCAACGGTGTTTTTACCAAAGGAGACGGCTAAAGGGCGCCGTGAAGTGTGTGAAGTGCCCAGCTAAGGGTTGCTCTTAACAAGCAGGGAGAGAATGTCGAACTCCCAGCGCGGGGTTCTTATGACCGAAGTGCTGCATAGCAAGCCTAAAGACTCTTTTCTGAAATTGACTTAATGAAAAGGCCTAAGATAAAGATCTAGAATAACATCCTTGATCATGTTAAGAAGCACTTCATTTTGAAAAACCGTGCGTGAAGAATGATGAAATCAAATCATACGCAAACAGTTACCTTGCAACCTTGTAGAAGCAGCAGCTACTGGAGGCGATCTTGATGAACATGGGATTTGTCCTTAAGTGGCAGATAAAAGGATTGGAAGCCAAGGTTTGAAGTGGCTTAACAAGAAAGAGTGGTACCAAGACCATACTCAGACGAACAAGGATAAAAGGAAAAGAGGCGAGGGCTAGAAGTCCCTCACTAAGGTACAAAGACCCTGATCACATGAATGGTCAGCAGAATGAGAGGAAAATCGAGGAGTGGAGTGAGGACTAAAGCCTCGAAAGCAATGGGAGAAAGGGCAGATGCCCAAAGATGTGGAAGAAGTCGGGTCAGACCCGTGATTGGGTGGAAGTATAAGAAGAAATTGATAGATAGAAAGAGGCGGATCTGGAGGTTCCGGAAGCAGTGGTGGAGGAAAATTATGATATGAGGAATCATCTGGAGGTTCCGGAGGAGAGAAATCCCAAGGACGCAATGCCCCAGGAGAAGATATGGAAAAAGATGATTAAGAAGAAAGAAGAGAACAAAGGATGGGATGTCCTGGAGAAGTAAGAAGATAAATCGGAGGAGAGAGAAGAAGAAAGGGAGATCTGGAGGTTCCAAAGGGGGTAAATACCGAGGGACGCGATGCCCAGGGAGGAAAGATAAGTCCAGAAATTCTGGAGGAAGAAGATAAAAAGGGGCGCAATGCCCTGGGGAATTAGATAAATCCAGAGGTTCCGGAGGGATAGCGAAAGAAAGGACGCGATGCCCTAGGAGTGGAGATAAGAAATCCGGAGGTTCCGGAAAAGTAGAAAGGGAAGGGACACGATGCCCAAGGAGAAAGTCCGGAGGTTCCGGAGGAGTAAGACACCATGGGGCGCGATGCCCCAGGAAGACAAGCGAGAAATCCGGAGAGTCCAGATGCGAGAGTTGGAAAAGGGAGTGATGCCCTGAGAGAAGATGGGCACAATGCCCGGGAAGTGTACGGGGACCCGAAGATCCCGAGGATAAAGAAGAATAAGATGGGAAATGCAGAAGGTCCAGAGGTTCCAGAAGGTGGGGAAGATACGAGTCCGGAAACCCAGGGGAGAATGAATACAAATGCATGTGAATGCAACAGAATGGATGCGATGAAAGCATGGAATGTGTAAGATGCGAAGAACATGGAGGGCAAGAGGATGAGATCCTCCTCCTTACACCTGGAGTGGCCCACAAAGAATCGGTGATAGACGGGAATATGGGTGTAGTTGCATAAAAGGAAGATAGGATAGCGGAAGGCCCCTTAGCACCAAGATAACAGCCCCTCCATGGCAGTGAAAGTGTATAGCCAATTAGCCCAATGGATAAAGTAAAATCTCGTGACGAAGCTTCAATAGTAAATGACAACTCCCCTAAAGAGTGAAAAGCAATAGTGTGAGGAGTTGGAAAGTTGGGATAGGAAGCATCGTCATGCCCAAAGACTGTAGCGTATGAAGAATATTGATCAAAATGGGAGTTCGCCCCTTGTATGGAAGAAAAGGTTCAAGATTTGAAAGTTGGAACAAAGGGTGCCCTGCCCGGCCCTTGGGCGGCATCAACGCTTGGCATTCTCTTCTGGCGAGTAGTGGCGGGACTCAGCCTCTTCAACCATGCTCGACACGACAACATGGATCGGCATCCGACAGATAAATTCTTGCATCTTGAATAGCACGGTCGTGGCCAAATTCTTCTTACTCGGCTCTTGATCATCTTCGGCACAAGCACTTGAAGAGGCACACCCATTCCGAGTGGTAAAGGAAGGTGAAGTGGAGGCGGAAGGCTCCATGGGTGGTGGCGTAATGGGAGGTGTTGGAGAAAGGGTGAGTGGAAACGAAGGTTCAAACACGTCGAGCTTCTCCTTTTGCTCGGAAGCAGTCGGGGTTGGCTCGAGTGCAAAAAGGGATGGATCCTGCTCAGGATTAGCCATGGGCGAAGATGGAGGGTTAAGTGCTGGAATAGGGGTAGTTAGGTTAGGGGTTAAAGGTGTAATGGAGGGCCAAGGTGACAGTAATGGGAGGTTAATTAGAGAAGGTTTAGTGGTGGACTCAGCGGAAGCTGAGGGGGATGTGGTTGATGACGGCGTAATTGGTGGAGGTCTAGTGGAAGGTTTGGCGGAGTCCGGTGCTGTGGAGGTTGATGATGTGGGAGTTGGGGGTGTGATAATGGAGGGTTTGCCATGTTGAAAATGTCAGGTTTTAGGGGTACTGGCTGTGTTAGGTGTAGGAGAAGACTCATGATGCGTCGGCGTGGGTGATTGGAGTATCGACCCATCATCATAGCACCAATAAGTCTCAGAAATGGGGGTCGGATTGGTGATGGTGGCATCATCCTGAGCAGGGGGTTCATCTAGTGGTAGTAGAGGAAGTGGAAAGCGAATGAAACTCGGGAGGGGTGCCTTCGGGACTTCATCATCACGTGCCATCTTGAATTCTTCAGTTTTCGATTCTTCATTATTAGGCTCAAGTGGACATCGTGGTGAAGACGTAATAATGGGTGGTGAAATGTAATGGTATTGCGGATGATTTTATCAGTGCGAGTGTGTATGCGTAAGCGGAGGCGGAGGACCATATGAATGAATAGGGTGAATGGGTGGAAGGTGGATGGTGTCCACTTGAGCGTTGAAATCCGCCAGCTTTTGATTACTTGAACTACCGATGTCATAGTTGTCTCTCCTATCCTTCCAATCTTTCTCTATCTTTGTAATATCATTCAGGACGGCGTGAAGGGAATTGATGGGGAAGAAGGAGGAGGAGCGGGCTGCGGGCTCGCAACCCTCTTAAGTTGTTCCTCCAATGAAGCGACTTTATCAAGAAGAGTTTGATGGAGGGGTGTGACCTGAGCAATGGAAGATCGGCATGATTGCCTTAGAGGGGTGCCTTGATGTAAAGGCCGTGGTGGAGGGTTAATGGGATGACCCACGGAAGGACCTGGACGGACCGGGTTGCAAGGAATGTGTGGGCCTTGGGGCCATGGAGGAGGAGGAATAGAAGGAGATGGGTGATGGATTACCCGGGAAGGAATATGTGCTGAAGAAGGGTGGGCTCCTTGAATGGGAGTGCGAATAAGAGAGGAGGGAGGATGATGAGCCACCCGTGTATGAACGGAAGGAGGTGGGTGATGGGCCACCTGTGTGGGATTGGAGGGAGGAGGAGAAGGAGGTGTGCCCTCAACGATATCCTTAAGGGCTTGGATTTGTTGAGGGGTGAGATGATCTAATGCACGGATGATTTGGGAAACATTCTCATCATTGGGAGGAGATGGTCCCGAGGGAGTAGTGGCATACAATGAATGCGAGGGGCCATGAGATTGGGAATTACCCATAGGTCGGGCAATACCGTAAGAGTGAGGACGCGGTCCCTTAGAAAGATTTTGGTGAGGATTATAATGAACATGTTGAAATTGAGGATCATAAGATGTACTAGGTTGTGCATCCTCATGATGATAATTAGGATTAAACATGTTTATTTGATTATCAAAGCGAAACATCATGCAAATAAGCAATATTCAATCAAAACAATTTGCAAAGATCACACAAATTGGGATGCTTACGCTTGCTCTTTTTTTTAAAGTTAAACCTTGATGAATTAAGTGATTTAATATGATTCACACAAGGTAAGAACCTAGTTTCAATATGAATTTTTTTCAATGCCAACTAGGTACACTCTCTCACCATGCATAGGCCAACTAAACCCGGGGTACTTTAAGGGTACAACCTCCCAAGCTTCCGTGAGGGAATCCACAGGTGCGGGGACTTATGGAGGTCTTGGTTTAGGAATTTCTAGTCTAAAGAGACGGAATGCTCAATGGAGGGTCTTTCCTTAACCAAGAGGGGGGGTATGGATCCTAAAAAATGTAGAGAGAGGAGGTCTCCCAAGCCAAATACAATGTGAAAGTGCTAATGCAAAAGACAAAGAAAAGAAAGTATGAACAATGATATGAGCCAAACCAATGAAAGATAAGGTAAAACACTCACATGGCCATACAAATCAAGGCAATCAACATAACATGAAGCATGTCATCCATTTTTTTTAAGATGGAGAGATAAGAAAGTGGATTTTTCCAAAACCAACAAGTTAACAATCACATAAGGAGAGGGGGATGTGCACGCGATGTACAAGTGATAAAATAAAAAGGAAAGTGCTACGTGGAGCACAAAGGGAGTTGCACCGTGGGTGCAAAAGGGGAAGGGTAATCAAAGAAAAATAATGGTGGTCCCACCGTGATCGCCAATTTGTAGATATAAGAAAATCCACTTAAGAAAAGAAAAAGATAATATGGCTAGAAAAGCATGGGAAGAGAGAGAAAGGGGAGCATGCGTAGGATACTAAAGGGAAAGGTGATCGCCAGAGACGCGAGGGCCTCAAATGATATAAATAATAACAATATAGAGGGATCACGAATATAAATATCTCAAAAGGATGCGGGGGAGATTGTGAGTGCACCTTCTCTTTCTATCGACCGGCCGATGAAGAGAGTTCTTCTTTAGCTTGATTACCCTTGCAAAATTAACAAACACCAATAAACAAACATGGATTAGAAACCAAGATGTGTAGCATCAAATCCAAATATAAATATGGACATAGAAAGCATGGATATGAACACACCTTATTGGTGTTTGGCCTTTAAACCCCTATGCAAAAGGGTAGGTAAAAGATGATGTATGATGAAGAATAGAGGGAGATGTGCAAGTGTTTCACTATGGGAGATGTGCTAGAGTGCACAACATGGGAAGATCTCAATATTGAGATAAAAAGAAATAAAAGAAGAATATGATATGATGCATGCAATTAACTAAAGCAAAAATAAGAGATAGGAGGGGGAAAGCTTAGTAGTTTTCTCCAATTTGGCTTCAAGATCTTCAAGGGAGGAAGAAGAACTCCATAGATGAAGCTTGTAGGTTCATGGGAGGCTCCTCCTTGAGCCTTCAATCTAGTAGCACCTCCCCTTGGATTGATATTGATGCCTTTTACACAAGGGAGAGAGGGGTCCTATTTATAGAGGTGAAATTCGGAGTTAATTCTAAGAAAATTAGAAAACCATGTTTTAATGGGATTTGGAGGGAGATATATATTGGGCAAGTGTCCTCCCAACCTTAGAAAGTCATATGAACCCTTTCCCAAGTAGAAAAGGAGGTTAAAGTGAGGGAGGGAAGTGAAATTCGGAGTTTAATTCCATAAAAATTAGAAAACTAAGTTTTGGTGAGATTTGGAAAGGGGGATCCTTCCTCCAAGTGTCCTTACAATATTAGGAAACTATAGGAACCCTTTCCCAAGTGAAAAAAGGAGTTTAAGTGAGGAAGGGAAAGGAAATTCGGAGTTTAATTCCAAAAAATTAAAAAATTTAGTTTTGGTGGGGTTTGGAAAGGGGGATCCTTCCTCCAAGTGTCCTTAGAATATTAGGAAACCATAGGAACCCTTTCCCAAGTGGAAATGGAGTTTAAGTGAGGAAGGGAAAGGATTCTGTTCGAAATCAAAATTCTGTAAGAAATGGCGTCAGACCTAGTGGTCGCTAATTAAAAGAGCGCCTGCTCGAAGTGCCGCCCATTCTGAGGCATTTTAAGACGGATTAGGACATTTCAAAATTAGAAAAGAATTGGCGCCTATGAAGCGGTCGCCAATTTTCGACGAAGTTAAATGCTCAAAATAAGGCAAGGAAATTGGTGACTTTGCAACCGAGCGCTCATGAAATTGTGACCTTCCAGGAAGTCGTGAAATCAAAAACAATTCAAATTCGGCTCAAAATATGAATAAAAGAATTGGCGCCCTTCCGGACGGTCGTTATTTAAAGAAATGGTGACTTTCTAGAGTGTCGCTAATTCATAGATTTCGAAAACGGCCAAACTGGACTTAGCTGGAAATGGACGCCCCCTGCCTGGGCGCTATTTAAATGGCGCCCGGGTCCCTGCCACCATTTGATTTAAGGCCCGAAAAAATGGAGAAAAAGCTCAGAAAAATCTGGAAAAAATAAGAAAAGATGTGTGAAATATGGGGAAAGCTGGATATTCAAGAAAAGAGAGAAAAAACCACTCAAATAAGTCAATTTGAGGGTCAAATGGGACATCACAGTGCAATAGGAGATATGCTAAAAAATATATCAAATTTGATGTGTCTACAATCTCCACATGTGACGGCCATCCCGTTTGAAGCCTCCCCCACTCCCACAGGTGCCAAAGCTTGAGAGAGTTGTTCCCAGTGGATTCCTACTGCTGTGAGGGAGTGATTTGGGTGCCTGAGCTCGAGATAGAGAGGGATGGGGACAGAGCGATCTCGTTTGGAAGTTGTTGATGAAGCCCCATCTTCAAGCGAGAGTGAGGAGAATGAAGCTGCTGCTAGCTCGTCCACCTCGGTTGCCTCTTCCCATGATGGCAGAGAAGGATAAGGAGGCGAGGTCACACCCCCGGAGGGTGACCCATCCGGCCGTGGTGACGGCAAGGAGGGCTCGGTGGAGGAGGATGGGTCTTCGCTGGATGAGGCCGAAGGTGAGGAGGAAGAGGAAGCACCACGTAGATAGGTGAGTTCCCATGGTTTTGATGTTCTACCAGTTGAATTAGATGTGTGGGAGAGGGATTAAGATGTGTGGGAGATGGTTCACGGAGTGGACAGGGTGAAACGGGGGGATGACTTGTGGGCGGCCAGGGTCATGGCTGTCCACGGCCCTGGGCGGCCAGGTGACTGGCCATCCAGAGGATCCAAGGTGGCCAGCGACCTAGCCGCCTAGAGAGCTAGGCGGATAGTTACCTGGCCACCCTGGTCTGAGGGCTGTAGGTTGATGAAATTTGTTTTGTGGCTTGTTTTCAATGTTATGGCTAATCAACTGGTTGTTCTTTTGTTTGTATGTATGCAGGGCCGACGGAGGATTCCTGACCACGTCTCCTAGGACTTGGTGTGGGCGTGGTACCATGCCCTTCCTCACGATCAGCGGTGGAGGGTGGACCGAATGGGGTTTGGTCCTTTCTTTAGGATCATACCTTTCCTAGTCAACGCTACATTCCTAGCGGCACTTCGTGAGAGATGGGTGGACGGCTGCAGAGCTTTTGTGATGCCATGGGAACACATGATCCCCACGCTCGAAGATGTAGCTTACTTGACGGGGTTGCCCGTGGTCGGGGCACTATTGTTAGGTCATGAGCTCAAGGATTATCAGCAGGAGATCAACAGATTGCTCAGGGGACGACTGACTCAGACCAGGAGACTGGTGTATGCCCTTCCTCTCGGGAGGATCAGTGCCGCGATGGGGTTAGCCGGGGTGGTCGGGGACCACTAGAGGGTTTGGACGCGTACCTTGAGCGAGTACATCAGAGGATCAGGATGCGAGAGAGAGGCCAGCTGCAGGAGATGCGACTCTTCCTCTTTTACTTCTTCAGCAGGAAGCTATTCGCGACCTCCTCGAATAATGTGAATATGAAATACTTGCTGTTGATACGGGATCTCGAGCAGAGACCTCAGTATGCGTGGGGAAGAGCGATGCTGGCGCACCTCTTTGCCCACATGGATCCGGTTCGACCAGGTTCGGGGAACCAGGGTGGCTTTATACCCTTTCTACAGGTACGAGCTTATCTCTTTACCAAACTGTTGTTTCTTGATTAATTGCTGACTTTGATTGATTGATCTTTCTGGTTTTGTGTGTTTCAGAGTTGGGGATACACTTGATTCTCTTTGGGTCGCGGCACGATCCCGCGAGATCAGATGTAGGCGGTCCCACTGATGACGAGGTGGGATGTAGTTCGGGACCATCTGATAGAAATAGAATGATGGATCTAGAAGGGGGGATGAATAGATCTATCCCCAAAATGACCAAATTAAAACCCAAGTACTATATTGATAGTTTGCACCAATAGCAGAACCAATTCGAACATAGTGCTGGATCAGATAAAGGATCAACAAGCTTAAGTGCAGAGAATAATGAAGAGAACTTAGTGCGTGCAAACAAAGATATCGACAATGAGAGCTCACCACTCACCACTCACCAAACGAGCATACAATCAACAACTAACATCGATACGAGGCAGAGATTTGATCCAAGAATCTCCTCATGCAAGGGGCAGCGTCCCGGATAGGCATGACCTATCTTTCCAGCTACGTCTTTTATATACCAATTAGTTGTAGAAAACACGAAGGATATCAAGCTAAGCAAACCACACAATCAGACAAGAGGATTTTTAGGTGGTTTGATTGTAGTCCGCAATCTACATCCACCCGTCACCCTGCTAGAGTGAGGTTTCCTTGCACAAAGCAAATCACACATAGACTCAGTCTGCAAACAATGGTTGAACTCACAGCTTAGCACCCAAGGGAAATAGATCCCTCGAACTTCGATCCCGCTCCCAGCAGAAATCGAACCCATTGCATAATGCAGTACCCGAAGGGGCAATCCTCCCTTCTTCTGACTTCTCAGAAGGAACCCCGAAGACAATTTCTCCCTTCCTCTGACTACTACATAGAGGGAAAAAAACCCAGAGTCTATATCTCCCTTCTTCTAAAATCTTAGAAGGAAAAAACACAAGTGACTTCGAATTGAAATGAGAAAGATGAAAAATGAAAATACAAATGACTGCAAAAGTGACTCGAGAAAACTATTCGAGCTGTAGCTTCAAATTGAAGCAATCTCCATCGAAGATGAAATGGGCTACTGGTGGAACAGGATTCACTCATCAATTTTTTTAAAAGGATTTTATTTATTTATTTTTTATCAATTTATTTGCGTAGGCGTGCCAGTCACCAAGGTGACAAATTTATTATACGCTCGATCTGACTCAGTCAGTCGATGGTGAGGTCCGTGTCGAGACCGACAGTTTGTCACACTATGAAAGCTATGACGTTAATTACATCCTCCAAGAAGAGGAAAACCCTTGATTAATTGCCAAGATAATGGGCCACGGGGGCTACATAAATGTGCAAACATAAATGAACCATCGAGAATGATAATTCATAATGCGGGAACAAAAGAGTAAACATGAACATGCATTTCTCATTCATTCATGAGCCGGGAGCACTCGGTACGTGGTGGATAACGAAGGTCCGAAGACCACCATCGCGCATAGTGAGAGCTTCTGGTCAGAGCTCGTCTGACCTTCGGCAGATCACCATTTGATATATCGAGGCCCAAGGTGATAACAAATATCAAGCATGCATGCAGACAGGTAAGCGAGGTAGCAAAGATAAGTGTATTCACACACAATTCGCACATTCAAATAAATAAATAAAGAGAAAGAGCAGGCTCAGTTTATTGCTTTATTGTTGTCGATATGTATTCTCCAATCAATTAACAACAACCTTTTTATGATTTATTATTATTATTATTATTTTTCGATGATTTATTAATTTCTTCATGGTGAGTTATTAAACTTTTTATGATGATTTATTAATTTTTAAGTTGATTTATTGATTTTTATGATGATTTATCATTTTTATGATGAGTTAATAATTTTTAAGATGATTTATTGATTTTTATAATGATTTATTAATTTTATGATGATTTATTAATTTTTATTTATGATGATTTATTAATATTTTTATACGTTATTTCTCTCATAATGATTTATTGTTACGTTTTTTTTATCTCCCCCTTTTTATTATTATGAAGTCAGTGCACATTGGGCTGAAGTCAGAGCAAGCGGGAGATGAGGCCGGTGCAGTTGGGGTGAGGGTCTGAGCAGCTGGGGTTGAAGGTCAGAACAACTGGGGTTGGAGGTCTGAAGATGGGGATGAGGTCAATGCATGTTTGGGCGAAGTCCATGTAGGCTGTAGCTGAGGTCGGTGCACAAAGGGCTGAAGTCGGTGCATATTGGTTGCTGGGGTCGGTGCACGTTGGAGGGTCAATGCATATGGGGGACGAAGGTCGGTGCATATTGGGGGCTTAAATCGGTGCGCGGCATTGTTCGGGGTAAAACGGCGCGCCCACGCCGTGCCGGATGAGGGCTTAGAGAGTTGAATTGAGTTTTGAGTGTGGGGCTAAAACGGTATGGGGGGGTAGGCGCCATTTTGGGGCGTGCCGGATTAGGACCGCGCCGGTTTTGAGGGGGGAAGTTTGATTTTCTGAACCGTTTAGCTTCAATGCAATTTGTGCAGCCCTTTTGATGCTGATTAAAGGTTTATTCATTAAGTGAGTTCAGTTTTAATTATCCTGCAGATTGGTTAAGATTGATCAATGAGTGAATTCACATTTTTTAATTCCTCTACAGACGAGGCAAATCAAGACTCATGCGAGGTTCCTACTCAAGCACAGTCCTCAGCAAACTTGCAGTCCCCAGAACTGAGGTTCCATCACAAATCCAGACTAAATGCTCAGTCAAAAATTTGGCAGCACCTCCTCATACCCAGAGGATCGCAGGGGGAAAGCAGAGACAGTCTCACAGAAACTGGGGTACGCTCTATAAAGCCGAGAATTCCAAACGGTGACCGGTAGACCCAGATGGACGGAAATCCCTAGGACTAGCCTACGAGGGGCACCAATACTTCACGGGTCAGAGATATTGATCAACAGGGACGGCTAAAATAGGGGAAAATCTCGAGGGCTAGCCTACAAGAGGTCTCTTACCCAAAGCCACCACCATTCCCTAAGGAATGTGGCTTTGATGTTGGGTCAACGGACCCATTGCTATTCACCTTAGATAGCTTGTAGGAGTCTATGCCACAGATGGACGGGACCCTGTAGCCCGATGGTGATTCAGAAAGAAACGACATGAACGCTCGATGGGAATGTTCCCCCTCCCCGTTCAGTAAGTCTTGACGGTCGAGATGGAGCAAACCTTCACATTAAACCTCCAATTTCGCCCGTGAACTGAGATGGGGAACAGATCGTATTAACTGAAACTTTCCCCACTCTGCTTGGGGCAAAGAAGTCACAGTATGATACCATTCATCCACGACACTGCCAATGGTAGGCTGGTCATGGAAGAAAGTTAATATGAGCCAGGGAGCCCCGGAGGATGTGACACACAAACGCTCGAATGACTGGCGGGTGTCGTATGGGAGAATGGTCACAACCATAGGCCTCACACCCAGACTGTGGGGATGACCCTGTTCTCTCCAACTCATGACTGTGAGCGGAGAGATTATAGGTAAGCCACTCCCAAAAAAGATAGAGATGCACACACATGTATGTCTCCTGCGGTGAAACCAACGACGAGCACATGGTGCATTCAACATAGCTACCACACTAGAAGAGAACCCCGGGGAGGGGGATAATCGTTAATGTAGCCCTGGGTTACCCCAGGGCATGCTCGGTACCAGTCGAAGAAACCAAATATTGGACACGAAAATAAACGCAGCAAAGCCAGAGAGGTATTCGGATACAGATTAAGACCTGTTCAAAAGAAGGAAAATATATATATTGCATTCAGCCCGGCATTGCCGCACGAGACCGTCCCATTACATTCTTTTACATCGGAAGATGAAGGGGAAAGAAAATAGCCAAAGGCTTAAATTAAGAGGAAATAAAAGGAGATGTGGGCTCATATCATCGCTTGTTTCATTACAAGGCGCATGAGAAAATACTGATTGGGGGGTGGGGTTAGAAGATGAATGGAGATGGCATCCCATGCACCCATCTCTAATCTATTTCACAGAAATAGAGTATCGGACTATCGCTCCCTTCTCTCGCTCTGAGGCTCTTCTCTTTGGTGGCGAATGGTGGATCACTCCGCAGGAAGTCCCTCTCAACTCCTTTCTTCTTTCCCAAGTGTCCCCTCTCTCTGTTCCTTTCACGCCTTTTGCATGTGCCTCTCTTCTAAGGTTTTCATTCGCCTTTTTTCCCTCCTTTTTTGTTGTTCGCCAATGGGCCTTCTTATAGGCCAAGCAGGAGTGTCAACCTAATTTGGCGCGGGGGATCAAAGAGCGCGCCGGATTAGCATATGGCCATGTGCACGCTGGTTCAAGGGGCGCGCCGGTTTATCCCGTTAACGTGTTTGTTAAGCTGGGCCTCGGCTTGTGGATCTTGGACTAGCTCTGAGAGTCAACTTGAACTTTCATCTCATCGTGGCCCTGTGAGACCAGCATAAGAAGTATTGGGGAAGCATTTGGGCCACTGACTGGCCAATTTCGACAGGACTCTCAGGTTTTCCGCTGACATGGCCTTCGGCACTGCGATTTGCACTGCCGGACCGGCTCTGTGTATATTTGCAATATTCCCAAGGGGTGGGCCACCGCCCGAAGTACTTTTGCTATGGTCGGGTAGCTATTCGGTCACTAAGGGACCCTTCTTGTAAGAAGACGTACCCGTATCGGGTTACCCGGGTCTTCTGCTGATGTGGCCTTCGACACATTGTCCCAAGGGGCCAGAGACATTTCTCTACCTCAGGAGGGTTTCTTGTTAGGTGGCGAACCACCAGGTACATTCTCACCCTGCTCGGACGACAGACGGGGCTTGTTCGGCACGACTGAGTCGATACCGGTTCATTGGGCAGGATGAATGACGCTGTCAGTTTGTGGCGGATTTCTTCTGACCATCCTGAGGTGGAGTCCTTGACACTCTCGCCAGATGACCTGGGGCTTCAATAGTCTGAGGGGACCCTTGTGCATTAATTTCCTTCAGCTTTTGCTCTTTGGCCTGCCGTGTTCTTTTTGCTGTTTGGTGTGATTGCCATCGATGACATTTTGGGTGTCAACAAATGTCCCCCAGCCGCTAGTGTCGCAAGTGAGGGACGAGCGGTGTGGGACTAGCGGATGTACCCATACTGAGCGTATCCTCTGTCTAGTCAGCACAGAGTATTTGCTTGGTGCGGTCGAAATGTCGCTGGAGGAGCACAACCCCATAGCAGCATTAAAACGACGCGAGGATAGCTCTTTGGTCTTTAAAATGGTGCGACAATGACCATCTGCTAAAACGGCACGCCCCCCTTTAGCCTTATCATTTCTGCGCGGCCCCTTATCTACATTACTCCAGCACGCCCTTTGAAGTTCGAATTCAGGCGGGAGGAGCTAAAACGGCGCACATTTTAGCGCGCCGGATTAGAGCCCTCGCAGCACCTCCATATATTCTTTTTTTCTTCTTTCTCTCCTCATTCCCAATTCATTTGCAACATGGATTTCTCTCTCCTCTCCTCCTCTCCTCCTCTCTTCCCTCAACGGCGAGCGTTCTGCTTCTTGAGCCTCGCGACGGCGGCAGCGGTGGTGAGATTTTGGTGAGGGCGAACTCCATTCCTTTGATTCAGGAGATTCAAACCCCCCTTTCTTTTCAGGCCCCAGGAGTCTCCTAGTAGGCTTGTTCTCGGAGCTACCACCATGGGTGTCCTGTTAGGCCTCGGTGCAACACTCATGGTGTGTTTCAGGGACCGTCCCTAAGTGGGCGCGTTCCCACTTTCTTCTGGCAAGCTTCCGGGATGAGGAGACTCTGCCAGATTTTTGTTAGAAAATTTTTTGTCCCCAACAACGCTTTCTAACTTTGTTTATTTTCTTTGCGTTTTCTTGGTGCAGATAATATGTCATCTAGTTCTTCTTCCTCCTCCCAAGCTGTGGTAACCTGGAGGGACGTCGATTCTCTGGACAGAGGCCATGACAAACTAGCCATAGTTGCAGAGTCTTCTGATTCTAAGACCGATACAGTGGACATTGACCGTCAACTAATCATTGGGAGCAACTCCTTCAAGTATGATCACCCCGACAGCCGCAGAGTGGATCATCCCAAGGACAAGCATTTGATGTCTTTCCCGAAGCGGTTCAATCTTCAAGGAAAGTGGGATTTGTTCCTCATTCGGGAGGCCGAGGTGGCGCTGCTTGCTGTTGGCACCTAAAATATGATCATTGGCGACCAAGCCAATAAAGACGAATGACCCGGCACACCGAAGCACGGAAGCCGATGCAGATCAACATATCGAGGATCTCTCGAGCTGCCAAAGCCTCGAGTCATTCCGTATGGACGTGGGGACTTCACCTCAGTAGAGCCGAGACAAACTCGTCAACCAACCGGCAGTGCGACCAAGCCTGCCCAATGAACCGGCATCGACTTTGTCGTGCTGCATCCACTACACCCGTTGTCCGACCAAGGTCGACGGTCTACCCGGTGGCTACCCACCTCATGAAAGGCTCTCCCAAGGATAAAGGAGTCCCCCCGGCTTCCCGAAATGGAGAACCGAAAGATCTGACGGCGGAAGATCCCAATCGCCCGGCATGGGCACGGCTTCCCGTCAAGATGGGCCCATTAGTGGCCGAATGATCGCCCGGCTCAGGCGGAACTATCTCCCGGCTATCTAACCTCCTAGAAAGCTCTGAGTACGAGCCAGGCCGGACCAACAGCATGGAGCGTAGAGCCGAAGGCCGTGCCGGTAGAAAGCCCGTACGATCAAGATAAAGCTATTCGGAACCTCGAGAATGGCCGTACGTCAACCGGGGAGCTTCTACAAGACATCTCGTCGAAGTTTCGAGGAGCATTGGCAAGATAAATGTTCACGGTGACCCCCAGAATCATCCCCGGGCTCATCAACTGGCTCGAAGCCCACGAGGAGCATTAGCCCGGCGCGCCCTAAACCGGCGCGCCCCAAGCTCGATGCCCTCTATCCCGGCGCGCTGAAACCCATCCATGGCTTGGCTATTCCGGCGCGCAAAGGCCCATGAAGCCTTTCCCGGCGCGCAATTCTTCACGCCATACGAGGCTTGGGGCTCGATCATGTATATATACAGATGGCTATTCGAAATAAAAGGTGGCGGATTGTTTTGGGGGATCGGCTTTCAGCCCTCTGATCATTTTCGAGAGGCCGTAGAGGGAGATCAAAAAAGAATCAGAAGAAGAAAAAAAGAAGAGGGAGGAGAGGGCTTTCCTTTTTCACTTGAGGTACAGAGAGCGAAGGTTTCTCGGGAGCAGTGACCGCCGGCCATCTTCTTCGGCTGCGATACTCTATTTCCGGAACAGGTGGGCGCGGGCGTCGATCTTCTCCTGCTTTCCGTAGTTTTCTTCCTCGAAACTCCTATCCGTCGAATGTAAGCGAGGGGGGGGGGGAAGCGACAATGAAATGAGTCGATTCTCCTCCCCCCTCTACGCGATCTCTTCTGATTTTCTTCCTCCGTTATCGCATCGAGAATGTCTTCTGTCTGTTATCGGCGAACGGTGATCAAGTGATGGTGCCGGGGATGTACTCTCGCCATGTAAATGTTAAACCCTTCCCATTTTTTTTGGAATGGCAACGTATGTGCGTGCGTGTGAATACTTAAATCAATGAATCGGATGAATGATCCTCCCCTCTCTTTCTCTATCTATGCTAACGCGTCTGTCTGAGTTCTTCTCTGCATCACTCTAACCTTGGTTTCTCCGAAGGTTGCATCGTGCCCCGACTCGTCGTGGGCTATAGAAACACCCCTCCCCGGGGGCTTTTCTTTGATTCATTTTTTTGTTGTTATGCTTGATTCAAGGGTCTTTGCACCCCTTTTCTTCTCGAAGGGAGCCGTGCCTCTGTGCGTGTCTCTGGCCGCTCCACACAGGGTTTACCTCCCTGAACATTGCTTTCTAGCTGTTCGAGCATATGCCCCTACTGCGTGCCTGTCTAACTTATGCCTGTTGAACCCCCTCCTCTTGTATCATGTGTTATTTATTTTGATGATAACCAAATGATATTCTCTTGAACTGAAAATGAGATTCACTAATGACTTTGTAAGTACTGCAACATATAAGGTTTTGGACAGTTGAAGGACTTCACATCAAGGGTAAGTGTTTGTCATTTAAATTTCATGAAAGAAATCCAATTCAAAATATGTTTTGACAGGACAATCGACAATGGCCACAGTCGACCACAACTCCAGGACAATGGGTGAGATCTAACTTATTTTTGAATCATGGAAATGTGGTTTGAGCTCTTTCATTTTCATAAGTCCATCTAGAACGCATCTAAGATTTTTATCTTGCCAAATGGCTTATGCTTCATGCTAATCATGTTTTTTGATAATTCATCTTATAGCATCTAGATGTGTTCTTGGGCTTAGAAATATGGTTTGTGAATGTTGTGGTTCGTGGGACAATCCATCGGGTCGATCCCCAAGTCATACGGTGGAGCTTAGCAAGAGTTTAAAACCCCTGCTGAAAGGGTCGACCCCAAGGGTCGACCCCCAGCTTCAAGGGTCGACCCCTGGCAATTCTTTTGAAACCGCATCAGCCCCCTTTTTCTCTTGCTGAAAGGGTCGACCCCAAGGGTCGACCCATGCCCCGAGGGTCGAACCCAAGGGTCGACCCCTACAGATCCTTGTGCTATTTTTGTTGAACCAGAACCTGGTTCTGAGAGGGTCGACCCCTGGGGTCGACCCATGACTTCTGGACCTTTAGCACAGCTCGAGGGTCGACCCCAAGGGTCGACCCTTTCTGGTCTGGGCGGCGCCGTGAATGTAGACTTTTGGTGTTTCAACCCAATGGTCCAAACACACTTGTTTGGCTATCCGTAATCCACTCCTTAATAAGTGGATCTTGTCCCTTGGCCGCTCCTTGACCGACCTTGGGCTATATATCATCTCATTGAGTTGAAAACCTAAATGAAGAGTTCGTATCTCCTGATCTGTGGTTTTCTTTTCTATCACTTGTGTGTGTTGGTCGCAGTAGCCATCTCCAACCCTTGTTCCACCTTGGTGTGTCCGTGAATGTGAAGGGAAGAAGGAGGAATCAAGGTTCCAATTAAGCTTCTACTGCTAGCTGTAAGCGAAATCAAGATTCAGCCACCATCCGAGCTAAGATCGTCAAGAACGGTCGTCGTGCTGCACAAGTGCTTGATAAAATTCGCAGAAGAGAAAGGGGGAGCTCCAATCAGGATAATTCAATATTTATTCACTCTTTCCATTCCGAATCATTTAGTTTAAACTTGAGCATTCGTTTGTAATCATCATATCAGATATTTGGGTGTGGTGTTCGTGTTCGGAAACACGAACGTGTGTGTTTGTGCGCTTGTGCGCGTTTGGCTACCAGATCGGAAGCCGTGTGTGTTTGTGTGTGTGTTTGCTGTTCTAAACAGCATGTGTGTGTGATTCACTTGTTAGTGAAGCTTTAATCCTCAAGTGTGAGGGGTGGACGTAGGGGACACAGATGTGTAACCGAACCACCTAAAAAATCTGTGTCTCATGAGCTGTGATTTTTCCGATTCTTGTCGAGTGGGCTTCACGGTGAGTTGAGAGATCATCACACCAGCTATTCAAACACATTCCGCACGCACTCACGAGTGTGATCCTGTTCGTGCGAATATTAGTGGTTGTTTGTTTAATCAGCATTGTGTTCTTAAGAAAAAATTTCTTTTATTAGCCAATCAATTCACCCCTCCCCTCTTGATTGCCACTATTAGGACTCAACAATTGGTATCAGAGCTTTGGTCTCTGGTTGATTTACGATCTCACAGTCGTCAGAGCAGATCCCGTTAAATGGCAAACAGAGGGATGATGCCCGAAGGGCATTCCATTCAAAGACCTCCGTTCTTTGATGGATCGAACTACCCTTACTGGAAGAATAGAATGTATGTTTTCCTACGTGCCCAGGACTATGATGTTTGGCGTGTCATAAGTAAGGGTCCATATGTTTTATCTGAAAAAGAAGAAGAATGGGATGAAGAAGATATAGAGAAGTGTTCAACTAACTTTAAGGCTATGAATATAATTCAATGTGCCGTTCATCCTAACGAATACTCACGAATATCTATGTGTGCCTCTGCGCAGGAGATGTGGGACAAGCTGCGGCTTATATATGAAGGAACATCGGAAGTCAAGGAAACAAAAGCCAATCTCTTAGTTCGGGACTATGAGCTGTTCGCAATGAAGGCAGAAGAATCAATTTCTGATATGTTTGCAAGGCTAACAGAAATTACCAATGGACTAAAGGGACTTGGCAAGGAGTATTCTAACAAGGAACTCGTCAGAAAAGTCCTAAGATCCCTCACTCCACAGTGGCATACAAAGGCCACTGTAATTGAAGACTCCAAGGATCTAATCACTTTAACTCTGGACGAGTTAATTGGCTCGCTGATGGCTTATGAGATAAATATCAAAAGGAGCGAGGAGGATCACAAGAAAAAGAAAGTTGTTACCACAATGGCTCTAAAGGTAAATCCACACGTTTCAGAGGGCAGTGAAAATGATTCAATAGGCAACACTGAAGATGAAGAATTAGTTGCCATGATCACACAAAGAGCAAGACGGTTTGTGAAACGAACCAGAAATTTTGGTGGTCAGTTCAGAAAAGGACCGAGAAGGCAAGGTCCAAACAGAGGAGAAAATAGCAAGAGAGAAGAAGTGATTTGCTATGAATGCAAGAAACCCGGCCATATGCGGGGTGAGTGCCCCGATCTCATCAAGAAGGTGAAGAAAGGCAAGTTCAGAAAGCCCAAAGCCATGATGGCCACATGGAGTGATGAAGATCAGGAGGAATCCGAAAATGAAGATGGATTAGATGAGCTAGTCCAGAATCTATGCCTCATGGCAAATGACGACGAAGGAAATGAGGTAGATTCTGAAACTAAAACTCTTACTTGTGAACAATGGCAAATTGCATATGAGTCTTTATATGAAAAATGTAAAAGATTCAAATCTGAAAATAGAAATTTGAAAAAGAAAATTGATCATTTTGTGCATACTAAAAAATCATGTGAAGAGTGCCTTGCCATAAAAATAGTCAATGAAAACTTGAAAAATGAAAATGAAATTCTTGCATCCAAAATTGAACTGTTTGAAGAGGAAATATCATGCATGAGAGTGGAACAATCCACATATCTGAAAATGCATGAAGATTTGGAAAATGAAAAGGAACAAGAAAAGCTTCAAAGCTCAGCTTGTAATGAAGCAAAAGAAAAGGCTGAAAAAGAAAGCCAATCTCAATTGGCTGAAATAAATATGTTGAAGGATGCCCTTGCCATCCTTGAAAAATCAAAAGTTCAAACAACCCATTGGGCCTCCATAAGTTCAGCATCATCAAAACCTAAGAAACACATGCACAACTCCTTTTCTAATGTTAGAAGAAAGGGAAAAGGAGATAGAGCCATCACTTGTTTCTATTGTGGTAAAATGGGTCATGACATGTATGATTGTAGAATTCTGAAATATGATGAAGAAACTTCTGCTAGATACAGAAATAGATCATATATGCATCATGCCTCTAACCATCATGGATCCAAGCTTGCTTGGGTACCAAAATCTCCATAAGCACTTTGGTTGAATTGCAGGTCTACTCGAGAGCTCAAAGAAACAAATGGTATTTGGACAGTGGCTGCTCTCGGCATATGACGGGAAACAAGAAATGGTTTGTGGACCTGCATGAAAAGGATGGTGGAATGGTAGCATTCGGTGGTAAGGACAAAGGAAAAATCATCGAAGAAGGTAAGATTGGTAAGAATCAAAATCACACCATTGAAAATGTGCTGCTTGTGGAAGGTTTGCATCACAACCTTTTAAGCATAAGTCAACTTTGTGATAAGGGATGCAATGTTATTTTTGATTCTAATCACTGCACTGTTTTAAACAGACACACTCATGAGGTTAAGTTCATTGGATTCAGGTATAACAATGTTTATATGATAGACTTAAATGATGCTTCTCATGAGGGTTTATGTTTGATTGCAAGGAACAAGGATGATGCGTGGCTATGGCATCGCCGGCTTGGACATGCCAGCTTCAATGTCTTGCTGAAATTATCAAGGAAAGATTTGGTAATTGGACTGCCAAAGTTGAAGGACGTCGAAGACGGAGTATGTGGGGCGTGCAGCATGGGAAAACAGACAAGGACGTCATTCAAAAGCAAGAATGATGTGACCACATCGAGGCCTCTAGAAGTCATCCACATTGATCTCTTTGGACCAAGCAGGACACATAGCTTGGGTGGTAAACTATACGGCTTTGTAATTGTGGATGATTATTCTAGATTTTGTTGGGTTTACTTCCTTTCACATAAAAATGATGCCTTGACGGAATTTGAAGCATTTTGGAGGGTGGTACAAAATGATAAAGGGGTTTGCATCAAAACCGTGCGGAGTGATCACGGCAGAGAATTTGATAACCATGAGTTCAGCGATTTTTGCAGGGCTCAAGGCTATTCTCATGACTTCTCCGCACCAAGAACCCCTGAGCAGAATGGCGTTGTTGAAAGGAAGAATAGAACCCTGATTGAAATGGCAAGAACGATGCTAAATGAGAATAATCTGCCAAGGTACTTTTGGGCTGAAGTAGTGAACACGGCTTGCTACATAATCAACCGTGCCATGGTAAGACCATTATTGAAGAAAACCCCCTATGAGCTGTATAGAGGTAAGAAGCCAAACATTTCACATCTTAGACCGTTTGGCTCAACATGCTACATTCACAACAATGGTAAGTTAGACCTGGCGAAATTTGATCCCAAAAGTGATAAAGGTATTTTTCTTGGGTACTCACTGAGCTCAAGAGCATATCGTGTGTATAACTTGAGAACTCTTGTTGTTGAGGAAAGCCCCCATGTTATTATCGATGAATCATCTCCAAATAAAACTAATGACAAACTTGTCTTGCAGGATGATCAGTTGGATATTGGAGATATCGGGAAGAAAGAAAGAAAAGTGGAGAAACAAGAAGGAGAACCACAAGAAGTTGAGACTAATCCAGAAAATCAAGCTGAACAGCAGCCACCAATTCAATAGAGTTTTCCAAAGGATCATCCGTCGGACAATGTAATGGGCGATGTTGAAGAAGGAATACGGACACGAGCCTCGTTCAAGGAAGTTCAAAATCAAGATCTTATGGCTCTGCTCTCTCAATTTGAACCCAAATCCATAGAAGAAGCCTTAGGTGATGAGTCATGGATTTTAGCCATGCAAGAGGAATTACACCAGTTTCAAAGGAACGAAGTATGGTTCCTCGTTCCATGTCCTAAGAATCACTCCGTGATCGGAACAAAGTGGGTTTACCGTAACAAAACAAACGATCAAAGAGTGGTTACTAGGAACAAGGCCAGGCTTGTTGCCAAAGGCTATAGTCAAGAGCTGGGTATAGACTTTGATGAGTCTTTTGCTCCCATAGCAAGACTCGAGGCTGTGAGGGTTCTTTTAGCATTTGCATGCTGTCATAGTATCAAGTTATTTCAAATGGATGTTAAGAGTGCGTTTTTAAATGGCTATATTCAGGAGGACGTGTACGTGGAGCAGCCACCGGGGTTTGAAGACCCAACGCATGCAGACCATGTATACAAGTTGAACAAAGCTCTCTACGGTCTGAAACAAGCACCCCGTGCATGGTATGAACGATTAAGCGATTTCCTCGCTCAAAATGACTTCAAACGAGGTAACATTGATCAAACCCTTTTTACAAAATTGAAGGGTAAGGAAATCTTAATTGTTCAAGTTTATGTTGATGATATTATCTTTGGCTCCACCAATGACACTCTTAGCAACGACTTTGCAAATTTGATGCAAAGTGAGTTTGAAATGAGTCTTATGGGAGAGCTAACATTCTTCTTGGGATTGCAGATCAATCAAATGGTAGATGGGTTATTCATTCATCAAAAGAAGTATGCAATGGAGTTGCTGAAAAAGTTCAACATGGCATCAACAAAACCTCAACCAACACCCATGTCAACTTCAATGAAAATAGATCAAGATGAGACAGGTAAATCAGTGGACCAAAGACTCTTTAGGAGTATGATAGGTTCACTATTGTATTTAACTGCCAGCAGGCCTGACATTCAGTTTGCAGTTTGCTTGTGTGCAAGATTTCAATCGAATCCTAAAGAATCACATTTGTCAGCTGTTAAATGAATCTTTAGATACATTGCTGGTTCAGTTAACTTGGGATTGTGGTTTCCGCGTACTTCATGTTTTGAACTAGCTGCATATTCTGATGCTGATTACGCGGCTTGTAAAATGGATCAGAAAAGCACAAGTGGGTATTGCCAATTTCTTGGAGGATGCATGGTCTCATGGGCCTCCAAGAAACAAAATTCAGTGGCATTATCAACGGCCGAAGCCGAGTATGTGGCTGTCGGTAGTTGTGTTGCCCAGGTGTTATGGATCCAACATCAAATGATTGATTATGGCATATCTTTTAAAAACACCTCAATTCTTTGTGACAACACTTCAGCCATAAACCTGTCTAAAAACCCAGTTCATCATTCTCGCACTAAGCATATTGAAATTAGGCATCATTTCATTCGAGATCATGTGAGCAAGGGTGATATTGATATCGGTTTTATTGAAACAGATCGACAAATTGCCGACATTTTCACCAAACCTCTCAGTGAAGATAGGTTCACATCTTTGAGAAGAGAACTAGGGGTTTGTAGGATAGATTAGTCTGGATTACAGTCATGTGCATCATGCATAATTAGGTCACTGCATCACATGTCATTGCATCAAATATTGAGCATTTAGTTAAATTCCTTGTCATGCACTTGCATCATACTGTGTGAAAGAAAAAGCAACAAAATTCTTTTTGTGTTCCTGCATGCCTTCTATGTCTACTGCTAATACACACTATTGCTTGAAATTCCTATGGTCGAAATCACTTTTGACTAATATACACTTTGCCAAGAGAAGAGCTAATCTGCTCATAGTCAAATCCGGATCACAAAGACTCTACGCGTCTAGCATATCTCCATATTTCGACTGCACTTCCCCAAATGAATTAAATCCCATATTTTTACTCACAATTCCTTGAATTCATGTGTTTTTCACTTGGGGACTCGAGCCGGACAATTGTTGACACTCCGCATATTTGCTTCCTCTTCTTGGGTGCAAAACAGGGAACGGGTCGACCCCAAGGGTCGACCCTTGTCAACCCAGATGAAGGGTCGACCCCAAGGGTCGACCCTCGCCAACCCAGAAGAAGGGTCGACCCAAAGGGTCGACCCTCGAGGTGCCGGTTCGGGCGCACGGGGGAACCGAACCAGGGGTCGACCCTTAGGGTCGACCCAAACCGGCCGGCGGCTCCCTTTTGGTGCCCTAGCCGCCTCCTACCTAGTTCCACCCTTAAGGTGGACCTTCCTCCGGCTATAAAAATATCTCTTCCCCCTTTTTAGCCTTGCCACCACTTCTTCCAAACCTCAACTTCATCCTTTGGCTCTCCACCCTCCAAGCCCTAGCGCGGCTCTTCCGGTGGCACCCGCGCGCGCCTTCCTTCTTGGAGCTCAAGGCGTCGATCCCTTGCCCTCTCCACTCTTGAGGTATGCTCTTGATGCTTGTGGAGGATCCTAGCTTCCCATTTAAGCATGCTCATTTCGTCAAACCATCGAGATCCTTCCCCACCTATGGATTCTTTTGGTTTATGTTTAGATGGCCCCCAAGAAGCACATCCCTCGCAGCCGCGGCGAGTCTAGTGCGGCCCCGGCACGTCGTGGACGAACGGCTGCATTTGAGCGTGATTCGGCGCCCTCTAGCAAAGTTCTGGATCGGAAGGTGTTACGCCCTCGTGTGGTATCATTCATCAACTTGAACCGCTATCTTCTGAGTCTCGTGGATGTATTATGCAGTCAGCCCAACCTGGATTCCTTTATGTCTGAATATCGCCGAACATACCCACGGTTGGTAAATCAGTTTTATGGAAATCTTATTTTGTCCGGGGAGCATCCGACCACCACGGTTAATGGCCAGCAAATAATTCTCAACACTGAATTTTTGGGAATGGTTTTCCATCTTCCGATTGAAGGATTCACTTTTGGAGATTTGGTTGTTCCGGAAGATGCTGTGTATCAAATGATGACCGGTGAAGAACGTGGAGGACGATCTCTTGCTGGCTTAAATGCCAACCACTTTCCTCCCGTACAGCATATCTTGCACCGCATGATCACTACTATTTTGCTGCCTAGAGGAGGCGGTCATGACAAAGTCACCGAAAATCATATGTTCCTATTTTATTATCTTATGGGTGGCATTCCCATTAACTTTCCAGCTATTTTCTTAGCACATATGTGCACAAGCATGAAGCACAAGCACCGCACTCTTCCATATGCTGCCGCATTATCTGCTATATTTGCTTGTTTGGATATAAATCTGTCAAAAGAACCATCACAAGACATCAGGGATGCAGATACTTTTACTATCCATTCCATCTGCCACAATATGGGCTATGAGCTTCATGATGGTATTCTGGTCCGCATCTTAAAGAGTGCTTCCCATGATGCTAGTTCAGCTGAAGACGATGAAGACGATGCACAGGACGATATGCCGCCACCCCCACTTGCTGCCGACATGCCTTCTGAGGGGGTTCAGCTTCTCATGGACCGATTGGACACCATTGATGATCGGCTGGACGAGTATGGGGAGACTATGTCAGCATTGCAACGTGATCTACGCGATCTGAAACTTTCCCATCAGGAGCATTCTCACTCTATCACTGACGCCTTGGCCCATCAAGCCCAACTGCTAGCCGATCTTTCGGAGTATATTAGGCGTCCACCGGGCTCTTCTACTCCAGATGATGACGAGGATGACGATTAGCCGCTCTCTCTTCATTATGGCATAGTCCTTACTTGTTTCACCCCCTCCTTTTTGATGTTGCCAAAGGGGGAGAAAGACTATCTCGGCTATTATATGTATTGTGTGTATGCATGCGTGTGTTGCATCTCATTTTAGTTTTTGCATTTGCATTTCAGTTCACTGTGTTGCATTTCAGTTCATCAGACATTGCATTTTAGTTATGGCATATTGTTAAATGCATTTCAGACTTGCCTTCCTTCCACTAGTTGTCGGCAACACCGTGTGTGCAATGCTAATCAATCCTACATATTATGTTGCTCTTGTTGAAATGGTTTATGCTAGATGGAAGGACATTCTAATAGCATTTTGTCATCATCAAAAAGGGGGAGATTGTTGAACCCCCTCCTCTTGTATCATGTGTTATTTATTTTGATGATAACCAAATGATATTCTCTTGAACTGAAAATGAGATTCACTAATGACTTTGTAAGTACTGCAACATATAAGGTTTTGGACAGTTGAAGGACTTCACATCAAGGGTAAGTGTTTGTCATTTAAATTTCATGAAAGAAATCCAATTCAAAATATGTTTTGACAGGACAATCGACAATGGCCACAGTCGACCACAACTCCAGGACAATGGGTGAGATCTAACTTATTTTTGAATCATGGAAATGTGGTTTGAGCTCTTTCATTTTCATAAGTCCATCTAGAACGCATCTAAGATTTTTATCTTGCCAAATGGCTTATGCTTCATGCTAATCATGTTTTTTGATAATTCATCTTATAGCATCTAGATGTGTTCTTGGGCTTAGAAATATGGTTTGTGAATGTTGTGGTTCGTGGGACAATCCATCGGGTCGATCCCCAAGTCATACGGTGGAGCTTAGCAAGAGTTTAAAACCCCTGCTGAAAGGGTCGACCCCAAGGGTCGACCCCCAGCTTCAAGGGTCGACCCCTGGCAATTCTTTTGAAACCGCATCAGCCCCCTTTTTCTCTTGCTGAAAGGGTCGACCCCAAGGGTCGACCCATGCCCCGAGGGTCGAACCCAAGGGTCGACCCCTACAGATCCTTGTGCTGTTTTTGTTGAACCAGAACCTGGTTCTGAGAGGGTCGACCCCTGGGGTCGACCCATGACTTATGGACCTTTAGCACAGCTCGAGGGTCGACCCCAAGGGTCGACCCTTTCTGGTCTGGGCGGCGCCGTGAATGTAGACTTTTGGTGTTTCAACCCAATGGTCCAAACACACTTGTTTGGCTATCCGTAATCCACTCCTTAATAAGTGGATCTTGTCCCTTGGCCGCTCCTTGACCGACCTTGGGCTATATATCATCTCATTGAGTTGAAAACCTAAATGAAGAGTTCGTATCTCCTGATCTGTGGTTTTCTTTTCTATCACTTGTGTGTGCAGGTCGCAGCAGCCATCTCCAGCCCTTGTTCCACCTTGGTGTGTCCGTGAATGTGAAGGGAAGAAGGAGGAATCAAGGTTCCAATTAAGCTTCTACTGCTAGCTGTAAGCGAAATCAAGATTCAGCCACCATCCGAGCCAAGATCGTCAAGAACGGTCGTCGTGCTGCACAAGTGCTTGATAAAATTCGCAGAAGAGAAAGGGGGAGCTCCAATTAGGATAATTCAATATTTCTTCACTCTTTCCATTCCGAATCATTTAGTTTAAACTTGAGCATTCATTTGTAATCATCATATCAGATATTTGGGTATGGTGTTCGTGTTCGGAAACACGAACGTGTGTGTTTGTGCGCTTGTGCGCGTTTGGCTACCAGATCGGAAGCCGTGTGTGTTTGTGTGTGTGTTTGCTGTTCTAAACAGCATGTGTGTGTGATTCACTTGTTAGTGAAGCTTTAATCCTCAAGTGTGAGGGGTGGACGTAGGGGACACAGATGTGTAACCGAACCACCTAAAAAATCTGTGTCTCATGAGCTGTGATTTTTCCGATTCTTGTCGAGTGGGCTTCACGGTGAGCTGAGAGATCATCACACCAGCTATTCAAACACATTCCGCACGCACTCACGAGTGTGATCCTGTTCGTGCGAATATTAGTGGTTGTTTGTTTAATCAGCATTGTGTTCTTAAGAAAAAATTTCTTTTATTAGCCAATCAATTCACCCCTCCCCTCTTGATTGCAACTATTAGGACTCAACAATGCCCTTATCACTTGTTCTTCACGGTCATCTGCATCGTTCCGAGGTTTCCTCGTCGTTTTGATCACCCGGGGAGGGGGACATTCCCCCGTTATTTCCTGCAATTGCTGGGCGACTGAGGGCTCTACCTCTCCGTGGTAGGCGCTTTCTCGAAGCCATGGCTGATAATGACGGGGATTTAGGTTCAACGAACTCGACCCCGATAGATCAGGACCCGATCGAGACCAGGGGAGGTGTGCTCCTTGTAGGCTAGCCCTCGGAGTCCCACTCTCCAAATAGTCAGTCCCTCCATGGGATGAATCACCGACTATGGGTTCTCCACCCCTCGCAGGCTAGCCCTCGGGGCATCGTTCCCATCATCAGTGACTTCGTCCCTCTGTCTCTTCCCTTAAGGAGCTTTGGTGCCCCTAGCAGGTTTGTCCTCGGGGTATTCTATCCAGTAGGGTATGCTGGCTGCCTTCGTGTAGACCGGTGATTTAGGGGCTCGCTCCACCAGTGAGCGTGACCCCGATTCTCCCCTGCAACTCTTCTTGTTCAGGGGAGATGCTGTCAAATTTTAGACAGATTCCAACTAAATTGGGTTAATAAAGTGATTGTTCTGAATTTAATCAACCCAGTGCTCGAGTATGAACCTCGCACTGGTTTAGTCTTCATCTCCAGAGGGCTCAGAACTTCAATTTAATAAAGAACTGGCCTCAATGGCCTCAAGATCCCCTGCGTGGGCTTAACAAACGCAAAAAAACCAAAACTAACGTTAAAACGGCGCGGTACCTCCCGGCGCGCCCTAACCCGGCGCGGTACCCCCCCACGCCGAAATAAGGCCACACTCATTTCCAATTTTTTTTCCTTTGCGCCTTTCCGGCGCGCCCTAATCCGGCGCGCCCCAAGGCCCTTGCGCGCCGTTTCAATACGCATGATGACCGCGCCGTATTAACTGCTACACCTACGCGTGACCGCGCCGTGTAAGCGTTCTTATATACTTGTAGTCACGCCGGTTTTGGAACGTCATGCTACTCTAGTGATTCATTCACCCCGGGTAAGTCTCGTCTTTCGGGGGTGATGTCAATAAGCCGTAATTGGTGAATAAAAAAAAGGATGGCCAAGCGAGCCCGAATCATATTATCATCGTACTCATTGTCAGATCTGTTAAGCGTTTTGCTTTCGCTATTACACTTGTGTCGTTCTTCCTCTTCTCGGTGGAGGGTAATAACTGTGGCTGATCGCCACCGCTTCATAACACTATCTTCATGTGCAATCTAGGCGTGAATGTCTTACGTGTGCGCATGCATAGATCCTCGGGTATATCAAATGGCGTCGACAGAAGACCGGGTTACGCCCGGCCGGAAGTCTTCGCCATGCGCGATGGTGGTCTTCGGACCTATATCCTCCGCCACGTACCGAGGATTCATAATTCTATGAACTATGCATCTTCTATACGATAAACATGTGCATCCTGCATGTCTTCGTCATGATCACCCTGTAGTTCTTTTCTTAATCCGGCTTCGACAGCCCGCTATCTCGGCAATTAATCAAAGGTGTTCCCTCCTCGTGGGGGATGTAATTAACGACATAACCTTTATGGTATGGCGGACTGCTGGTCCCGACCGAACCTTACATTCGCCCGATATGGGTCAGAATGAGCGCACAATAAAATTGTCACTCATGTGACTGGCACGCCCGCGTCGTCAATCAGTCAGTTGACTACCAGTTAGCCAAATGGTTGATCGATACGCGAACGAAAAGGGAAAGAAAGAAAACGCTGGAAACAAGTCTGGCACGCCCGGTGGGACTGGTGTCACCTTTCATCTCTTTGCCGAGATATTCGGGCTTCGAAGCCCTTTCAAAGACTACTGATTGTTTTCCTGTTTGTCTTTGCAGGCAGACAATGACAACTCATGGAATAGCTGGCGTCGAGTTCGATCAGTCGATAGCTGCTGAACACGCACAAGGGTACCTGGCGGTACCCATGGAATTCGGCAGCTTCCCTGCCGCTGTAGGCTTCCCCAACTTCCTGGGCTTGGCCTTCGTCGACATCCTAGAAGTCGAAGCCCCGGAACCTTCCAAGCAAGCTATAGAGGAAGTGGAACCTCTGAGGGTTCCTCGCTGCGACGACTTGCTCAAGAATCCGGCCCCGGCCGCTAGCTGCATGGTGCACCACGTTGTACGTGGGACGCACCCCGCTGTAGTCAACAAACCCCCTGGAGGACGTCAGCGTCGCCAGGCTCGCAAGAACACTGCCGTGATCACCGAAACTGTCTCTCAGTCCGGGAAGTCAATGCTGGTGGGAGGCATGCGTGTCTTCCTCAATGGGCACACGGCGCGGGTGACCCCAGACCGAGTCATCCCAAACGTTCCTGTCTACAACACATATCAGGCCCTTGCTGGAAGGAGGGCAGAGATGAAAGAAGCCGGCCACCATGGCCAAGGAAACCCGTCACTCAAGCCGAGGAAGTTCAGACAGGTGTGGGTTCCCAAACGGACCCGACCTGTCCACCAGCTGACACCCATCCGCCGCCATCCTGTGAACGACGATGCGGAGGTGATAAGAGAAAGGGGCCTACCCTCGAAGATGGGAGAAGAGGTGGTTGCGGATCCTCCACGCCACAGAAGTTTCCGGGCTGCGGCCCGTCAAGCCAACGTCCCTGCCACGGGGCGAAGGTTCCAACAGCCAGCTGACAGAGCTCGACTGGCCTACATTCCTCCTTCTGGAGGCCGACCACTATCCCCCGTGCTACATCAAGAACGGGGTCGAGAAGAAATGGCCTGCCTGGTCAGAAGCTACTTCCGAGGATTGGGCAACACCTCACTCGGACAGCAGCGGCTGATGCAGACAGTCGCCACTGAAGAAGATTACTGTCCATCAATGGCAGATGAAGAAGAGATAAGAGACAGAGTAAGGATGTCGTCGGTCGACGATAATGGATACGATGACGGCTTTGAGATCGAAGCCGATGAAGCCTTCCCCGAGCGGGAAGAAAGAAGAAGGGTTTCCGTGTTCGAGAGGCTGACCTTTCCGCAACAAGCAAGGCGGAGGGTCCATCGACAAAGAAGAAGGATGCAGGTTTTCACTTGCAACATGGCTGGTGTACCCAGCCGATATGGGGAGCTTCCTGAAGACCCCCAAGAACTGGCTCAATTGGCCGTACGGCCGGGGCCAACTACCCGCAGGACAGAAGCAGCAAGAGGGCTTCTGACAATGATGAAAGAGAAACAGCCCCAGGTCTACCTCCACTGGGATGATAAAGCCCCCGTCTTGACCACTAATGTGGTGACGACGGAAGAAGAAGACGACGTACTCCTCGACATCCTGCCTGAGGGTACGTCCGGGGAGACAACAGAAGGTGTCCCCACCACTATAGATCCATCAGTCTTGATGCTGCTGCAAAAATATCAACGGGAAATAGATTCCCTGAAGAAACAGCTGATGGAGAAAACTGAACACTCATCGGCCTCTAAACCACCCGAAATCCAGGGTGAATCATCCCGGGGAGCGGCTCGTCGAGATGACCCTCCGCCGCTTTATACACTACCACAGCCGTCAGAACCAACCGTGACGACAGCACAACAGCGGCCACCACAGCCTCAGCCGCTGCTACCTCCGGTGCTTCCTCAGGTGCACCCAACACCCCCGCTGCTGCATCCTCCATAGGCGACCACCCTGGTCACCCCATACCTGCAGCCAGCGCACTTCTATCCAGAACCGGTTGACCCCACGGTCGTGAACCAGATGATGGTGGAAAGGATGATCGAGCTGAAGCTCGCAGAGAAAAGCGAAGGCGACTACGTCGCATTCGATGCCTATCGGGTGCCCTACCCGCAACACCATGCGGCTAAACGACTTCCCCCGTGAGTCAACAAGCCACCCAAATTTGACAAATTCAACGGGAAAGGTTCCCCAAAGGAGCATATTGCATATTATATGACCGTTATGGGTGATCTGGCCACCGACGAGTCATACCTGCTGAAATTCTTCGGGTCCTCGCTGACGGGGCTCGCTCTCGAATGGTATTCCAGTCTCTCGGCCGGGTCAATTAATGACTGGTCAGATATGCAAAGGAAGTTTAGAGAAAGATTCCATGTCACAGAGAGGGAGGTCATAGTGGCCGAGCTTTATTCAATAAAACAAGGGGCATATGAGACAGCGCTTGACTACATCAAGAGGTGGAGGAACCTCGGAATGAGATGTAAGCGGCCCCCGCATCAGGAGGACGCTGTGCAAATATGTAAGCAAAATCTCAGGAGGGAGGTCCTGGAAAAGATGATTGGTATGGAAATACGGTCGTTCAACCGGCTGAATAATGTGGTAGCTGAGGTGGAAGCTTTTCTTGCCAAGCCTGTCCCGGCGTCAACTGCCAGCATAGCCCAGAAAGGCAAGGCGGCGGAACGGTGCCCCACACCTAAAGAAGCGAATGCACTTGATATCAAGGCGTTCGAGCAACAGAAGGAGAAAGGCAAGAAAGCGGCTCCCCCGCAACCTGCAAAAGCTCCAGATGATAAAGAAGGTCCTTCGCTGAGGGACAAAATGAAGAAAGCTTATTCCTTTCCAAAAGACAAGACCCGAGTCCTGTTCGACTGGGTAACAGAATACAACATGGTCACTCTGCCTGAACCAAGGAGGCCGGAGGACCTAAAAAGAAAAGACAGTCCAAGATTCTGCCCCTACCACTAGATGTTGGGACATCCAATCGAAGACTGCTATGTTTTCAAAGACGTCATCGAAGGGATGGTGAAGAAAAATGAGATAGAGCTGGGAGAGTACAAAGTAGACCCCCCTCAGCCACATGAAGCCCCTTTTAGGAGGGCAGCAGTCAACATGATCTCACTCTACCAGGCATTACCTGAGGAGATCTCTGAAGCAAGCACACGGAGCACCTACGAAATCCATTTCCTGGAGCCCGTGAAGGAGCAGCAGGGGTGGCAGCAAATCCCTGTGAAGCACAAGAAGAAGAGGGCACCCCGCCCAAAAGAGGGGGCACATATCCGTGGCATTACACCCCGGCCTGCTCCGCCAATGGTAGCGCCCGTATGGGTCACTCCACCTACAGCTGTCAGAATACATACACCCAACAGGAGGAGACAAACTCCGCTGCCAGTAATCAAGGAAACCAATCCTGGGGTCCGTCGACTGCAACACTTAATTGAAGGGCTAGATGAATATGTACAGCCCGAACTGAAACCTCTGCTGGTACGGGACCATGTCCCATGGCAAGAGCTAGAGCAACTCTCACTCAGGCAAGGGGAGGAAGCTGAAGCAGCGCCACCTCAAGAGAGCAACCTGTTCTCGGGGCAAGCACCTGCAGAAACCAAAAAGAAGAAAAAGCAAAAGAAAAAGAAAAGAAAGGCCGCTGGGGCCCATAAAACACAGGTCGTCTCCTGCAATACCCTGTCAGCACTCTTCAACCTACCCGGAGAAGAGGAAGAAGAAGAAATTTGCTTCACACCCCATGCTGGGGGAGGCAAGGCCGAGGCCGCAACTGCTGCACATGCCACTCGGTCAGGCCGGAAATGGGGGCGCCAGCCGCCACCCAAGCACAACATTATGTTCAGAGGGGAGCAACCCTACAAGACACCTCCGCCAGAAGTTAAGGGAGTCCAAATCCCTCCTCCGTCAGGTCTATACAACAAGACTGGGGGCAAGACAGTCCCTTCATTCCTTGAATTCATGAAGATGTCAAAGGGGAAGCAGCCTTGTCAGGAGGCTAACCCTACGCCCGGGGTCATTCACCCGCAGCCAGCGCAATCCACTGAGGATGCAAATGCAGATGGGGCTTCCCCTACAGCAGCTAATAAAGAAGACCCGACAGCCGATGCCAGTCCAGAGGGTGCCGAGTCCGAGGAAGGTGAAGCAGGTCCGTCAGGGCCCGCGAATCAAAACCTTTCCAAGCCCAGATGGGCTGAAGAGATGAAGCTCTCCAATGTCCGGGCTGGAAGCCGAATAATGAAGTTGCTCTAGAAGCTCCCTGCTCGATTTACGATCTGGGAAATTCTCTCTTTAAGTGAAGAGACTCGACAGGCGATCATCACTGCTCTGCAGACGCCTGCTCATTTTGAGACCTGCATAGCCGAGGCTATACCAGAATCCAGTATGACCTTCTCTCCAGAAGACATGCTACTACCTATTGCCAGTCACAACAGGCCGCTATATATGAAAGGGCACCTGAACGGAAGAGAACTGAACCGGATTTTGGTCAATCCTGGTGCAGCAGTCAACATCCTGCCATATAGAATATACGAGAGGTACCACTTTAATGTGCATCTCGAGAAAGTCGGGGATATGCGTATCGCTGGCTTCAACCAAAAGTGTGAAGTATCTATGGGAGTGGCAGAGTTCACACTGACCCTGGCAGATTTCACTACAACGGTGCAGTTTCATATCATTGACTCTCGCACCTCCTACAAAGCACTGCTCGGCCGCCCATGGCTGCATGAAAATATGGTGGTGCCCTCCACGCTCCACCAATGTATCAAATACAGCCTCCAGGGGAAGGAGGAGAGGATATTTGTTGACATCCACCCATTCGAGGTGTTTGAATGTCACTTGGCGGACGCCAACCTATATACGGGGTCTCCTCGGAAGGTTTCTGAAGATGGAGCCCCCGTAGGGGCATCGAAGAACAAATCGGGTGACGGTTGGTATCCACCACCGCCGCGCGGATATGTCAAGCCGAAGGTGGTTTCCCACATCACGGCTTCTGGAAATGTCGGCAGGGTGACACCCCCAGCATTATACCCCAAAGCTAAGGAAGTGCATGTTGATCGACAGCACGACCGCATCGGAGTCCCGGCCGACCTCACCAAGCCAGTCTCCGGCCTCAATGATCCCACTGTCGAACCTTTCAAAGCCTGGGAGGTGACACAAGAAGATGGGCCCAGCAGCTTGTTCTATACAGCTGAGGAGCATCCCACTCAGGAGGACACAAACTGCAGCTTCCGTGAGGATCTAGCCAACCCGCGGGTTCCTGTTCAGGGCCTGGCATTTACCACTGATCGGACGGCCAGGATGTTTCAAAAGCAACACATCCCTCCCGATCAATCTCAAAAACGCAAGGAAGCTTTCCAGAAGATGTGGTATCCTGCAAATCTGAATAAAGAAATGAGACGTGTCTCTCAACATCTGGGTCTGGTTTTCACCCTGGAAGACTACTATTACAGTGGGCGGTACGAGGTGGATACCATCTCCGCCTTCTATCTAACTGAAGATAGCCCTCTGGGGGCAACCTTTGATGAATATCCGGCGGAAGCCGAACATGCTGAATTGGCTCTATCCCAGAATCAACAAATGGAGACCTTGATCTCCTGCCGATGCTGGGAGCAGGTCCGTCCTGAGGAAGCGGCCTTTCAAGCCGAATTTGATACGGCTAGCAGTAGCGGAGCCGAAGACATTCGAGAAGTAGGAGTCTCTCCCCCTACAGGGGTCCTACTAATGACAACTTCAGCACCCTGTCTGCCAACCAGGGAGACCTTGGTCAACTCCAATCAAGGGGAGCCAACTACCAGAAAAGAAAAAGCCACTTCTGCGGAAGATACAACTGTCCCAGAAGGCGAGACTCCTTCAACTTCTGCTACAAATCCAATATGCTGTCTGAGTCCGGCGGCAAACAACTACTGGCCTTTCAATGCTGCAACCTCATCTACAAGCACTGAAGCTGTTCTCTCACCCTCGGGAGCTGCAACGGCAACGGATGTGTCCATAGATCCATCCACACAGTCGCTAGCGCAAGCAGCAAGAGGACCCCATGAAGCGCTGGCAGTGTCTGACGAGGAAGTTGAAGTACTCGACCCTCGAGATGGTATTCCAAACTTCGTTGACCTCCAACCGGCACCTCCAGAGATAGAAGACGGAGGCCAAGCCACAGTCGATGAACTGATAGAAGTCAACCTGGGAAATGAGAAGGACCCTAGGCCTACCTTCCTCAGTGCCCAACTATCCCCAGAAGAACGGGAGCTGTACATCCAGCTGCTGCTAGAATACCGGCATTGCTTCGTCTGGACTTATAAAGAGATGCCAGGTCTAAACCCTGCTGTCTCACAACACGAGCTAACAATCAGCCCCGAAGCCGAGCCGGTGAAGCAACCACCGCGGCGTATGAGGCCGGAGCTCATCACCCGAATCTGTGCTGAAGTTGACAAGCTCATTGATGTGGGATTTTTTGAAGAAAATCAGTACACCACATGGCTGGCGAACATCGTCCCTGTGAAAAAGAAGAATGGACAGATCCAGATTTGTGTTGACTTCCGAGATCTAAATAAAGCCTGCCCTAAAGATGACTTTCCGGTGCCAATAACCGAGGTCATGATCGATGCTACAACAGGCCATGAAGCCCTGTCATTCATGGATGGGTCTTCCGGCTACAATCAGATTTGGATTGCGGAGCATGACCGGGTCCATACTGCTTTCCGAACTCCTAAAGGCATTTATCATTACAAGAGAATGCCATTCGGACTGAAGAATGCTGGCGTAACCTATCAGCGCGCAATGACCAAAATTTTTGATGAATTGCTCTACCACAAGGTCGAGTGCTACATAGATGACCTGGTGGTCAAAACCAGAAGAAAAGAAGATCACCTGCAAGACCTCCGGATTGTTTTTCAGAGGCTGAGGCAGCATGAACTAAAAATGAATCCTATGAAATGTGCGTTCGGAGTGTCGAGCGGAAAATTCTTGGGCTTCATCGTCCGATATCGGGGAATCGAGATAGACCCCGCAAAGATCAAGGCGATTCAGGAGTTACCTCCACCTAGGAACATCTCCGAGCTGAGGTCACTACAGGGCCGCCTGGCTTATATCCGACGGTTCATTTCCAATTTGTCAGGGCGATGCCAGCCTTTCCACAAGTTGATGATGAAAGATATTCCCTTTTATTGGGATGAAGATTGCCAGACAGCCTTTGACAAGCTAAAAGACTATCTGAAGACTCCTCCAGTATTGGGCGCACCGGTGAAAGGACGGCCGTTGATACTGTATATAGCAGCTACACACAATTCTCTGGGGGCAATGCTAGCCCAGAATAATGAAGAAGGGAAAGAACAAGCCCTCTATTACCTCAGTCGGAGACTGGTCAGAACTGAAGAGAAATATACTTATATTGAGAAGATCTACCTGGCACTAGTCTTCGCAGTCAAAAAGCTCCGGCATTATATGTTGTCGCATGAAATCAGCTTGGTGTCCAAGGAGGATCCCCTGAAATATATTATGTCCCAGCCGGCACTCAAAGGCCGCCTGGGCAAGTGGGCGGTAATCCTCATGGAGTTTGATGTCTCCTACGTACCGCGCAAGGCCATCAAAGGTCAAGCTATTGCAGACTTCTTCGCTGAGCACCCAGTGCCCGGGGAATGCCCGTGGGAACCAAAACTTCCCAAGGATGAGACCCTAGAAGCCGCCCAAGTACAGCCTTCCTCATGGCAGCTATACTTTGATGGCGCTTCCAGAATTGACACCTCTGCTACCGGGTCATCCAGGGTCAGAGCAGGAGCAGGCATAGTCTTGAATTCCCCAGAAGGAGAAGTGGTGCATACTTCCTGTTCCATAAACAAACAATGCACAAATAATGAAGCAGAATATGAAGCCCTGATAATCGGGTTGCAGATTGCTCTATCCATGGGAATTCAGATGCTGGAAGCATTCGGAGACTCCATGCTAGTTATAAAACAGCTGGAGGGAGAGTTCGAGGTGCGAAAGCAAGAGCTCCTCCCCTATCACCAGTTGGCAACTCGCCTGATGTCAAGATTTTACTTCATCAGCATCAAGCATATCAATCGAGGCCGGAATGCTCAGGCAGACGCCCTCGCTAAGCTGGCCAGTTCATTGGCGGTCCCGCCAGACATAAGCCTGAATATAACAGTGATCAACCGTCGACAGGTCCCTAGCGTAACAAGGTTCTGGCCGACGAACAAGAGATGGAAGTAGCAGTCATCGAAGGGGTTCAGCAGCCCGACTGGCGAGAGCATCTCCTACGCTGGTTTCAACACCAGCAACTTCTAAAAGAAAAGGAACAGAGAATGAAGCTCCTGAGGATCAAGGATTCTTACGAGATGAGAAGCGGGACCTTGTTCCGAATTACGGCAGATGCCCGAAGGAAAGTCCTACTCCGTTGCTTGTCTTCAGCAGAGGCGGGACAGGTGATGCAAGAAGTTCATGCAGGATCAGCTGGAGCACACCAGGCTGGCCCGAAAATGAAAATTGAGATAAAGAAGCTGGGTTATTATTGGCCCACTATATTTGATGATTGCTGCAAGTTTGCCAAAGCTTGTCAGAAATGTCAAGAACACGCTAGTGTGGCGAGGAGACCTCTAGTGCCACTGCATCCCACTCTGCCAAGTTGGCCGTTTGCTCAGTGGGGCACGGACGTGGTAGGGCCACTACCAGCATCTTCATCAGGATGCAGATACATCTTAGCAGCTACAGACTATTTCTCCAGATGGGCGGAGGTAGTAGCACTAAGAGATGTGACCGGAGAACTAGTTGCAAGATTCTTCCGGCAGAATGTAATATTTCGGTTCGGGATCCCCAGCCGAATCATCTCTGATAATGGCAGCCATTTCAGAAATCAGAAGGTTTACCGGCTAGCCGACAAATACAAAATTGACTGGAGGACATCGTCCCCCTACAACCCTCAAGCCAATGGACTGGCAGAGGCCTTTAACGAGACCTTGTGCACACTATTGGCAAAGACTGTCAAGTCTAACAAAAAGGATTGGGAAGAAAGGATGTACGAAGCACTTTGGGCTTATCGTACTATCTACAAGACCCCAACCGGCTGTTCACCTTTCTCCCTTGTCTATGGGTCGGAAGCTGTAGTGCCGATTGAACTTGAAGTTCCTTAATTGCGAGTTGCCATCCAACACAGATTAGTCAGTGGTGAGTAGACCAATGCAGAAAGAAGATTGGAAGAGCTCGCTGAGCTCGAAGGAAAACGCCTCCAGGCGCAACAAAACATCCAACTCTACCAAGCTCGCATGGCCCGTGCTTTTGACAAGTTAGTCAAGGGTCGAGAGTTCAAGAAAGGAGACCTGGTGATGGTCAAAAGAAGAGAAGTGATGGCCTCTAACCCCAAAGGGAAGCTGGTCAAAAACTGGGTCGGACCGTATATCGTCCGCCGAGTATATGAAGGGGGTGCCTACGTCCTTGTAGACCACAAAGGAGTCATCCAGTTCTCTCCCCTCAACGGAAAACACATTAAGCTGTATCATGCGGCGCATCCGACACACCCCGAGTGATCTGTCAGAACACCCTTTCCTTGGTTAGCGGCATTCCGCCCTAATCGAGCTACCCTTTCCTTGGTCTAGTGGCACTCCACCCTAACCGAGCTACCTTCCCCTTGGTTAGCGACATTCCCACCTAACCAAGCTACCTTTTCCTTGGTTAGCGGCATTCCGCCCTAATCGAGCTACTTTTCCTTGATTAGCGACATTCCCACCTAATCGAGCTACTTTTCCTTGGTTCAGTGGCACTCCGCCCTAACCGAGCTACCTTCTCCTTGGTTTAATGGCACTCCGCCTTAACCGAACTACCTTCTCCCTTGGTTCAGTGGCACTCCGCCCTAATCGAGCTACTTCTCCTTGATTAGCAGCATTCCGCCCTAATCAAGCTACCTTCTTCCTTGGTTCAGTGGCACTCCACCCTAATCGAGCTACTTCTCCTTGATTAGCAGCATTCCGCCCTAATCAAGCTACTTTTCCTTGGTTAGCGGCACTCCGCCCTAATCGAGCTACTTTTCCTTGGTTAGCGGCATTCCGCCCTAATCAAGCTACTTTTCCTTGGTTAGCGGCACTCCGCCCTGATCAAACTACTTTTCATCGGTCAGTGACACTCTGCCCTGATCGAGCTACCCTCTCCTTGGCTGGTGGCTCTCCGCCCTAATCAAGCTACCTTTCCTTGGTTAGCGGCATTTCGCCCTGATCAAGCTACCCTCTCTCGGCTCGCATTCCGAATATAAAAAAAAGAAGGAAGAAAAGAAAGAAGTCAAAATAAAAATGGGGTTAAAAATAGAGATACCCCGCCGGACTTGCTCCCATGTCGGGACAAGTGCAAAAATGGTCGTAACCCAGCTGTGGCGAAAACCCGAAAGGGCGTTGCAGGCAAAATCGGGTACCCCGCCACGTGAAAACCTGAAAGGGCGCGTGGGCAAAAGTAAGAGGGGGCTGGCTTCGGTGAAAACCCGAAAGGGCGCCTGAGTCGGTAAAGTGGTAATTTTCCAAATGCCTCTCCTATTCTCCACCCAATAAAACTCCGAAAGGGACAGTCATCAAAGTCCCGCCGGAAATCCTTTAACAAATCCTTTTCGACCCTCGTCATCATCGGCGAGATCGGTCGATCTCTACCCTCAACTTGGACCCTACGTCCCTGTTGACAAACCCCATCCTTGTTTTGGCAGTGATATATGCCGACGAACAAATCCTTTTCGACCCCCATCATCCTCGACGAGATCGGTCGATCTCTACCCTCAACTTGGACACTACGTCCATGTTGACAAACCCCATCCTTATTTCGGTAGTGATATATGCCGACGAACAAATCCTTTTCGACCACCGTCATCCTCGACGAGATCGGTCAATCTCTACCCTCAACTTGGACCTTACGTCCCTGTTGACAACCCCATCCTTGTTTCGACAGTAGCATGCGCCGACGAATAAACCCTTTTCGACTCTCACCATCATCGGTGAGAACGGTCGATCTCTACTCTTGAACTTGGATCCTACATCCTTGTTAATAAGCCACGTCCTTGCTTCGACATTTAACCAGTGTCGACGAGATAAACCTAAGACCAACCCTTGTCCTCTTCGACAAGGACGGTCAACATTCCCGCGGTCCAGTTCTTCTGAATCTCGAATTCAAAAATGAAAAAAAAGGAAAAAAGAAGGAAAAGAAATTGGGGTTAAAAATAAAGATACCCCGCCAGACTTGCTCCTATATCAGGTCAAGTGCAAAAATGGCTATAACCCAGCTTTGGCAAAAACCTAAAAGGGCGTCGCAGGCAAAATCGGGTACCCCGCCGCGTGAAAACCCGAAAGGGCGCGCGGGCAAAAGCAAGAGGGGGCTGACTTCGGCGAAAACCCGAAAGGGCGCTTAGGTCAGTAATGTGAATAAAAATGAATGGTGAATAGTGATGAACCATCCGTCGTCCAAAGGCCATTTCCGAGGTCGGGGCGAGGGTCTTCATCCGATATCCCACTTATACACGTCTAGTGTCTATACCCCTTTCGACCCTTGTCACCATCGGCAAGATCGGTCGCTACCTATCCGGTTCCTGTCACCATCGGCAAGACCGTCTACCCCTTTCGACCCTTGTCACCATCGACAAGATCGGTCGCTACCTATCCGGTTCTTGTCACCATCGGCAAGACCGTCTACCCCTTTCGACCCTTGTCACCATCGGCAAGATCGGTCGCTACCTATCCGGTTCTTATCACCATCGGCAAGACCGTCTACCCCTTTCGACCCTTGTCACCATCGGCGAGATCGGTCGCTACCTATCCGGTTCTTGTCACCATCGGCAAGACCATCTACCCCTTTCGACCCTTGTCACCATCGGCAAGATAGGTCGCTACCCAGCCGGTTTTTTTTGTCACCATCGGCAAGACCGTCTACCCTTTTCGACCCTTGTCACCATCGGCAAGACCGGTCGCTACCCGTTCTCGGTTCTGGCCATTCTCGGCTTGACCGTTTATCCGTCAGTTTCACTATGCCCTCCTGAGTCCCCCGAACTCTCGGCCGGCATAAGCAGTTTCTAGTCTTCAGAGAAAGTCGCGGTGCGGTGGAGTGAACACCTCACCCCTTCCCTGAAGGCGTGAGCGCTCTCCTGCCCTAGTGACTCATACACTCGGACTAGAATCAACGGGCAAATGAAAAGAAAAAAAACAATGACAAGATGGAGTCTTCATTGAAAATCAGGATGGAGATTTTTCATTACTATAAAGTAAAGGCACATGATTACATGGGCCATGCCCTGGAATACATAAGGTGCATTAAAAGGGAGCACATAAAGAAAATAGACTACGGCAAAGGGCGTCGGAAGATGTCCTCCAGCACAGGAATACCCAGGGAGGGATGACGGATCAGTTCTTGCAATCTGAACTCATTGGCCTCCAGCTCGGATAGCTTCATCTCTAGGGAAGCGGCTTGTCCTTCAGCCATCTCGGCATCCTCAACCTTTTGGACCCCCAGGCGATCTACTTCTTCAAGTTCAGCCTCTATCCTGGATAGTTCGGCCCGCAATGCCGTCATCCGGGCCGTCAGGGAGCTCCGGCGTTGTAAAGAGGCGTTGGCTTCGTCCCTCGCCCTCGCCGCGGTCTCTTGCAGAGAAATAAGGGCCGTCTTGTTTTCAGCCCACTCCAATGATATGGCCGCCAGCTGGTCAGCTGCCTCCCGGCCCAATAACTCCCTCCGGTTCACATACTTCAGGAGCAAGATTACCCGCGGAGTCCAGTCGTCCATGGGACAACCGAGGGCCAGCAGTGAGCAGGACAGATGCTCTATGAAGCCCCTCAGCTGAACATAAGTTAAATCCCTACTGGCTGTTACGGTCTGCTGGAGGGTCCCCAGGAACTGCCACACGACATCACTCGAGGATTGAAGGCCAAGTGGTGACGTCTCGGGCAGTTCGAACTCTACTCTGCTATCCACGACAGCCCATTTATCATTGGCCGTCCCGGAGGATGACGTCGGCATAAGCTGCAGCCCACTACCACTGGGAACAACCGCACCGGCAGATGCGGTGGCTGGAGCCTCAACAATAACAATCTCCTTGCCGGCCCCCTGGGATGGGAGTCCGACAAGAACCTCGAGCACCGAGGACGTCCGTCCCTCAATAATCTCCCCGGCTTCTACCTCAGCAGAGCCACCCTTCTCCAGAACTAACTGCTGTGCAGCCTCCCTTGACGGAGAATCTCCGGCTATCGCCGAACTATCAACTTCCACGAGCGCTCCGGGACCAACTGGAACCATCGCTGCTGCATGATCCTTTGGGTACCGCAAGGCGATGGGCCGCAGGACGGACGGGAAAGTCGCATGGCCTGTTCCCAGGGTCGGAAGTGGTATCTGCACCGTCATAGTTGGCAGCGCCACCTCAGTCTGCATCGGAGATATATACATTTAAAACCTGGCTAGAAGAAGGAGAAAAGAAGCACGGTAAGCATCGGCCCTGGATAGGTCCTTACCTCGGCCGGGACTAAGCTCAAATCTTTAAGAGCAGCTCCCCCAGCGCCAGCCTCCTCACTCGTAAGCGATAATGACGGCACAGGACCGCCCCATGATAACCGGGCCGGGCTGAAAGTCGGATAGTCACTCTCATAGGCCGAGGACACCCCAGCATCATCGGTCTCAAAATCAAGCGGTGATGGCTCCTCGTCACTGGAGCCGCCACCATAATCTACATGCTCAGAGGAGGAAGACCCCTCTGCTCTCTCAGGACGCTCCGCCGTCGAAGTAGGAGCCTCGCCAGTAGGAGCATCACCCTCTGCGGGAGCTTTCCCGGTGCTCTCCACACCAAGGGCAGCAATAGATGATACCTCAGGGGCGGGTTCTCCCTGCCCTGAGGGGATCATCTCCTCTGCGCTCTCTGAGCCCGGAAACAATGGTGGTTGTATATCGACTACAATTCACAGCAAAAAGGGGTCAAAACAGCTGAAGATAAGAAGATTTGCGTTGCTATCGCAACTAAACTATAGATTACCTTCCATCTCCCGTCGGGGTGTTGGAGAGGGTAGATCCCTTTCTACGGGAGCAGCGGGGACTTCCTCTATCCCGTCCCTAGCCGCTACATCTACCGTCGCCTCCGATCCGACGACCGCGGCAGCTGTATCGGCAACTGTCAGCATGGGCCACCCCAAGCGGTCGAAACAAGCTAATGCACTCTGAAGAAAAGAAGAGCCTACCTTCGGCCTCTAGCCCTTGTGCGCGAGAAGCCTCAAACTCTTCAAAAGACACAACAGAAGGAAGGACGGTTGCCGATTCCTTCTCTGTGGCTTTCTTCCGGCGCGTCCGTGTCACTCGGGTCACCGCTGCTTTCGCCTTCCCGACGGCCTCTCGCAGTTGGGACCTAGTCCTCTTCCTCAAATCTCCAGGAGGTAGTGGCGTCGTGGTCGGGGCCGGCTCAGAAACTTCAAAATATGCCGGCTTTTTGGCCTTTATGATCAGCTCCCTGAAGTGCCGGGTCTCCTCCGAAGTCGGTCAGACTGTATACGCACAAGGGTGAGAATGACACAACCACAATGAAAAGAAGAAGCTGGCCGAAGGGCCTGAAGGAAAAGATAGAACTTACTTGCCGGTCCCGTGTAAAAGGGGAAGAGAGGCCAATAAAATAGCGATGGCGTCTTGTCCCTCGAAGCCGCCTCGCGAATAAGCCAGCATAGATCCCCGATCTTTTCGCTCTGCTCAGCCAGCAGTGCCAGGTCCTCATGGCCACGGGAGGACAGCAGATAATACAGGCTCAGATGGTCCAGCCCCCACCTGTCTGCATATTTGAAGGAGATCTGAAGAGGATGGTCCAGTATGGCTTCGCTGGGGCTACCCACCGAGAGGCCGTGAGACCGAAGGAGTGCGAACAGCCAGGGGGTGTTGGCATATAAGTCAGCCCGCCTGTCCTCTTTGCGAATGAAAGCCCGGTAGGGATACAACCTGTCCACCTCGGGACGCCAGTCGGCCACGGCCGCGATGGGCTCCTCTACTGGCAAAGGGAGTTGCTGGAGAATCACCCTCTCACTGCTTACCCGGCATAAACCCCGAAGGGTCTTCACATAATCATCCTTGTTGATCGGGGGCAACTTCAGCTCAACTTTCGTCTTGCGGCCTTTTACGAGCTTGCGGGCCTCTAGATAGGCCTTCACGTCCGTATTAGTCCAAGATTTCAACTTCTTCAAATAAGAAGCGTCAATATCAAGAACTGGCTCCGGCTGGGAAGCTAAGAACCTGTGCTCCGCCACGGCCCAGCACTCTCTCCGGGAGGTCCTGTAAAATCCCGTCCGCGCGTTCCACCACTTGACGTATTCAGGCGTGACGCGAGGGAACCGTGCGGGGGCGGTCACCCGGAAAGCAACGTCTTCGCGACGATGGAAAAAGTCCCACCATATCCGGGCGTCATCATTGGACGTTTGCCCGGCCCTGTGCCTGTTGGGCAATGCAAATTGCGAAGAGGAATGTGGAATCTGCTGGTCGTAGCCAAAGTTCCGACTGAAACAGAACGGGTAATACGGCTCCAGCCACAGAATGCCGCTCTTGCGAAATACGAGGACACTAGGCCTGATGGCCAGTGCCCAATCAACCAACTCCGGCTCCAGAATTGGCCTGGTATAATTGGCCTGGGAAATCGGATGGATGTACTCCTCAGTTTCAAAGAGCTTGCATTGCCTTGTCCTGTTCGTCAACGGGCTCGAGTGAGCAGCTAAGCTCCAGAAATGAAGAACCCCGGGCGAGTCCACGGGAAGACGGGTCAATTTACCCTGAATGGCATAGAGTTGCTCCGCTAGCAATGATGGCTCAGCACTTGCAAACTCTATCATGCGCGGGACCAGAGGAACTGCTTGTAACGCCCGAGGAGCTGCCTCCGGGAACAGGGTGCAGACCCAAGCATTAAAGAAATGTAACGGACCAACCGTCCGAAGGCTTCTGGGGAGGCGCATCTTATGCAAGTCTCCCAACATCTTGTAAATGAGGCACAGGGCCACTGGGCAAAGAGACAGCTTGGTACCCCAAGCCATACGACAGGCTGGATATATGGCTTCCGCCCTGATCACGCTCTCGTCACCCTGAGGGAGAGCAAAGGAACAAAGCCAATAAACCAAATATGCAGCACAGTGAGTCACTGCATCAACACCAGTAGGGTTTGGGTTTTCCCCCTGCCCTCCTCTCGAAGAAGATGATGAAGCGGCCTGGCGTCGTACCCTCTTCTTCCGCTTCTGGGCCACCGGTGCTATCGGAGGAAAATCTTCATACTTGTTCTTCCCCTGGAAGAAATATTGAAGCCAAGCGCCCATCCGCACTCTTCGCTTCTCGCCCGGCTTTCGAGCTTCTCTCGTGTCGTGCGACGAATGGAAGAGGGTGCGATACGCCTTCATTAGATATCGATAGGCGTAGCCCGCCATATACCAACCGTCACCGTCGGTCTGGTCCTTCAACCAGTCAGGCCAACAAACTTCTTCATACGGCTCTCCATCAATGGGCAGGCCGCTGAGCTGAGATAGGCTCCACAAGTCTAAGGAGGTCTCCCCCTCTGAAGTATAGAAGGTGTTGTATTCAGGGCAAAACACCTCGATCATGCCACAACACAAGCCTCGGGAAATCGGGTACCGATATCTTGAAGCGTACACGCTATGATATACACCAGCTCTGGTCAAAAGAGGAGCATAATGATGCAGCACATAGTCTGTGAATTCCACTGCTCCGGGCCTGAATGCGTGGGCGTCTGTAGCTTTCAACTCAGCAAACCACCCCACGGAGATCTGGTGCTTGAAGCGAATCGCCAAGCAATCCAGCAAGAATGACTCATCTCTATATCCCCATCTCAACGGGGCAAGGAATAGACCAAAGATCGGCTTCTCCCGATCTACTCTGCCCGCGGAGTCATTCCACCGAGCAGGTACAAATTCGGGAGCTCTGGTCAACAGTCCGTCTACCGGAGCCAGGTCTTGCAGCCCCAGCACAACGCTCCACTTCCTGACCTCCCCGGGGAGATAGATGGGTCTTCCTCGCATTACGCATTCGGCCAAGCTGTCTCTCTCCACCAGCAGGGCCTGCTCGACCTTCCGGACGGCGAACACATCCCGCTTCCCCTGAAGGTTGAAGCGTTGAAGAAGGGACATCAGGTGCTTGTCCTTGGGATAATCCTTCCTGGTCACGCCCTCTCTATCATAATGAAAAGAGTCACCCCCGAGGATAAGGAGACGACCGGTGTCTACAGTGTCCGTCTCTGAATCCGAAGACTCCGCAACTATGGCCACCTGGCCGTGCCCCCAGTCGAGGGAATTGACGTTCTCCCATGTCACTGCGGCACAAGAAGAAGAACTGGAGGCCATGATAGCTGCAAAAAGAGGCATACCAAATAAAAAACAAAGTCAGAAAATGGCTAATCAAAGGCGAACTTCTGACAAAATTTCGGCAGAGTCTCCCCAGCACAGGGAATTACCGAAGAAAAGTGGGAACGCGTCCACTGAGGAACGGTCCCTAAAAGGCAGCCATCGGTATTACACCGAGGCCAGAGGAACACCCGGGGAAACAGCTCCGAGGGCAAGCCCAGCTAGAAGCCTCCCAGGGCCCAAAGAAAGGGTTTTGAAACCCAAATGGACAGCATCTCCACTCACCCGAAGGAAAATCGCCGCTCTCGGCGCCGGAGAGAGGGAAGAGAGAGAAAAAGTTTGCGCGAATGGGAGATGAAGAAGAAAAAACAAAGGCGAAAGCCTTATATAGAGGAGGCCCCCCTCCGTTAAACCGGCGCGCTATTTAGCGCGCCGGATTAATTTCGCTTTTAAGCAAAGGCGCGCCGGGAATCACCGCGCCGGATTAACCAATCCGATGAAAAGGCCGCGCCGGATTAAAACCACAAAGGGTAAGGGCGCGCCGTATTAATCCCATGATGTATTAAGATGGGAATGGCACCGGATTAGCATCTGTGCCGAACTAAGGGCCATCCAGAGCTCCTGTCAACCGAAGAAGAGATCCGTCCAGATGAAGTTCATCCGTGGGTCTTGCCACACTCGTGCCTTTCTCGCAACACCCACGTCTGGGGGGCATTTGTTGGCACCTAAAATATGATCATTGGCGACCAAGCCAATAAAGACGAATGACCCGGCACACCGAAGCACGGAAGCCGATGCAGATCAACACATCGAGGATCTCTCGAGCTGCCAAAGCCTCGAGTCATTCCGTATGGACGTGGGGACTTCACCTCAGGAGAGCCGAGACAAACTCATCAACCAACCGGCAGTGCGACCAAGCCTACCCAATGAACCGGCATCGACTTTGTCGTGCTGCATCCACTACACCCGTTGTCTGACCAAGGTCGACGGTCTACCCGGTGGCTACCCACCTCATGAAAGGCTCTCCCGAGGATAAGGGAGTCCCCCCAGCTTCCCGAAACGGAGAACCGAAAGATCTGACGGCGGAAGATCCCAATTGCCCGGTATGGGCACGGCTTCCCGTCAAGATGGGCCCATTAGTGGCCGAATGATCGCCCGGCTCAGGCAGAACTATCTCCCGGCTATCTAACCTCCTAGAAAGCTCTGAGTATGAGCCAGGCCGGACCAACAGCATGGAGCGTAGAGCCGAAGGCCGTGCCGGTAGAAAGCCCGTACGATCAAGATAAAGCTATTCGGAACCTCGAGAATGGCCGTACGTCAACTGGGGAGCTTCTACAAGACATCTCGTCGAAGTTTCGAGGAGCATTGGCAAGATAAATGTTCACGGTGACCCCCGGAATCATCCCCGGGCTCATCAACTGGCTCGAAGCCCACGAGGAGCATTAGCCCGGCGCGCCCTAAACCGGCGCGCCCCAAGCTCGATGCCCTCTATCCCGGCGCGCTGAAACCCATCCATGGCTTGGCTATTCCGGCGCGCAAAGGCCCATGAAGCCTTTCCCGGCGCGCAGTTCTTCATGCCGTACGAGGCTTGGGGCTCGATCATGTATATATACAGATGGCTATTCGAAATAAAAGGTGGCAGATTGTTTTGGGGGATCGGCTTTCAGCCCTCTGATCGTTTTCGAGAGGCCGTAGAGGGAGATCAAAAAAGAATCAGAAGAAGAAAAAAAGAAGAGGGAGGAGAGGGCTTTCCTTTTTCGCTTGAGGTACAGAGAGCGAAGGTTTCTCGGGAGCAGTGACCGCCGGCCATCTTCTTCGGCTGCGATACTCTGTTTCCAGAACAGGTGGGCACGGGCGTCGATCTTCTCCTGCTTTCCGTAGTTTTCTTCCTCGAAACTCCTATCCGTCGAATGTAAGCAAGGGGGGGGGGGGAAGCGACAATGAAATGAGTCGATTCTCCTCCCCCCTCTACGCGATCTCTTCTGATTTTCTTCTTCCGTTATCGCACCGAGAATGTCTTCTGTCTATTGTCGGCGAACGGCAATCAAGTGATGGTGCCGGGGCTGTACTCTCGCCATGTAAATGTTAAACCCTTCCCATTTTTTTTGGAATGGCAACGTTTGTGCGTGCGTGTGAATACTTAAATCAATGAATCGGATGAATGATCCTCCCCTCTCTTTCTCTATCTATGCTAACACGTCTGTCTGAGTTCTTCTCTGCATCACTTTAACCTTGGTTTCTCCGAAGGTTGCATCGTGCCCCGACTCGTCGTGGGCTATAGAAACACCCCTCCCCGGGGGCTTTTCTTTGATTCATTTTTTTGTTGTTATGCTTGATTCAAGGGTCTTTGCACCCCTTTTCTTCTCGGAGGGAGCCGTGCCTCTGCGCGTGTCTCTGGCCGCTCCACACAGGGTTTACCTCCCTGAACATTGCTTTCTAGCTGTTCGAGCATATGCCCCTACTGCGTGCCTGTCTAACTTATGCCCTTATCACTTGTTCTTCACGGTCATCTGCATCGTTCCAAGGTTTCCTCGTCGTTTTGATCACCCGGGGAGGGGGACATTCCCCCGTTATTTCCTGCAATTGCTGGGCGACTGAGGGCTCTACCTCTCCGTGGTAGGCGCTTTCTCGAAGCCATGGCTGATAATGACGGGGATCCAGGTTCAACGAACTCGACCCCGATAGATCAGGACCCGATCGAGACCAGGGGAGGTGTGCTCCTTGTAGGCTAGCCCTCGGAGTCCCACTCTCCAAATGGTCAGTCCCTCCATGGGATGAATCACCGACTATGGGTTCTCCACCCCTCGCAGGCTAGCCCTCGGGGCATCGTTCCCATCATCAGTGACTTCATCCCTCTGTCTCTTCCCTTAAGGAGCTTTGGTGCCCCTAGCAGGTTTGTCCTCGGGGTATTCTATCCAGTAGGGTATGCTGGCTGCCTTCGTGTAGACCTGTGATTTAGGGGCTCGCTCCACCAGTGAGCGGACCCCGATTCTCCCCTGCAACTCTTCTTGTTCAGGGGAGATGCTGTCAAATTTTAGACAGATTCCAACTAAATTGGGTTAATAAAGTGATTGTTCTGAATTTAATCAACCCAGTGCTCGAGTATGAACCTCGCACTGGTTTAGTCTTCATCTCCAGAGGGCTCAGAACTTCAATTTAATAAAGAACTGGCCTCAATGGCCTCAAGATCCCCTGCGTGGGCTTAACAAACGCAAAAAAACCAAAACTAACGTTAAAACGGCGCGGTACCTCCCGGCGCACCCTAACCCGGCGCGGTACCCCCCCGCGCCGGAATAAGGCCACACTCATTTCCAATTTTTTTTTTCCTTTGCGCCTTTCCAGCGCGCCCTAAACCGGCGCGCCCCAAGGCCCTTGCGCGCCGTTTCAATACGCATGATGACCGCGCCGTATTAACTGCTACACCTACGTGTGACTGCGCCGTGTAAGCGTTCTTATATACTTGTAGTCACGTCGGTTTTGAAGCGTCATGCTACTCTAGTGATTCATTCACCCCGGGTAAGTCTCGTCTTTCGGGGGTGATGTCAATAAGCCGTAATTGGTGAATAAAAAAAAGGATGGCCAAGCGAGCCCAAATCATATTATCATCGTACTCATTGTCAGATCTGTTAAGCATTTTGCTTTCGCTATTACACTTGTGTCGTTCTTCCTCTTCTCGGTGGAGGGTAATAACTGTGGCTGATCGCCACCGCTTCATAACACTATCTTCATGTGCAATCTAGGCGTGAATGTCTTACGTGTGCGCATGCATAGATCCTCGGGTATATCAAATGGCGTCGACAGAAGACCGGGTTACGCCCGGCCGGAAGTCTTCGCCATGCGCGATGGTGGTCTTCGGACCTATATCCTCCGCCACATACCGAGGATCCATAATTCTATGAACTATGCATCTTCTATACGATAAACATGTGCATCCTGCATGTCTTCGTCATGATCACCCTGTAGTTCTTTTCTTAATTCGGCTTCGACAGCCCGCTATCTCGGCAATTAATCAAAGGTGTTCCCTCCTCGTGGGGGATGTAATTAACGCCATAACCTTTATGGTATGGCGGACTGCTGGTCCCGACCGAACCTCACATTCGCCCGATATGGGTCAGAATGAGCGCACAATAAAATTGTCACTCATGTGACTGGCACGCTCGCGTCGTCAATCAGTCAGTTGACTACCAGTTAGCCAAATGGTTGATCGATACGCGAACGAAAAGGGAAAGAAAGAAAACGCTGGAAACACTTGCCAAGCGGGATAGTCTAACCGACTGCGTTTTGCGGGAAAGACCCATTTATCTGCTTGGTGAGCCCAGGAAGTGGGGTGTCGTGCTGGGGCTCCAGGAGTTAACTCTACATGATGGATTGTTGACCATAGCTCCGGAGTTTGTTCCAGCCAAGTGGAATGATACTGCGGGCCGCGTTGACTGGGAGAAGCCATCTTTTGGTTTATTCTTGGCCCCGCTAAGATGGGGGTACAGAGAGGAACATTTCCTACTGGATTGCCTAGCCGTGCACTTCAAGCACCAGATTTCGGTAGGCTGGTTTGCCGACTTGAAGGCTACTGACGCCCATGCCTTCCGGCTAGGAGTAGTGGAGTTCACAGACTATGTTCTAAAGCATTACGCTCCCATTCTGATCAAGGCAGGAGTATACCATAGTGTGTATGCGTCGAGGTACCACTACCCTATTTCCAAGGGCTTGTGCTGTGGCATGATTGAGGTGTTTTGTCCTGAGTACAACACCTTTTATACTTCAGAAGGAGAGACGTCGCTGGACCTATGGAGTCTCTCTCAGTTAAGTGGCCTCCCGATTGACGGTGAACCATACGAAGAGGTATGCTGGCCGGATTGGCTGAAGGATCAGACGGACGGCGAGGGGCGATATTTAACTGGTTTCGCCAACCACTATCTGATGAAAGCGTATCGAACCCTCTGCCACTCCTCATATGATACCAGGGAAGCACACAAGCTTGGAGAGAAGTGGTGCGTGAGGATGGGGACCTGGCTCCAGTATTTCTTCAGAGGGGAGCAGAAATACAAAGACTTCCCCTCGATAGTGCCGGCTCCCGTGCAGCAGAAGAAGAGGGTTCGGCAACAGGCTGCTTTTCCATCCGCATTGAAGGGAGGACAACAAGGAGGTCCCAACCCTGCTGGGGTTGACGCAGTCACTCATTGTGCTGCGTATCTGACTTATTGGATTTGTTCTATCGCTCTCCCACAGGGTGACGAGACCATGATCAGGGCCGAGGCCATCTATCCTGCTTGCTTGATGGCTTGGGGCATGAAGCTTTCACTCTACCCAGTTGCATTGTGCTTGATATACAAGATGCTGGGGGACTTGCACCGATCTCGTCTTCCTAGGAATCTGTGGACGGTTGGCCCGCTGCACTTTTTCAATGCCTGGGTTTGCACTCTGTTCCCAGAAGCTGCTCCTCGATCACTTCAGTCGGCACAACTAGTCCCGAGGATGATAGAATTTGCCAGCGTTGAGCCGACCCAGACATCAGACAAGCTCTTTGCCATTCGGGGCAAATTGACCAAAATTCCCACGGACTCTCTCGGGGTTCTATATTTCTGGAGCTTGGCTGCCCAATCAAGCCCACCGGTGAACAATATGCGGGAGTGCAGCCTCTATTATACAGAGGAGTATACTCACCCCCTTGCTGATGCCAAATGTACGAGGCCCATCTTGGAGCCAGAGCTGATTGATTGGGCACTGTCAATAAGGCTGAGTGTCTTGGTTTTTCGCAAGAGTAGTATCTTATGGATAGAGCCTTACTACCTATTCTGATTCAGTTGGAATTTTGGTTATGACCAGCATATTCCTACCACCTCCACCCAGTTTCCGCTACCGAACAGGGCCCGGGCTGGCCAAGTATCGAATGATGAAGCTCGCATATGGTGGGACTATTTTCATCACCGAGAGGTGGTTTCATTCAGAGTTCCGGCCCCTGCACGCTTTCCCCGTGTGGCCCCAGAATATATCAAATGGTGGAATGCGTGCACCGGGTTCTATAGGAGCACGAGAAGAGAATGCTGGGCTGTCGCTGAATGCAAATTCCTGGACTCCCAGCCAGTGATGGCTCTAGATGCTGACCCGATTTATTTGAAGAAATTGAAGTTCCACGCAAATACTACTATGGCGGCTTATCGGGAGGCACGTAAGGCTGCCAAGCAACACTCCTCTAAGATTGAGCCAAAACTGCCTGAGATCAGCAAGGGTGGTTTTTTGAAGACACTTCAAGGCTTATGCCGTGTGAGCGGTGAGCGACTGACTCTTCAACAGATCCCACTGCCAGTGGAGGAGCCTCCTCCCTCTACAGCTTCCTGGCATCTTGAGAGCGATCAGTTGTATCCCTATAGGACTTTCATTAGGAAGGAGGACCGATGGCCGGCACTGTACAACAATACCCCTTGGTTGTTTGCATTGCTGCGCTCGCATGGGCTTTCAATAGATGGCCCTAGCGAAGCCATATTGGGCCAGCCCGTTCTTCTTTCTTTTAAGTATGCCGACAGATGGGGACTAGACCACCTCGGCTTGTATTATCATCTATCTTCTCGCGGCCATTCGGATCTGGCGTCGCTGGCTGAACAGTGCGAGATGATAGGGGACATATGTTGGTTGATTCGCAAGGCCGCTTCAAGGGACAAATAGCCTTCGTTATTCTATTGGCCACTCTCTCCTTTTTATATAAGGCCAGTAGGTATCTTTTGTTCTTTTGCTTTCAATTTTCGGTCCCTTTCTTGTTGTAGAGTATATCATTCTTTTTCGCCCTTGTATATGCGCAGTTCGACTCACTTCAGAGGAGACCAGGCACTTCAGGGATTTGGTTATAAAGGCTCAGAAGCTGACTTATTTTGAAATTCTGGAGGTGGTGCCAACTACGACACCTCTTCCCCCGGGTGATTCGCGGAAGCAGACAAGGTCCCAGGTCAGGAAAGTGGTTACTCGAGCGAAGCGGACCCGCCGGAGGAAGACCGTAGACTCGGAACTAGCCATTGTCCTTCCGACCGTGGTCTCATTTGAAGAATTCGAGGCTTCTCATACGTCCGCACGTGTGACCCGGGGTATATCTTCCATTCTGTACCTCACCTCTATTTTGGTAGTATCGGTTGATTCTTATTTTGTAAGTGCAGCTACCTCGTCTGTAATGGCTGCGCAAGTGGCTGCCATCCCTGCGGGAGCTGAAGAGAGAGGGGATGGAGTGCAAACAACTCTCCTTGAAGAAGACCTACCTTCTCCTATGCCCAGCCATGGGATAGAAGGTAATTCGCAGTCTATCCCCTTGCGGATTTTCACAATTTATCACCCCTGGGGCTCACATGAGTGCTTCTTGATTTAACCTCAGTCGACATCCGACCGCCTTCTCCCCCTGTCGTGGAGTCGACGGAGGGAGTTTATGTTGAGCAGGAGATAATTCCAGGAAGTCAACTTATCCCTGAAGTTCCCTTGCCTGTTATTCCAGCTACAGAGCTAGCCGAGCAGGTTTTTATTAAGGAAGACGCTCCTTTGGTAGGCCATCCGGGTGAGGAGCCGCCCGCTCTTAAAGGAAAAGACCCGGCGCTAGTTCAAAGCTCATCTTCATCAGAGCAGGTGGATTACAGTGGTGGTTCCAGTGACGAGGAGCTCCTGATGGTGGGAGCAGAGATTGACGATGCTGGGGCGTCTTCCGCTTATGAAAGTGACTTTACAGCCTTCAGTCCTCCACGGCTGACGTGGAGCAATTTCGGGCCACCTGGACCTTCCGTAGGAGAGGGGGCAAGGATGATGGAGACGACGGTCTCTGCTGCATGGGAATTGAGCTTGGTACCGGCTGAGGTAAAGGTCTCCCCTTTCATCTTGCACTTAGTCTTATTGTTTATTATGTCAGCCTTCTGAGAAGTTTTATGCTGATTTCTTTTGAAGGCTCTTGTTGTTCCGACCGGAGGGACCCTACCCACCGTGACTGTAAAGATACCTCTTCCATCCCTCGACGTGGGTCTGCTAGTATTTTTGCCTATCTTGAGACCCATAGCCTTGCGTTATCCAAAGGACTATATAACGACAGCGGGCTTGGAGATGCCAAGAGTAATTACCGGGCATGAACGAACTATCGTGGCCTTGGAACAACCACGCTGCGTCGGTTCCGAACCACTTCAGGGCGAGGGGGGCCTTCCTGCCATAGAAGCGGGAGAAATTGTGGAAGAAGCTACCGGTGCCTCCACCATTTTAGCTCTTGCCACTGAATCATCATTGGTGGAGGCTGGGCAGGCTGGAGATGGTGACCAACCCTTCCCCGCTATCGAGACTCACGATGCGACGTCTTTGTCGGAGGTTGGGAGGGAAATTGTCGTTGTTGACAATCCCCATGCTGCATTAATCGCCGGGGCCGGTCCTGGTGCAAGTGCTGTACAAGACATTCCGTCATCATCTTGAGAGCCGAATGACGACATTTGGGCCACTGTTGACAGCCGCGTGGAATTTTTCCTTCCTGGTACGCCATCGCTTGGTTTTCACTCATCCTGCAATCTAGTACGGCAATATCTGGAGACACTGAGGTAGACCGTGACAACCTATCATGACTTGTCTTATGCGTAGCTGACGGATCTGGTGGAACACCTATCCCGTCCACTGCCTGCTTTGGGCTGCCCCATGGATGATTGGACGCATCGAGTAACCCTGCTTCTGAAGCATATCAATAGAAGAGAGTTCATCAGCCACAGTTTGACAGACCAGCTGGCGGCCCTAAATTTGGAACAGGCAGAGTGTCAGGCTACCGTTCAGTCTTTGAGGGGGACTGCCTGATAGATGCGGGACGCGGTCGATGATTCCACTCAGCAACGCATTTCTTTGGAAACCCAGATAGCTGAATTGCATGCTGAACTCACTCGGGCTGAAGTGGAGTTGGAGTCGATTGAGCAGTTGCAGGTCCAGAGCATGGAAGAGGCGGAGCTAGCAGAGGGGCAAGTTGTGTCGCTTGAGGAGAAGTTGGTGCGGCTGCGAGCTGAAGAATCCCATCTACAGGAACTGAGCCGTCATCCCTCCCTGGGGATTTTAGAGTTCGAGGACATTTTTCGTCGCTCGTTCCAGTAGTTCTTTTGTCCTTTTTTTTGAATATATGTCGGGGAATGCCCCGAGTACTATGTACTCTTCTTTTTATGCAAAGTGCAATTTCTTTATCACCTACTTCGCATTGTCACTGCTGAGCTACAACTTTCCTTCCTTTCTTTCATTCCCCCCTTTTTCGCTAATTTAGACATCGACGCGTCACCAATTTATATAGCCTGGGGTATGTTAGCTGCTAGGGTGGGGGAGCGCTCACAACTTCAGAGAAGGCATGAGGGGTTCGCTCCACCACGGTGCAACTTTTCCCGAGGCCAAACTTTGACCTCCCTCGGCTGAGTGCCGGGGGACAAAAAGGGTTTGTGGGCCAAGAAGGGCCGGAGGGCGAAGCCAATAGTATGTTCACAAATCTCGCCGATGGTGACAAGGCTTGGAAATGACATATGTGTTGGCGGTCTTAAGTGCCAGAGACAAGAGGTGAGTTTATTACTTGACAAGGATGAAGGGTCCGAGCCGATGGTTTGCTCATTGATTTCACCGATGGTGACGAAGATCGAAGGTAGGTTTGTTTGTCGGCATGGGTTAAATGTCGAAGCAAAGAGGTTTATCGTAGCACAAGCGTACGGCTTGTGCCGATGGGACTGGTATGTCTGCCACATGCGGGGATTCCCTGTGGGACACGAATGATAAACGAGGCAGTGTCCTCGTCATCGTCATCACCATTCATCATTTTCATCATCATTTCATTTTTCTCTCTCTTTTTTTTTGAAACACATTACTGACGTAAGTGCCCTTTCAGGTTTTCACCAAAGCCAGCCTCCTCTTGCTTTTGCCCACGCGCCCTTTCGGGTTTTCACTTGGCGGGGTACCCAATTTTGACTGTGACGCCCTTTCGGGTTTTCACCTCAGCTGGGTTATAGCCATTTTTGCCCTTATCCAGAATATCCGGATAAGTCTGGCGAGGCACCTCTATTTTAAGCCTCATTTTTTTTTGAAACGTGATTACTTGCCTTTGCCAAGGGTGACGAGTTGATTAGCCAGATTGATGCTAAGATGAGCGGGGGTTTGTTCATCGGCATTGGATGAATGTCGAAGCAAAGAGAGGTTTAGTCATTACCGAGGATGAAGGGTCTGTGTTAATGGTTCATTGACCGATCCTGCCGATGATGACAAGAATCAGCGTTGGTTTGTTCATCGGCATTGGGTAAATGCCGAAGTAAAAGATAGGTTTAGTTATTAACGAGGACGAAAGGTCTGGGTTAACAGTTCATTGACCGATCCTGCCGATGATGGTAAGAATCAGCATTGGTTTGTTCATCGACATTGGATAAATGTCGAAGCAAAAGGGGGTTTATTCATTAATGAGGATGAAAGGTCCGGGTTAACTGTTCGTTGACTGATCCTGCCGATGATGACAAGAATCAGCGTTGGTTTGTTCATCGACATTAGATAAATGCCAAAGCAAAAAGGGGTTTGTTCATTAACGAGGATCAAAGGTCCGGGTTAATGTTTCATTGACTGATCTTATCGATGATGGCAAGAATCAGCGTTGGTTTGTTCATCGACATTGGATAAATGCCGAAGCAAAAGGGGATTTATTCATTAACGATGACGAAAGGTTGAGATTAATGGTTCATTGATTGATCCTTCCGATGATGACAAGAATCATCGTTGATTTGTTCATCGACATTGGATAAATGCCGAAGCAAAAGGGGGTTTATTCATTAACGAGGACGAAAGGTCCGGGTTAATGGTTCATTGACTGATCCTGTCGATGATGACAAGAATCAATGTTGGTTTGTTCATCGACATTGGATAAATGCTGAAGCAAAAAGGGGTTTGTTCATTAACGAGGATGAAAGGTCCGGGTTAACAGTTCATTGACTGATCCTGCCGATGATGGCAAGAATCAATGTTGGTTTATTCATCGACATTGGATAAATGCCGAAGCGAAAGGGGGTTTATTCATTAACGAGGATGAAATGTCTGGGTTAACAGTTCATTGAATGATCATGTCGATGATGGCAAGAATCAGCGTTGGTTTATTCATCGACATTGGATAAATGCTGAAGCAGAAGGGAGTTTATTCATTAACGAGGATCAAAGGTCTGGGTTAACAATTCATTGACTGATCCTGCCAATGATGGCAAGAATCAGCGTCGGTTTATTCATCGACATTGGATAAATGTCGAAGTAAAAAGGGATTTATTCATTAACGAGGACGAAAGGTCCGGGTTAACGGTTCATTAACTGATCCTGCCGACGATGACAAGAATCAGCGTTGGTTTGTTCATCGACATTAGATAAATGTCGAAGCAAAAAAGGGGTTTGTTCATTAATGAGGATGAAAGATCCGAGTTAATGGTTCATTGACTGATCCTATCAATGACGATAAGAATCAGCGTTGGTTTGTTCATCGACATTGGATAAATGCTGAAGCAAAAAAAGGGGTTTGTTTGTTGACCGGGACGGAAGGTCCGGGTCAATGGTTTTTGAAAGTGGTAGACCTCCGATGGGACTATGATGAACGTTCTGTCTAGTGTTTTAAAGGGGTGAAGGCGAAGACGAACTGTTAATTACCACATTACTGACTCAAGTGCCCTTTCAGGTTTTGATCGGAGCCAGCCCCCTCTTGCTTTTGTCCACGCGCCCTTTCAGATTTTCACATGGCGAGGTACCCAATTTTGCCTGTGGTGCCCTTTCGGGTTTTCACCTCAACTGCGTTATAGCCATTTTTGCCCTTGTCCAAAATATCTGAACAAGACCGACGAGGCACCTCCATTTTAAGCACCATTTTTTTCTTTTTTTTCCTTTTTTTCTTTGTAACAAAAAGGTAAGAGAATGATGATGGGTCAATATACGATGTTTGACCCTGAGTGGTGGCATGTGACTGTTGGCTGGGGCTTGGGGCCTTGTGCCGATAGAGAGTGTTTGTTCGTTGGCAAGAAAATAATGCCAACACAAAGGAATAATCTCTGCCGATTCGGATGTAATGTTCACAATGACAATATTGTGTAAAAGTTGGCTAGGGCACGAAGCCTTGCGCCAGAAAAAGGGTTTATTCGTTGGTAAGGACAAATACCAACGCAAGGGGAGAGTTTCTGTGCCGATTCGGGTGTAAGACCCGCGATGGCGATATTGTATAAGAGTTGGCTAGGGCACGAAGCCTTGCACCAGAAAGGGGTTTTTTCGTTGGTAAGGACAAATACCAACGCAAGGGGAGAGTTTCTGCGCCGATTCGGGTGTAAGGCCCGCGATGGTGATATTGTATAAGAGTTGGCTAGGGCACGAAGCCTTGCGCCAGAAAGGGGTTTGTTCGTTGGTAAGGATAAATACCAACGCAAGGGGAGAGTTTTTGCGCCGCTTCGGGCGTAATGCCCGCGATGGCGATATTGTATAAGAGTTGGCTAGGGCACAAAGCCTTGCGCCAGAAAGGGGTTTGTTCGTTGGTAAGGACAAATACCAACGTAAGGGGATAGTTTCTGCGCCGATTCAGGCATAAGGCCGGGGATGGCAATATTGTATAAGAGTTGGCTAGGGCATGAAGCCTTGAACCAGAAAGGGGTTTGTTCGTTGGTAAGGACAAATACCAACGCAAGGGGAGAGCCTGCTTACCCGCGCGGATGTAAGGCCAGCCGGGGCGTTGTCGAGCAACATTCGGAAAGCCTGTCACCGTATGGCTGCATTCACGGGCATGGGGTTAATGCCCGTGCAAGGGAAAGGTTCTCCTCACCCGTGCAGACGTAAGGTCCGTCGGGGGGCATTGTTGAGGGGTATTCGTAAGCATGGGGTCAATGCCTGTGCAAAGAAAGGTTTTCTTCACTCGTATGGACGTAAGGTCCGTCGGGGCGTTGTCGAGCAACATTCAGCTAAGGCATAAAGCTTGTCATCGTATGGCTGCATTTGCGGGCATGGGGTTAATGCCCGTGCAAGGGGAAGGTTCTCCTCACCTGTGCGGACGTAAGGTCCGTCGGGGGGCATTGTTGAGGGGTATTCGCAAGCATGGGGTCAATGCCTATGTCAAGAAAGTTTTTCTTCACTCGTGCGGACGTAAGGTCTGTCAGGGCGTTGTGACCCGGTGGGACTGTGTTCGAACTCTAAAGGTTTTTTTTTGAGTTTATTCAATCTTCAGGTGCTGGCCCGGTCTCCCGATATGACTTCATATGCTTCCCATTGAGAGGGGAAAATTGAACTATGCCCTTGTGATCCACCAGGATGTAAGCGCCTCCTTCGTAGACCCGATGCACAACATACAGGCCTACCCAATTTTCAGTCAACTTCCCTCTGGGGTTAGCTGCCATTACTTCTTTTCTTTTGACCATGATAAGGTCACCTTTCTTGCATTCTTGCTCTTTGACCAGCTTATCAAAAACATGGGCCATGCGAGCCTGATATAATTGAATGTTTTGTTGTGCTTGGAGTCGACTTCCTTCAAGCTCAGCGAGCTCTTCTAGTCTTCTTTCTATATTTGTCTGTTCGCCGTTTGTCAAGTCGTGTTATATGGCGACTCTCAGTGACGGCACTTCCAGCTCTATTGGCACCACCGCATCAGATCCATAAACCAGGGAGAAGGGTGAACAGCCGGTTGGAGTTTTGTAGACTGTGCGATAAGCCCATAGTGCCTCGTACATCTTCTCTTCCCAGTCTCTCTTGCTAGAGTTGACGGTCTTGGCAAGCAGGGTGTAGAGAGTTTTGTTGAACGCTTCTGCCAATTCGTTGGCCTACAGATTGTAGGGGGATGATGTCCTGCAATCAATTTTGCACTTGTCGGCTAACCGGTATACCTTCTGGTTCTGAAATGGCTGCCGTTGTCGGAAATAATTCGGCTGGGGACCCCGAATCGGAATATTATATTCTGACGGATGAACCTAGCGACCAGCTCCCCTGTCACTTCTCTTAATGCCACTGCCTCCGCCGATCTGGAGAAATAGTCTGTGGCTGCTAAAATATACTTGCACCCTGATGATGACGATGGTAAAGGTCCCACTACATCCGTTCCCCATTGGGCAAACGGCCAACTTAGGATAGTGGGGTGCAATGGCATTGGAGGCCTCCGAGACATGGTAGCGTGCTCTTGGCATTTCTGACATGACTTAGTAAACTTGCAGCAGTCATCAAATATAGTGGGCCAATAGCAGCCCAATTTCTTTATCTCGATTTTCATTTTCAGACCAGCCTGGTGGGCTCTGGCTGACCCGGCATGCACTTCTTTCATCACCTGCCATGCTTCTGCCATAGACAAACAATAGAGTAGAATCTTCTTTTGGGCATCTGCCATTATTTGGAATAAAGTCCCATTTCTCATCTTATAAGAATCCTTGATCCTGAGGAGCTTCATTCTTTATTCTTTCTCTTTCGGGAGTTGTTGGCGCTGGAACCAGTGTAGGAGGTGCTCCCGCCAATCGGGTTGCTGGACTTCCTCCACTGCTACCACCTCATTTTCTTCTTCATTGGGCAGGACCTCGATCATACTGGGGACCTGGCATCAATTGATGACGTTTATATTCAAGCTTGTGTCTGGCGGGACAGACAGGGAACTAGCCAGCTTTGCAAGGGCATCAGCCTGGGCGTTCTATCCTCGATTGATGTGCTCCACTTTAATGAAGTATAATTTGTCCATTAGGCGCAGCACCAGTTGGTGGTAAGGGAGAAGCTCCTGCTTCCGCACATCGAACTCTCCTCCCACTTGTTTTACAACTAGCATGGAATCCTCGAACGCCTCAAGCATTCGAATCTCCATAGACAGAGCAGTCTACAGCCCAATAATCAGGGCCTCATATTCTGCTTCGTTGTTTGTGCAAAGCTTGTTTATCGAGCAGAAGGTATATATAACTTCTCCCTCAGGAGACTTTAGGATATACCAGTGCCGGCTCTGACTTTAGCCGACCCAATTTTCGGAGTATCAATTCTGGATGTGCCATCAAAATACAACTGCCACAGGGTGTGTTGTACTTGATCTACGTCTAGGGTCTCATCTTCAGGGAGTTCTGTCTCCAGCGGATAGTCTTCAGGTGTTGGATGAGCAGCAAAGAAATCTACGATGGCCTGGCCTTTAACAGCTTTCCGCGGCACATAGGAGATGTCAAACTCCATGAGAATTACCGCCCATTTGCCTAAGCGGCCTTTGAGTGTCGGTTGAGACAGGATATACTTCAGCGGATCCGCCTTGGATATCAGCCTTATTTTATGCGACAGCATATAGTGCCGGAGTTTTTTGGCGGCGAAGACCAGCGCCAAGCAGACCTTCTCAATGAAAGTATATTTTTCTTCTGTTCTAACTAATCTTTGACTGGGTAGTAGAGGGCTTGTTCTTTTCTTTCCTCATTATTCTGGGCCAGCATTGCCCCTAGAGAGTAGTAGTTGGCTGCTATATATAGAATCAGCGGCCGTCCTTTCACCGGTGCGCCAAGCACTAGAGGAGTTTTCAGGTAATCTTTCAGCTTGTCCAGAGCTGTTTGGCATTCTTCATCCCAATAAAAGGGAACATCTTTCATCATCAACTTGTGAAAGGGGTGGCATCGGCCAGACAAGTTGGATATAAACCGCCGGATATATGCTAGATGGCCTTGGAGAGATCTCAGCTCGGAGATATTCCTTGGTGGAGGTAACCCCTGGATTGCATTGATCTTTGCGGGGTCTATTTCAATTCTCCGATATCTGAAAATAAAGCCTAAGAACTTGCCACTTGACACTCCAAAGGCGCACTTCATGGGGTTCATTTTTAATTCATACTGCCTGAGCCTCTGAAATATTACTTGGATGTCTTGCAAATGGTCTTCTTTTCTTTTGGTCTTGACTACCAAATCGTCTATGTAGCACTCGACCTTGTGGTAGAGTAGCTCATCAAAGATTCTGGTCATTGCTCGCTAGTAGGTCGCACCAGCATTCTTTAGACCAAACGACATTCTTTGGTAGTGGTAGATACCCTTGGGGGTTCGGAAGGCGGTATGGACCTGGTCATGCTCCGCGATCCACATTTGATTATAACCAGACAACTTGTCCATGAATGATAGGGCCTCGTGACCGGTTGTGGCATCAATCATGACTTCCGTTATTGGCACCGGAAAGTCATCTTTAGGACATGCCTTATTTAGATCTTGGAAGTCTACACATATCCGGATCTACCCATTCTTCTTTTTCATGGGCACAATATTGGCCAGCCACGTGGTATATTGATTCTCTTCGACGAAACCCACATCAATGAGCTTGTCCACTTCATTGCATATTTGAGTGATGAGCTCGGGTCTGATGCACCGTGGCGACTACTTTACTGGCTCTGCTTCAGGATTTATGGCTAGCTCATGTTGTGAAACTGCGGGACTAAGCCCTGGCAGTTCTTTGTAACTCCAGGTGAAGCAATCCCGATATTCTTGCAGCAACTGGATGTACAACTCCTGCTCTTCAGAAGATAGTTGAGCACTGAGGAAGGTTGGCTTGGGGTCATCCTCACTTCCCAAATTGACTTTTATTAGCTCGTCGACCATGGCTTGGCCTCCATCTTTTATTTTCGGAGGATCCGGCTAGAGGTCGATGAAGTCTGGAACATCATCCTCAAGTTCAAAAACTTCAACCTCCTCACTGTGTTGCCTACGGACCTTGTTGGGAGCTTCCAGTTCAACCGGTGACAGCTGCGTGAATTGTTCTGGCAGTAGACTTTTGGCAGTTCCAGCTTCAGCTGATGAGTTAGCAATCTGGAGAGGCTGACATCTGTTCATTATTGGCTCGGAGGGGTGGTGTTCCGGCCTTGCAATGGGTACGGATGATCCCGACCTCATGTTGCTTCGAATTGTCGCAATCTCAGCAGAGGTGGCTTGTTCTCTTCCGACGGGTATTCCCCGATCGGTGTCCAAGGCAACTTCCTTAATTGGCCTAGGGGGGGATAAAGTCGTTGCTAAAGAAGGGCTGTAGGAAGAGGAGAGTCCTGTTCCCTTAGTGTCTTTGGCTTCGCTGCTACTAGCCGTGTCAAATTTGGCTTGAAAGGACGTTTCTTCAGGATAAACCTACTCCCAGCATCTGCAAGGGGCTATGGCTTCTGATTCTGAGTCTCTCAATTGAACTGACCCAGAATTTTCATTCTCCATCAGGTATTCATCGTAAGTTGCCTCCGATGGACTATCTTTTGATGGGAAGAAAGCGGAGATGGTATCCAGCTCATAGCGCCCACTGTAATAATATTCTTGTAGGGTGAAGCCCAGTCCTGGGTGTTGGGAGACATGCCTTAATTCTTTGTCCAGGCTGGCAGGATACCAAAGCTTTTTGAATGCTTCTTTCTCTTTACGAGGCTGGCCAGAGGGGATGTACTGCTTCCGAAATATCTTAGCTACTCAATCCGTTGTGAATGTTAGCCCTTGAATGGGGACCAATGGGTTCTCTATATCTTCAGGGAGATGACAATAAGTATCCTCCTGTGTAGGGTGTTCTTCAGGTGTATAGAATATGCTACTGGGGCCTTCGGCTTGTGCCACCTCCAATGTCTTAAGAGGTTCAACAGTGAGGGGGTTGAGGCCGGCTATTGGTTTGATGAGACCCTGAGGGATCTTGATATGGCCATGATGCTGGTCGATCTCGGCCTTGTTAGCTTCGGGGTAAATGGCGGGAGGTGCAACCCTGCCCACGTTCCCTGTGGTGGCAATGTGCGACACTGCCCTGGGACTTACATATCCTAGACGTGGCGGTGGGAACCAGTCATCACTAGAGGTTCTTTTTGTTGACATGGCGGGCGCCTTCATCTTGGGAGTCTTTCGTGGTTGATCCACATATAAAGGAGCATCCAGCAAATGGCACTCAAATACTTCGAATGGGTGGAGGTCAGCAAATATCCTCTCCTCCTTTCCATCATGGTTATACTTCATGCACTAGTGTAAAGTAGATGGCACCACCAGGTTTTCGTGTAGCCAAGGACGGCCAAGCAACGCCTTGTACGCGGTGTTGGAGTTGATAACATAGAATTTAACTTTAGTAGTGAGGCCTGCCATAGTGAGGGAAAATTCTGCCACCTCGAGCGGGACTTCACATTTCTGGTCGAAGCCGGCGATACGCATATCCCTGACTTTGTGCAGGTGGACATTGAAGTAGTACTTCTGGTACACCCTGTAGAGAAGTATATTAACAGCTGCACCCGGGTCTATTAGAATCCTATTCTGCTGCTGGCTATTTAATTGCCCCCTCATATATAAGGGTCTATTATGGCTGGTGGTAGGCAGCAACATATGTTCTTCAGTGAAAGCTATATTTGTCCCTGGCAGTTTTTCAGCCAAGCAGCTCTCGTTTTGAGCAGGCATTTGCAAAGCAGTAATAATCGCCTGCCAGGTTTCTTCACTCAGGGAGATGATTTTCCAAACAATGAATCTTGTTGGGAGCTTCTTCAGCAATTTAACCACTTGGCTTCCTACCCGGACATTGGACAACTTCATTTCTTCTGCCCATCTTGGCTTGGAAGAGGCTTGTACCGCGGCCCATGATGGGCCTACTTCATCGGAACTCGATTCTGCACCTTTCTGCTGGGTGTCATCCTGTTGCTGTCCCTTGTCGCATGCCGTCGGGCCGGCCTCATCTTCATCTAGAGTACTGGAGGGTTGTTGAAGTTGCGGGGAAGTGCCCCCTACTGCAGGGCTTGCATCCCGACATGGCTGCCTGCCCTTGGACATCTTCAAAATTCAAGGAAGGAAGGGACACCGCTACTGCCCCCACTCTGATCGTATAGCCCTGACAGAGGAGGGATTTGAACTCCCTTGACCTTTGGAGGGGGTATTTTATAGGTTTGCTACCCTCTGAAAATAATGTTGTGATTAGCGGGCGGCTGGCGGCCCCATTTTTGGCCTGACCAGGTTGCATGAGCAGCGGTCGTGGCTTCAGCCTGGCTTGCCTCGGTCGTGGGTGTAAAGCATATTTCTTCCTCATCTTCATCACTAGGCAAGTTGAAGAGGGCTGACAGGGTGTTGCAGGAGAGCACTGTCTCCCTCTTTGCCTTGCCGACCTTTCTTTCCTTTCTTTGCTTTCTCTTCGACGGCGCTTGCCCCCAGAATAGACTGTCATTCTTTTCTGCTGGTTCATTGGTCTCTTCTTTTTGCTCCAGTTAGAGATATTCCCACTCTTGCCATGGGACATGATCCCTTATCAGCAAGTGCTTCAGTTCGGGTTGTTCATATTCATCTAGCCCATTTGTGTAGTCTTGAAGCCGCCGAGCCTCCGAATTGATTTCTTTGACTACCGGCAACGGAGTTTGTCTCCTCCGGTGGTGGGTGTGTATTCTGATTACTGCAGGTGGGCTGGTCTAGATTAATGCTGATGCCGGATGGGTGGGTCGTGGCATGATGCCACGGATGTGTGCTCCCGCTTTTGGGTGGGATACATCCCTATTCTTGGTCTTTACAGGGACCCGCTGCCATCCCTGTTGCTCTTTCATTGGTGTCAGGAGACAGGTCTCATAAGTATGCTGAGTGCTGGCTTCCGTGACTTCTTCAGGCAGTAGCTGGTATAGAAAAACCATGTTGGCTGCAGCCCTTCTCAGAGGCGCTTCATGGGGTTGTGGAGGGTCAACTTTGTACTCTCCCAGTTCTATTTCTTCCTTTCTTATCATGCCTTCAATGACATCCTTTAATATATAACAATCTTTAATTGGGTGCCCCAACATCTGATGGTAAGGGCAAAATCTCAAACTGTCTCTTCTTTTCAAATCCTCAGGCCTTCTGGGCTCGGGCAGGGTGACCTTGTTGTACTGGGTAACCCAGTTGAAGAGAACTTTGGTCTTCTCCTTTGGAAAAGAGTAAGCCTTCTTCATATTATCCCTGAGTGAGGGACCTTCCTTCTTCTCTTATGCTTTGTCAGGCTAAGGCTCAGGTGCCTTCTTGCCCTTATCTCTTTGTTGTTCAAATGCTTTGATATCAAGAGCATTTACTTCTTTAGGCGCCAGGCGCCGTTCTACTGCCTTTGCCTTCTGTGCGGTGATTGCGGTTGACGTAGGGGTAGGCCTTGCTAGGAAAGCTTCAATTCGACCACTACATTGTTCAAGTGGTCAAACGACTGAATTTCCATACCAATCATCTTTTCCAGGACCTCCCTCCTGAGGTTCTGCTTGCAAATCTGTACAGCATCCTCCTGATGCGGGGGCCGCTTGCATCTCATTCCGAGGTTCCTCCACCTCTTAATATATTTAAGGGCCATTTCATCAGCCCTTTGTCTTGTTGAGTAAAGTTCAGCCACCGTCACCTCCCTCTCGGTGACATGAAATCTTTCCCTGAACTTCTTTTGCATGTCCGGCCAGTCGTTGATCGACCCGGCCGAAAGGCTAGAGTACCATTCAAATGCGAGCCCGGTTAATGAGGACCCAAAAAAATTTAGCAAATATTACTCATCTGTGGCCAAATCACCCATGACGGTCATATAATATGTGATGTGTTCCTTCGGGGATCCCTTCCCGCTGAACTTGTCGAACTTAGGCGGCTTACTGATCCCCGGAGGGAGCCGCTTTGCTACATGATGCGATGGATATGGCACCTGATAAGCATCAAATGCGACATAATCACCTTCATTTCCTTCATCAAGCTTCAGCTCAATCATCCTTTCCACCATCAGCTTGTTCACGATGGCCGGATCGACTAGTTCAGGATAGACATGTACTGGCTGCAGGTATGGGGTGACAAGGGTGGTCACCTGCAGCGGAGGACGCAGCACGGGAGGTGGCCGGTGCACTTGAGGCGATATTGGTGGCATCAGCGGTTGAAATGGGCGCTGCCGGGCAGCCGCTTGGCTGTGCTCTACCGACTGGGGCAGAGTATATAGTGGAGGGAAGTCGCAGGGGTTGACAACTCCTTGCAACGATTCGCCCTGCATCTCGGGCTGTTTTGAAGCCAAAGTCCGCTACGCTTTTTCATGTAGCTGTTTCTTCAGAAGTTCTATCTCCTATCGGTATTGTTGTAGTAGCATCATTACCGATGGGTCCATAGTTGCAGTGCTGGTAGTGGCTTCCACTGCCACTCCTGAAGTGCCTTCGGGCGAGGTGTTCAGCAAGACCTCTTCCTCTTCAGCTGCTATCAAATTTGCCGTGAGGGTGGTGACTTCTTCGGTCAGTATTTGTTTCCCTCTTGCCGCCCTCAGCATTTCTCTAGCGGCTTCAGTTCTCCTGGTATTCGGCCCTGGCCTTTCAGCCAATTGGACCAATTCTTCGGGCTCCTTCGGCAGACACTCGTATCTGCTGGCCAGCCCAGCCATGTTGCAAGCGAAGACTCGCATTTCTCTTCTCTATTTGTAGACTTTCCTCCTTGCACGGCCGGAGAAGGTCAGTCTTTCGAACATAGAAACTCTCCTTCTGTTCACCTGCTAGGGAGGGACTCCATCGACCTCGTAATTCGGGCCATCTTCATACCCACTGTCGTCAATAGATGACGTCATTCTTCTTTCTTCTTCTTCTTCGACTACCGTTGGCAAGCAGTCTTCCTCTTCGACCGCGGTTGCTTGAAGCAGTCATTGTTGGCCCGGTGAGGGGTTGCCTAGACCCCTGAAATATCTTCTGACCATGTTGGTCATCTCTTCTTGCCCCCGTCCCTGATGTAGGACTGGGGATAGTTGTCGACCTCCCACTGGAGGGATGTAGGCTAGCCGGGCTCTTCCGGCGGGTTGCTCAAATCTTCTCCCCAGTGTGGAGATATTGGCTTGTCGGGCACATGCCCTGAAACTAGCGTGGCGCGGAGGATCCACCACCGTCTCTTCCCTTCATGGGGGCAAGCCCCTCTCATTCCTCTTCCCCGTCTTAGCATGCTCGGGGTGGTGGCGAACAGTTGCCGCTCGGTGGACAAGCTGGATTTTCTTGGGGACCCACAACTGCTTGAACACTATCGACCTCGGGGCCAGTTCTCTTCGGCCGTGATGACCGGTTTCTTCTTTCTCGGCCCTTATTCTTGACAGGGCCTGGAAGGAGTTGTGGGTCGGTACTGCAGAGACCACCCGATCTAGAATCACTTGGGCGTCACGTCCGTCTAGGAAGACACGGATGCCGCCGATCAGAATAGATTTGTCGGACACTGACAGGCGTCCGGTGATGGGAGTAGCAGCCCTTCTTCGGGAGTTATTCTGGCGGCGATCCTCGAGTTTGTTGTAGTGAGCCAGGCGGGCCCCACGGGCTACATGATGCACCATGCAGCTTGCTAGCTGAATCTGACCTGTTGGCAGGCCCCTATAGGTTTGGGTATTGGCAAGCCGAGGTTTCTTGCTGACCTCTTTCCCGGCCATCTCCGGGGCTTCGACATTCAGCACATCAGTGAAGGCTACCCCCAAGAAGTTGGGGAAGCCAACCACTGGTGGGAAGGTGCCAAAAACCGTCGGTACCGCCAGGTACCCATTAGCAGCATGGTTGGCCACGATTGCGGGGCCAAAAGTTAGAGCAGTGATTCCAGCAACCATTATCATCTCCTGAAATCACAGAAACAAACAAACGATCAGCGTTCCTTGGGAGGGCCCTCGAGGCACACTTATCTTTGCAAAGAGATGAAGGGAGACTCGGTCCTAATTTGGTGGAATAGGATTCAGTCATCATCTTTTTAAAGGATTTATTTTTATTTTTTTTATTGGTTTATTTGCGTAGACGTGCAAGTAACTGAGGTGACAAATTTATTGTGCACTCGATCTGACTCAGTCAGTCGATTGTGAGGTCCGTGTCGAGACCGACAGTCCGTCACACCATGAAGGCTATGACGTTAATTACATCCTCCAAGAAGAGGAAAACCCTTGATTAATTGCCAAGATAATGGGCCACAGGGGCTACGTAAATGTGCAAACATAAAGGAATCATCAAGAATGATAATTCATAATGCGGGAACAAAAGAGTAAACACGAACATGCATTTCTCATTCATTCATGAGCCGGGAGCGCTCGGTATGTGGCGAAGAACGAAGGTCCGAAGACCACCATCGCACATAGTGAGAGCTTCTAGTCAGAGCTCATATGCCCTTCGGCAGATCACCATTTGATATACCGAGGCCGAAGGTGATAACAAATATCAAGCATGCATGTGGACAGGCAAGCGAGGTAGCAAAGATAAGTGTATTCAAACACAATTCGCACATTCAAAAAAATAAATAAAGAGAAAGAGTAGGCTCATCTGATTGATTTATTGTTGTCAATATGTATTCCCCAATCAATTAACAATAACCTTTTTATGATGATTTATTTATTTATTAATGGTTTATTAATTTCTTCATGGTGATTTATTAAACTTTTTATGATGATTTATTAATTTTTAAGATGACTTATTGATTTTTATGATGATTTATCATTTTTTATGATGATTTACTAATTTTTAAGATGATTTATTGATTTTTTATAATGATTTATTAATTTTTATTTATGATGATTTATTAATATTTTTATACGTTATTTCTCTGATAATGATTTATTATTACATTTTTTTATCTCCCCCTTTTTATTATTATGAAGTCAGTGCACATTGGGCTGAAGTCAGAGCAAGCGGGAGATGAGGCCGGTGCAGCTGGGGTGAGGGTCTGAGCAACTGGGGTTGAAGGTCAAAACAATTGGGGTTGGAGGTCTGAGCAGCTGGGGATGAGGTCGATGCACGTTTGGGCGAAGTTGATGCGGGACGGACACGCGACCTGGGACTCTAGCTCGTGATCGCCCCTAAGCGAGGGAAGACGTAGGACCGGGCGCGGTTAAGAAACCGGCCGTGAGTCTCGGGTATCGGCTTTTCCGCGTTAACTCGGATTGAGTCACAGAACGGTCACTCACTCACTCTCGCAGCGGTGATAACAATATATATCGAGCTAGAAACCAACACTCGCAGCGGCATTCAAAGATATAGGAGATAAGTAAAATGCGATAAAGAGTGGGGGCGAGTTTACCTTCACGCTCCGGGCGTGGGGAAGACGATCCCGGCCAGTTACGGTAACTCCCGGTAATAACAGTAAAAAGTTAATTGCAACCGTGAATTTTATTACCCACTCCACGCAGGGAGGTAAAGGGATACAAGTGGGGCCCAGGAGAACCGACCCTGGGTTGACGGGCAGCAATCTGGAGGTGCGTACGGCACGAACTCGGCCTGCTGGTCCGACTCGACACTATTCCAACTCGGTGCTGCGCCAACTCGGTTGCTGACTCACTGGACAGCAAGCAACGGTTTCCAAAGGAACGTCGCCTTCCTGAGATCTTCCGGAGGCGCCGCTTGGCTGGGACGATGGCAGGGCACCCCTGAACGACTCCCTGAAGGGGCGGCTCCTGAAGTTAATTTTGATATTTATTTCTGAATATCTTCTGGACTGTAATTTCGGACCTGCACAGGGAATAGATCTGCAGGTCTCAGTGACACGAATTACGACGCTCAGATCCGGAGGGAGATCGAGGCATGGCTGGTACCGTTGGAAAGAGCACTCATAGATCTACAACATATAATTTTTACAGCTCCATCCACTAAACGGATTGAAGATGAGATTGACTGTAACACTGTTTTTATTTCTGACTCGGATTGACAGACACACAGGGCAGCAAGGGATCTGCCTGAAACTAACCTTTGACCGAGGGCCAAATGAATTTTGTAGACTCGACAAAAATTATGGTGGAAGGGGATATATGTGTGGAACACTGAGTAATTTTATGGGATTTTCTAAAAAATTTTAAGGGGGTGGGGAAAATACCACAAGGTGACTCTGTCCCGTAGATCTTTAAAAGGGCAGATTACTGAGAGGACAAACAAAAATATGGAAAAATACCTAATGACCTCCAAATGACACGAAATTTGAACTGGGAGTTAAGGGAGATGGATAGAACAAACCCTCAAAATTACGGTGCGAACAGATAACCATAAAAAAAGATAAAATTTTGGAGATGAGGTTCTATCCTGATTTGGACAGAACTCCGGCGATGGCGGCATGAATGGAAGGCGGCGACCGGAAGTCGCATCCAGCAGAGGTTGGAGATCTTGGAGTCACACCAAGATGAGGGCTTCACACCCTAGAATGGCATAAATCCATCTGCAAGAGGGGAGGAGAGACACAAGGGGTGCCCTTGGGCTTGCTCTTGGCAAAAATGTTTAATTCTTCATTAATTTCTCTAATGACACTATACATATGCTTATATAGAGAATGGCAAGGGGTGGGGGGATGGAAATTTCGTGGGAGAGAGGGGATTTTCTTCCCCATGTGGTCAAATGACCAAAAAAAATAAAAAATATAACATGGGATAAACTATATTATAAGGGGGAAGCATCTTAGACTTTAAGGGTTGGAATATTAGACTTTTTCATCCAATTGTCCCCTTGAATGGTCAAGCCATCTAGAAGCCCACCTTGGACCTTTGACTGGCCCCACATGGGCCCTAAGACTTTGGTGGACCAATAGGAAAGGAGATGGGGGCCCCTTGCTGGTCCTACTGGACTTTTGCACAAAAACCCAAAGATCCTTAGGGAATGACACATTGGCTTATAAAGCCTTACAATTGCATACATGTTTTCCCAAGGATATAAATACAAATAAAAGGACTCAAATGTAAAATAAAAAGTCAGTGCTTGGCGTCGATTCCCATCAACTCTCCCCGGGTGGGAAGAACTCGACCCCGTCGAGTAAGGGGTGCGGCTGCTCAAGTAGCTCCGGCGGATTTGTCACCGAACCTAGAAGCACAGTGTACGATCCACTCCAAGTAATCGACACCTGCTCATCCCGTATAGATTCTATATGCACACGCTGCTGGGGAATGAGGCTAGAGGTGGACACTCCGGGGTGGGGTCACTATCAAAGGAGGGAAGGCGGCTCGAAGACTCACTAGGAATCACCGCTTGTCCCTTATGTGACTAGATCCTATATGAAGTAGAACCGATCCCAAAGTCCGACATGTCTCGAACTCGAAAGGGACTAACATCGTGAGCGTACAAAGACCAACTCGACTCGATGTATGCACAGACACACAACAGACAAACAAAACAAAGATTCACAAAGACCCTAAACAAGCCTAATGTTAGTCTGACCTATGCATAGGCGACGGTGGACAAGGACATCCGAATATGTGCCATGCATGCATCTTAGGTACCCGAAGGTTGGTGGTATGGGAAACACCTAGACGCCCAAGTATGACCCAGTCATGCATGAACGGCCCTTTGGATTTGGGAGACTTGAGAGGGCTAGGAGAGCCGGGTGTGGACGAGCCGGGTGTGGGTGTATCAAGATTGGGCTTGGTGGGTATAGATGACCCGGCCCGTGGGGTAAGGGTGTGGTCGTGGACTCCCTCGAAGAAATGAAGTATATATGGAGGGTCAAGGGGCCCACTAGGGAATGGGTCAAAGGGATCAAAGAAGGTATGACCCCTTGTGGTGGGTTCCCACAAGTCAGGTCCCATGTATGGAAGTCTTGAAGGTGTGTATGGTCACCTTCATACATTGTGGTAGATGGGACGGTGATCATATGTAGGAAATAAGATTCCTCCCTCGGGTAAAAGGGTATGAAGTCGGGCTCGGCCGACATAGGGAGGAATAAGAGAATCTCCATGGTGACACAACCCACGGTGCACACGGAGGAAATGGACCCTAAGACCGGATGGGTGAAGCTAAGACTAGTGGGTTGGTCGAAGCCTCGGGCCAATGAGTGCATCAACTTCCATTGCGAATCTAATCCCACAATAAGGTCTTCCAAGGTGTCAACATGGTGACTAGACCAGAATGTGGTATGGAATGAGTTGACCGGCACTAATGGTAGGGTGGGGTCCATTGATGGATAAGGAGGCGGGACCAAGCCATCCTTGAGCCAAGTAAGTAGTGGCTCGGCTATGTAAAGTGTACCCGTTAGAAACACGGGTGGCTTGGGTTGAGGTGGCTCCAAACAAGACGGCTCCGGATGAGGATTGGAAAGTGAGGGTGGTAACGGAGCACTCATGGGTAACGAAGCACTCATAGGTGGTGAAGGAGGGGTCTCCATAATGGGGAGAGGGCTTGGAGACTCCTTAGATGGGGCCGGGTAGGGGCTACGGGCTATGGCCTCCCTTGGCTTGAGTATGGCTACCTCCGGTCGCGGAGGTGAGCAAGGGGAGACTTGCGACTCAAAATAAGTGCACCTCCTATCCACCCGATCCAAAAGCATTTGCACAAGTTCGGAAATGGTGTGGGTTGGAGTAGGGGTATCGCGGTGGACGTGCCCGTAATCAACCGGCCTCGACTTGGGTCGAGGCTCGTCAAAGTGTGGGGCTCCTTGCCTCCGACTAGGACCCACTTGATTTGAAGTGCTTGGGTAGAATGGGTTGGGGGCGAGTGGGTGCGATTGGTTGGAGGTGTGGCCCACTTGCTTGGGGGTGATGTAGTGGGGTTGGCTTGTGGCATGACCCCCGTGGTTGGAGGTAGATGGGTGGGGCACGTAGACCTTCCTAAGCTCTCTCTTCATGTCCCACCATGATTCGAGGGGCCATTGCCTCCTAACCTGCCTTAAGCCTTCGATGGTTCTCCATTTTTCGGCAGCCCGGTCATGAAGCCTATCCTTGGCAAAATAGAATTGTCCGGCCTCGGACATGGGATAGCAAGCGAAGTATTTTTCCATGGCGGCTTCCCGACGTAGGTAATCGCCCGGGTCGTTGGGGCCATAAAAATCCAAGGCTTCGGGCCTACAGAAGTGGAGAGGATGGTTGCCCAACCCCTGGGTGGGCCAACGGTCAGATCGCCTGGGCGACCGGGAGTCCATTGGAAATGGGGAAATACAAGACAGACATGTTGACACTTGGACAAGACACTAGACATGACTATGCAAGGTTGGAATGCACTAACTAATGCACACTAAGGACCCTAGACTTAAACCAAGACTCAGTACGTGGTGGAGCTAATCGATCCGAAGATCACTCGCGCAAGTGTGCGGCCTTCCCGATAGGCATAGCCTAACGTTCGGACAACACCTTTTGATATACCGATTAATGGTATGCAAATGCAACAACCGACTTAGACTTAGACTCTCTTTTTTTGCAGACTTAGACACAAAGACTACCCTAGACTCAACTGGCGCTTTGATACCAAATTGATGCGGGACGGACACGCGACCTGGGACTCTAGCTCGTGATCGCCCCTAAGTGAGGGAAGACGTGGGACCGGGCACGGTTAAGAAACCGGCCGTGAGTCTCGGGTATCGGCTTTTCCGCGTTAACTCGGATTGAGTCACGGGACGGTCACTCACTCACTCTCGCAGCGGTGATAACAATATATATCGAGCTAGAAACCTACACTCGCAGTGGCATTCAAAGATATACGAGATAAGCAAAATGCGATAAAGAGTGGGGGCGAGTTTACCTCCACGCTCCGGGCGTGGGGAAGACGATCCCGGCCAGTTACGGTAACTCCCGGTAACAACAGTAAAAAGTTAATTACAACCGTGAATTTTATTGCCCACTCCACGCAAAAGGGATACAAGTGGGGCCCGGGAGAACTGACCCTGGGTTGACGGGCAGCAATCTGGAGGTGCGTACGGCACGAACTCGGCCTGCTGGTCTGACTCGGCACTATTCCAACTCGGTGCTGCGCCAACTCGGTTGCTGACTCACTGGACAGCAAGCAACGGTTTCCAAAGGAACGTTGCCTTCCTGAGATCTTCCGGAGGCGCCGCTTGGCTGGGACGATGGCAGGGCGTCCCTGAACGACTCCCTGAAGGGGCGGCTCCTGAAGTTGATTTCTGATATTTATTTCTGAATATCTTCTGGACTGTAATTTCGGACCTGCACAGGGAATAGATCTGCAGGCCTCGGTGACACGAATTACGACGCTAAGATCCGGAGGCCGATCGAGGCATGGCTGGTACCGTTGGAAAGAGAACTCATAGATCTACAACATATAATTTTGACAGCTCCATCAACCAAACGGATTGAAGATGAGAATGACTGTAACATTATTTTTGTTTCTGACTCGGACTGACAGACACACAGGGCAGCAAGGGATCTGCCTGAAATTGACCTTTGAACGAGGGTCAAATAAATTTTCTAGACTCCACAAACATTATGGTGGAAGGGGATATATGTGTGGAACACTGAGTACTTTTTTGAGATTTTCTAAAAAAAATTAAGGGGGTGGAGAAAATACCACTAGGTGACTCTGTCCCGTAGATCTGCAAAAGGGCAGATTACTGAGAGGATAAACAAAAATATGGGAAAAATAATTAATGACTTCCAAATGACACGAAATTTGAACTGGGAGTTAAGGGAGATGCACAGAACAAACCCTCAAAATTAGGGTGCGAACAGACAACCATAAAAAAAGATAAAATTTCAGGGATGAGGTTCTATCCTGATGTGGACAGAACTCCGACGATGGCGGTGGCGACGCGATGGCGGCACGAACGGAAGGCGGTGGCCGGAAGTCGCATCCAGTAGAGGTTGGAGATCTTGGAGTCACACCAAGATGAGGGCTTCACACCCTAGAATGGCAGAAATCCATCTGTAAGAGGGGAGGAGAGACACAAGGGGTGCCCTTGGGCTTGCTCTTGGCAAAAATGCTTAATTCTTTATTAATTTCTCTAATGACACTATATATAGGCTTATATAGAGAATGGCAAGAGGTGGGGGGATGGGAATTTCATGGGAGAGAGGGGATTTTCTTCCCCATGTGGTCAAATGACCAAAAAAAATAAAAAAATATAACATGGGATAAACTATATTATAAGGGGGAAGCATCTTGGACTTTAAGGGTTGGAATATTGGACTTTTTAATCCAATTGTCCCCTTGAATGGTCAAGCCATCTGTAAGCCCACCTTGGACCTTTGACTGGCCCCACATGGGCCCTAAGGCTTAGGTGGACCAATAGGAAAGGAGATGGGGGCCCCTTGCTAGTCCTACTGGACTTTTGCACAAAAACCCAAAGATCCTTAGGGAATGACACATTGGCTTATAAAGCCTTACAGTTGCATACATGTTTTCCCAAGGATATAAATATAAATAAAAGGACTCAAATGCAAAATAAAAAGTCAGTGCTCGGCGTCGATTCCCATCAGAAGTCCATGCAGGCTGCAGCTGAGGTCGGTGCACATAGGGCTGAAGTCGCATATTGGTTGCTGGGGTCGGTACACGTTGGAGGGTTGATGCATATGGGGGACGAAGGTCGGTGCACGTTGGAGGGTCGATGCATATGGGGGACGAAGGTCGGTGCATATTGGGAGCTTAAAACGGCGCGCGGCATTGTTGCAGGTAAAACGGCGCGCCTAGGCCACGTCGGATGAGGGCTTAGAGAGTTGAATTGAGTTTTAAGTGTGGGGCTAAAACGACGCGGGGGGGGGTAGGCGCCGTTTTGGGGCGTGCCAGATTAGGACCGCGCCGGTTTTGAGGGGGGGAATTTGATTTTCTGAACCGTTTAGCTTCAATGCAATTTGGTTAACCCTTTTGATGTTGATTAAAGGTTTATTCATTAAGTGAGTTAAGTTTTAATTGTCCTGCAGATTGGTTAAGATTGATCAATGAGTGAATTCACATTTTTTAATTGCTCTGCAGACGAGGCAAATCTAGACTCGTGCGAGGTTCCTATTCAAGCACAGTCCTCAGCAAACTTGCAGTCCCCAGTACTGAGGTTCCATCACAAATCTAGACTAAATGCTCAATCAAAAATTTGGCAGCACCTCCCCATACCCAGAGGATTGCATGGGGAAAGCGAAGACAGTCCCACAGAAACTGGGGTACGCTCCTTAAAGCCGAGAATTCCAAACAGTGACCGGCTGACCCAGATGGACGAAAATCCTATGGACTAGCCTACGAGGGGCACCAATACTCCACGGGTCAGAGATATTGATCAACAGGGACGACTAAAATGGGGGGAAACCTCGAGGACTAGCCTACAAGAGGTCTCTTCCCCACAGCCACCACCATTCCCTAAGGAATGTGGCTTTGATTTTGGGTCAACGGACCCATTGCGATTCACCTTTGATAGCTTGCAGGAGTCTGCACCACAGACGGACTGGACCCTGTACCCCGGTGGTGATTCAGAAAGAAACGACATGAATGCTCGATGGGAATGTTCACCCTCCCCATTCAGTAAGTCTTGACGGTGTAGCAAACCTTCACATTAAACCTCCAATTTCGCCCATGAACTGAGATGGGGAACAAATGGTATTAACTAAACCTTTCCCCACTCTACTTGGGGCAAAGAAGTCACAGTATGATACCATTCATCCACGACATTGCCAATGGTAGGCTGGTCATGGAAGAAAGTTAATATGAGCCAGGGATCCACGAGGGATGTGAGGCACAAACGCTTGAATGACTGGCGGGTGACGTATGGGAGAATGGTCACAACCATATGCCTCGCACCCAGACTGTGGGGATGACCCTGTTCTCTCCAACTCATGACTGTGAGCGGAGAGATTATAGGGAAGCCACTCCCAAAAAAGATAGAGATGCACACACATGTATGTCTCCTGCGGTGAAACCAACGACGAGCACATGGTGCATTCAACATAGCTACCACACTAGAAGAGAACCCCGGGGAGGGGGATAATCGTTAATGTAGCCCTGGGCTACCCTAGGGCATGCTCGGTACTAGTCGAAGAAACCAATTATTAGACACGGAAATAAACGCAGCAAAGCCAGAGAGGTATTCAGATACAAATTAAGACATGTTCAAAAGAAGGAATATATATATATATATATATATATATATATATATTGCATTCAGCCCGGTGTTGCCGCACGAGACCGTCCCATTACATTCTTTTACATTGGAAGATGAAGAGGGAAAGAAAATAGCCAAAGGCTTAAACTATGAGGAAATAAAAGAAGATGCGGGCTCATATCATCGCCTGTTTCATTACAAGGCGTAGGAGAAAATACTGATTGGGGGGTGGGGTTAGAAGATGAATGGAGATGGCATCCCACGCAGCCACCTCTAATCTATTTCACAGAAACAGAGTATCAGAATATCACTCCCTTCTCTCGCTCTGAGGTTCTTCTCTCTGGTGGCGAACGGTGGATCACTCCATAGGAAGTCCCTCTCAACTCCTTTCTTCTTTCCCAAGTCTCCCCTCTCTCTGTTCCTTTCACACCTTTTGCATGTGCCTCTCTTCTATGCTTTTCATTCGCCTTTTTTTTTCTCTCCTTTTTTTGTTGTTCGCCAATGGGCCTTCTTATAGGCCAAGCAGGAGTGTCAACCTAATCCGGCACGGGGGATCAAAAAGTGTGCCGGTTTAGCATATGGCCATGTGCGCGCCGATTCAAGGGGCGCGCCGGTTTATCCCCTTAACGTGTTTGTTAAGCCGGCCCTCGGCTTGTGGATCTCGGACTGGCTCCGAGAGTCAACTTGAACTTTCATCTTATCGTGGACCTGTGAGACCAGCATGAGAAGTATCGGGGAAGCATTTGGGCTGCTGACTGGCCAATTCTGACGCCGTCTGTGTCCTTAGTTCAGACTCTCAGGTTTTCAACTGACATGGCCTTAGGCACTGCGTTTTGCACTACCGGACCGGCTCTGTCTATATTTGCAATATTCCCAGGGGGAGGGCCACCACCTGGAGTACTTTCGTCATGGTCGGGCAACTATTTGGTCACTAAGGGACCCTTCTGGTAAGAAGTCGTACCCGTATCGGGTTCCTCGGGTCTTTTGCTGATGTGGCCTTCGGCACCTTGTTCCAAGGGGCCAGAGAAATTTCTCCACCTCAGGAGGGTTTCTTGTTAGGTGGCGAACCACCAAGTACATTCTCGCCCTGATCGGACGACAGATGGGGCTTGTTCGGCACGATTGAGTCGATACCTGTTCATTGGGTAGTATGAATGACAATGCCGATTTGTGGCGGATTTCTTCTAACCATCCTAAGGTGGAGTCCCTGACACTCTCGCTAGATGACCTGGGGCTTCAGTAGTCCGAGGGGACCCTTGTGCATTAATTTCCTTCAACTTTTGCTCTTTGGCCGACCGTGTTCTTTTTGCTGTTTGGCGTGATTGCCATCGATCACATTTTGGGTGTCAACAGCAGCTCTGAGGGACGCTCTTCTTTTCCAGAGGTAGATCTCTCTCTTTTTCTTATGGAGGAGCTTTCTCTCTTGAATTCGCAATTTCAGCCTGCTTCTCTGGTTTTGATCAGATGATATATGTATATAGCAGAGAAATCGTTTTCCACTAAAAAGGAACTGATCCATACCCAAAATAAATCATTGGTCCAGGTGGCAGGAGGAATATTCTGTCAATCTGAATCTTCTAGCACTTAGCCACATGGGTTGAAATTCTCGTGCCAAGGCTTGAGATTGCTGATACGTGATCCACTTAAGGTCTCACGAGCTCAGACACACTTCAGGCCTTCAGATCCATTTTTTAGGCAAGGCCGTCTAATTTTCATTCCTAATCATCCATTATTTTCTTTTAGCCTCCTAAGTCCGTCCCAGAACATCTATATTTGAAGGTTGGAAAGGGATGCATCGACATGCCCTCTTGCTGCGTCGATGCAGTGTAGCTTAGGAGCTCTTAGGCAATTGGCTTCGAGTGCATGACCTTTGGTGCGTCGATACAGCGCTTTGATGCTTTGACGTTGTTACGTTCCACTTTCTAGTTCCGTGCTGAGTGCGTCGAGGCATTTTATGGATGCTTCGACATGGTGTGATTTGAGAGCTGGTTTTGGACTTGATGCGTTGGTGCAGTTCTCTGTTGCATCGATGCAGAATTCTAAAAATCGCTTCTATGGGCATGGCTGCATCGAGGTAGTGGTGATTCTGCTTTGACACTCTTGTGGCAATCAGAATACTCGTTCTCTTGACTTTGTTTCTAGAAATTCCACCTTGTTTAAGGGTGAATTTGATCAGTCATTTCTCAGAACTTCCTTTCCCTCTTTGACACAGCTTCAGCAAATAGAACACCTACAATTTAGACTTATTGTATTAGCTAATGAACCATATTGCATTGACATCATCAAAACATGCAGAATGCAACATTCTCCCCATTTTTGTTGATGGCAACAATATGGGTTATTGAGCCTTATTAGTGAAAGGAAAAATCATCTTCCTTAAGTCATAGTTGAACAATCAGAGATTTGAGGGAAGAGACAAAAACACAAAGGAATTTTACTTGAGATACCAAGACGACTAACATGAGACCAATCAGAACAAAACATGATACTGATCAGAAAACCAATCAGACAGATAAGACCTTTATGATAAGAGGACTAAGAGGACTCCAACACTCCAACTTTCTCTCCCCCATGCTAGCTTCCTTTCCAACATTCTTGAAGACACTACATAGCAGCAATCTCCCCCCCTTTGACATCATCAAAAAATGGGCAGAGAAGAACAATCTGCAAGTGCAAGAGAGACCAGATACAGTAAGTTCACAGATTTAGAAAGTGTCATTACCATCTCATAAGGGATTAAGTGAGGTAACTAAAATTAGCTTAGTTGTTTCAGACTGATAAACTAGAGAGACAAAGAAGATATGAGTTTGAAGATTATCTCCATACAGGAATAAGGAGAGTGAGCAAGGTTTTATATCAATGCCTTGAATGTGCTGTCTAAAAGTTATATTAGTTAAATTTCCAGAGGCTTGTCAAGAGAAAATTTTCCAGCAGTATTGAGGACAAACAAACAGCAACAAACTTTTCATCGGGGTTTGACAAATGAACAGATACTTTCAACATTTTTTCTTAATAAGCTTCGTTTTCCCATTTGAGCAATGTGGTTGAATTTACACCTTTTTACGTGGGGAGACACATTGGTTAGATGCAAGAATCACCAGTTACTCCGTGTGATAACCTTTTTGCCTCTTTTAAGAAGAACAAAGTTAGCAGTAGAGATGTCTTTTGGCGTGAGGCACTGTCATCTTAGGTGAAGTGACCGAGTTACTCAACACCCTATGCCATTGCTCTGCCATGGTTGCATTGACAATATATTTTTAATCAGAGTTAATTTGGCACTTCATGACACAACTCACTTCATTTCATGGTGAAGAATAGTTGGTTTCTCAGTAAACCAAACCATTGCTCTGAAGAAAATTTACCCCTTTTTATTTCACGGAAGTAAAAAGTTTGAAGACAATACTAAATGTACGGATTTTCAGCTAGAGTTGCCTACTTATGTTTAATGTTCAAGCTTTTAGAAGATTTCAAGGCATGATATTCCAACATTGTTCTTTATTCATTAAGACGTGTAGGAAGATATTCTTCAGAACCTTTATCTCAGTCTATATAAGATCATAAGACTTAAACTTCTTGGCTGAAATTTCAGTTAACAGACTTAAAAACTTTAAGAGAGTTCTGAATTTCAGGATCTATGAAAGAACTGTGAAGAGACGTGATCTCGCGCTGGACCTGAGCTGGGGGATGATCATTGAATAGTGAGCTGTAAGAAAGGGAAATGGATCAGGGGACCCAGGGATGGTTCCTTGGGGTAAACCCTTCGATGCTTAAGTCAGTAGAGCAATGGTGGAAGCTATGAAGGGAGGAGGAAAGAGATGCACGAGATCCCTCTACACCAAGGTGGTGAAGTGGTTCCTGCTCAGGGAGTTTTAGGCGTATGTTGGGTCTTACCTTCCACGGGAGGGAGTCCCAGGTTTAAATAGTGCACAAGCCTCATCAGTCCCGTAAGCTGAGGAGTTTCGGGCAGGAGTTACGTCCTCAACGTGGGCTCTTTATGTCCTCATCGTGGGATCTTTATAGCCTTGAGGAGTCAGGGGTCCCTTATCCTCGTCAACTCGTACTCAAAATGGGTCCTTAACGGTAGCGTGGATAAGCAATCGTCGGTTAAACCCAAGCATGAAGGGTGACAACCCTATCCGGGCGATAGGCATAGCTCAGATGAAGATGGGTCGGAGTGGGCAGAGCACTTGCCTCTATCCCGGTGAGGGGATAACTCGGGCATGGGCCTTCCTCTATTCTTACCGACGTTCGGGCCTTCCGAGCCTAAGGGCCGCCGAGGAAGGGTTTGATCCCGAGTAATCTTATTGGGCTTTTTATCCTAAGTGGGCCCTGCAGGGCTGTCACTTGGATGAGCTGGGCCTTGTTTGGTCCTAACGGACCTAGTTCGGCTGCTCTTAAATGGGCTACAAAAATCCCCCTCTCCACTTGTCCCCCTCCTACTCCCGAGCTTTAGTAAGCTCGGAAGAGTAGCCGTTTAGGGTTTTGGACCAGCGTGGCTCAGGTGGGTAGAGATCTGGCGGTGTTAGTAAGCCTGGGCCCGTAATAATGATGATCCTGACGGATTTGAACTGAAGGGGCCCCCTTTTCTCGGAGGTTGGATGACGCGCTGCCTTCCGCATGAGAATATAGGCGTTGTGCGTTTGTCGTCGCTCTAGACTCCCTCCATTTTTAGGGTTTGGCTTTCCTTCGCGCTTATTTTTGGGGCTCTTTGATGTATTGTGAGGACACGACGAAAGAGCAGAGGCTTGTAGCGGCATTCGCGGAGTTGGCGGAGATAACTGCAGAGGTAGTCCGACAACTTCCCCTTCCTCCAGAGTCTTCGGGGTCCCGGGAGCATCTTTCTTCAAGTTCCTCTCTGGATTCCATGGCGGATCAGCGTCCGGATGTCGAAGAGTGGGAGGGCGAGCCTACGGTGAGGGCGGCGGCTCCAAACTGCAGCGAACTGGGGGAGGCAGAGGTGAAACGGCTGGAGAACCAGTTTCGTCACCCCCACAACTTTTTCTTCGCCGTGGCTGCCCCGCACGAGTCGAGCTTGGACTCTCGTACGGGCCATATCTGCACCTTTCTATTGTTGTGGAAGGGTGGGTTCCGCCTTCCCTTCGAGCCCTTTGTTCTCAAACTTCTCAATTTTATTCAGTTGGCGCTCGTACAGTTGGTAGCCAACTCTTATCTTCTTCTTTCCGCCTTTCACATCCTCTACCATCAATGCGGAGTTCCTCCTTCCTTAGACCTCTTTCACTATTTTTTTGAGTTGAAGGCGCATCCCTCGGCTGGGAAGGGCTTCTATTTCGTCCAGGCGAGGCGGAATAGGAGCTGTATTTCCTTGGCCGCGAAGGATTCTTCGCACAAGGGGTGGAAAACTCAGTTCTTCTAGGTGGGGATCCTCTCGGTGGAGGAGACTTGGAGATGTCCCGTAATCCCCAATTTTCATCCAAACATTCCTCCGAGGTAGTTTTCTCCGGACGTGGAGGAGTACGCGATCATTTTGCTGAAGCATCGTCAGTCCACGGAGGAGCTAGTTACTCTGGAGAACATCGAGCGATGTCTTCTTGCGCGGCTGCAGTCGGCAGGTTCGGTCGCCACGAATCAGTTTCTTCTCCGGATGTTGAGACCATCTCCTTTTCCTGATCATATCTTTCTTCGGTGCAGACACCAGGCGGCCGGCTTTGGAGGAGACCGCAGAGGTGATCGATCTCGGCGATGACTCGACTGCCGATGAGTCGACTGCTCCCACGGGTCGCTCCCGAGCCAGAGATCAGGGCAAGGGGGCGGCCCGGGGTGAATCTTCCGGGCCGCGGGGGTCCAAGCGCAAGGATCCCGTCGAGGGCATGATCCGGGCCGCCGTGAAGGCCAAGAAGAGGACCAAGAAGGCCGGGGTCGTTCTCGCAATCGAAGGCGACCTTGTCGCGGCTCACCCCTCCGCCGAGCATGATGGGGCCAACCCTAATGGGTGAGCTCTCCCACCCGCCGAGCAAGAGGGGGCCGAGGAGGTTGGGGCTACTCCCGCAGTCGGCGACGATGCTGGCTCGGCTTCCCCTCGGTCAGAGCCGAGGGGGCCAAGGCTACTTCTGCGATTGCCAGCGGTGCTGGCCTGGCTCTCCCCTAGGTAGGAGCGGAGGGGGCCGTTGACAAGGCAGGTGACGCTGGGACCACGGCCGAGATTGGGGCGTTGACTGAGGCGGGCAACGCTCCAGGTGGCGGTGCAGGTGTCGAACCGGTCCAGGCTGGGGGGTCGCAAGAAAAAGCAACGCAGCCCCAACCGACCGAGGCATGAGGGGTGCACGAAGCCACAGCTCGATCTGGGCCTTCTGACGAGACGCCGACCGAAGAGGGGGGCTCTATTCAGGCGGCTTTGGAAAGGCTCAGCATCTAGGGCCCTCTGTATCAAGTATGTTGCGGTATAGCCGCGAAGGTGAAGGAGGGAGACAGGCAGCACTCCCCGTCCGTGGCCCTCGAGACGGTTATGGAGGGCGACTTGGTCCTGGCCCAGATGGGGGCCACTCTGGCAGAAGCTTATGCTCGGTCGGAGTCAGAGCGGGCGAACCTGGCCTGGACTCTTGGTGGGTCTGACAGGAAGATGGCTCGGCTCACCGAAGAGGGTGATGGGCTTCGGCGTGAGCTTTCCTCAGTGAGGGAGCTGGCGCGAGCGAGCCAGGTGGAGGCTCGGGCATTGTCCGAGCAACTAGCTAGGGCCCGCGAATCGCTTGAGAGGAAGAGCAGGCTTCTTGAAGAGGAGCACTTTGCTCACGTCGAGCTAGATGGCGGGTGGGAGGCCAAGCGTGCCGAGCTGGTGGACTGAGCGGAGGATGCCGAGCGCCTTCGGCAGGAGGCCGAGGCTGATCGGGCTGAGACGGAGGAGCAGGCGGCAGAGGCCGAGAAGCAGACGGCTGAGGCCGAGCAGAGGTTAGCCGAGGCGGAGCGGGAGAAGGCCGAGCTCGCTGGTAGGGTGGGATAGGTCGGGGCGGAGGCGCTCGAGCAGTACAAATGCTCAGAGGCCTACTGGGTAGACCTTAAAAAGGCTGCCCTCCCCTACTATGAGTCAGCGTTTCCCCGAGGCATCCGCATGGGGTTCAAACAAGGCCACGACCGGGCCGTCTCTTATGCCGAGGAGCAGGCGTCCGAGATAATCAATTTCCCGTCCGGGCAATGCTATGACTTGGACTTGTCATCCTCCAGTTCCTCTGCGTCGGAGGAAGAAAATCAGGGGGGCTCTTCATCTGAGGGGTCGCCAACTCCGGATGCCTCGGGAGGGCGCGCAACCGAGACAGTTCCCACGCCGGTGGGGTCAGTGCCAGGGTCGGCCGTCACCGAGGGTGTCGGGGGTAGACCGTCTGAGCCTTCCACTTCCAAGCTTCAGATGTATCTGCTTTGCTTTCTCTTTTTGCATGTCTTTTCCTTTTTTGAAGGAAAACTTTCCTTGTTGTGTAGGACAAAAGTAAGGCAGTAGCATTATGGTGAAGACTTAACTGTTTCGTATCGCCACTGTCGTATTTTGGTCAGTGTATCTGCAGTAGTTGGAAAGTGCCGATACTTTCTGCGTGGATCTCGCCTGATGGTTGGGTGAGCGTCTGACAGGGTGTCTTTCCGTTCTCTCATGCTTTGAATGTTTGGCCGCTTCGTGTGTCCCGCTGGGGCGGAAACGAGAAGTTTGAGGTGACCGTTCATAGGGAGAGGTCCCTTTGACATGTTTTCGAGGGGAGAATCATTTACGACAAATAGCCTCCCTTCACCAATAAAAGGTCTGAAGGGCGTCCCTTCCTCTCCACCGCTTAGGGTTTTCCCCAACAGTCTTTCCTCATTCTCTCTTCACGTAGCGTTGTGCCATTATATTTGAAGCATGGAAGATGCTCCGGAAGATGAAGCTGCTGATGACGGGGGGGCAGAGAGTCCTTGCTGCTTCGGGTTTAAAGAGGGTTCGACGACCGGCGGACAGATTTAAAGAAGGTTCGACGTGCGGAGGCACGTCGTCTTCTTTTTATCAGTTCCGACGGCTCTTGCAGGGAGGGAGAGATGGTGGACGGATGGGGACATCAGGCACCCCTGCCGCCCGTCCCTTCCTGCTCACTTCACAGAGGGGAGGAGGAAGCCAATTAAGCTCCCTCCTTTTCGGGCTTTCCCCTGCCTCCTCGTCCAGCTCTGCTGGTTTCTTTTTCCCTCTTCTGCTCTTCCCATCATTTCTTTCACTCTTCGGAGGGTGCCTGCACTCTCTGCCTTCCAAAGAGTTAGCAGGTTGGTGGGGAGGATGCCTTCATATGCGTTCCCTCTTCCCCTTCCTCCATCTCTGTCAACTTGGAAGGTAGCCTTCTCCTTCCTAATCCCTCTGTCACCTTTGTTCCGAGCTACCCGAGCCAACGGGGTCGACTACCCTTTATCCGAGCCAGTTTCTGCACAAGGTAGAGTCAGTGGCTAGACACAGGAAGGTCAACCGAGTCAGTCGAGCGATGGGCTCATACGGCGGCGCCAGATTGATTTTTTGTTTTTTTGACATGTATTTTCTTGGCTTCGGCCTTTCTGATGTACAAGCAAGTTGTTTGAATAAAGGAAAGGAGGCTTTTGTTTTATTTCCATATTGCTTACACAATGCTCGGCATTCAGAAATAGAACTTGTGTAGTGTAGTCGCGTTCCTGGTCCGAGGGATGGGTTCTCCTTCCATCTTGGATAGTCGGTATGCTCCTTTTCCGAGCGTTTCGACCACTCGTTAGGGGCCTTCCCAATTGGGGGATAGCTTGCCCGCCGCCTCAAGTGGTCGAGAGGCTTCAGCTTTCCTGAGGATGAAATCTCCCGGTTGAAAGTGTCTATCTCAGACTTTGGCGTTGTAGTATCGAGTGAGGCGGCATTGATATTTCGTTGCTCGGATGCTGGCAATCTCTCGGAGCTCATCTGCTAGGTCGAGATTTTCGGGCAATTTCTGGTCGTTTGCCTCATGCGAGAAACAGATGACTCGGAGGGAGGGATTGGCAATCTCCAATGGGATAACGGCCTCGGCGCCGTACACCAATTGAAAGGGGCTTCCATCGGTTGCTGTTCTGGGAGTCGTTCTGTGTGACGAAGTGATCCTCGGCCTTGGGGGTCTTGACGAGCATGTCATCAATGTAGGCCTCGACGTTCCGGCTGAGTTGTCCTTCGAACATATGATTGACCAGCCTCTGGTACGTGGCTCCAGCGTTCTTCAACCCGAAAGGCATCCGGGTGTAGCAGTATACGCCGAAGTTTTTAATAAAGGCGGTCTTCTCGACATCTCATGGATCCATTCTGATCTGGTGGTAACCTGAATAGGTGTCCAGGAAACTGAGTATTTCATTGCCCGAGGTTGAATCAACCAGTTGGTCAATGCTCGATACCGGATAGCAGTCCTTTGGTGTGGCCTTGTTCAAGTCGGTGAAGTCCACATACATTCGCCACTTTCCCGAAGCTTTTGGCACCAGGATGACGTTAGCCAGCCACGTCGGGTACATGATCGATCTAAAAAGACCAGTCTTTTGCCCCTTGGTGACCTGCTCCTTGATGATCGCCTGCTTCTCTAGCTCGTGCTTCCTTCTGCGTTGCTCTACGGGCTTCACGGTCGGGTCGAGGTTGAGCTTATGCATTACCGTCTCTTCCGGTATTCCGGGGAGTTGATCATCAGACCATGCAAAGACTCGGGTATACACGGAAAGAAACTCTTTGTATTACTGCTGAACCTCAGACGGTAGGTCGGCTCCAATCTCTACTCCTAGGGTCCGGTCGTCGTTTAGGAAAATAGTTAGCAGCTCGCCTCCAGGCTCGGAGGTTGCAGGTTTTTCCTCGACTTCCCGGGGACCCTTGTTCTTCCTGTCCGGCCTTGTGGCTTTTATCGAGATATTATAGCACCTTCTGGCCGTCGCCTGGTTACCTCGGACTTCCCCCATCCCGTTTTTGGTGGGGAACTTCATCTTTTGGTGATAGGTAGAAGGCACCGCTTTCGTTCGGCTAAGGATCCCTCAGCCGAAGATTGTGTTGTATGCTATCATACCCTTGATCACTATGAAGTCCAACATGACCGTAACGATTTTGGGTGGGGTGCCGAGAGTAACCGGCAGGCTTAGGGCTCCCTCGGGATAAGTGGCGTGGCCATTGAACCCGCAAAGGGGGGTTCGGATCGGGCGGAGTTTAGACGGATTCTCCCCCATCTTAAGGAAACATTCGTAAGATAATACATCAGGGGCACTTCCATTGTCAACTATAATTCTATCTACATTACAATGGTTTATTGTGGCCGATATGACTAGGGCATCGTCATGCGGGGTGGTCAGCCCTTCCAGATCTTGGTCGGAGAAGACTATGACTTGGGCTCACTTGGCGGGGCCTTGGGAGGCTCGATGGCTCCGCTCACTCGCTCAGCATGACGCTTCCTTCCTCGGCTGCCGTCCCCTCCGGATGCATCTCCTCCAGCGATGACGTTGATGTGGACCCCGCGAGGGGCGTTGTCGATGTAACACCCCATTTTTTTTAAAATCTGAAATTTAATTGAAATAGTGAATTTTTAATTTAGATAAATGAATTTAGGAAATTAATATTATATTCCTCAGTGAATAGTGCTAGCGTAATTTTGACTTTCTCACAAAAATCTAGAAAAATAGTAAATTGATAGAGAATGATTTCTGAAACAACTTTGCTTTCTTGAGTTTTATCAGTAAAAATCTGTAATTAGATCTATTTATTGTTTAAGTCAGTTTCATTAAATAATATTTTATTCCTTGGAATAGTACTATCGAAAATTCTTCTACTTGATAAAAATCCAGAAAAATGATAAACAGGTTAAGGCCGATGTAGTTAACAACTTTGCCTTCTGAGCTTGACCCATTAAAAATCCGTGGTTAGATCTATTTAGTGTTTAAGCCCAAAAGTGCACACTTTTTGACCCTTACCTAACCTTGTTTTAAAACATGAAATTAGGGCTTAATACCAAACCAAATTAGCCCAAACTGGAGGCAAATAAACGGTCTTGATTAGAGGATCAAAAGCCCTCTATCTATTTCTCGAAACCCTAACCCTAGAAGGCACAGCCGACCGAGTTTGATTGAGTCAACCTTTTCGGCGCCGTTTTTAACACGTCTCTTGCCCGGTCGAATTCTCCCAGCTCAGAACTCTCCAGAAGATGTGTGACCTATAGATAGAAAGCCCTTTGAGTCTAGTTTCTTTTGGTGACTGTGGTGTCAGCAGAAGAGTCAGATCTGGGGAGATATCCGGCTATTACTGAAGGTGTGTCGGCAGGCCGTCGTCTACCTTCTTCCTTCCTTGTTTCTTTGATTGAGGTAGGAATTCTCAACCAAAATTCGACCATGAATACATCATCTTGTCCCTCTTGACGAGATCTATCCATTGGGAGTGAAAACCCCAATTTTTATCAGGTATCTAGGGAGCTATAGTGGTTTTTGTGAAGGTTATCAAGTTCATTCTTCATATCTAGCACCTTATTTCAATCTGCAATTGAGGTAGGTTCTCTCGGGCTCAAAAAGCATATGATATATAGAAATGTTCATCATCATGCCCTCTTTCTTTTGGTATATGAAGCCCTAAATTCCATTCAGCATGTCTAGAGAATTTCTGTTCGTAGTAACAGCATGATTAGACCTAGTTTTTATATGTTCTTCCGAGTTGATTTCTGATTTTGAAGTATTAATCCTGATCCACATAAACCATATCATATATGGTTGGATCCATCATCGAAGTAGATTTCTTTTGGTGCAAGAAGCCCCAAATTTCGTTCTGTATATTGAGAGAATTTTACGTTTTAGTCACAGCATGTCATAATTAGGGTTTCCCGTGTTCTTACCTTAATAAATCTCGATTTCAGCGAGATATTATGAAATTGGCCTTACTGTTAGATAGTATTCTCTGTTAGCTTTCCAACAGTACCAAAAGCCCCTTATTTGGAGCTCATTTCCTTGATTTATTAGCATTTTAGTGCAACCCTAGCAAACCCCTTAGCTTCCCGGCGTTGATCGGACGCAGAAGGGATGACCAGAGACGACCAGAGATGGACGGTCGCATGATAGACCGCACAACTCAAGCCCAGACCTGACACTGGCTTAGTCAGTAGTTAAACGGTTCCAAACTGACCACACAACTGGTTGGACGGTTCCAAACTGACCACATAACCATATAAACGGTCCGTAGGTGACCACATAACCCCCTGGAGGATAAACGGCTAGAAAGTGACCACATATCCCTGTGACCCTGGGATGGGCGGTCATCTGAGAGCCGCCCAACCCATGGGAGGTCATCTGGGAACCGCCCAACTACTTGGGCGGCCAGCCCAGGGCCGCCCACCTCCCAGACCCTCATTTGAGCCCCGTTTCAGCCCCTGTTAAGCCCGATAGTTATACGGTCCATCCAGAACCGTTTATCCCCGTAGAGAGTGACTTAATACATGTTCTAATGGATTCATTTTCATGTCATTAATGGTAATTAGTAAAATAGAAACCCACATAATTAGTGATTAATTATGCAACTAAATTTCTGTTAATTGCTTGTTATTCGTGCCTACGCGACTTACGCGATCTTGTTCACTAGCTTATCACCTTGAATCATTCTTTTTGGCATCTTAACTTAATGTTTAACTTAATTCTTATTAATTTGGCTTGGAATTAGGATTAATATGGTCATTAGCTTGCTGTTTAGTTGTTGTACTACAGTAGAACAGCGTGTTTAACTTTCTGACTTTTTAGCAAGTCGTTGGCCGATTAGCGTGCTAGTATGGGTTTTACCCCCGGAAACTCTATCCGGCGGTCTTACCATCATCTTGAACTTTGTTATACCCCTGTTAAGAACCTATTTAACCTCCAGCATACATCGTTTTATGTGTTTAAACTGCTGGTTTAAGGTTTGGATCAAATCGGACGACGAGAGGCATGTGCGGTTAGTAGTTGACCGCATATCCTCTTCGGCGGCCCGATTATGACCGCATATCCTTATACGGCCCAGTAAGGACCGTATAACTTATTCTTGGGCCTTAATGTCTTCTGGACATGAGCAGCCCAGATTGCACCGTTCATACCTTAGAGCAGCCCACTGTCAGTCGTTCTTTCTTGACCTCGCGGGCTGAGTTTCAGTCCAATTCCTGTATGTACGGCCCTGTGTTAACCGTATATACCCTTGAGCGGCTCTCTTATGACCGCACATCTCTTGGAGATGAGTTTGACCGTGTTTTGTACTCTTGAATCCAAGGATAAGATTAGTCCTTTAATCTGAACTTATGACAGTAATTCCTCTGATTATATTGGCCATTAAAAATTAACGGAATGTCTAGACGGAGTGGGCTTTGGATCCACTAAATCATTGCCAACGCACCAGGGGCCCGGTCTGGTCCTGGGGAGAGCGCCCGAAAAATTACTGAGCCCATGGGATGCTAATGATATGGTGAGGCATTGCACCGAAATACTTGTTTGATTGTGCGTCTATGACTATGACAAAAATATCTTGTTACTTGTTACTTGATCGTGATTAAATTGATATTACTTGCTGGTTGGCCAATTCTTTATTACTATCTCCTGTTGTAAATTCTTGTACTTGTTATCTAGTTAATTCTTGGCATCTTATATTTCTTGACCTTGCAAGATCTTGTTATTTCGTTGTTTCATTATATCGTTATCGTCATTTATTTCTTTCTTAGTATTGCATACGAAAATGTAATTTACTTGTTAATCACTTAAACTATGCCTGATGATAGAGTATAATTCCTACTGAGCTTTTGCTCACCCCTACTTCCAACCCTTTTCAGGTTATGCGAGTATCGGTACGTTGCAATTGGGAAACGGATCAGTGTGATCGAGTGGAACCTGGAACCTAGAGTTGGAGTCTGCTCTTTCATTTTCTTGAGTCTAGCTGGTCTAGTTATTTCTTTTTGTTATTTATTTTGAATCTTTTATTGTAAGAGTGTGTCAAATTATACTTTTAATATTAATAAGAGCTTGTATTTTCAATAGGTGTGTCTGGCCTCTTTGTATTTTATTGTGATTATTTATCTTCCGCTCTTGTTATCGTGACTTGTCTCTTGCCACGTTCCGAGCATCGCTTCCCACTGCTATCGGTTCGGGGCGTGACAGTCAATTTCCTCTGGGGCGCCTTGGTCCTCTTCACGCCCAGCCACGAACCGGGATAGGTGTCCCTAGCGGACGAGGCGCTCGATCTCATCGTGGAGCTGGTGGCAATCGTCGGTATGATGCCCGTGGTCGCGGTGGAACAGGTAATGCTTGCTGCGATTACGGTTTTTTGACCTCATTGGATCGGGTTGGCGGAGAAGGCCCGAGCCTTTGATGTCTTCATATATCTCATACACCAGAGCGGTTAAGGGAGTGTACCGCTCGTACTTCCGGGACGGCTACTTATGCCCTCCGTCTCGGTTCCGCCTTTTTCCTGGGCCCGAGCTTGACTCGAGTGCCCGCTTCTTGTCCCCCTCCCGACCCGAGCCGGTTGCGACTCGGCATGCGCTGAGTACTTGTTCGCACTCGGCGTGGTGTAAAGCCAGAGTCACTAGCTTGGCAAGGGTCGAGGGAGGGTGGAGGACAAGTCCGCGGCGGAGGTTCTCGTCCCGGGTGCCCCCGGTTAGCGCGGTTATGGCCGAGGCTACATCCAGGCGAGGGATTCTTAGGGCTTCCGACTTGAATCGGTTGATGTAAGCCTAGAGTTTCTCCCCTTGAGCCAGCTTGAGAGCCAATAGCCCCGCTACCGACCTTGGGGGGCCGCTACTGGCGAAACTCTCCTTGAATACTTGCCCGAATTGCTTGAAATCCCGGATGGATCTGGGGGCGAGGGCCCGGAACCATGCTTGGGCACCTTGGACCAAGGTGGTCACAAAGGCTCGACACTTGATGTCGTCGGACGCTACCTGAAGGGTCATCAGGGCATCAAAGCAGTCGAAGTGGTCGGCCGGGGCGCCTTGGTCGTCATCAGACTTGAAGGTCGGAATGGAGGTTCTGGGAGATACCTCTGCCTTCAAGATGTGATCGGAGAATGGAGCTTTTTCCTTATCCTCTGCAGGAGAGGCATTTTGCAAGGCGCGTAGGGCGCGCTCCTGCTCTGCGAAATGCCTCTCGAATTCTCGCAGTTGGAGGGATAACTCCGGCTATCGCCGCGTTGTGGGGCTGGTGGGACTTCCTGGGTGCTCTCCGAGAGCTTCGATCTTTGGGTTTGGACGGCGTGCCGCAGGTCTTCCCCTCTTCGATGTGGAGGAGGCCTCTTGCTCCGGGGGAGGGGCTTGTGAAGGTCCTCCTGACCTGTTACGGATAATCTGCCGGCCTCGGAGGGTGAAGCGGCCTCCGGTGGTGTGCTGAGACGCGTTCTCACTGGGAGGGCTCTACGGAGGGGTGCGTGACCTTCCATCCCTAGTTGCCTGGGTCCTCATGAGTTCCACGAGGATGTCCAGTTTTGCGTTGAGGGCTTGGAAAGCGTCAGCGCCGTCGTTGAGTGGTAGCCCTGCCGCCGCGGGAGGTGGGGGTAGTTCGTCGACTGGGGTGTTGGCGTTAGAGGGAGGGTTTTGTGAGGCCTGAGAGGGGCCTTCTCCCGCCGCCACCATGGCCTTTCCCCTGTCACCGGTGGACCTCCTCCCTGAACTTCTTCACACCATACTGGCTCTTTGGTCGTTTCCCATAGACGGCGCCAGATGAAGAGGCGTGATCTCGCGCTGTACCTGAGCTGGGGGATGATCACCGAATAATGAACTGTAAGAAAGGGAAATGGATCAGGGGGCCCAGGGATGGTTCCCTGGGGTAAATCCTCCGATGCCTAAGTCAGTAGAGCAATGGTGGAAGCTATGAAAGGAGGAGGAAAGAGATGCACGAGATCCCTCTACACCAAGGTGGTGAAGTGGTTCCTGCTCAGGGAGTTTTAGGCGTATGTTGGGCCTTATCTTCCACGGGAGGGAGTCCCAGGTTTAAATAGTGCACAAGCCTCATGAGTCCCATAAGCTGAGGAGTTTCAGGCAGGAGTTACGTCCTCAACGTGGGCTCTTTATGTCCTCATCATGGGATCTTTATAACCTTGAGGAGTCAGGGGTTCCTTATCCTCGTAAACTCCTGCTCATAATGGGTCCTTAACGGCAGTGTGGATAAGCAATCGTCGGTTAAACCCAAGCATGAAGGGTGCCAACCCTATCCTGGCGATAGGCATAGCTCGGATGAAGATGGGTCGGAGTGGGCGCTGAGCGCTTGCCTCTATCCGGTGAGGGGATAACTCGGGCATGGGTCTTCCTCCGTTCTGACCGACGTTCGGGCCTTCCGAGCCTAAGGGCCGCCGAGGAAGGGTTTGATCCCGAGTAATCTTATTGGGCTTTTTATCCTAAGTGGGCCCTGCGGTGCTGTCACTTGGATGAGCTGGGCCTTGTTTGGTCCAGATGGACCTAGTTCGACTGCTCTTAAATGGGCTACAGAAATCCCCCTCTCCAAACTGTATAAGATTCTCAATAGAAATAATGTGATATGTCTAACTCTAAAAATAGACAAACTCCCCCTATGAACTTGACTTCATGGATCATAAGAAATACTTAACCAAACCTAAAGAAGATATCTCCTCCTGACTTCATGAATCATTTTGCCTTTGTACTTGGTGGAGAAATTAGGTCATGGCTCACCTCTCGCATAGTGCAGGTTTCCAGACAAACATAATTTGTCTTTACCCTAACACCATTTTATATACCAAGGGTGGTTGATCATGAACAGAAGAAAATGTAGAACATTGAAATGCACAGATGCGTCGACCTGGGATCAAGGTGCATCGATGCAGGGGCCATTCACAGGATTACAGATGTGAAGAATTTGAACTAATAGGTTGAGGTGGTGACATTGATGCATCGAGGCAGGCTACTGACTCATAGAACTGGTAGACTTCAATGAAAATGGAATTCAAAAAACACTAGAGAATTCAAGATGATCTAAAAATACCCAACTCTCTTTTTAAGGTGGAGAACTTTTCATTGTCCAAAGGCTTAGTGAATATATCTGTAATTTGATGTTCTGTGCCTACATGGATTAATTCAAAATTTCTCTTAGAGACTTCATCTCTTATGAAGTGGTGTTTGATATCTATATGCTTAGCTCGTGAATGCAGAACATGATTCTTAGACATGTTTATTGCACTAGTGTTATCACAGTGAATAGGTGTGCAACCAAGGTCTTCATTGTAGTCCTGGAGCTGGTGTTTTATCCAAATGACTTGTGTACCACAACTCTCTATAGCTACGTATTCAGCCTCTGCAGTGGAGAGGACAACATAATGCTATTTCTTTGAAGCCCAAGAAACTAAACACCCACCTAAGAATTGACAAAAACCACTTGTGCTCTTCCTATCTAACTTGCAGCCGACAAAGTCTGCATCAGTGTAAGATATTAAATCTAATGTGTGTGATGCAGGAAACCAAAGTCCTAGATTATGTGTGCCTACAATTTATCTAAATATTTTGTCGGTCTAGATTGGAATCTAGCACACATACATACACTAAATTGGATGTCAGGTCTAGAGGCAGTAAGGTATAGCAAGGAGCCAATCATACCTCTGTAAAGTTTTGCATTTACTTCTTTACCTGATTCATTAGCATCCAAAGAGGCATTAGTACCCATTGGTGTGGCTACGTGCTTCACTTTGTCCATTCCGAATCTTTTCAGAATTTCTAGTGTGTATTTTGTTTGACTGATGAAACAGCCATCCTTCATCTGTTGTACATGTAGGCCAAGAAAATATTTCAATTCACCAACCAAACTCATTTCAAATTCATCACATAGTTTTTTTTCCTCCAACTCAAGTCATCAAGTGGCAAAAGGGAGAGTGCACCCCCATACCAGAGGTAGGGAATGATCCCACTCCACCTCAGCCGCTAGATGCTAATTTTATTGATTTTGAAATGAAGTAACATACATGAGGGGACAATCGCCCGGAAAGTCAAAAAAGGAAGACAATCCTATACAGTTGTAAACTCACAAGGCAGTGGCAGCAGAACATAAAGCCCGCCCACCCAAGTATCAGTACGAAAATTGTATCTCAGCAATATACGGTTTGTCCCATCAAGAACTAGCACGCCGAACACGAAGGTTTGGCATACCAAGAGCATCCGCCCTCACAAACCCTTTGGCTGCTGCTGGAAGCTCCCTTATGGAGAAAAATTCAGAATTACACCCCATATCCACAGCAAGCTTGGCCAATGAATCAGCCAGTTGGTTAGCCTCCCGAAAAATGTGAGTAATTGCATATGTACTAGAGTGGAATAAAACCTCCAAGGATTTCCACCACGGAAGGAGATGCCATGGAGGAGAGCCAATGCCATTCAAAAGATTAACCAGCACCTTAGAATCTGTGTATATAATAGAAATAGGAATACTATGTAGCTTTGCCAATCGAAGACCATCAAGGAGGGCTCTCCCTTCAGCCACAATACTAGAACCAATCCCATAATAGTAAGAAAAACCCAGCAGAATATTACCATGATTATCTCTGAAGCAGCCTCCTCCACCAGAAGCTCCCGGATTTCCTCTGCAGGAACCATCCACATTTAATGCAAATGCCACAGCCGGGGCAATCCATCTAACTGCTGTAATTTGGAGAACCTTGCTCTGAAAATAGAACCCCCATTGCCTAAGTGTCTGTATAAATGGAGAATTGAATTCCATGAAAAAAGAATGTTGATTGAAGGTATGACCAATCTCATCTTTGATCATTCTGCCCCACCGCAGAAAGTTAACCTGGCAGCCTTCCATTCTAGTTAAGCATCTCTGTTTCCATATTTCCCACACAATTGTCATAGACACCAAAAGATTCAAAAAACCTTGAGGGGTGGAAATTACTGAATCCTTTAAAATCAATAAAAACCGTGTCCTAATGGAAGCAATCAACAAATGAGATTCTTCCAGAAGGGGACTAAATTTGTTCCATAAAAAGCTCGCAAGCTCACTATAGATGAATAGATGGTCCCAATCTTCAATATGATGAGAATTCAAGCAGCAGCTGCAACAAGATGCAAGTTGAACCAAAAATTCATCACATAGTTCAGTGCAAGTTGAACCAAAAATAATATCATCCACGTATTCCTGAACTATGATGAGTTGGTGATTCAGATTTTTTGTAAAGAGAGTCTGGTCTACCTTACCTCTACAGTAGCCCTTGTTGAGCAGAAACTCTGTCAACCTATCATACCAAGCCCGGGGGGCTTGTTTCAATCCATATAAGGCTTTATTTAATCTGAAAACATGGTTTGGCAGCTCAGATAATTAAAAAGCTGGTGGTTGGTCAACATAAATTTCCTCTTTTATAAACCCATTCAAGAAGGCACTTTTTATGTCCATTTGGTGAAGTTTAATGTTATTTGAGCAAGCAAATGCTAGCAATATCCTAACTGCCTCCATCCTAGCAACTGGTGCATAGGGTTCATCAAAGTCCACCCCAAATTCCTGATTGTAGCCCTTTGCCACCAACCTAGCTTTATTCCTAGAGATTATTCCATCTTCATTCACTTTATTTCTAAAGACCCACTTAGTTCCTATTACAGGCACATTTTCAGGTCTAGGTACTAAATTCCAGACCTTATTTCTTTCAAATTGACCGAATTATTCGTTCATAGCATATATCCATGACTCATCTTTTAAGGCTTCTTCAATTGTTTTGGGTTCAATTTGGGAAACTAAAGCTACTAGATCTTGATTATTGACTTCCTGATGAAAATATTTAGTCCCAGGGGGATCATGCCGATTTCCTATTATGTTATGTACAGGATGGTCTTTTAGAAATCTGATATTGTTTGAGGACTCACCTTGTTCGGTTGACTCACCCTTCTCAGGGTCATTTTATATAGTTGGTTAATGTGTTTCTTCATTCAGCTTGTCCTCTAGAAACTCTCCATCTTCTCTTGATTTCTTGTCATCATCATTCATGTCAGTAGTGTTGTATGTTTCATCAAATATGACATGAGGGGATTCTTCTACTGATTGGTCAGAAACGTTAAAGACCATATACGCCCTTGATAATTCAGAATATCCTTGGAAAATCCCTGGACTACTCTTGGCTTCAAATTTGTCTAAGTCTTTTTTATCATTGTTATGAATGAAACACTTAGAACCAAAGATCTTAAAATAAGCCAAATTAGGTCTCTTACCCTTCAACAGTTCATATGGAGTTTTCTTATGGACAATTCTTACCATGGCCCTGTTAATTATATAACAGGCTATGTTTGCAGCTTTTGCCCAAAATCTTCATGGTAGTTGACTTTTAATAAGCATTGTCCTTGCCATCTCCACGATCATTCTGTTTCTCCTCTCCACTATTCCATTTTGTTGTGGGGTCCTGGGAGAAGAAAACTTGTCAGTCAGTCCCTCTTGGTTACAGAAATATGAAAATAGTGTATTTTCATACTCTCCCACATGAGCAGATTGAATAATATAGATTTTGTGCTTACCTTCTTGCTTTATTTTAGTAAAGAAATGTTGAAATTCCTGAAATGCATTATTTTTGTGAGCCAAGAAAAATATCCTTTCAAATCTTGTGAAATCATCCACAATTACATACCCAAATCTTTTGCCATTTAAACTTTCGGTTCTTGTGGGTCCAAATAAGTCCATGTGTAGGAATTCTAGTGGTCTAGATGACAGAGATTCTGATCTTGTTTTGAAAGATTTTCTTGCTTGTTTCCCTAGTGCACATGCATCATAGATTTTTGTGTTTGTTTTAAATTGAAGCTTGGGTGGGCCTCTAACTAAATCATGCTTGACCAATTTATTTAAAGTGATGTAACTAGCATGACCCAACCTCCTGTGCAAATTGAAGGCATTATTGTCTAGGTTGGGAGACAAACAAAGATTAGATGAAGAGTTTTCATCCAAGTCTACTATGTAGACATTATTGATTTTGTGTCCTAAAAAAATTACTGTGTCAGAATTTATTTCAAAGATTTTGCATGCATGATTATCAAAAATAACTTTGTGACCCTTGTCACAGAGTTGACTGATGCTTAACAGGTTATGCTCAAGTCCATCAACCAGTAAAACCTTTTCAATGTTGTTTGAGGAAAACTTACCAATGGTGCATGAACCAACTATCTTACCCTTGTTTTTCCCTCCAAACTTAACCATTCCTCCTCCCTTCATCTTCAGCTTACTGAACTTGGTTCGATCTCCAGTCATATGTCTTGAACAGCCACTGTCCAAATGCCATCTATTTTGCATGGCTGTCGGACTGACCTGCAAGCAATTTATGCAGAAAATTTTGGAACCCTAGAAAAGTTCGGTCCAGAGACATCATTCAAACCCTTCAACAAATTCTTAAGAATCCAAACATGTCTAACAATTATCTTCTGATTGATGTTGAATTTCTTGTTTTCAACATTGACAGTTTTGGAGTTAGCAAAGGTTGGGTTTGGTCTTGGTTGAGTTTTGTTAACATAATTTTTATTCCACTTGCTTCCAAAATGATTTATAGGATACCTCATGAAACTTTTCTGACTTTGGAAGGTGTGCTTATTAAAGTACCCTTGAGAATAATCAAGATGAGACCAGTGTGTCTTATTGTTATTCACATTTCTATATCTCCTTGAGTTTCTATTTTGGGTAGGCTGCATCGACCTATAGTGTGGGCTGTGTCGATGCATCTTAGCTTGAGGACCAACTTTAGTTCTGTCTGGGACAGAGTGATTCGACTCAGCACTTGGACTGGGTCGATGCTGGGTTGTTTTCATAGTTTGCTTACCCTAAATTTTGGTTTGTTGTCCAGAGGGATTGGTTGAACTGGCTTTTATGAAGTTCATCATTTTTTATTGCTGGAAATTCTTGTTGCTGTTTGAATTGGATGGGGTGTCCAATTTCTCCTTACCCTTCTCTTGACAGAAGGTCACTATTTTAAATTTAAATGGCTTTTTGCTTGAGGGATCATATCCCAATCCTTCTTTATTGAAATTTATCTTCATACCTAGCATGGTGTCTAGGTTTGTCTTTCCCTAAACAAAATTTTCAAGCATGGTTTGTTTATCATTTAGTTCCAATTGAAGCTTTTCACATTGTTTTTGAATTTCAGAATTAGCATTCCTGACAACTTCATATTTTTTAGTTGTTAAATCTTTTTCTTTCTGAATTTCCTAAAAGTTTATTTTAAAATCATCTAGGTGTTTCTTAATCTCCTCATTTTCAATTTTTAGATTTTCATGGTCAATTTTCAGTAAATTCAATACTTCAACCTGTGTTTTGAGATTTTCATTTTCCTTTTTAACAGAGGTTTGATCCTGAATAACATTGTTCAAATTTCTTTTTATCACTTTGTATTCCTTAGTTTGACAGTTGAATTTATCTAAAAGATCTACATAAGCATCTTCCCAATCATCAATTGAATACTTTTCGAAGGGGCTACTTATCTCTTCATCACTGTAGGCCATGAGGCAAATCCCTTTCTCTTCTTCCTCTGTGGTTTCACCTTCAATGTCTTTTTCTTCATCACTCCATGTACAAACCATGGCTTGAGGCTTCTTTTTTTGAACCATGAAGTTCTTCCTCATTAACTCGGGGCAGTCTCCTTTCATGTGACCTGCCTTTTTGCACTGATAATAGATAATTTTGTTAGAATTCTTATTCCAATCAGATTTAAAGTTTGGATTCTTACCAGCCTGCTATGGCCTTCTTTTCCTGAAGGTCTTACTTCTAGTTCTCAAGAACCTTTGTAACTGTCAGGTCAGCATAGCTTGTTGAGCGTCATCTAGATCAGAGAAATTTTCATATTCTTCACTGCTCTCTCCACTACTTCGAGACACTTTGAGGGCTATTGTTTTGCCCTTCTTGTTCTCTTCCACACTCCTCTTGAGATTAATCTCATATGTCATCAATGATGCTATCAGCTCCGTCAGTGTCATAGTGGACAGATCCCTGGACTCTTCTATCACGGTGGCTTTCATGTGCCACGCAGGGGTTAGGGACCTTAGAATCATTCTAACTAGATCACTGTCCTGTAATTGTTTTCCTAGAGCCTTAAGACTGTTAGTGATCAGTGAGAGCCTCGTATACATCTCATATATATTTTCAACATGCTTCATCTTAAATAGTTCATAATCTGAGGTGAGCATGTTTACCTTTGTAGCTCTCACATGGGACGTTCCTTTGTAGATCAGTTCCAGCTTGTCCCCCATCTTCTTGGCGGTTTTATAAGCAGATATCCTTGAATACTCATCTGGATACATGACACACTACATGATATTTAGGGTTGTCCAGTTGATGGTTGACAATCAAATTTGTTCCCTGGTCCATGCACCTTCATCTTCAGGGAGTTGAAATGGGCCGCTGGTGACAACTCTCCATAGCTCAGGGCTCTGAGCTCGTAAGAACACCGCCATCATGTTCTTCCAGTACAAGTAGTTAGCACCATCGAAAAATGGGGGTCTATTAATTGAATGCCCTTCAGCTAGGAAGCTGCGAACATTGCTAGTTCCAGGTCTTCCCTGGTCGTTGGACCACATTGTGGGAAACCCGCTCTGATACCAATTGATAGAAATAGAACAATTGATCTAGAAGGGGGGGATGAATAGATCTACCCCCAAAATGACCAAATTAAAACCCAAGTGATGGGGCATCAAAGGTGATTTCCTTATACGGGTGGAGTGTATTTGTGTGTTATGGCTTGTATGAGATTGTAATTGTGTAATTTCTTTCATTTGGACTTCTTGTAAGGCTTATAACAAGCCATTGGGCCATTTGTAATGTAGAGTCCATGGCTAGGTTGTCATTAGTAGAGTCCATTAGGAGCTTATTCCATATTGGGTCTTAAGGCCATCATTATGGACCTTAATAGCCACTTAGGCCCAAATAGGCTTCTCCCTCTCATGGGCCACCAAGGGTGGAAGAGTCTAGCATGGTTAGTGGGCTTGTTACATGGCCTTTGACCATACTTGGCCCATGAGAAGCCCATGAAGGGGGGCACCCTCTTCCTTGTCCTATTAGGCTAGGTAGGTGTGATTTAGGTAGAGTTGGAATGGAATTAGTCTAAGTTTGAATAGAAATGGTCAAGTTAGATTAAAAAAAATATATTAGGTGTGTTGTTCACATTACATCCCAGCCATTCAATCCCCATCCCTAGATCCAAGGGTGCACAATTGATTTGATTGGAGTCATATATAACCTTGTATTTTCATTTAGAAATCAGTGAAAAATCAAAAATTTTGTTGGAAAGCTTGAAGCTTGGTGCGCCCCCTTCCTCTCCCCCTAGTTTCCTCTCCTCAAACCTCTAGTTCTAGAGTGTATCAATCTTCTATCTCCCCCTCTCAACCTTTGATCTTCATCTGTGCCGCCGCCGCCGCCGTTCGTGCCGCCTTCGAGCTGCCGCAAATCCATCTTCGGTTTTCTGTCCTGCTGGACAGAGGTGTCTTCACGAAAATCCTGCTACCAGCCACGGCCTCTTCGTGATTTATAATTTTTATGGTGTGTTTCTATCTTCCATCCCATCATCCAAAAAATAATTCAGGTCGAAAATCTTTCTTTTGATCTTTTTGCAATTTCGGTCTTCAATCACTCCCAGATCTGTCCTGTCTCTATCTACAGTGACAGCAGCTCTGAGTTTCCCATCTCGACCTTCTTTTTTGATTTTTTTGGAGCTCCCAATTTTACTGAGAGTTCTGTCCATCATCCCCTACATCCACCATTTGTCTTGATTTTTTATCCACCCGTTATCCATTTTTCAAAATTCGTGTTCTATCTCAGCTACAGTGCTTTCAGCCCACTTCCAGATCCGACCCACTGTTAGTGCAAAAATACTATCAATTCGTAGCCACATCCAAACTTGTCCAAACTAGTTTTTTCGTTTTCCTAGCTTGATGTCCTACAACTTTTCTGAAGACCACCACTTCCGATTCGGACGTTCACATATCGGTCAAAGGCAGTTCTCAGAGAATAGCACTGCAGATCTGAGTGTTCGGCTACTGTACAACGGGAAGTTGTAAATTCATTAAAGCCCAGATCCGTGTAGATCCAGGCCAGATCTTCAAGCCTAGATTGAAGTATTTGAAGTTAGCTTTCCAACGGCGCCAGTTTTGTGTCGATCCAACATCAGGGCTGATCGCAGCGTCCGTTCTCGTCGGGACGCGCGCTGAAAACTAGAAGTTGCAGATCCGTGGCCTGTTGTTCTGACCGGTGCCGATCGGAGCCGCCCGGCCTCCGGCCGGCGAACCAGGGTGCCTCCACTCCAGGCATCCACCACCATAGCGGTGCCACCGTGTCCCACACGGCCCCTCCGTACAGCAAGTAGGCCCCACAGGCGCGAGTACGTGTGTGGCCGAAGCTACGCGAGAAGCCACCCGTCCGGTCCTCCTGGACCCCATTGTGTCGCCCTTTACCTCCCTGCGTGGAGTGGGCTGTAACTCATTGCTGTAATGTTTATGTATTAACTGTCCCGGGAGTACGACTTTGGCCGGATCCGTCGTCCCCACGTCGAGCACGTGGAGTTATCGTATTTGCTCCTTGCTTGGCATTTCGCTTATTTCCATATATGCTTATTTATGCCACTGCTAGAGAGCAAGTTTTAGGACCTAGCTCGCTATAATTTCATATCAGCACGGGCACAAGTGAGAGCCGACCACCCTAGCTCACTGTCGGTTTCTCAACCGTGCACGTCCGACGCTTCCCTCGTTAAGGGACAACCGCGAGCTTGTCGTGTCCGTGTTCGTCCCGCATCAATTTGGTATCAGAGCGCCAGTTGAGTCTAGGGTGTCAAAAAAAAAGAGTGTCATTTAAGTCTAAGTGTCTAAGTCAGTCTTAAGAGTTGCATTTGCATACCATTAGTCGGTATATCAAAAGGTGTTGTCCGAACGTTAGGCTACGCCTATCGGGAAGGCCGCACACTTGCGCGAGTGATCTTCGGATCGGTTGTCTCCGCCACGTACCGAGTTTTGGTTATGTCTAGGTACATTAGTTAGCATCACATTTTACTTTTACAATAAAAAAAAATGGCCTTGCATATCCATTCCTAGGGGACCCAACCCCATCTTAGCCACCATGGCCACACCCCAATTCCATAGTGCCGATGAAGTAGGCGCAATGTTCCAAGCCATGATGGGACAAGTGCAAAGGTTTAGTACAAGCCTAGATCGGTTTAGTACTAGCCTAGATTGGTCTATCGGGGTAGATTGGTTGTTCCCGGAGCCACCCCAAGGACCCCTTCACCACGAGAAGGACATTCCTTCTCACCCATGAGAGCTCCATTGTCATCACTTTCTATTTCCGAACTTGATTCGGAACCATCTCATTTGGAACTACCAAAGCCCGAGCCACCCGTATTTCTAACGGGTACTCTTTATATAGTCGAGCCACTTCTTAGATGGATCAAGGAAGGCTCGGTCCCACATCCCTTTCCATCCATGGACCCCACCCTACCTTTAGTGCCGGTCAATTCCTTCCATACCACATTTCCATCTCGTCACCATGTTGATACGTTGGACGATCTTATCATGGGATTAGATTCACAATGGGAGTTGACGCATCTTTTGGCCCGAGGCTTTGACAAACCCGCTAGTCTTAGCTTCACCCATCCGGCCTTCGGGTCCATTACCTCCGAGTGCACCGTGGGTTGTGTCACCACGGAGGTTCTTCTACTTCTTCCGCTACTGGAAGAGCCCGAATTCATACCCTTTTGTCCGAGGGAGGAATCACACTTCTTGCCTACAATCCCCGTCCCACCCGTCACAATTCAAGAAGGTGACTATCCACACCTTCAAAACTTCTACACGGGGGACCGTGACTTGTGGGAACCCACCACAAGGGGTCATACCTTCTTTGAACCCTTTGACCCATTCCCTAGTGGATCCTTAGACCCTCCATATATACTTCACTTCTTAGAGGGAGTCCACTATCACACTCCTACCCCACGGGCCGGGTCATCTACGCCCACCAAGCCCGTACACCTACAAGATACACCATTATCTAGGGGTAATACTCCTTGTCCTCCCACATCCACATCCCATATGCATGCATGACCCACCTTAGGAGGTCTAGGATTTCCGCATGATGTCAACCACCGGTTACGTCAAATGCATGCATGGCACACATTCGGGTGTCCTGGTCTGCCGTCATCCATGTACGGGTCGGACTAACAGTAGGTTTATCTCGAGTCCTGCATGAGTCAGTATTGTCTCTTCTTTGTGTGGTTTGTTTGCATGATTTGTGTGTCGTTTGTTTGTCTGCATGTGTCATGTGCAAGCTCGTCGATGTCAGTCCCTTATGAGTGTGAAGCGAGTCACCTCACTCGATGAGTATGGGATCGGTTCTACCTACACCCGGATCAGTCACCTACAGGGATTCAGCGGTGATTTCCTAGTGAGTCTTCGAGCTACTACCTCCCCTTTTGAGAGTGCCCCACCCGGAGTGTCCACCTTTAGCCCATGGCAGTTCGTGCATATCGAGTATATATGGAATGAGCAGGTGACGGTCACTTGGAGTGGAGCGTACTCGCGCTACTTGGCATGGTGACGGATCCGCCGATGTACTCGAGCAGCCGCACCCCTTACTCGACGGGGTCGAGTTCCTCCCACCTGGGGAGAATTGATGGGGCATCAAAGGTGATTTCCTTATACGGGTGGAGTGTATTTGTGTGTTATGGCTTGTATGAGATTGTAATTGTGTAATTTCTTTCATTTGGACTCCTTGTAAGGCTTATAACAAGCCATTGGGCCATTTATAATGTAGAGTCCATGGCTAGGTTGCCATTATTAGAGTCCATTAGGAGCTTATTCCATATTGGGTCTTAAGGCCATCATTATGGACCTTAATAGCCACTTAGGCCCAAATAGGTTTCTCCCTCTCATGGGCCACCAAGGGTGGAAGAGTCTAGCATGATTAGTGGGCTTGTTACATGGCCTTTGACCATACTTGGCCCATGAGAAGCCCATGAAGGGGGGCGCCCTCTTCCTTGTCCTATTAGGCTTGGTAGGTGTGATTTAGGTAGAGTTGGAATGGAATTAGTCTAAGTTTGAATAGAAATGGTCAAGTTAGATTAAAAAAATGTATTAGGTGTGTTGTTCACATTGCATCCCAGCCCTCCAATCTCCATCCCTAGATCCAAGGGTGCACAATTGATTTGATTGGAGTCATATATAACCTTGTATTTTCATTTAGAAATCAGTGAAAAATCAGAAATTTTGTTGGAAAGCTTGAAGTTTGGTGCGCCCCCTTCCTCTCCCCCCTGGTTTCCTCTCCTCAAACCTCTAGTTATAGAGTATATCAATCTTTTATCTCCCCCTCTCAACCTCTGATCTTCATCTGTGCCGCCGCCGCCGCCGTTCGTGCCGCCTTCGAGCCGCCGCGAATCCGTCTTCGGTTTTCTGTCCTGCTGGGCAGAGGTGTCTTCATAAAATCCTGCTACCAGCCAATGCCTCTTCGTGGTTTGTAATTTTTATGGTGTGTTCCTATCTTCCATCCCATCATCCAAAAAAAATTCAGATCGAAAATATTTCGTTTGATATTTTTTCAATTTCGGTCTTCAATCACTCCCAGATATGTCCTGTCTCTATCTACAGTGATAGTAGCTCTGAGTTTCCCATCTCCGACCTTCATTTTTGATTTTTTTTGGGGCTCCCAACTTTACTGAGTTCTTTCCATCATTCCCTACATCCACCATTTTTCTTGATTTTTTATCCACCCTCTATCCATTTTTCAAAATTTGTGTTCTATCTCAGCTATAGTGCTTTCAGCCCATTTCTAGATCCGACCCACAGTTAGTGAAAAAATACTATCAATTCGTATCCACATCCAAACTTGTCCAAACTAGTTTTTACGTTTTTTTAGCTTGATGTCCTACAACTTTGCTGAAAACTACCACTTCCGATTCGGACGTTCACATATCGGTCAAAGGTAGTTCTCACAGAATAGCCCTGCAGATCTGAGTGTTCGGCTACTGTACAACAGGAAGTTGTAAATTCATTAAAGCCCAGATCGTGTAGATCCAGGCCATATCTTTAAGCCTCGATTGAAGTATTTGAAGTTAGCTTTCCAACGGCGCCAGTTTCGTGTCGATCAGACATCGGGGCTGATCGCAGCCTCCGTTCTCGCCGGGATGCGCACTGAAAACCAGAAGTTGCAGATCCGTGGCCGGTTTTTCCGACCGGTGCCGATCAGAGCCGCCCGGCCTCCGGTCGGCGAACCAGCACGCCTCCACTCCAGGGAGCGCTCATCCAGGAATCCACCACCACAGCGGTGCCACCGGGTCCCACACGGCCCCTCCGTACAACAAGTGGGCCCCACAGGCGCGAGTACGTGTGTGGCCGAAGCTACGCGAGAAGCCGCCCGTCCGGTCCTCCCGGACCCCATTGTGTCACCCTTTACCTCCCTGCGTGGAGTGGGCTATAACTCATTGCTGTAATCTTTATGTATTAACTATCCCGGGAGTACGACTTCGGCCGGGTCCGTCGTCCCCACGCCGAGCGCGTGGAGGTATCGTATTTGCTCCTTGCTTGGCATTTCGCTTATTTCCATATATGCTTGTTTATGCCACTGCTAGAGAGCATGTTTTAGGACCTAGCTCGCTATAATTTCATATCACCACTGTTGCGAGAGAGTGAGCGAGACCGTCCCGTGACCCGATCCGGGCACAAGTGAGTGCCGACCACCCTAGCTCACTGCCGGTTTCTCAACCGTGCACGTCCGATGCTTCCCTCGTTAAGGGACAACCGCGAGCTTGTCGTGTCCGTGTTCGTCCCGCATCACCAAGTACTATACAGACATTTTACACCAATAGCAGAACCAATTCGAACACAGTGCTAGATCAGATAAAGGATCTACAAGCTTAAGTGTAGAGAATAATGAAGAGAACTTAGTGTGCGCAAACAAAGATATCGACAATGAGCACTCACCACTCAGTAAACGAGCATACAATCAACAACTAACATTGGTACGAGGCAGAGGTTTGATCCAAAAATCTCCTCACGCAAGGGGCAGCGTTCCGGATAGTCCTGACCTATCTTTCTAGCTACATCTTTTATATACCAATTAGTTGTAGAAAAACATGAAGGATATCAAGCTAAGCAAACCACACAATCAGACAAGAGGATTTTTAGGTGTTTCGATTGCAGTCCGCAATCTACATCCACCCCTCACCCTACTAGAGTGAGGTTTCCTTGCACAAAGCAAATCACACACAGACTCAGTCTGCAAACAACGGCTGAACTCACAGCTTAGCACCCAAGGGAAACCGATCCCTCGAACTTCGATCCTGCTCCGGTAGAAATCAAACCCACTGCTCAATGTAGTACCCGGAGGGGCAATCCTCCCTTCTTCTGACTTATCAGAAGGAACCCTGGAGATAATTTCTCTCTTCCTCTGACTACACAGAGGGAAAAAAAAACTTGGAGACTATATCTCTCTTCCTCTGAAATCTCAAAAGAAAAAAACACAAGTGACTTCGAATTGAAGTGAGAAAGATGAAAAACTAAAATACAAATGACTGCAAAAGTGACTCGAGAAAACTATTCGAGCGATAACTTCAAATTGAAGCAATCTCCATCGAATATGATATGGGCTGCTCATAGGGATGCTCTTCTTTTCCAGAGGTAGATCTCTCTCTTTTTCTTATGGAGGACCTTTCTCTCTTGAATTCGCAATTTCAGCCTGCTTCTCTAGTTTCGATCGGCTGATATATATATAGCAGGGAAATCATTTTCCACTAAAAAGGAACTGATCCATACCCGAAATAAATCATTGGTCTAGGTGGCAGGAGGAATATTTTGTCAGTTTGAATCTTCTAGCACTCAGCCACGTGGGTTGAAATTCTCGTGCCAAGGCTTGAGATCGCTGACACGTGATCCCCTTAAGGTCTCACGAGCTCAGACAGACTTCAGGCTTTCGGATCCATTTGTCATGCAAGGTAGTCTAATTTTCATTCCTAATCATCCATTATTTGCCTTTAGCCTCTTAAGTCCATCCCAGAACTTCTGTATTTGAAGGTTGGAAAGGGATGCATCGATGTGACCTCTTGCTGCGTCGATGTAGTGTAGCTTAGGAGCTCTTACGCAATTGGCTTCGAGTGCATGACCTTTGGTGCATCGATGCAGTGCTTTGATGCTTCGACGTTGTTAAGTTCCACTTTATGGTTCCGAGCTGAGTGCATTGAGGAAGTTTCTTGATGCTTCGACGTAGTGTGATTCGAGAGCTAGTTTTGGACTTGATACGTTGGTGCAGTTCTCTGTTGCATCGATGCATAATTCTGGAAATCGCTTCTGTGGACATGGCTGCATCGAGGTAGTGGTGATTTTGCTTTGACACTCTTGTGGCAACCAAAATACCCGTTCTCTTGACTTTGCTTTTATAAATTCCACCTTGTTTCAGGGTGAATTTGATCTGTCATTTCTCAAAACTTCCTTTCCCTCTTTGACACAGCTTCAGCAAACAGAACACTTGTAATTTAGGCTTATTGTACTAGCTAATGAACCATATTGCATTGACATCATCAAAACACGCAGAATGCAACAACGTCAGCTAGTGGCTACTCGACTTTTCGACCTTCGGTCAGCCTTGGATGAGTTTCCACACCACCGGGTAAGTGTTTGGTTAAAATGGGTTACGTGATGGTATGTTCATTCGTTAAGCGAACTCAATTTAACAAAACTTTTGATTCATGTTATGGCAGGTGGTGTGGACGCCCTACGCAAGTGAGGATGTCACACCTCAGCTGTGGGTGAGAGAAGGGCGTGCCTGGTTCTGCAGAGACACAGTGTTGTTCTGCGTGAACTTACGGGAGCCGCTCTACTTGCGCTTAGTGCATAGGACATTGGGGTGGCATGTGGGGATGGATTTTTATATTTATTTAAGTTTATTTATTTTATTTTATTTATTTATTTTGTTATTTATTGAATTTGTTTATTTGTTTGGTTGGTTTATTAGGCGTGTTGGATTAGGTGGAAGGTCAAACTAGAGGGGGGGGTGAATAGGTTGACCCTTTGAAAAATTAGTGCAAGATCACACTCGCTTTAAAAAGTAGAATGCTTATTAGAAATTCAGTAAACAGACTGTAAGCAGATCGTGCCTAATCAAACATCTAATGATAGATGGATTATGCGAGAATAGCAAACCACAAGAGGAACACAGATTTTTATGGTGGTTCGGTCTCCCTGTGGAGACCAACGTCCACCCCTCACTAAACCAGTGAGGATCCCTGCTGAGCTTTACAGCTTAGCTTCACCGAGGAACAACCTCCTCAAACAACGCTGAGCAGTACAGCTTGGCTTAACCAGAGGAACAGATCCACTAAACCGCTGACGAATAGCTTGCAGGCAAACACGCCCAAACGCCCTTGATCCAAGCACAATCTGCTGGATCAAACCCCTCCCTCTACTCAAACCAGTACGGGGGAGAAACAATGTAACAGTGTTCAAACTAAAATGAAAAATAATAAATAAAATCACTCAGTGATGGAGGAACAGCTCCAGATCTGTGATGCTGCTGGATCTCAAGCTCGAACTCAGAAGTCTGAGGAAGAGGTTTCAACAATCAGCTGGCCTTCTCCTTCTTACGGGTAGATGAACTCGCACTCATCCTTCTCGAGGGCTTCACTCGCTCAGGTTCGACTACTGCTTCTCCAACTCTTCCTTTCTGTTCGTCTGCTCTTTCGAAGTATGTTCCCTCTCTGCACTTCTGCTCATTCGAAATATGATCACTCTCACCACCCTTCTTTCTAAGGAAGAAGCTTCCTGTTTATTGAATGGAGGACAACTAGGGCGTGTGGTTTCCATGATTCCCGCTCAAAATGCCTTAGCCCACGTGGCGGTATCCCAGCACAATAGTTCCACGTGTCATATTCATCCAGTGGGCCCCAACCAGATTTTCTTGTTAGCCCAATGATTGCTCTCATCAGAGCCTTCTGGAATCGTGAGGGAAAATGAGATCGCAAGCACTTTTGGCTGATGTGGCCTTTGACGTCACGTACGACTGGGGTCCACCCAACTAATCTTATGAAAGGATTCAGATGGCGTCAACCCATGGTGACCAAGGGGTTGACACTGCCTTGAACTACCCACAAGGCTTCAAGTTCGCAGGTGGATGAGTTGACGCATTGGGTTACTGCGTCAACCCGCTAAGCTTATCCAGACCCAATTTCATCTCAGAGTGAACTGCTGCGTCGACGCTATCATGCTATAGCGTTGACGCACTGGGGTATTCCAGTGAACCATAATTCTACCTTTTGAACTGCTGCGTCGACGCTGCTCTACTGTGGCGTTGACGCAGTGAAGTAGATCTGTGAGTGCCTATGCTTCTTAAGCTGATGCGTCGACGCTGTAATAGTGTGGCGTTGACGCAGTAAAGTAGGCTAGTAAGATCTTGGGCCTCAACAATAGATGCGTGGACGCCTTGAACTCCCCGCATCGACCCTGTTCTTTTCTTGCATCCAAAATGAACCAAATGCATACGTTAATGAATCAGGGGTTAATTCATCAGTTCTGTTGAACTCAACACACACACATCTCATGGTTGTCATCATCAAAACCAGGGGCACAACAATCTCCCCCTTTTTGATGATGGCAACTATGAGGTGTATGCCATTGCATCTACATAAAAATGCATTATTCAGATCAAACAAGTAATTCACTTCAGAGACCAGAACACCAGTTCATTTCATTCATTTCATTTAAGTCCAAGGTTTAACATCAATAAGAGGAACAAAAAAAAACTTTTCTAACAAAAAGTTGGGCAATCTCACAGACAATTTCTTTCGAGCATTTCACAAAATGTGTAAACGAAGGAAAATTTCACTCAATCATATTTGATGCAGATGCAATGCAATTCCAAGCTCCAGCTTGAGTTCATGTCTCTCCCCCTTTGACATCATCAGGAAGGGGAGCAGGTGAGGAAGAGTGAGACTGAAGGATGTTGGCAGACATAGTGTCCAGTTGTTGCTGAAGTTGAGTCATAGAAGTCGCTAAATTGTCTAGTCTGTCCAAAAATTACTGATCTCTTTGTAGGATAGACTTATGATAATCATGTACTTTTGAAGTGATACTATCAAACCAGCTGTGTAAAATGTCAAACAGATAGTCCACTTGAGCTTTCTGCTGAGATCCCCATTCTGGTGCAGAAGAGGAGGCTTCTGTTGGTGGAGGGCAGTACACATCACGCTGATCCTCAAGTGTGGGTGGGAAATTTTCTTTTAGAATGTGAAAAACATCCATTACCTCATCACCCACTAGAGTGGTTCGTTCAAACAGTTTAGCAAGGTTTGTACCAAAGGATGTAATCTTTTCAAACAAGGTTTGAACCTTTTCACTGAACTCATTGTTATTGTCAATCAGGGTGGAATATTTCAAATTCAACTTGGATTGGTTTTCCTTGACATTATGGTTATAAGTCTATACAGCCTGTAGCCTGTTCAGAAATTGTTGATGCAAGCTTTTCAAATTGTGCATTACTGACCCAGCTTTCTAACAGACCTGAAGGAGGGATTCCATGAAGTTATGAAGCTTTTTGTCTGACTTGAATTTGTCTTGCTTGAACTGTTCCCATCTGCTGTCTGATTTCTGCTCAAGATGAGAAATCCTCATTTCCATAGTTGAGCACAGGTGCATTATGGAAGAATCAATGTTCTTGAATTTCATTTCCAGAAATTGAATCAAGGTGGGATTGATACCGGAAGTCTGATCATGCATGCCATCATCATGATGAGAATTATCTGGCATTTATTCCTCAGAAAAGTAGGTAGACTCATGTTCCCTTCGAGGAGAGGGTTCCTGAAAAGGACCATGTATGATCATAATATCTCTAGTGACAGCTGGAAGATTTGGAGCAGTATTTGTGACAATATCAGCTTGGACAGGACTGGCTTCTTGTTGGTCTATTCTGGCAAGACTAACCACTTGTCTGTCTACTCTGGCTAGACTGGCCTCTGGGTTTTCTTGTGCTGTTTCTCTCAATTCTACAACAGGAGCCCCAGAGGCAGAGACATGCTTCTGACTTGGCAGTACTTTGACTGGCTGTCCATTCACAATTTTAAATGCCATGAACTTCTGAATGTATGATAAGGAGTATCTATTCCCTCTGGGAATGTTTAGTTTCTTTTCATTTCCAAAGTTCACTCCAACTTTTCTAAAAATTGCAGTCAATGGGGCAGCATATGAAAGTGTCCTAGACTGTTTCAGACATGTACCCATGGTCTGAATGATAACATCAGTCAATGAAATCTTGATCTATTTCAGCATACAGTATAGCAAGAATCTTTGCATCTCAGTAACTCGTTCCCTACCACTGCTCTGGGGTGTAATGATGGATGTGCAGATATGATGTAGCAGTCTGTTGAAAGAAGGGAACCTATTGGCTTTCAAACTAGATAGGTATGTCTGCTTGACATCTGTAGGATCACTAGGCTGTTCAGTCAGAAGAGCATAAGCTTCATGTTCATCAAACTTAAAACTGTGTAACTGAACCCCATCCATTGGAATTTTCCATGATCTGGCAAACAGTTTATTTGTTAACTCAAAACGGACATTTCTGACTGTTGAAGAAACTTTGGGGATTTGAGGCTCATATTTCAAATTTTGGTAAAATTCCCGAGCGAGGGTGGGGTAGTATATCTTATGATTTGTGACAAAAGACCACCAACCCTGAAAATCCAAAGTGGGAAATAGTTGCGGAAAAACCTCAAGCATCTCAACGTCAATAGCAACAATATATCGTGGAATAAGGACTTTCAGAGGTTCTTCTATATTGATGGTGAGAGAGGTATCAGAAGACCTTGCATGGGAGCTGTCCACACCTTGCTTCCCCTTCGCAGTAGCTAAAGATGTAGACTGCTCATCTGCCCTTGATTTAGATAACTTTCTCTTTTTGGTCGGCGGGCTCAGATGGAGACGGCGTTTCCGAAGAGGTAGCTCTATCTCTTTTCCTTTCCGTTTCTTTGGAGCTCAAGAAGATGGTATCTCCTCTGGAGGATCTACCACGGCAGCATCGTGAGTTTCCTTCCGCTTCGCTGCCCTCGATTCTGAGAAATTTGTTGGCTTTGCCAGCGAGCTCTTCTCTTTTCCTATTCTTTTCCTTGGAGCTGACTGAGATGGCGTCTCCTCTGGAGCACGTTGAAATTTGGTTCGAGGCTCAATCTTGCCCTCAGCATAGATGGGAGCTCTTCTCTTTAAACCCTTCTAGTCCTTTTTCTCTTTTGCCGGAGGGGCCATGGTAGCGAGGTGAATCACCCGACAATAGGGAAGAGAAGTGCCGTGGGAAAGAAGCGGAGAGGTAGGAGACAACAGGGTTTTTGAGAGAGGCGAGGAGACAAGAGGGTTTTTAAAGAACGTGATGACTCATTTATAATTCAAAAAGGGTGAACCGGTTCACTGTGCTGAACCAGACTATTAGTGCAAGACTGCATTGACGCAGTGAGACACTGAGTCGACGCCACCAAGAGGAATAAGAGGGAAATGCTGAGTAGACACTAGGAATAGTGAAGACCCACAGTATTTAAGCATTCTAAAGACATTGAAATTATGAAAGGATGAAATTACATTCAGGGATTTTTAATAGATAAAGTTCAAGTTCTCTTAAGAGAGATCTGATGATTAACCCTAATTCATTTAATGATGTTGAGAAAAACAATCTTAAGAATTTGAGATAAATGCTTGAATAAGAAGAGCATGATTATGGAATAAGGATAGAATAATTTGCACACTTGGAACTTTCTCAAATCTTTCCCCTTGATTGTTCAATTTCAAGAGACTTTTATATATATAGACTCTTATATATATATATGGGGTTGACATGAAGTTCAAATATAAAATCCTATAGAGTTCATCCTCAATACGAGTTATATATATATATATATATATATATATATATATATATATATATATTATCATTTTTCATTTTCATCATTTTTTTAATTTATTTTTAAATTGTCATTTGCAGTCAAGTGTAGCTAGCCTTTTGACACGGGTACACATGTTTATCAGACACCAGAGTCTCCGGTTACTCAGCACAGCTAACTATTCTGCTTCAATGAAACAGAGTTGGCAACTCACATCATGACATGCCTTTCAGCACTTCATTGATGCATGAAGGTAGTTTCTCAGTGGAAAGTTACCATTGCTCTGTAATGAATTATTTTTCTTTTGAAACAGAGGTAACAGCCCACATCATGACATGCTCCTTAGCACTTCTTTGGTGCATAGAGACAGTTTCTCAGTGAAAGCTTGCCATTGCTCCGTAATTTATTACATGTATATATCTATATATATATAGGGTTTATTTCTTCAGCTCTTATTAAACCTATTCTGAGTTTAAAGTCAATACAGATATTAAATTCATTTACACAAAGAGGTCCCTTTACTTTTGATCATCATGGTTCTAGAATAGATGAGTTCCCAGTTTTATTAAATAGTTCCATAGCTATTCCATAGTTTCAAAGCACTTTTATGTTCAAGAATTTTAGCATTCAAAGATCATAAGATTTATAGATCCCCAACCATTAACTGCATAGAGCCAGTCAATAAAGATCACCACCTCTCATAAAGGAATTATCATTTTAACTCCCCCTGAATCTATGACATCAGCTCACATTTCAGAGCTCATGAAACATCCCTCATACTAAAGATTGAGAGGTACTTCACTACAAGCTGAGGAAATGAGTAGATGAGATATGTAGAGAAGAAACAAGGTGATGAGATGTAGAGAAGACCCCAAGTTTTAGACACTTTAAGGTACTGGAAGACTCCAGGTTGATGAGATATGAGTGAAAGACTTCAATTATGTCTTTTGTGAGAAAAATTTCCAGGTTGCGTTGACCCATCTCCAGTGCTACGTTAACCCTTCTTAAGTAATCAAGTTGCTTTCAGAACTGATTTGCACTAAGTTTCTGTCAGTGCGTCAACTCAACCAGGTGACTGTGTTAACTCACTCAACCAATCAATGCAACTTCCACCACTGTTTCCAGATTGTTTCAATCAGTGCGTTGACCCATCTCACAGCTGCGTTAACTCTTCTTCACGAGTACTGATTATTCAATCAACTGCTCGAACCACACTTCAGATTCACAACCCACTAACCTAAGGGTACTGAATTGCACTCCTCAGCCAGTAAAATCTAATGCAAGCTCCCCCTCAGTCCATGCATGACTGAAAGCTTGAATGAAGATGCAATGATTAACATGCTGGCTTGTTATCTATCATGTGTTCTTCAAAAGAGAAAAGAGTACTTAAAAACTAAACTCCCCCTAAATTTGTGACTTATTTGGAAATCAGGCACTTTCAAATCAAGCAAGGCAAGTAGTCAATTTATTCTTAGGCAGAGCTAACCAATCATGTTTCAAAGAAGAAATCAAGCAATCAAGTTAGGCATCAGGATGAGAATTACATAGTCCAAGCTCTCTCCTAAGACAAGTAAATCTTTCATTACTCAGGGGCTTGGTAAAAATGTCAGCAATTTGATGTTTTGAGTCTACAAAAATCAATTTAAAGCTTCCTTTATTAACTTCATCTCGTAAGAAGTGATGCGTAATTTCTATATGTTTGGTCCTAGAGTGCTGAATTGGATTTTTTGCCAGGTTAATGGCACTTGTGTTATCACACAATATTAGGACACACCCAAGATCAATTTGATAATCTTGGAGTTGGTGTTTGATCCACAACACTTGAGTGCCATAACTCCCTGCAGCGACATATTCTGCCTCTACAGCGGATAGTGCCACTGAGTGTTGTTTCTTGGATGCCCAAGAAACCAAACACCCTCACAAAAATTGGCAATAGCCACTTGTGCTTTTCCTGTCAAGTTTGCAACCAGCATAGTCTGCATCAGAATAAGATACTAAATCAAGAGTGCAAGATGCAGGATACCAAATCCCTAAATCTCGAGTTCCGGCAAGGTATCGAAAGATACGCTTAACAGAGCTCAAGTGGGATTCTCTAGGATCAGATTGAAATCGAGCACACATGCATACACAAAATTGGATATCTGGCCTAGATGCAGTAAGATAGAGGAGTGATCCAATCATACCTCGATAGGTCTTGGCATCCACTGATTTACCTTTCAGATCTACATCTAGAGTTGTGTTGGTGCTCATGGGAGTGTTGATTGCTTTAAGAGTCTCTATTTGATATTTCTTCAATAGTTCAGAGATATACTTTTCCTGGTTGATAAAGCATCCTTCCTTGCTTTGGGTGATTTGAAGTCCTAAAAAAAATTGCAGCCCATTAGACTCATTTCAAATTCTGTAGTCATCAATTGTGCAAATTCCTCACACATGCTTGGTTTAGTGGATCCAAAGACTATATCATCAACGTAAATTTGAACCAGAACAATGTCATTGTTTCTTACCTTGGTGAATAAAGTTTGGTCCACTTTACCTCTTGAATATCCTTTTTCAGTGAGGTATGAGCTGAGTCGGTTGTACCATGCTCGAGGTGCTTGTTTAAGCCCATAGAGAGCTTTGCCTAATCTGTAAACATGGTTAGGACTATCTATGCACTCAAAACCAAGGGGTTGTTCAACATACACCTCTTCTTTTATTAGACCATTAAGAAACGCACTTTTTACATCCATTTGTTGTAGTTTTATTCCATGGCAGCAAGCATATGCAAGTAATAATCTAATGGCCTCTAATCTAGCTACTGGAGCAAAGGATTCTTCAAAATCAATGTCGAATTCTTGGTTATATCCTTGAGCTACCAGTCTTGCTTTATTTCTTATCACAATTCCATTTTCATTTTGTTTATTTCTGAAGATCCACTTAGTTCCAGTTACAGAATGTTCATTTGGTCTAGGTACAAGGTGCCACACTTTGTTTCTCTTGAATTGATTTAGTTCTTCATGCATTGCATTTATCCAACATTCATCTTTTAGGGGTTCACTTACATTTTTAGGTTCAATTTGAGATACAAGAGCCAAATTATCTATTTCCTCAATCATCCTAAAGTGAGATCTAGTTCTTGTAGGGTCATGCAGATTACCAATAATACTTGATAAAGGATGATCTCTTAACATTCTAATATTGGTTAGAGAATTAACTTCATTAGCATCTGCATTACCTTGAGTGCTTGATTCTGCCAGACTCTCACCTGGCCTTGACTCTTTCTCCTGAAGATCTTGGTCTTCCTTTACTTCAAGGAACTCCCCATCATCCTTGTCCCTGCAAGATTGTTCATTTTCAGATCTAACATTCATTTTATCAACGACAATATGTGCAGATTCTTCTACATTTTGAGTTTTGACATTTAGGACTCTATAGGCCCTAGAGTGATTAGAATATCCCAGAAAAATGGCTGGTTCACTCTTAGGTTCAAACTTATCTAAGTCCCGTTTGTCATTATTTTGAACAAAGCATTTTGACCCAAAAACTTTGAAGTGAGCAACAGATGGCTTCTTACCTTTCATTAACTCATATGGAGTCTTTTTGGACAGATGTCTTACCATTGCACGATTTACAATGTAGCACGAGGTGTTTACTGTCCCAGCCCAGAATTTCCTTGAAAGTTATCCTTCGATCAGCATTGTTCTAGCCATCTCCACAAGAGTTCTATTTCTTCTTTCCACCACTCCATTCTGCTCAGGAGTTCTTGGTGACAAAAATTTGTGTGATATTCCTTTTGCCTGCAAAAGCCATTAAATTCTGAATTTTCAAACTCCCCTCCATGATCTGACAGGATAGATGAAATAGTATACTTACCATCCTGCTGAACTTTCCTGAAAAATACCTGAAATTCTTCAAACGCATCATTTTTATGAGATAAAAAGAACACCCAAGTAAACCTAGAAAAGTCATCTACCAAAACAAAGCCATATCTATTCCCACTTAAACTTGCTGTTCAGGTGGGTCCAAACAGATCCATGTGAATAAGTTCAAGAGGTCTAGAAGACTGGTTTTCTATTCTAGATTTAAATGACTTCCTAGTATGCTTACCTTGAGTGCATGCATCACAAACTTTGTCATTTTGTTTAAATGAGACATCAGGCAAGCCGTTTACCTTGCTGAATTTAGCTAACTTATGCATGACACTATAGCTAGCATGTCTTAGTCTACGATGCCATAGCCAAGCCAGCTCACTTTTATTAACGGCAAGACAGAGATTGTTATGAGCAGGATCATCCAAGTCTACCATGTACATGTTGTTTATGCTTTTTCCAATGAACTTAACATTTTCAGAATGCATTTCAAGAATGGTGTATGCATGAGAATCAAACACAACTTTGTGTCCCCTGTCACACTGTTGGCTTATACTAAGAAGATTGTATTCTAGTCCTTCAACAAGTAGCACATCATCAATGGAGTTCAAAGGATTTTTGCCAACTTTACCTTTTCCAATAATTTTACCTTTATTGTTGCCCCCAAACATGACATGCCCTCCTTCTCTCTCAACCAAGAAACATAATTTTGCCTTATCTCCCGTCATATGCCTTGAGCAGCCGCTGTCAAGATACCATCTGTTGTGTACAGTTGCAAGGCACTCCTGCAATTCACATCAAACGAGGGATTTTGGAACCCAAATACACTTGGGTCCCATCAGACCATATGATCCTGTTAAGTAAGACATCATACTTTTGGGAATCCATATCTGTTGTTTTGGAGGTTTTTGAGATTTTTGAGATGTGGAGTTCATAGGCTTGAGGATTTTCTTATTAGGTTGAGGTACCCTTCGGAATGAACTCTTTGAACCAGTTCTGTTGTTAAAAAGGTGTGAATTTTTATTCTTGTTTCCACTCCAATGACTATTATGAATCCAAGAAGCACTGGGGAACCTAGGACGAGGAGCTCTAGTTGAATATTGAATTCCGGATGGAATGAAGCTTTGCTGTGTAGACCCTCTTGCACGGCTGCGTTGGCCCATCCATCCAAACCCCATATCATATGGGTTCTGGTATGCAGGGTGCGTTGACTCATTGAAGTGACTGCGTCGACTCATTCTCTTGTTTCTGAAGGGATACGCATTCTGGAGGGGTGTGTGTGTTGGCGCAGTATAGACATTGCGTTGACGCGGCCTGTGGTTTGTTTTAGACATATTTCTGTAGAAGCCCTTAGACATAGGTTGAGTAGACGCAGGATGGCCAGTGCGTTGACGCGGCTATCTTGTGCCAATCCAATGACTCCTTAAATTTCCATAAGCTTGATGCTGGGTTGATGTACCAGGGTCCATAGGTTGATTTGAGGTTTTACTTCCAGACTTAGGCATGTTTGTGTGGTGATTGGTATTCAAGGTAGCATTCATTTTCTCTTTGCCCTTTTCTTTTCTGATTTCATCTGTCTGTTTTACTTCTTCTTGATTTTTCTCACAAGACTTCTTTTCAGCCGTTTGGCTCTGCTCAGATGTACCTTGTTCAGAAACAAATGTTATAAATCTAGCTCCTAGATCCTTCTTCTTGGTTGGATTATAACCAAGTCCTCCTTTTCCAAAATTGCTTCTTATTCCCATGACAGCTTCAAGATTGTTTTTACCTTGTGTTAATTTCTCAAGAGAGGCTTGTTTACTTGAATTCTCATCTTCCAGTTTCTTCAAATTTTCTTGGAGTTCCTGATTTACTCCTTGAATGGCTTCATATTTTTCTTTAGTAATCTTTACATCACTCTCCAATTTTTACATTCTGAGTTTCAAGTCATCATGAACTTTCTGTAAAAATTCATTTTCTCTTTTCATCTCTATTAATTGATCTCCACATTGGTCACTTTCATCAAGAGATTTTCTTAAACTGGTAATTTCAGCTTCTAGGCACCTGATTTTATCATTCAATGAATTTTCTTGACTAGTCAGATTTTTCATTTTCTTGAGTGATTTATTTTCTTTCTTTACATAATCATACTTATCTAACAATTCATTAAATGCTTCTTCCCAATCACTGCAAGAAAAGTTTTCAAAAGAGGAAGTTACCTCATCCTGATCATCTTCCTTAGCCATGAAGCACAGCTTAACATCACTTTCTTCTTCAGAGGTACTCTCTTCTTCATCTTCATCTTTCTCCTCATCACTCCAAGTATTCATCATAGCCTTTGGCTTCTTGTTCTTCCATTTCGGTTGGACTTTCTTCACATTCTCTGGACATTCAGATTTAATATGACCTTGTTTCCTGCATTTGTAACAAACAACCTTGTCAGATTTCTTAGAATTCTCTGATTTGAATTTTGAACTCTTTCTTACCAGTGGTCTTCTGTTCCTTATAAATTTACCTTCCTTGCTTAGAAACTTCCTGAATTTCCTGGTGAGCATTGCTATCTCACCTGAGTCATCATCTGAGGTAGATGACTGATTGTCATCTGAACTCTCCTTGCTGCTAGGACCAGCCTTCAATGCAAGTGGCTTCTTCTTTTTCACATCCTCATCAGTTCTTTTGAAATTCAGCTCATAAGCCATCAATGATCCAATAAGCTCATCAGGGGTAGTGGTAGGAAGGTTCCTAGATTCCTCAACAACCGTGGCCTTGGTGTGCCATATTGGAGTTAGGGATCGAAGAATCTTCCTGACCAGTTCATTATCACTGTAAGCCTTTCCCAGACCTTTCAGACCATTCACTAATAGAGTTAGCCTAGCATACATTTCAGATATATTTTCCTCTACCTTCATTCTAAAAGCTTCATACTCAGAAATTAACATATTAGCTTTTGTCTCTCTTACCTCCGACGTACCTTCATAGATGACTTCAAGTCTGTCCCACATTTCCTTGGCACTGGCATATGAGGACACTCTTGAAAACTCCTTAGAATGCAATGAGCACTGCATGATATTCATAGCTTTCCAGTTGATGTTGGACTTTCGTATTTGCTCTTTTACCCACAGTTCTTCATCTCCTTCTAACTGATAGAGTCATTTGCTCACGACTCTCCAAATCTCATGGTCCTGAGCTCTCAGAAATGCCTGCATCCGATTTTTTCAGTAAGCATAGTTAGAGCCATCAAAGAAGGGTGGCCTATTCACTGCATACCCTTCAGGCATGAGCCCCTTGTTTTCCATTCCACAAAATCTCTCTGGGTTGTGAGACCCTTGACAAGAGAGCCAAGCTCTGATACCACGTGTTGGATTAGGTGGAAGGTTAAACTAGAGGGGGGGTGAATAGGTTGACCCTTTGAAAAATTAAGGCAAGATCACACTCGCTTTAGAAAGCAGAATGCTTATTAGAAATTCAGTAAACAGACTGTATGCAGATCGTCCCTAATCAAACATCTAACGATAGATGGATTATGCGAGAATAGCAAACCACAAGAGGAACATAGATTCTTATGGTGGTTCGGTCTCCCTGTGGAGACCTACGTCCACCCCTCACTAAACTAGTGAGGATCCCTGCTGAGCTTTACAGCTTAGCTTCACCGAGGAACAACCTCCTCAAACAACGCTGAGCAGTACATCTTGGCTTAACCAGAGGAACAGATCCTCTAAGCCGCTGACAAACAGCTTGCAGGCAAACACGCCCAAATGCCCTTGATCCAAGCACAATCTGCTGGATCAAACCCCTCCCTCTACTCAAACCAGTACAAGAGAGAAACAATGTAACTGTGTTCAAACTAAAATGAAAAACAATAAACAAAATCACTCAATGATGGAGGAACAGCTCCAGATCTGTGATGCTGCTGGATCTCAAGCTCAAACTCAGAAGCCTGGAGGAAGATGTTTCAATAATCAGCTGGCCTTCTCCATCTTAAGGGTAGATGAACTCGCACTCATCCTTCTCGAGGGCTTCACTCGCTCAAGTTCGACTACCGCTTCTCCAACTCTTCTTTTCTGTTCGTCTGCTCTTTCAAAGTATGTTCCCTCTCTGCACTTCTGCTCATTCGAAATATGATCACTCTCACCACCCTTCTTTCTAAGGAAGAAGCTTCCTATTTATTGAACGGAGGACAACTAGGGCGTGTGGTTTCCATGATTCCTGCTCAAAATGCCTTAGCCCACGTGGAGGTATCCCAGCACAATAGTTCCACGTGTCATATTCATCCAGTGGGCCCCAACCAGATTTTCTTGTTAGCCCAATGATTGCTCTCATCAGAGCCTTCTGGAATCGTGAGGGAAAACGAGATCGCAAGCACTTTTGGCTGATGTGGCCTTTGACGTCACGTACGACTGGGGTCCACCCAACTAATCTTATGAAAGGATTCAGATGGCGTCAACCCATGGTGACCAAGGGGTTGATGCTGCCTTGAACTACCCACAAGGCTTCAAGTTCGCAGGTGGATGAGTTGACACATTGGGTTACTGCGTCAACCCACTAAGCTTATCCAGAGCCAATTTCATCTCAGAGTGAACTGCTGCGTCGACGCTATCATGCTGTAGTGTTGACGCACTGGGGTATTCCAGTGAACCATAATTCTACCTTTTGAACTGCTGCGTCGACGCTGCTCTACTGTGGCGTTGACGTAGTGAAGTAGATCTGTGAGTGCCTCTGCTTCTTAAGCTGATGCGTCGACGCTGCAATAGTGTGGCGTTGACGCAGTAAAGTAGGCTAGTAAGATCTTGGGCCTCAACAACAGATGCGTGGATGCCTTGAACTCCCCACGTCGACCCTGTTCCTTTCTTGCATCAAAAATGAACCAAATGCATACGTTAATAAATCAAGGGTCATTTCATCAGTTTTGTTGAACTCAACACACACACATCTCATGGTTGTCATCATCAAAACCAGGGGCACAACAAGGCGTGCCAGTCACTGGAGTGACAATTTATTATGCGGTCGATCTGACTTAGTCAGTCGATTGTGAAATCCAAGTCGGGACCAGAAGTCTGTCATACTATAAAGGCTATGACGTTAATTACGCCCTTCCAAAGAAGGACAAACCTTGATTAATTGCCAAAGTAAGAGGGGCCCGGGGATAAAATGAAATAAGATTGGTGTGTTGATTTATTTGTAGGATATGAGATACATATATATGCTCATGCAGTTAATAGTTTCATTATGATTCATCTACCCGTTTCCCTATACATGGGCGGAGAACTTAGATTCAAGAACCACTCTCACGCATAACGATGGCTTCCATTCGGGCATAACCCAGTTTTTAACCACGCGTTATTTGATATACCAAGAGCACAGGAGAGGATGATTTCAGATTTGTTTGATCGCATTAAGAGCGCGGCATAAAATAGGCACATTCGTTCGTTATGGAACTGAAGAGGCGTGATCTCGCGCTGGTCCTGAGCGGGCTGTAGATCACCGAAAAGTGAACTGCAAGAAAGGGAAACGGATCAGGGGGCCCAGGGATGAGTCCCTGGGAAAACCCTCCGATGCTTAAGTCAGTAGAGCTATGGTGGGAACAATATAGGGAGGAAGTAGCTTCTGCGTGAGATCCCTCTCCACCAGAAGGGTGAAGTGGTTCCTGCTCAGGAGTTGTGAGCGTGTGATTACTCTTACCTTTCGCCAGAGGGTATCCCTGGGTTAAATAGTGCACCGTCTTCTGGAGTCCTGTAAGCCGAGGGATTTCAGGTGGGGGTTATGTCCTCGACGTGGGCTTTTATCACCTTATCGTGGGAGCGTTATCACCTTGGGGAGCTGGAGTCCCTCACCCTTATGAATTCTACCCACAGAGGACTCTTAACGGCTACATGGATAAGCAATCATCGGCCGTTTCGAGCTCAGAGAGGCCAGCCTTATCCGGGCGGTAGGCTTAGCTCGGACGAAGATGGGTCGGATTGGTCGACATGCGCCTTCTTCCCCTAGGCGGAGAGATGGCTCGGGCATGGACCTTTCCTATGACCTAACTGACGCTCGGGCCTTCTGAGCCTAGAGGATGCCTAGGAAGGTAGTATCCTCGAGCGAAACTTTTATTGGGCTTTCTCGCCTAAGTGGGCCCCAGGGGGCTGTCACTTGGCTGAGCTGAGCCTTGTTGGGCCCTGAGGGGCCTAGTTTGGCTGCTCTTAATTAGGCTACAAAAATCCCCCTCTCCACTTGTCCCCCTCCTACTCCCGAGCCTTAATAAGCTCGGAGGAGTAGCCGTTTGGGGTTTTGGACCAGCGTGGCTCAGGTGGGTGGAAATCTGGCGGTGTTATGAAGCCACATGTCGTGGTCACCTGGGCCCGTAATAATTGTAATCCTGACAGATTTGAAATGAAGGGGCCCCCTTTTCTCGGAGGTCGGAACGACGCGCCGCCTCCCGCGTGGGTTTATAGGTGTTGGGCGCTGGTTGTCATCCCAGACTCTTTCCGTTGTTAGGGTTTTGGCCTTCCTTTGCTTCTTTACTCTTGGGGCTCTTTGATGCTCCTTGAGAACACAGCGGAGGAGCAGAAACTTGCGGCGGCGTTTGAGGAGTTGGTGAAGATAACTGCGGAGGCGGTCCGGCAGCTTCCTCCTCCCCCGGAATCGTCGAGGTCTCGAGAGAGCTCTTTTTCAGGTTCTTCCTCGAAATCCATGGCGCGCCAGTGCTCAGATGCCGAGGGGTGGGGTGACGAACCGGTGGTGAGAGTGCTGGTCCCAAACTGCAGTGAGTTGGGGGAAGCTGAGGTGAAGAGGCTGATGTTGACACCCGTTTTATGACCGATAAGTTGGGTCATCTCCTTGTTTATCCATGTGATGCTCCAAGTTGTTCACTCTTCATTGAGTCTCCTTGATCAGTTTGAAGCCTGTTTCTTGGGTCTTCTCTCCTTGGTTGAGTGTGGTTCCTTGTTGGATGAAGCTTAGCAAGCTCTTATCAATTTTGATCCTCATTGTTAATAACGGTCCTCACTGGGGGTGTTACTTTCATATAACGCATGATCCCTGGGCCGTTACTTATTGAAGAGTCCTAAAGTTTGAGGCCTTTGTTCTAAAGTTTATCCTCTTGCTTATCCGTTGAATATAATGGTCTGTTGTGCAGCCGTTACTTTCTTCCAACGCATCCAGCCTTGGCCGTTACTTTCCTTCGAGAGTACAACTTGTTTGATCCTCTCCCCGTTGATCTTATCTCTTTTGAGATAAGGTTGAATGTAACGGATGTTCCCTGGCGCATTATTTGCATGTGGCTGTCTGTCAAGTAGCCGTTACATCTAACAGAGAGTCCTGGCAGTTCAGGCCTTTTCTCTGCTACTCCGTGATCGAGATAAGAGTTTGAATTGTTGATTTCTCTTCCAAATCTGATCCTCAGAACCTTCTGTTTGTTTCTATGGACTCTTGGTGATATTATCTTCAAGGATTTGCTAAGAGTTATCCTTTTATCTTGCTGGAGTATCCTCTGCTCGACCGGAGAGTTTGAGGGTCTATAAATAGTACCCTTAACTTCATGGCCCGAGAGAGGAAGATCTGGAGTTCGCGTCGAAGTGCTGCCGCATTCTGGAGTCACGTCTGACCAAGGAGAATTGTCTTTCACGTTCATATGCTTCACGGTGAAGGGAGTATTCGTTCCATTGGTTTTCAAAGTTCATCATTACATATTGTGTTCTCTTCCTCATCTCCCTTTCATCAAAAGCATTGTCCTTTTTCTTTTCTCCACGTTCTCCCTGGTTTTTCATCATCTAAACATTCTCCTATCTTTTTAAAACGCCCAGAGGGGTTAAAAAACCAAAACCTTCCCGGTACTTTCCTTTCCTTTTGCATGCTATTGAGTTTATTGAAGAATTGATGCTATATTGTTTAAAGGGCTAATTTGGGTCTGTTTTCTTGTGTTCTCACGTTCTTTGGCAGGTTTACAGGTTCACCATACGAGGCCCAAGTCTTCTGGCCGGCTGGAAGAGTTGGAGTTAAAAGAATTCACAAACTATTACTGCAGGTTATTTGACGGTCTTGTGGAGGCGCGTCAGATTCATATAGCGGTTCATCGAGCGACCGTCACTTCTAAGTGACGCGTGGACTTTCGGCCGTTACATTCTGTTGATCTGCAGATTTCCCTGATTTTCTCTCTCCCGTGGGCGGGTGCTTCATCCACCTATTTCCAAGGTATTTTCAAGTCTTTGGCTTGTTTCTACTTTGGTGGCGATCACGTTCTTTCTTGGCATTGGGCATTAACTTTCTCTTTCTCTCTCATATCTCTTATTCTCTTTCCTTGCTCCACCCTTGCGGTGTGTTTTTATTTGCTTTTGCTCCACGCCCGGCGTGTGTTTTTCTTTATTTCCTTAGTTTAGTCTGATGATTGAGATAGCATGCCCATGCTAGAGCTTGTTCTGGTTGCCTAGGTTCATGGTTCGCATGTCCTTGGGTCGATTGAGATCTTTGATTTTTGCTTATCATCTTTATTGCACATAAAACAAAAGGAAGAAGAGAAGCAAAATAAATCAACAGATAATTTTTTGGCGATCACGGTGGGACAACTTGTGCCAATCGTGTCTTGATCCCTGTTTAAACCTGCCATCATTCCCTTGTTTGATTGTCCTCGGATCTCCCTCTTACTTCATCTTATTTCTGGTTTTCTGGGTTTTCTGACGGCCCTCTGTCCCTGCGTTACTCCAGTCTGACGCAGGGTTATTGGACCGTTATACGCCTGATCCTGTGTGCGGGCTTTTCACGGATTTCCCTTTTATTTCTGGTTTTTTTTGGCTCTCTGGCTCATCCGACGGTCCTCGTGCTCTGCGTTATCTTACTTCTGGCGGTCTGGTCTGCGACCGTTATTATCTTCTGACGCAGGGTCTATAGACCGTTATGCTCCAGATAGGTACGCATCTCGAGGTGCATTACCTTTCACAGTTTCTGCTGTGATTCCCTTGCTTGGGTGATATCTGACTTCCTCCCTGATTGTTCTACATATTTACATCATTGTGTGCATAGTTGTTTGCTAGATTCTAGGCTAGATTTTGAATGCACTCCGGTGCACATAGGTTCATTCATACTTTCATACATTAGATTGCATTTTCCTACCTTGGTGTGCGGACCTCTCGTCTCCATATTCCTTGGGGCCGACTAGGAAATCACACCAGGGACCTCCATAAGTCCCCGCGAGCCGTGGATTCCCACACGGACGCCAGGCCGGTTGTACCTTTTCCACCCCGTGTCTAGGGTTGCATAAGTGAAGGAGTGGTCACACTTAGAGTCAAACCAAGCTTTATATCCATTTCCCGTCAGGAACCTATTGTTGAGAGCTCATATTAATCCATCCACTAAAGTTCCAAAGGAGAAATCATAAGAATCTTGAAGCATCATATTAAACAACTTGGTTGACTTTGAGTGTCTTCATCTCTTGCTACTTATATCTTTGTGATAAATCATCTAAGTTTGGTTGCTCATTACGTGTTGGTGTTGTGTTGTTTGCATCTTGTTAAGGTTGTTTCGTTGCATGTGGAGTTATTTTCGTCAGTTGGAAGCACCTCCTAGGGTCAGCTCATTCTCCAAGTTCTACTCAAATCCGCTCTTCGAATCTACCATGGCTTCTTTCAATCCTCCCCGTTCCCAGGAGGATTCTCTTCCTCAAGGGCTTCTCGAAAACCCTGCTAGGGTTACCTCGTTCTCTTCTGGAGAGGGGACGGCCCCTCTTCCGTCCTCTACCTCCATGGAAGGTGGTCAGGCTACCCCTTCCTTCTCTACTCCTTCTGCGGGCTCCATTCTCCAGATGATGGCCCAATTGGATCGGCCCAACTCCAAACTGTCTATCAGGTCATGCAAGGATCCAATATCTCCCCTCCCAGGATTATGCAGGGTCAATCCAATCCTCCCATCCAGCCCACTCCAATTAATCTCACTCCGGTCCAACCCCGGACCATCACATTCACCGGCATGGAGACGGGCCAATCTTCCGCTTCGGCCCAACAATCTTTTGACCAAGGGAAAGCTCCTATCCCTTCTTTCACGCAGATGGATCATCACTTGTCTAGCCCACTTGTTCCACAAGTCCTGCTGGGTCCCTCCGATTTTCTGCACCCTCAGTCAGGGGTGGTCCAAGCCCACTCCAATCTGGGTCAATCTCATACCCAATATTCTTCTTTTGGACCCCCTATGTCGGCCGCTTATCCTTCGGCTCCTTCTTATGGGCTCCCACCTCCTACTACAATTCACCCCTCTGCTCCTCAACTTCAAGCATCATCTCTTGCTACCCCTGCTCCATCCCGAGAGCAGGAATTGCTTGATAAATGGGCCACCATGCAACAACAACTCGACTTCCTCCAAAAATAGGTTGGCCCACAATCCTTGGCCGATGTTCCTGTTCCTAGTTTCCAGAACATCCGGTTCCCTCCCCAGTCTGAGCTCCCCAATTATAGAAAATATGACGGGAACGGCAATCCCTTTATTCACATAAGGGATTTCTTATATGAATCGGCCCAATTCCAATATGATGATCATCTTATGGCGTATTTATTCCGCCGATCATTGGACGGTGTTGCACTGGAATGGTTTTATTCGCTGCCATTGGAAGAAGCGGAGAGCTTTAAGGTAGTAAAAGATAAGTTTATTCAGCGGTTTCAGGACCGGGTCGGCCCGGAATATTCTTTCACAGATCTGGTGGCCGAAAAGATGAAAACAGATGAGGAGTTTGCCACTTATGCAGATAGGTGGAGGCAGATGGCCGCTAGAGTACCCAGCCATATTCCGGAGGAAGAGAATGTCAAGCTACTTATTTCAAATGCTACTCCAACCTTCCGAAACATCCTGGCAATGAACGACATAGCCAACATGCACCAACTATATAGCCGGGCGCGCTTTATTCAGACTCAGTTCAAGGACTCCCTATCCATTCTCTGTTCGAAAACCAAAAGCCCAAGTACCATAAAAAGCCACAAGGGCCGATTACAGAAGGGGTCCAAACGAATGAGCAGGTTCAAGCCGTTGCTTTTCCATTCCAAAACGCACCTTTCCGCTTCCCTCAAAACCCCCGCACTCCACAAAATCCCGCTCCACAGAACTTCCAAATAACTCCGCAAAACCCTCCGCCCACCTTCACCATTCCACAAAACACCTTTGCCGCACCACAGCAACCACCACAACCCCCACAATACCACAACGTCCCTCCACCCAACGGCTATAACAACAACCCAAATAACAAGCGCTCGGCTCCCAAAAGGGCACAATATCCTCCACTGCCAAAAACCCTCACAGATATTTTCTCGGCTCTTATGTCGGTTAATGCTATACAGCTTCCTCCGGAACGGCCCAATTGGAATCGGCCGTTGATCAGATGAAGTATTGTATGTTCCACAGGCAACCGAGACATACCGTTGAAGGATGTTTTCAATTCCGGGACCTAGTATATGATCTTCATGAAGGACAGAGGATAGATTGGGCCGAAATGCACAGGGCCATTGTTGAAATTAAAGAAAAGAGATGGCAGCCGTAGAGACAGCAAGTGCAGCAGCATCAAGCACCGCAGCCGCAGCAGCCGCCGCAACAGTAGCAACCACAGCAGGTTCAGGATCTGGGGATCCATCAAAATCCGATGCCAAACCATCCACCCGCTCCACAACCTCAGCCGCCGGCGCCGGCGCAAGTCAATGTAGTCCAACCCCCGGCTCCTAACACCGAGTGGTCTTTTGATGATGATGGTACTGCACCACAAGTAATGGCCCTCCACCATAACCACCGCAACCCCCTCACTCCTTCATTTATCCTCCCTACACACCCAATACCCTCTCCGCTTGTCCTTCCATTCACACCCGCACCAGCAAATCCACCACCACCCACAGCGCCATCATACCCACCATTAGTTACCCCCGCTACAGTCATAACCATCCCCTCATCCAATCCTCGCACGTCACCCTACCTACACTCGTCCTCCCACCATCCGCACCATCCCCCATCATCACCCCACCTTCCGCTCATCCCACGCCACTCATCCAGCCACCATCTCTTGTTAACCCCAACATTACCTACCACCAAATCACCTCTCCTACGCAGTCTATTCCACTCATCCACCCTACTGGGCCAATAATATCATCTCCCGACGCCGCGGTAAATTGCGCCTTAAGAAGTGGGAAGTTGTTCCATCGGAATTACCCCACTACCTCCAATCCCCAGTCCTCTCAGCCAACAGCTGAGCAAGAAGAGGCCGAACCTCTACCAGGAACTCAGTATGACTTGCTACATCATCTGGATCGAGTGCCTACCAAAATATCAGTTCTGGAACTTATCAAGAGGTCCACCCTTCATCAAGATGCTCTCAGGGATTTCTTATAGAAGGTGATGGTCAGCGAGGACATGGCAGTTGACAGCTTACCAACAGCACTAGCAACTATTTCTAAAGGGCCGGCAATTACATTCTCAGAAACCGAGCTAGCACCTCAGAGGCTCGGCAGATGCCGCTCTGTATTACAATTATTCTGAATAAGGTCAGCATTGAGGCAGCACTGGTTGACACAGGGGCTTCAATTAATGTATGCCCACTCAGTACCCTCCGAGCTTGCAATATATCTGAAGGGCTACTGCGACCTACCCCCACCACTATAGCAGCATATGACAACTCGAGGAGAGCATGCCACGGGGTAGTCACTTTTCAAGCGGAGCTCGGGCCCCTCACTATGCCCGTGGAGTTCTATGTGCTGGACATTGACCCCATGTTTAAGGCGATCTTGGGTCGTCCATGGATTGATACACTCGGTGCCGTACCCTCCACCGCACATCAGTGCGTCAAATTCCCTTTCCAAGGGAGGGTCGTCAAAGTCAAGAGCTTGTCCACGGTTCAATCGGTTAAGGCCATTTCAGAACAGATTCTTCCTACACTTTGGCCAAGCAGCCGACCCGTCATATCAGTGCTGGATTTGAACTTTCCTTGGGCTTATACACCTCCTAGGCCCATCACTACTCCAGTTAACATCAAGATGAAGCCCCAGATCCGAGACTCAAAAGGCTGGAACATTATACTGAAACTGGGCTACCAACTGGGGAGAGGCCTCGGTGCACAATTACAAGGAATGACCAAGCCCATACTCAAGGGGAGAAAGATGGGAAGGAGAGGTCTTGGCTATCGAGAAACTGCATTATCTATGATGGGTGATTCTGGGCCACTCACCTGGGACTACCGTCAACACTTTGTCCGAGGGCCTCTCCAGCCCGGCACATTAGCTCTGCAGCCAGCTCCGTCAGAGAGAAATACAGTATGTCCGATTGCCAGTCCACCGCCAGCACTAAAAAGGCCAGAAGATGATATGCTTGATTATGGTCAAGCCCTTCAGGGGTTGTTTCATGAAGAAGACTACCAGAAGAAGCAAGAGGTTCGGCTCATGCAATGGAGACCGAAGAAGCGGCCAGTCGATGATCCACGGGAGGAGGGGAGCTCGCCGATTGTCTTTTCTTGGTCTCCCTTCCGCTTTCAATCTCTCCTCCAGCAATGGGAGTTCTTACCCCGTCTTCCTCCTATCATGGTAAATCCATCCTTCGTTGATCCGCCCGAGATTCTATTTGTTCCTTGTGCTTGCGGGCACTGCCCACCCATTGATCTATCCACTCTATTCACTCCTCCTCCTCCCAACGCCCAACTCCACGAGATGTGGTTCTCATCTTCCGATCCCTTCTTTGACTGCATCTTCCCCGAGCTATTCCCTATGCAGCTCCCGCCTCCTCCATCTTGCTCTATAGTCTCTGCTGATCTCCAAAAAAAAAACGTCAAATTCAAAATGGAGATTTCAGTGGAAGATTATGCTACCCTGTCTCCATCCTCATCCCAGGGGCACGAATCCCCTGCTCCTTCCCTTCCACTAGGTCTCCTTTCTCCTAGGTTAGGATTAGGGTCTATCGAGTCTAGGGAAGTAGAATTAGTTAGATCTATTGAAGTAGGGTCTTGTTGTAGGTCATCCAACCCTTCCTCCTCTGAGCCGCGCCCGCTTACGTGTCCTCCCAAATATTTTCCTGATAGGTTCTTGCAAGACCTAGCTCAGCGTTGTCATGCCCTTTAAAAATGTTCGGAATTTGTTGCTACGGCAATTACGATTGAGGATGGAGAAGAAATAGAAGGGGCGTGGGGCGATGACGGACTCGGCGTCTATGAAATCGTGGATGAAAAAGATCCGATTAATGAGGACAGCGACGTAGATGACACTGCTGATCTGTACGCGCAAGGACTTAAGAAATTTGACGAGCCATCATCAGCAGTGGATGAACCCAAGAAAGAAATCAATCTGGGAACCGAAGAAGACCCCAGGCCCATCATTATTGCTGCTAATCTCCCTCCACAAGTAGAAGAAGATTTGATCAAGGTTCTAAGGGAGTATAGCGATTCCTTCGCCTGGTCTTATGAGGACATGCCAGGTCTTGACCCCTCTTTAGTAGAACATCGACTCGTGCTTAAACCAGGGGCAACACCGGTGAAACAACGGTCAAGAAGATTTCACCCCCACATGCCCTTAAGGATTAAAGAAGAAGTTGACAAGTTATATAAGGCCAGATTCATTAGAGTTGTCCTATATCCTCAGTGGGTGGCAAACATAGTCCCTGTCATCAAGAAGGATGGAAAGGTGCGTATTTGCATCGATTTCAGGGATCTCAATAAAGCATGTCCCAAGGATGATTTCCCGCTGCCTCACATTGATGTCTTGGTCGATAGTACCGCCGGGTACGAATCGTTGTCATTTATGGATGGTTACTCAGGATATAATCAAATTCGTCTCGCTCCAGAAGATCAAGAGAAAACCTCCTTCACCACGCCCTGGGGCACATATTGTTATTTGGTTATGCCGTTCGGTCTGAAGAATGCAGGTGCCACCTATCAAAGGGCGATGATGGCCATCTTCCACGACATGATGCATATCTATATGGAAGCTTACGTGGATGACATTTTGGTGAAGTCAAGAACCAAAGAAGAACACCCCTCTATCCTGGCTAAGGTGCTGCAAAGAGCCATGGAGTACAAGCTTAAGATGAATCCAAAGAAGTGTGTATTCGGAGTCTCTTCAGGGAAGCTGTTAGGTTTCATAGTGAGCAAACGGCGGATCCAGATTGATCCTAACAAAGCACAGGCAGTCATGGACATGCCTCCGCCTAAGAACATTACTGAACTTTGAGGATTGATCGGTCGATTGCAATTCATTAGAAGATTCATATCCCAACATTCTCAAAGGTGCCGTCCATTTTATGAATTGCTTAAGGCAAGAGTTAAGTTTGAATGGAATGAAGATTGTCAAAAGGCCTACGAGGACTTAAAGGAATATCTATCCAATCCCCCGGTTTTGCAACCTCCTGTCCCTGGGAAACCCCTAATCCTATACATCTCGGTTATCGAAGACTCCCTAGGGGCGGTATTAGCACAAGTAGACGATGAAGGGAAAGAGCGGGCTGCGTACTACCTCTCTCGGCTATTCAACCCAGCTAAGTCCAGATACACTGCTATGGAGAAGACTTGTGATGCCTTAGTGTGGGTAGCTCAGAAGCTTAAACACTATTTTCTTGCCCACCCAGTTAGGTTGATCTCTAGAATGGACCCGATTCGCTATCTCTTAGAAAAGCCCGTCCTTTCTAGTAGGTTAGCTCGCTGGCAGAGCTTCCTCTCTCAATTTGAGATCACATTCGTCGTTCAGAAGGCGGTCAAAGGATATGCCATCGCTGAGCATCTTGCCCATCTTCCTATCCCTTACTCTGATTCCATTCAGGACGATTTCCCGGATGAGCATCTCTCAGTTCTCTCTCACCATCCCTTCTGGTCTCTACACTTCGATGGTGCACTCAATTCTCAAGGCCGAGGGATCGGCGCTGTTCTGCTTACTCCCGAAGGAGTAACTATTCCCTTTGCTTATCAACTTCGATTTCCTGCTACCAACAACATCGTTGAGTACGAAGCTCTCCTGGCTGGACTGAAGCACGCCTATCTCCTAGGTGCACGTTATTTAAACATCATTGGAGACTCTCAGCTCGTCATACGGCAAGTTCTGTCCACTTACCGTACTCGTGACCCCAAACTCAAGCCCTATCAAGATTTGGTCACGCTTCTTGCTAGGCAATTCAGTAAGCTAATCTATATCCATACTCCTCATTCTCAGAATATCCTAGCTGATGCTCTAGCATCTCTTGCTTCCTCTCTATCTTTTCCTCTCAGTCGGAACACTGAGACTATCGTCGTTCAGAGATTGGACGCACCCTCTCCTTAGGACCTTTGGTTCATCAACCTTAGGAAGGCTGTAGAAGCGAGGGCTGAGAAGGAAGATCTCAAGAAAGTATCTCTAATGGAGTTAGAAGAGATTCTGGATGAAGAGGAGCTGCCTTGGTATCATGAAATCGAGTTGTTTTGCAAAGAAGGGTGATTCCTAGATGGGGCAAACGCTGAGCAGCGCAAGTCAATAAGGAGAGCCGCCTCAAGGTATACTATTGTCGCAGGAGAACTGTACAGGCGCGCTACTAATGGAATGCTCATGAGATGCTTGGATGATAATGAGGCTTGGAAAGTGGCTGAAGCAGCCCATTCTAGTGAGTGTGGAGGTCATGTCAATGGCCAAGCTTTAGCGAAGAAAATCCTTAGGCAGGGCTACTACTGGCTCACTCTAGAGGAAGATTGCTCCCTCTATGTCCGGAGGCGTTTTAAGTGCCAACTCCATGCTGATAAAATCCATGCTCCAGCTTCATCTCTCCACCCTCTCTCTGCTCCTTGGCCATTTTCTATGTGGTCTTTCGACGTTGTCGGCCCGCTCGGTGATCCTAATTCTCAGACAAAGCAGAAATCCTTTATCCTTACCGCCACTAAGTACTTCACCAAATGGGCCGAAGCCGAGGCATACGCAGAGATCAAAGCTTCCACGGTGTGCCGCTTTATCAAGAAGAATATCATCTCGCGGTTTGGAGTGCCAAGCAGCATCATCACCGACAACGGGCCCCAGTTTGTATCTCAAGAGCTCAAGGACCTATGTAAGAAGTTCAATATTGCATTGCATCATTCATCTCCATATTATCCTCAAGGCAACGGTCAAGCCGAGGCCACTAATAAAACCCTTCTTAAAATCATCAAGAAGACATGCGAATCTCATAAGTTTTCCGATTGGCCAGAAAAATTAGTGGAAGCTCTGTGGGCTTACCGCACCTCCGTCCGTACTCCCACGGGACAGACTCCCTATGCTCTTACCTACGGGATGGAGGCGGTGCTCCCATATGAGATCCTGATCCCTTCCCTTAGAGTGCAGCTCGATAAGGAACTTAATCTCGATGAACGTCGAGAGGCGTTGCTGGTCCAGTTGGAACTCTTAGATGAAAAGAGGATGAATGCAGTCGATCACGTATCCGTTTATCAAAAGAGAGTTTCACATTATTTTCAAAAGAAGGTAGTCGAACGTAAATTTCAAACAGGTGATATGATTTTGAAACGTAAATTCATTCGGTCTGCAGGTCCTAGGTCTAAATTACAACCTAACTGGGAAGGGCCGTTTGTCGTGAATGAAGCTTATCCAGGGAATGCTTATCGTTTAGTGAACGCGGAAGGTGAGGAGCTCTCTCACCCGTGGAATGGGTTGTACCTTAAGCGGTTCTTTCCTTAGAGTCTAATCAGTGTCACCCCGGGCAACAAGATGTTCCTCCTATTTCTCTAAAAAAGGGTCCCGAGTAAAGGCAATCACACACTACACGACATCCCTGGTCAGGTTTTCCGCTTTAAAAGACACCGTTTCTCCTTAGCCATGCTTTGGGGGAAAGTTGAAGTCCCTGTCCGTTTCTTCCTTCGGCTGAATCCAGAGGCAAGAAGTAAATAAGGAGGCGTCAACTAATCCAGGCACCTTGACGAGAGGAGGTCACAAATAGGGGCAGTCCGTTATGACCTGACGCCACGAGAAACAAGAAAAGAAAGCAAAGGATTAATCTCTACGACAAAAATCAAAAGTATCATCTCGAAGGTCTATTGAGTATAAATTCCAAAAAGCTCCAAAAAAGTAAGAAAGAAAAAGAAATCTAGGCATGACAAGAGTGGCAGTACAGTTCCCCGCGGGACAAATGAGCCCGGTCGCACGCATGCCTAGAGTGGATTAAGGTTCGATGACGGACGCAAAGCCACAGCGCAACAAACCAAATTTCTAATGGATTGTCTGGAGAGGAACTCAAGTCCTTAAAACTTCTAAGTCTGGCCTAAGCTTACCCCCATGTTCTATTTTCCTTTTTCAGGATTGAAACTAGTACCCTGGGTATGGCCCTGGAAGAAACACCGTCATGAAAAATCTGGGCCTTGGTCAGGGGTGTCACCTCATTGCACGCCAACCTCGGGATTCTCAATACAATACGGAGGGCCCGCGTTGCTAGGGAAAGCACTAGTTTTCAAAATCCAAAAACAACATATATTTCAAAAAAAAACCAAAAACAACATATATTTCAAAAATCCAAAAACATCAAACATTTCCAAAACTCACAAAAATTCAAATATATTTTCCAAAATCCAAAAATACCATCATATGCGTCGCATGCATTGCATTATTTCTATTATGTTTTTTTTCCCGCCTATTTAATAAGGCTCCACCCCTTGACCAAATATCGAGAAACGGTCATTATTTAACTCGCTTCGAGGCAAGGGGTTGAGTCTAAGAACAGATCTAATGCTGGGAATCGACGCCGAGCATGTACATTTTATTTTGCATTTATGTCCTTTAGTTTATTTGTATATCCACGGGAAAGTATATGCGCAATTGTACGGCTTTATAAGCCAATGCGTCATTCCCACGGATTGTTTGGGTTTCTTTGTAATTTATCAGTAGGACCAGCAAGGGGGCCCTCAGCCCTTTCCCATTGGTCCATGTCACTCATGTGGGGCTGGTCAACCATCCTAGGTGGCCATCTAGAAGGGTTGAATGCCATTTGACCACATGGGAGACAAGTGGCTTAATTAGTCCAAGGTGGGTTACCTACCTCACCTACCCATTCAACCCCATTAACCATGGTCAAGGGGGCGCCCCTCTCCCCTTAATATTTTATTATTTTTGTGTGTTATTCACATCCAATCTAGGCCATCCATTCCCTCCCCTAGATCTAATGGTGTAGATTAGGTTTGATGTAAGGCATTAATGAAGAGAAAATTGTTGGAAATTCAAGAGTGTTCTTGAGCCCCTCCTCTCTCCCTCTGGTTTCTCTCCTCCAACCTCCAGTTCTAGAGTGATGTCTATCTTCTATCCCCTCCCCTCTATCTCCGGTGATCATCTATGCCGCCGCCGCCGTTTGTGCCGCCTTCGAGCCACCGCGAAACCGTCTTCGGTATTCTGTCCTGCTGGATAGAGGTGTCTTCCCGAAATTCCTGCTACCAGCCACGACCTCTTCGTGGTCTGTAATTTTTATGGTGTGTTCCTATATTCCACCCCATCATCCACAAAAGATTTCAGGTCCAAAATCCCTCGTTTAGTATTTTTCATTTTCATGCATCTTTCACTCCCAGATCTATTTTGTCTCTGTCTACAGTGACACCAGCTCTGTGTTTCTCACCTCCGACCCTCTTTTTGATTTTTTCAAACCCTCCCAATTTTACTGGGAGTTCTGTCCATCATCCCCTACACCTACCATTTTTCTTGATTTTTGATCCATCGTCTATCCATTTTTCATAATTCGTGTTCTATCTCAGCTACAGTGCTTTCAACCCACTTCTAGATCCGACCCATTGTTAGTGAAAAACTACTACCAATTCGTAGCCACATCAAAACTTGTCCAAACTAGTTTTGCCATTTTCCTCGCTCAATTTCCCACAACGTTCATGAAGAGGTCGAAGTCTGAATCCAAGGTCTTCATAGAAGTCAAAGGTAGTTCTTAGAGAATAGCCCTGCAGATCTGAGTGTTCGGCTACTGTACAACAGGAAGTTGTAAATTCATTAAAGCTCAGATCCGTGCAGATCCAGGCCAGATCTCTAGGCCTAGGTTGAAGGATTTGAAGTTAGCTTTCCAACGGTGCCAGTCTCGTGTCGATCCGACATCGGGGCTGATCGCAGCTCCCGTTCTCGCTGGGATGCGTGCTGAAAACCAGAAGTTGCAGATCCGTGGCCGGTTATTCCGACGGGTGCCGATCGGAGCCGCCCGGCCTCCGGCAGGCGAACCAGTGTGCCTCCACTCCAGGGAGCGCTCATCCAGGCATCCACCACCACAGCGGTGCCACCGGGTCCCACACGGCCTCTCCGGACAGCACGTGGGCCCCACCGTCACTAGTTCGAGTGTTGCCGAATCAACGCGAGAAGCCGCCCGTCAACCCGAATTCGGTCCTCCCGGGCCCAGTTGTGTAACCCTTTACCTCCCTGCGTGGAGTGGGTGATATTTCATTGCTGTCATCATTGTGTAATATTTATCTCGGGAGTACGAGTTTCGGCCGGGTCCGTCTTCCCCACGCCGAGCGCGTGGAGGTATCGCATTCGCTCCCTTACTTGGCATTTTGCTTACTTCATATATATTTGTTTATGCCGCTGCTAGAGAGCATGTGTAGGGATATCTAGCTCGCTTTATCAATTCATTACCGCTGCTGCGAGAGAGTACGAGACCGTCCCGTGACCCGATCCGGGCACACGAGAGAGCCGATCACCCTAGCTCATTGCCGATTTCTCAACCGCGCACGTCCGACGCTTCCCTCGTTAAGGGACAACCGCGAGCTTGTCGTGTCTGTGGTCCCATCCCGCATCAATTTGGTATCAAGGCGAGTTTGAGTATAGGGTGTCAAAACAAAAAAAAAGTGTGTCATTTACGTCTAGTCTTTAGTCATAGTCTAAGTCGGTCTAGGTGTCATTGTCTAAGTCGGTCTAGGTTGCATTTGCATCCCTTTACTCGGTATATCAAAAGGTGTTGTCCGAACGTTAGGCTACACCTATCGGGAAGGCCGCACACTTGCGCGAGTGTTCTTCAGATCACTTATCTCCGCCACGTACCGAGTCTTGGTTTACGTCTAGGGTCCTTAGTGTGCATGCATTCCAAACTTGCATAGTCGGTCTAGTGTCTTATCACCGTGTGTATGCATGTCCATGACCGCTACCCATGGCCGTTCCCCAAGACCATGCGTCCGAAGGGACATCCTTTGTGGCCCAATCCAACGCCTTCATGGCCCGACCATTAGCTTTCACTCATCTCATTACTAAAGCTACCCTACCCAATGGGTCCACAACGAGACTCCATTTTGCTCATAAGGATTCAGATAATTGGGTTTCTCTTGATATCGTGGAGTCCCTCTCCAAGGTGGGTAAGATTATCCGCGATGGGGATTTTGCTTTTGTCGAGTTTGAAAGGATGATTGGTTCCACTCTTTACTGTGATGGTGCATGGTGCAACCTTGGTACGCCCACAGGCCCATACATTATGCTAGGGCAACCTTGGTTGGAAGAGAGGAGAGCGATTTTTGACCGGGATACGAGGACCTGCACCTTATATCCACCTCACCTACCCGGCAAGTTCGTCTTTCCCGACATCCTTCGGCCGATCATCTCCGTGTCACCACCCGTCCGCTCGTATCAGGCCACTCCGCCTACGGACCCATGCTCACCACCCTTTCTTCCCGAACTTGCTTCGGAACCTTCTCATTTGGAACCACCCAAGCCTGAGCCACCCGTGTTTCTGACGGGTACGCTTTTCATAGCCGAGCCGATTCTTAGTTGGCTCAAGGATGGCTTGGTCCCACATCCCTTCCCCTTCATGGACCCCACCTTACCTTTAGTGCCAGTCAACTCATTCCATACCACATTTCGGTCTAGTCACCATGTTGACACGTTAGACGATCTTGTCATGGGATTAGATTCACAATGGAAGTTGACGCACCTACTGGCCCGAGGCTTTGACCAACCCGCTAGTCAAAGCTTCACCCATCCGGCCTTAGGGTCCATTACCTTCGAGTGCACCGTGGGTTGTGTCACCACGGAGGTCCTCTTACTCCTCCCCTTACCGGACGAGCCCGAATTCATACCCTTTTGTCCGAGGGAGGAATCATACATCTTGCCTACGATCCCCGTCCCACCCGTTACAATTCAAGAAGGTGACTACCCACACCTTCAAAACTTCTACATGTGAGACCGTGACTTGTGGGAACCCACCACAAGGGGTCATACCTTCTTTGACCCTTTTGACCCCTTCACTATTAGGCTTCCCGCGTTACCACCCGTACTCCCCTTCTTCAAGGAAGCCCACTTTTATGCCCCCTCCCCTCGGGATGGGCCATCTACATCCACCAACCCCGACCCACCTACACTCGGCCCTTCTAAACCACCCAAGTCGCCCACATTCAAAAGACCATCCACGCATAACCACACCCCAGGTATAGGTGTTCCCCATGCCATCCATTCCCAGTTGCACAACATGCATGCATGGCACATATTCGGGTGTCCTGGTCCGCCGTCGCCCATGTACGGGTCGGACTAACATTAGGTGTGTCTAGGGTCATAGATGAGTCAATGTGTTTTCTTTATGTGGTTTGTTTATGTGGTGTGTTTTGAGTCGATTGTTTGTGTGATTTGTTTTGTGTGTAGTTTGAGAGTCTGCATGTGTCTTGTGCGAGCTCGTTGTCGATCTCTTATGAGTAAGAGGCGATTGGACTCACTCGATGAGTATGGGGTCGGTTCTACATCTATACCCGGATCAGTCACCTACAGGGACTCAGCGGTGATTCCTAGTGAGTCTTCGAGCCGCCACCTCCCTTTTTGAGAGTGCCCCATCCAGAGTGTCCACCTTCGGCCCATAGCAGTCCGCGCATATCGAGTATATATGGAATGAGCAGGTGACGATCACTCGGAGTGGAGCATACCCGCGTTACTTGGCACGGTGACAGATCCGCCGGAGTACTCGAGCATCCATACCCCTACTCGACGAGGTCGAGTTCCTCCCACCCGGGCAGAGTTGATGGGAATCAACGCCGAGCATGTACATTTTATTTTACATTTATGTCCTTTAGTTTATTTGTATATCAACGGGAAAGTATATGCACAATTGTACGGCTTTATAAGCCAATGCGTCATTCCCACGGATTGTTTGGGTTTCTTTGTAATTTGTCAGTAGGACCAGCAAGGGGGCCCTCAGCCCTTTCCCATTGGTCCATGTCACTCATGTGGGGCTGGCCAACCATCCTAGGTGGCCATCTAGAAGGTTTGAATGCCATTTGACCACATGGGAGACAAGTGACTTAATTAGTCCAAGGTGGGTTACCTACCTCACCTACCCATTCAACCCCATTAACCATGGTCAAGGGGGCGCCCCTCTCCCCTTAATATTTTATTATTTTTTGTGTGTTATTCACATCCAATCTAGGCCATCCATTCCCCTCCCCTAGATCTAATGGTGTAGATTAGGTTTGATGTAAGGCATATAAAAGGTTGTGTTTTCCATTTGTTGGCATTAATGAAGAGAAAATTGTTGGAAAATCAAGAGTGTTCTTGAGCCCCTCCTCTCTCCCTCTGGTTTCTCTCCTCCAACCTCCAGTTCTAGAGTGATTTCTATCTTCTATCCCCTCCCCTCTATCTCTGGTGATCATCTGTGCCGCCGCCGCCGCCGCCGCTGTTCGTGCCGCCTTCGAGCCGCCGCGAAACCGTCTTCGGTATTCTATCCTGCTGGATAGAGGTGTCTTCCCAAAATTCCTGCTACCAACGACGGCTTCTTCGTGGTCTGCAATTTTTATGGTGTGTTCCTATATTCCACCCCATCATCCAAAAAAAATTTCAGGTCCAAAATCCCCCGTTTATGATTTTTCCATTTTTGTGCATCTTTCACTCCTAGATCTATTTTGTCTCTATCTACAGTGACAGCAGCCCTATGTTTCTCACCTCCGACCCTCTTTTTGATTTTTCCAAATCCTCCCAATTTTACTGGGCGTTCTGTCCATCATCCCCTACACCTACCATTTTTTCTTGATTTTTGATCCACCCTCTATCCATTTTTCACAATTCATGTTCTATCTCAGCTACAGTGCTTTCAACCCACTTCCAGATCCGACCACTGTTGGTGACAAAATCCTATCAATTTGTAGCCACATCCAAACTTGTCCAAACCAGTTTTTCCATTTTCCTAGCTCAATGTCCCACAACTTTTATGAAGTCGAAGTCTGAATCCAAGGTCTTCATAGAATTCAAAGGTAGTTCTCAGAGAATAGCCCTGCAGATCTGAGTGTTCGGCTACTGTATAGTAGGAAGTTGTAAATTCATTAAAGCTCAGATCCGTGTAGATCCAGGCCAGATCTCCAATCCTAGGTTGAAGAATTTGAAGTTAGCTTTCCAACGGCACCAGTCTCGTGTCGATCCGACATCGGGGCTGATCGTAGCGCCCGATCTCGCCGGGACGCGTGCTGAAAACCAGAAGTTGCAGATCCGTGGCCGGTTATTCCGACCGGTGCCGATCGGAGCCGCCCAGCCTCCGGCCGGTGAACCAGCGTGCCTCCACTCCAGGGAGCGCTCATCCAGGCATCCACCATCACAGCGGTGCCACCGAGTCCCACACGGCCTCTCCGGACAGCACGTGGGCCCCACCGTCACTTGTTCGGGTGTTGCCGAATCAACGCGAGAAGCCGCCCGTCAACCCGAATTCTGTCCTCCCGGGCCCAGTTGTGTAACCCTTTACCTCCCTGCGTGGAGTGGGTGATATTTCATTACTGTCATCATTGTGTAATATTTATCCCGGGTGTACGAGTTTCGGTCGGGTCCGTCTTCCACACGCCGAGCGCGTGGAGGTATCGCATTCGCTGCCTTACTTGTCATTTTGCTTACTTCATATATATTTGTTTATGCCGCTGCTAGAGAGCATGTGTAGGGATATCTAGCTCGCTTTATCAATTCATTACCGTTGCTGCGAGAGAGTACAAGACCGTCCCGTGACCCGATCCAGGCACACCAGAGAGCCGATCACCCTAGCTCATTGCCGGTTTCTCAACCGCGCACGTCTGACGCTTCCCTCGTTAAGGGACAACCGCGAGCTTGTCGTGTCTGTGGTCCCGTCACGCATCATCTAACTTGCTCCATGTTTAAGTATGTGCATAACGCAGGACCAAGAACAAAGCTGAAATCTCACAACCATGTAGGTTCAAGTCTGTGACGCGTCAGATACATGCCGTGACATTCGTTTAACGGTCCATGCTAGCCCTTTACATCTCTTCAGGCCTTCACTTTGACTCTCTCAGTAGCTCTCTCTCTAACGGGCTGGGGCACGGTCGTTACTACTCCTAACGGTCCATCGTTGGACCGTTACTTCCTCTAGAGGATTTAGTTCTCAGAGCATACACTATAACGTTCTGTAGCCTCACCGTTATCTCCTTGTAACGGCCCTGATCGGATCCGTTACTTTCTCCAGAAGCTCTGTTCTGATGGTCATGCTAGCCGATCAATCCATGAAATGCACATCCGTTCAACTGAGGCAATGCCATCTTATTCAAGTGAACTTAATGAAACATGAAATTGATAAGAGTTCCAACTCTGATTGTCAAATCACATCATTCATAAAAAGAAAATCAAACTACATTCAGCCTCTTATCCGCAAAAGGGCGGATCTTCCTCAACTCTTTCAGGTAGCCACGGCGTGCTTCGTCGTTCTCTTCTACTTCTTCTTGTCACGGGCGCACCTTGCTGATCTCCCACATGGTCAGCGCGTTCCGTACTGCTCTCTCGTCGTCCTCGGTCCCCATCTTCCTAGGTAGAAGGGGAGGGTAGTGTGATAGTGCAGAAACTTTGGTTCGAGGAAGCCCGATCTGAAGATGGCACCGGTGTGGGTTGTAGATCGCCATGGTGGTGTTTCCCACTAGCTGGAGGTCCAGGCCTTGACGCCGCGGTATTCTAAGGAGAGCGCTCCGAAGGATCCTTGGTCGCATGATGAATTTGTCCATTAGAAGGGTGTTGAAGAAGAGGCAGCATTCATCCCGAGTTTTCTTGTCCACCGTCCTACATTCAACCTGTGAAGAAAATCCAGATGCCCCTCCAATGAAGAAGAGAGGGTGGCTCCTGAAGATTCGGCTAGCAGAACTAATATCTTCCTTGGGTTGGAATTTGATTCTCACTCCCATCCAACACTCAAGGAGTATCATGGAGCCGAACAAAGGTCCTCCTAAGGAAGCCGAGCTGAGTCCTTCATGGAGGTACGAGATGATCGCTTGAGAGATGGACATTCCCCGCCACAAGTCACTTATAATGCTGAGATTTTGGGTATCTAAAAGGTGGTCGGTTGTAGTGAAAAGGAAGACCCCGCATAAGCAAACCGCCACCGCCTTGGCTACTACTTCGTGTCTCTCCCACTTGTTTTTACAATGAGACACTATCCACTGTGCTAAGGGTATCAAGTGAATGTGCCGTGGGCTGATCATGGTCCTCACGTCCTTTGGATTATGGATGAAATCACTCAAAATTAAGGACGGTTCAATAGGCTCAATCGTGTAGCAAACTCGGTCTTCATCCCCCACCTTAGTCTTAGGAAGGGCTAGGTAGGTTTCTACCTCCTCTAATAGGACTGTTGCTTCGAAGGAAGGGAAGATGAAGGTGTGTGTTTGTGGATGCCACAATTCTATGAGGGCTGAAATGCTAGGCCAATCTAATGTCAATTTCTGGAAGTTCTTGCCTAAAACCAAGAGAGGATGGAGGTGCCATGCTTTGAGAATTGATGTGACCTCTAAAGGGAGTGCCTTTACCATGGGAGCCACCCACTTCAGATTAGAATAGCATCTTGGACCGGGGAGGGGCTAAGAAAAGAAGAAGATCATGAGGAAGAAAATGAAGTGCAAGAAATTCTGAACTTGGTTAGGCCATGGAAGGTTACCACTCTTTGAGTATTGGAGCTTAGGTGCTTGGGAATTGAGGTCAGCCTTTGTAGCTCTCCGTACTCCTTTCTTGCAGCTTTGGGTCCGGTGTAGACTTTCTCCTCCATAGCCATCACCTCGAAACTTCTCTTCATCTTGTTTCCTGCCCTTAAGAGAGGTTTTTAGCCCTTCTAGCAGAGAATTCAAAAAGATACGATTTTGGCTAAGTTTCCAAGTTTTAAAGGTTTGGTTTCGGCTTTAAAGAGATAAGATTCGGATTGGAAGGCTTTATCTTAAGTCTGGGAGGAGTCTAGAATGGATTTGAGGCTTCCTATCTCGGGTTTTGCCCCTTACGGCTCAATCAGTCTCGGAGTACAATTCATTATCTAACAGTCTGTCGTTAGACTGTCAATTTCCTCTGACGCGCCAGATCTGGGCCGTCACATTTTCTGTGGGTTTAATTTGATCAAACATGTTCTGTCAAGCTTAACGGTCTAGCATTAGACCGTTATATCCTTGTGACGCGTTCTCTCTGAGCCGTTACATTCTCTGCTGATCAGTTTTGGCCTCTGCTTGGTCAATCATTCTCAACGGTCTTGCTCATGGCCGTTAGCTGCCTCTGACGCACTGCGCCTGAACCGTCACATTTCCTGCACATTTGGTTAAGTCTGTACATCCCCTTCATCCTCCCAGTCTGCATTCATTTATCATATTGAAGTCTGTACATTCGTTTAAGTCCATGCACTTTTGAAGTCCATACACCGTTGATGAAGTCTGTACGTCCGTTGAAGTCTGTACATCAGCTTCAAGTCATACATCAGCTTCAAGTCTGCACATCAGCTTCAAGTCCATACATCAGCTTCAAGTCTGCACATTAGCTTCAAGTCCATACATCAGCTTCAAGTTCACCATCATTTTCGAAGTCTATACATTCTTCACCATCGTTGCCAAGTCTATACATTCCACATCTTCACCCAAGTCTATACATCTCCCATTCTTTGAAGTCTATACATCCCATTTGTTGAAGTCTATACATTCTTCACCATCATTTTCAAAGTCTATACATTCCATTTGTTGAAGTCTATACATTCTTCACCATCATTTTCGAAGTCTATACATCCCCCATTCTTTGAAGTCTATACATCCTATTCGTTGAAGTCTATACATTCTTCACCATCATTTTCGAAGTCTATACATCCCCCATTCTTTGAAGTCTATACATCCTATTCGTTGAAGTCTATACATCACGTCCTTTGAAGTCTATACGTCCCATTTGTTGAAATCTATACATCCCATTCACTTTGAAGTCCATACATCAGGTGCAAGTCTATACATTCGTTGAAGTCCATACATTTGTTGAAGTCTATACATTCCCCTACCTTCCCCCAAGTCTGTATAGCCTTCGTTCAAAGTCTACACGTCCCTCAAGTCTGTACATTCCCCAAGTCTGTACATCCTTCATCTAAGTGTGTACGTTCCCCAAGTCTACACATTCCATGTCTCCCCAAGTCTGTACAGTCTTCATTCAAAGTCTACACGTCGTTCAAGTCTGTACAGTCTTCATTCAAAGTCCATACATTCTCTAAGTCTGTATAGTCTTCATCCCAAGTCTATACGTCCACACCGCTTCAAGTCTGTACATTCTTGATTCAAGTCTATACATTGCCCAACATGAGCACAAGCCCTAAGTCTATACATCCCTTGCCCAAGTCCATACATCCTTGCTGCTGTGTGCATGAAGTCTACACATCATCTGGACGTCTGGACTCGAAGTCTACACATCGCTTGGGCAAGGTCTACACACTGAGTACAGTCAGTACGTTCATAGTTCAACATTGCTCTGCCATCTCTAACGGTCTAGCATTTGGCCGTTACTTGTATATAATGCACCATCTCTGAGCCATTACTCTTCCTGCTGCTCAATTCTACAAAGTTGGGCACTGTCCTTTCTAACGACCTCCACCCGATGCGTTACTTGATCCTGACGGTTTGGGTATAGACCGTTACATTATCTGCTGCTGTGACTTGTGCTATTTCTATCTGCCTCCGTGTAGACCTGGCGGTCCTATAGGCTTCCCATTCTGTTTATCCTGTACATCCACACATTATCTCATCCCCATCGTTCACATTTCATCCGCTCTTTAAACCCATTCTTTAGCGCATCCACATACATTTCCTGCATTACCAATCGCACATTCTCACATTCATTCTTGCCTTTATTTACGCATCCATTCATTCACGCATTCACAAACAAAAAAAAAACAAAAAGAACTTTTCATTCTCATTTTCATTTCATATAAGTCATGTACAAGTAAAAAAACAAAAGAAAAATGCATCACTCGGCCGGCTTGTCTCCCGGACCACCGTCACTATCCCCTGTGCCCTCCGACTGCCTGGCTGATGGTCCCATGGCACTGTGCTCTCCCTCCTGCTGGCGTCTCTGGTCCGCCTCCTCGTTCCTCCGATGGCCGGAAGAACTAGTGAAATATTCTTGAAACCCGCTGCTAGGGGCCACGCTCTGGCTCCGACTGCTCGTCCCCGACTTCTTCCCTAGGAGACAGAGTGCATCCTTCAAGGCCCCGATCGCGCCCTTCATCTCGAAAGTCTGCACTCGGAGTTGGTCTCGCTCACCTCTTAGGCGCACAGCATCAGCCCTAAGTTGCTTCACCTCTGCATCATCCGGACGTCGCGGGGTCTCCGCTCTCAATCGGGCCATCTCTACCCGCACAAGCTCTGTCTCTGCTCGGGCTCGCTCATTCTCAGCCCGACTCCTCTCTATCTCTGCCTGGAGACGCTCTGCCTCCGTTCGAGCCAGCCTTGCCTCGGCCACTGCTACGGCCAGCTCTCTCGCCTGTAGTTCGCATTTCACTTAGTTAGTCGCATACGCATCTAAGATGCATAAAAGCATAAGCATTTGAGTATAGCATTTAGCTTCTTACCCGCTCCGCGAGGGTGGCCTCCGCCTCCTCGGCCCGAGCAACTGCTCAAGCAAACTCGGTGTCTCGCTCAGCCCTGTCTCCGGCAGGCTGTGAGGATGACGATGGGGCATCCGGTCCCGCTCTTTGGGCTCTCTCGGCCCGCTGCATTCAGAAGTCATGGTCAGTCAATCGCATTTGCATCATTAGCATCATAAAGCATAATCATTTTAAATCGAAGGTTTTGGGAATCTTACCAGGAGCTCCAAGGCAGTCCGGTACTCGTCCCGTTGCTGGACGGTGGCGTGGAGTAGCCCCTCGAGCTCGGCTATCCTTCCCTCAGGGTCTAGCTGCATTTTTAGAAGCATGTGAGTCAGTACATATAGGATAAAATTTTTTTTTATAAAAGGCATTTCAGAGTTTTGAGTTTAGAATTGCATACCGGTCGTCGGGTACCTCGGTACACCCGGTTCCCGTACAGTCGAGCGAAGGCCTTCAAGTATGCCTCATCGCTCTCGTCCCGCTCCTTCACTGCTCTGCCCCGCTTGTTCCAGTCGTGGACGTACTTCGCCTTTCGGGCACACCAATCTATGTCACCGCTAATTCCTTTCGCTGACTTCCCCGGGCGATCGTCCCTGTGGCGTGGAAAGGTCACCTCAGGCTGATGTAGTCCCCGAGTCCTCAGAATCAGCCGATAATGAAGAGGCTCGATGATATGGATGCAATGCAACCATATGTCCCGTCCCCGGTACGAGAGGGCTGCCTCCACCCATGGCTGTCCCTCGTAACTCTTGCCTCTGTATGGGGTCCACCTCACCTAGAAGCATGATAGCCTATTCATCAGCATATAAGATCATCATTTAGAAGCATATAAAAGCATTTTAATCATTTAGAAAGCATTTTTGAGTTCGGGCTTACCGCCATATGCGGGAAGGAATCCAAATCATCCTGGATCACCCGGGTCAATCTGATGATCGACCCCGGGTCCCTCGCAACCACCCATCGCCTGGCGATCGGGATGCGATCGGCATGGAGTAGTGTGCCCCGTCCGATGCCCGGGAGGTACATGTAACTCCAGAACTGCATTTAGAAGTTAAACCAGTCAACTGCATAATCATTTGCTTAAACATTTGCATAAATCATAGTGGAAAGCATTTAAATTGCATTTACCTATAGAAAAGGCGAGAAGCTACCGAGCATCGTCTGTCGGTCCGTCGTGCAAAGGGACTCGAACAGGAAGGCCAAGACTGCCACTCCCCAGGCATACTTTCCAACTCTGCCCAAATCCTCGATCATCGGTAGTAGCCTGCAGCTGATCACATCTGCTCGAGTTGCGAACAGGAGCTTCCCGAACAGTAGCATCAGGAACCGCCTCAGGGTGCGATCTCCCTCCGGTCCCGCCTCTGCCGCCACTCATGGGCGCACCTGGTCTATCACTCTACCCAGATGCTCCTTTGGTAACTCGCCCACAGCTATCGCTGCTCCTCTCAGTCCTAAGCTCTCCTGCAGTACTGATCACGAGAGTTGGGATGATGTTTGTCCTGGTCTGATCAAATCTAGCCCCAGCAGCTCCTGGGCCATCTCTCGGTAGTCTCTGTACATCCACCCGGTCACTGCGGCTCCGTGGACTCTCAGTCCGGCGATCCTCGCTATGTCTTCTAGCGTGGGGATCATGTGACCCCACGGGAAGATGAATGCTCTGCTGATCGGATCCTACCTCTCGTGCAAGGCGTACAACAGAGGCGTGTCCATTCTGGTCACCTCGATGCTCAGCACCTCGGCGAACCCCATGCCGGCTAGCCTCTCTCTCTGGTAATCGGGCAGTGCTTGGTACACCGCCCGGATCTGGAGCCAGGAGATCCTCGTCCGTCTTTTTCCCTGCATCCATTTAAATCATGAATTAGTCAATGCATCATAAAATCATTGCATAGCATTTATAAAATGAAAACAAAACAAAAAACCGAATAATTGAAAACCTAAAAAATAGTTCTAGCCTCTGGTGGATGTAACGGCCCTGGAGTGGGGCGTCACTTGTCTCTAATGCACCTAGGGTGGTGCGTTAGGTGTGTGACGGTCACTAGAAGGACCGTCACATTCCCTACTAGAGGGCGTTTTTCCTTTGCATTCAATGGCTCTCCCACTTTGGCCAAAAGGGCCTACAATCAATCCTAATGGGTTTGTAGACCCATTTTCTACCCCATTCCCACATGCATACACATAAAAAAAAACTATAAAAATTAAAAATTGGAAGATTAGGGTGGGCGGCCTACCTCTCGGTCTTGGCCCCTCTTCCTCTTCTTTTCTTGTTCCTTGGGCTCTCCCTCGTCCATGGGGATTTCCCCTTGGTCCTCCTCGGCTGTGGGAACCTCTCTTTCCTACGTTGTTGGCCCCCTCGCCCTAGTTTCTTCTTCCACGGGCCTTGGTACCTTCTCTCGTTCTATTCGGTGGTGGAGGTGTCGGATGGCCTTCTTCTTCCCTCTCTCCATCTTCTTCAGCGGCGGTGGAGGCTCGTCGCCGGCCATTTCGTCGGTGGTCGTGGGTGGTCGCCGGTGGTCTTCTCGGGTTGGGGTGTGTGGGCGTTTGAGGGCGATTGGGTGTTGAATGCATGAATGAGGATTGTGACCGTTCGGTCTATTTTTTTTGAACGCTCAGGACATGTGACGGTCTGTCGTCTGACCGTTACACTCTCCGACGCGTACTATTCAGACCGTTACATGAATTTGAACTATTTCATTAGAGAATGTGAACCGCTTAGTTTATAACGGCCCATGGCTGGTCCGTTACTTTATGTGACGCCCTCTAAGTAGACCGTTAAACACTTGCAAGTTTCTTGATGAATGAAATAGTATATTTGATGTTTAAATGATTACATTTTCTGCCATGGCACATATTATTAATACTTCTGACACGTATGAATGGTTAGGCCTTGATTTATACTCATATCAATTATTGGCTAATCTCGTTCTCCTGAATGAAGTTATGAATAACAACACGCTTTGCCGTTCGTCAGGCAGGTAAGTCAGGTATTGTATCTCGTTCCCTTGTCCCTTTAATGCATTACTATATGTTATCTATGATATATTATCTTGAGAACCGGCTGGTCATTCATGTGTTCTAGGATCTGATGTTCCCCTTAAACAAAAATGATGATGATCTAAGTTCACATGTTTAATCGTTGGATAGGCCGTTAGGTTGGAAAAATTTGGGGATGATGGTTCTGTCTTGCACGCCGTGGTTGCAGATGGTGTCCTGACCCTGGTTTCTTCAGTTTAGCAATACTATTCTCGAGTATCTTGATATTTTATCTTTCTTTGCATTTATTTTAAAGATTTCTTTTTCTTTAGCCCAGCATGCATCATACGCATCTTTTGAGCATTCATGTGCTTCATCTGTTCAAGGTATCTCGATGTTGGTGAAGAGCTGTATTCTTGATCTCGAATAAGGATAATTATTCCACTCTGAATTAGAAGGTTTCCTTCGATCTGTCGCTTGATTTGGTTGGCTGAAGATTCCTGTCTGGAGTTTAGTCAGTTCTCTTTCCTTTCCGTTGCCTCCGGCGGCTAGCCGTGTTTCCTTTACTTAGTTGTTAGTTCCTCCAGACTTGCATCCTTTGGTTGGCTCTATCCTTGTGATCAGTTCGAAGTTTTCCAGAAAATTCCTATCGCTTGTTGGTAAAGAACGGCTGTCGTTTTACCTTAACGCCCACTTTTTGGTCCACTCCGCTTCACTTCCGCTTCTTCTCCATGTTCCATTACATTTTCGCTTCATCTCCGCTCGCTCCCCTGCAAAGAGGACGTTAAGGAGGGGCATCTGTTGACACCCGTTTTATGACCGATAAGTTGGGTCATCTCCTTGTTTATCCATGTGATGCTCCAAGTTGTTCACTCTTCATTGAGTCTCCTTGATCAGTTTGAAGCCTGTTTCTTGGGTCTTCTCTCCTTGGTTGAGTGTGGTTCCTTGTTGGATGAAGCTTAGCAAGCTCTTATCAATTTTGATCCTCATTGTTAATAATGGTCCTCACTGGGGGCGTTACTTTCATATAACGCATGATCCCTGGGCCGTTACTTATTGAATAGTCCTAAAGTTTGAGGCCTTTGTTCTAAAGTTTATCCTCTTGCTTATCCGTTGAATATAACGGTCTGTTGTGCAGCCGTTACTTTCTTCCAATGCATCCAGCCTTGGCCGTTACTTTCCTTCGAGAGTCCAACTTGTTTGATCTTCTCCCCGTTGATCTTATCTCTTTTGAGATAAGGTTGAATGTAACGAACATTCCCTGGCGCGTTATTTGCATGTGGCGGTCTGTCGAGTAGCCGTTACATCTAACAGAGAGTCCTGGCAGTTCAGGCCTTTTCTTTGCTACTCCGTGATCAAGATAAGAGTTTGAATTGTTGATTTCTCTTCCAAATCTGATCCTCAGAACCTTCTGTTTGTTTCTATGGACTCTTGGTGATATTATCTTCAAGGATTTGCTAAGAGTTATCCTTTTATCTTGCTGGATTATCCTCTGCTCGACCGGAGAGTTTGAGGGTCTATAAATAGTACCCTTAACTTCATGGCCCGAGAGAGGAGGATCTGGAGTCCGCGTCGAAGTGCTGCCGCATTCTGGAGTCACGTCTGACCAAGGAGAATTGTCTTTCACGTTCATCTGCTTCACGGTGAAGGGAGTATTCATTCCATTGGTTTTCAAAGTTCATCATTACATATTGTGTTCTCTTCCTCATCTCCCTTTCATCAAAAGCATTGTCCTTTTTCTTTTCTCCACGTTCTCCCTGGTTTTTCATCATCTAAACATTCTCCTATCTTTTTAAAACGCCCAGAGGGGTTAAAAAACCAAAACCTTCCCGGTACTTTCCTTTCCTTTTGCATGCTATTGAGTTTATTTAAGAATTGATGCTATATTGTTTAAAGGGCTAATTTGGATCTATTTTCTTGTGTTCTCACGTTCTTTGGTAGGTTTACAGGTTCACCATACGAGGCCCAAGTCTTCTGGCCGGCTGGAACAGTTGGAGTTAAAAGAATTCACAAACTATTACTGCAGGTTATTTAACGGTCTTGTGGAGGCGCGTCAGATTCATATAGCGGTTCATCGAGCGACCGTCACTTCTAAGTGACGCGTGGACTTTCGGCCGTTACATTCTGTTGATCTGCAGATTTTCCTGATTTTCTCTCTCCCGTGGGCGGGTGCTTCATCCACCTCTTTCCAAGGTATTTTCAAGTCTTTGACTTGTTTCTACTTTGGTGGCGATTACGTTCTTTCTTGGTATTGGGCATTAAATTTCTCTTTCTCTCTCATATCTCTTATTCTCTTTCCTTGCTCCACCCTTGCGGTGTGTTTTTATTTGCTTTTGCTCCACGCCCGGCGTGTGTTTTCTTTATTTCCTTAGTTTAGTCTGATGATTGAGATAGCATGCCCATGCTAGAGCTTGTTCTGGTTGCCTAGGTTCATGGTTCGCATGTCCTTGGGTCGATTGAGATCTTTGATTTTTGCTTATCATCTTTATTGCACATAAAACAAAAGGAAGAAGGGAAGCAAAACAAATCAACAGCTGGAGCATCAGTTTCGCCTGCCTCACAAGTATAGCTTTGCTGCGGCTGCCCCATATGAGACGAGCCTGGATTCTCGCATGGGCCACATTTGCATCTTTCTTCCGGCGTGGAAGAGTGGGTTTCACCTCCCCTTCGAGCCCTTCGTCCTCACGCTTCTCAACTTTTTCTAGTTAGCACCCATCCAGTTGGTAGCCAACTCGTACCTTCTCCTCTCCACCTTCCGAATCCTCTATCGTCAGTGCGGGGTTCCTCCTTCCTTTGACCTCTTCCACTATTTTTTCGAGTTGAACGCGCACCCGTCGGCGGGGAAGGGTTTTTACTTCATCCAGGCGACGAGGAATAGGAGCTGTATCTCGCTGGCGGTGAAGGATTCTTCGCATAAAGGGTGGAAGACCCAATTTTTGTGGGCGAGGATTAATTCGATGGAGGAAACTTGGAGGTGCCAAGTAATGCCCAATTTCCACCCGAATATCCCTCCCCGGCAGGAGGAGTTCCCCCCACATGTGGAGGAGTACGCTGCTCGTTTGCTGAAACATCGCCAGTCTACCGAGGAGCTGGTGACGCCGGAGAATATCGAGCGGTGTCTTCTTACGTGGCTGAAGCCATCAAGTGCCACAACTCAAACCTTTCTTCGGGGTTGGGGGTCATCTTCCTTTTCCTGATCACGTCTTCTTCTTGGTTGTTGACACCAGGTGGGAACCTCTGGAGGAGGCTACTGAGATCATTGACCTTGGCGATGACTCGGCGCCTGATGAGCCGGGCGCCCCTGTGGGTCGCTCCCAAGCCTAGGACAAGGGCAAGGGGGTGGCCTCAGGGGGGACTTCTCGGCCGCGGGGAGCGAAGCGCAAGGATCCCATGGAGAGGAGGTTGTGGGAGGCCGCGAAGGCCAGGAAACAGGCCAGGAAGGCTGGTCTCCTTCCCCCTACCGAGGGTGATCCTAGCTCGGCGGCACTCCCCTCTCTGAGGTAAGATAGGGCCGAACCTACCGAGCCAGCTCTCCTATCCACCAAGCGAGAGGGGGGCGAGGAGACCAGGGGCACCCCGGGGGGTGACGGTGATGGGTCGGCTCTCCCCTTGTCGGGAACAGAGGGGGTCGAAGTTGAAGCAACCGTGGCCGAGGCCGGTGCGCCGATCGAGGCGGGCGGTGTCTCGGGTGGCGATGTGCGGGCCGAGATGGTTGAGGTCGAGGGTTCACCGACAGAGGCGTCGCAGCCCCAAACGTCCGCGGTGCACGGAGCGGCCGGTCTCATAGCGTCGGTTGAGGTCGGGGGTTCACCTGCGGGGGCGTCGCAACCCCAACCGACCTTAGTGCGTGAGGCGACTGAGCCCACAGCTCGATCTGGGCCTTCCGGCGAGGCGCCAGGCGCGGAAAGAGTTCCCATGCCGGTGGCTCTGGAAAGGCTCGGCATCTCAAGCAATTTATACCAGCTTTTCCACGAGGTGTCCGCGAGGATGAAAGGGGGAGACAAGCGTCATTCTCCACCCGGGGTCCTCGACATCATTATGGAGGGCGGCCTGGTCATGGCCCAGATGGGGGCCACAATGGCGGAGACTTACGCCCGGACAGAGTCAGAGGGGTCGAATCTCGCTTGGACCCTCGGAGGGTGCGAGAGGAAACTAGCTCGACTGAATGAGGCGCATGAGGGCCTCCGACGGGAGTTCTTCGCGATCAGGGAGTTGTCGCGGTCGAGCCGGCTGGAGGTCGGGGTGCTGACCGAGCAACTAACCAAGGCCCAGGAATCGCTCGAGAGGAAAAGTAAACTCCTCGAAGAGGAGCACCTTCTTCATCTCGAGCTGGAAGGCCGTTGGGAGGCCGAGCGCGTCGAGTTGGTGGACAGGGCAGAGGCAGCGGAGCGCCTTCGTTTGGAGGCCGAGGCTGACCGAGCTGAGGCAGAGAAGCGATCGGTCAAGGACGAGGAGTGGGCGGCCGAGGCCAAATGGAAGTTGGCCGAGGCAGAGAAACGATAGGTGGAGGCTGAGGAGCGGGCGGCCGAGGCGGAGCGGGAGAAGGCCGAGCTTGCCGACAGGATGGGACTGGCCGGGGCGGAGGTGATCAAGCGTTACAAGGGCTCAGAGGCCTACCGGGCCGACCTGCAGGAAGCTGCCCTTCCTTACTATGAGTCAGCACTTCGCCGAGGCATCCGCAAGGGGTTTAAGCAGGGTTACCGCCGGGCAGTAGCTTATGCCGGGGAACAAGATTCTGGGATCTACTCCCCTCTGGTCAGTGCTATGACTCGGACCTGTCACCTTCCAGCTCCTCTACGTCGAGCGGGGAAGATCTAGAGGGCTCTTCTCTTGAGGGGTCGCCAACTCCGGCTGCCTCGGGAGGGCTCGCGACCGAGGCAGTTCCCATGCAGGCGGGGTCAGTGCTAGGGCCGGCCGTCACCGAGGGCGCCGGGGGTGAAACACCTGCTCCTTACACTTCCGAGCTTCAAAGTGGGCCCTGGGCCTGATGTATCGTCTTGTTTTGCCTTCTTCTTTGTTTGTCTCTTTCTTTTTTCAAAAAAGGACTTCAACTTTTTGTATGGCAATAAATAAAATCTTACTTGCTTCACGCTATCCTTGCCGTGATTTGATCAGCATATCTGTAGTAGTTGGAAAGGACCGATACTTTCTGCGCAGATCTCGCATGATGGTTGGGTGAGCGTCTAACAGGGTGCCTTTCCGCGTTCTCATGCTTTAAATGACTGGCTGCTTCGTGTGTCCCGCTGGGGTGGAAGACGAGGGGTTTGAGGTGACCGTTCATATGGGGAAATTCCTTTGGAGTGTTTTCGAGGAGGGAGTCGTTTAAGGCGAGTAGCCTCCCTTTGTCTATAAAAAGACTGAAGGGCGTCCCTTCCTCTCCATCGCTTAGGATTTTCCCTGACAGTCTATTCTCTCCCCTTCTTCACGTTGCGTTGTGCCGTTGCATTCGGAGCATGGAGGAGGATCCAGATGAGGGGGCTATCGATGGCAGGGGGCAAGGAGTTCCTGCTACTTCGGATTTGAAAAGGAGTCGACGGCCGGTGGGCAGATTTGAAAAGGGGTCGACGCGCGGAGGCACGCCGTCTTCCCTTTATCAGTTCTGGCGAGGCTTTCAGGGGGGCGAGATGGAGGGCGGATGGGGGCATCCGGCATCTCCGCCGCCAGTCCCTCTCTACTCGTTTCAGGGATGGGGGGAGGAAGTGAATTAAGCTCCCTCCTTTCCGAGCCTTCTTCTGCCTCCTCATCCAGCTTTGCTGGTTTCTTTTTCTTTCTGGCAGCCTCTTTTTCCTCTTTTGCTCTTCTTTTCTTTCACTCTTCGGAGGGTGCTTGCTCTCTGTACGTTCCAAAGAATTGACAGGTTGGAAGAGAGGAGGCCTTCATAGGCGTTCCCTCTCTCTAGCCTCTGTCAACTTGGAAGGTAGCCTTCCCCTCCGCAGTCCCTCTGTCACCTTTGTTATGGGCCACCCGAGCCAACTGGGTCGACAGCCTTTTATCCGAGCCAGTTTCTACACGAGGCAGAGTCAGTTGCTGGACGCAAGGAGATCAACCTAGTCAACCGAGCGATGGCCTCTTGCAGTGGTGCCAGATGGACTTTTTCCTTTCTGTTGTGTAATGTATGGGCTTTTGCCTTTCTGATGTACCAACAATCATTTGAATGAAAAGGAGAAAATTGTATTTCACTCGGATTGTTTGCACGAATTTCAAAAGTAGAACTTGCATAGTGTAGCTGCATTCCATGTCCGAGGGATGGGTTCCCCTTCCATTGTAGATAGCCGGTATGCTCCTTTCCCGAGCGTCTCGGCCACTCGGTAGGGGCCTTCCCAGTTAGGGGATAGCTTGCCCGCCGCCTCTAGTGGTCGAGAGGCTTCGGCTTTCTTGAGAACGAAGTCTCCCGGTTGGAAGTGCCTGTCTCGGACTTTGGCGTTGTAGTATCGAGTGAGGCGGTGCTGGTACTCCGTTGCTCGGATGCTGGCAATCTCTCGGAGTTCATCCGCTAGGTCGAGGTTCTCGAGTAATTTTTGCTCGTTTACCTTGGGCAAGAAGCAGATGACTCGGAGGGAGGGATTGGCGATCTCCAACGGAATGACGGCCTCGGTGCCATATACCAACTGGAAAGGACTCTCACCGGTTGCCATTCTGGGAGTCATTCTGTGGGACCAGAGTACGCTGGGCAGTTCCTCGAGCCAGCTGCCCTTGGCCTTGCCGAGTCTAGTCTTTATGCCTTTTACGATAGTCTTATTGGCATTCTCAACTAGCCCGTTGGCCTGAGGGTGGGCGACCAAAGTGAAGTGGTTACGAATACCTAGGTCAGCACATCTGTCTCCGAAATAACGAGAGTTGAATTGCCGACCGTTATCGCTCACTATCACCCGGGGGATGCCATAACGACAAATGATCGACTTCCAGACGAAACTCCAGACGACTGTCTCGGTGATCCTCGCCGTGGCTTCGGCCTCGATCCACATGGTAAAGTAGTCGATGGCGACGATGATAAACTTCTTCTGGGCCTGAGCCGTAGGGAACGGCCCAAGAATGTCGATTCCCCACCGAGCGAAGGGGTAAGGCTCGGTCAGGGTGACGAGCTCCGTAGCCGGCTGATGGACTAAGTGGTCGAATCGCTGGCATCGGTCGCACTGTTGCACGTAGGCCGTGCAGTCGTGCTGTAGAGTGGGCCACCAGTAACCCTGCCGTAGCAGGATCCGAGTGAGTGACCTTCCTCCTGAATGTGCTCCGCACAGGCCTTCATGAACATCTTGGATAGCTCGGTTGGCTTCGTCGGGGCAAAGGCACTTCAGGAGGGGACCGGAGAAGGATCTCCGGTAGAGAGTGTGGTCCAGAATGATAAAGCGCCTAGCTTGGTACTTCAATCTGCGGGCCTCTCGAGGGTCGGAAGGCTCTTCAGAGTCCCGGAGCCACGACAGGTAGGGGGTGCGCCAGTCGCTCGGAATGGTCGAGTCAACAGTAAGGAGCTCCGAGTCAATGCTCGGGTGCTCTAGCTCTTCAAGGAGGACCGATCGGGTACCTTCGGGGTCGAGAGAGGAGGCCAGCCGAGAGAGCGCGTCTGCTCGGGAGTTTTCCTCCCGAGCTATTCGGACCACCTCGAATCTCTCGAACTGTTGGGCCAAGTCTCTGACCAGTTGAAGGTATTTGATCATTGGTGCCTCTCGAGCTTCGTACTCGCCGTTGACTTGGCTAGCGACCAGTTGGGAGTCAGTATGGATTTTGACTCACTCAGCCCCTAACCGTCGGGCCATGCGTGCTCCCGAGATAAGGGCCTTGTACTCGGAAGCGTTGTTGGATGCCTGAAAGCTGAACTTCAAGGCGTATTGTAGCTCTGCTCCTTCGGGGGACTTCAGGAGGATTCCGGCACCACTACCAACCGAGTTGGAGGATCTGTCGACGAACAATTCCCAGGCTGGCCCGGGTGCAGACGGAGGCCTTTCTTCAGTTGGGATGGTGCTTTCGGCGATGAAGTCGGTGAGCGCTTGGCCTTTCACACCTGAGCACGGCCGATAGGATATATCGTAGGTCCCAAGCATGATGGCCCACTTGACGAGTCGTTCCGAGGCTTCGGGGTGGGCCAGGATCTTCTTCAATGGCTCGCCGGTTAGCACGGTGATGGGGTGACCCTGGAAATAGGGCCGAAGGCGCTTGGCGGAGGTAACCAACGCTAGCACGAGTTTCTCGGTTGCGGGGTACCTCCTTTCAGCCTCGTTGAGCACCTTGCTTGTGTAGTAGACCGGCCTTTCGACTCCCGAGTCATTTCTGACTAGGACCGAGCTAACAGTAGATGGTGTTGCCGAGAGATAGAGCAGCAAGACTTCACCCGGAACGGGCTTGGAGAGCACCGCGGGTGAGGCCAAGAACTCCTTGAGCTCGGTGAACGCTCTCTGGAATTCCTCATCCCATGCTAACGTAGCAGATGCCAATTTCGGCCCTCTCAACAGCTTGAAGAATGGCAAGCATCGTTCGGCCTCACGGGACAGGAACCGGCTGAGAGCGGCGATACGCCCAGTTAGGCGTTGGACGTCCTTGATGCAGGTGGGCGGGTGCATGTCCAGGATGGCCTGGAGTTTGTCAGGGTTGGCCTCGATCTCACGCTGAGTGACTAGGAAACCCAGGAACTTCCCGGATCTCACTCCGAAGGCACACTTGGCAGGATTGAGCTTCATGTTGTACCTCAGGAGGGTGTCGAAGGTCTCAGCGAGGTCGGTGAAGTGGTCTTCGGTCTTGGGGGTCTTGACGAGCATATCGTCGATGTAGGCCTCGACGTTTCGGCCTAGCTGTCCTTCAAACATGTGGTTGACCAGCCTCTGATACGTGGCTCCGGCGTTTTTCAACCTGAAAGGCATCCGGGTGTAACAGTATACACCGTAGTCGGTGATGAAGGCGGTCTTCTCGATGTCTTCTGGATCCATTCTGATCTGGTGGTAACCTGAATAGGTGTCTAGGAGGCTGAGTATCTCGTTGCCCGAGGTTGAGTCAACCAATTGGTCGATGCTCGGCAACGGATAACAGTCCTTAGGGGTGGCCTTGTTCAGGTCGGTGAAATCCACGCACATCAGCCATTTGCCTGAATCTTTCAGTACCATGATGATGTTGGCTAGCCACGTCGGGTACAGGACCGGCCTAAAAAGGCCAGTCTCTTGCCCCTTGGTGACCTGCGCCTTGATGATCGCCTGTTTCTCCGGTGCGTGCTTCCTCCTGCGCTGCTGTACGGGCTTCACGGCGGGGTCGAGGTTGAGCTTGTGCATTACAGTCTCCTCTAGTATCCCAGAGAGTTGATCATCAGCCCAAGCAAAAACTCGGATGTTCTCAGAAAGGAACTTTTTATATTGTTGTTGAACCTCAGACGGTAGGTCGACTCTGATCTTTACTCATAGGGCCGGGTTATCGTTTAGGAAAACCGCCAGCAATTTGCCACCAGGTTCGGTGGTTGCGGATTTATCCTCGACTCCCCGGGGGCCCTTATCCTTCGCGTCCGGCCTTGTGGCCTCTACCGAGATATTGTAGCACCTTCTGGCCGCGGCCTGGTTACCTCGGACTTCCCCGAACCCATTTTTGGTGGGGAACTTCATTTTCTGGTGATAGGTAGATGGCACCGCTTTTATTCGGTCGAGGATTCCCCGGTCGAAGATGGCGTTGTATGCTATCATACCTTTAATCACTATGAAGTCCACCATGACCGTAACGGTTTTGGGTGGGGTGCCGAGGGTAACTGGTAGGCTTAGGGCTCCCTCGGGATAGGTGGCCAGGCCATTGAACCCGCAGAGGGGGGTTTGGATCGGGAGGAGCTTAGATGGATCCTCCCCCATCTTAAGGAAACAATCATAAGATAGTACATCAGGGGCACTCCCATTATCAACTAGAATCCTATCTACGTTACAATGGTTTATTGTAGCCGAAATTACGAGGGCGTCGTCATGCGGGGTGCTCAGCCCTTCCAGGTCTCGGTCGGAGAAGACTATGACCTGGGGCTCACTCGGCGGGGCCTTGGGAGGCTCTATGGCTCGGCTCACCCGCTCGGCATGACGCTTCCTTGCTCGGCTGCTGTCGCCTCTGATGCCGTCCCTCCCGAGATGACGTTGATGTGGACCCCTGGGGGGCGTTGTCGATCTCCTCTGGGGCGCCTCGGTCTTCTTTACGCTCGGCTACGAACCGAGCTAGATGTCCCTGACGGATGAGGCGCTCAATCTCGTCCTGGAGCTAGTGGCAGTCGCCGGTGTGGTGCCCGTGATCGCTATGGAACAAGCAGTGCTTGTTGCGATTACGGCTCTTCGACCTCGCGTTCGCCGTCATGGAGGAGACCCGAGTCTTTGATGTCTTCGTAGATCTCATAGACCGGAGCAGCTAGTGGGGTGTACCGCTCGTACTTTCGTGACGGTTCCTTGTGTTCCCCGTCACGGTTCTGCCTTTTCCTCGAACCTGAACTTGGCTCGGAAGCCCGCTTCTTGTCCCCTTCCCGACCCGAGCCGGTTGCGTCTCTGCAAGCGCTGAGCACCTCTTCGCATTCGGCATGGCGTAATGCCAGAGTCACTAGCTCAGCAAGGGTCGAAGGAGGGTGGAGGACAAGTTCGCGGCGGAGATTCTCATCCCGGGTGCCCCCAGTCAGTGCGGTTATGGCTGAGGCCACGTCCAGGCGGGGGATTCTTAGGGCTTCCGACTTAAATCGGTGAATATAAGCCCTGAGTCTTTCCCCTTGCGCTTGTTTGAGGGCCAGGAGCCCCGCTACCGACCTTGGGGGGACACTCCTGGTGAAACTCTCCTTGAAGACTCGCCCTAATTGCTTGAAGTCTCAGATGGAACCGGGGGCGAGGGCCCGGAACCACGCTTGGGCGCCCTGGACCAGGGTGGTTGCGAAGGCTCGGCACTTGATGGCGTCCGACGCTCCATGCAAGGTCATCAAAGCGTCGAAGCTGTCGTATTGATCGGCCGGGTCACCCTGGCCATCGTAGAGCTTGAAGGTCAGGATGGAGGTTCTGGGAGACACCTCTTCCTTCAAGATATGCTCGGAGAAAGGGGACTTCTCCTCGTCCTCATCGGGAGAGGCCTTCTGCAGGGCACGCAGGGCGCGCTCTTGCTCGGCAAAGCGTCTCTCAAACTCTCGCAGTCGGAGGGATAACTCCGGCTGCTGTTGTGTCGCGAGGCCGGGGGGGACGTATTGGCGCTCCTCGGGGACGTCGGTCTCCGAGTTCCGACGGCGTGCTCCTGCTTTTCCCCGCCTCGGTGTAGAGGAAGCATCTTGCTCTTGAGGCGGAGCTTGCGAGGGTCCTCCAATCCTGTTGCGGATGATCTGCTGGCTGCGGAGAGTGAAGTGGCCTCCGGCGGTGTGTTGAGACGCATCCTCGCGAGAGGGCTCCCTGACGGGGCACGTGACCTTCCATCCCTGGCCACCTGGGTCCTCATGAGTTCTGCGAGGATATCCAGTTTTACGTTGAGGGCTTGGAAAGCGTCCGCGCCACCGTTGGGCGGTAGCCCTACCACCGCAGGGAGGGGTGGTGGTGGTGGTGGTCCGTCGGCGGGGGCACTGGCATTGGAGGGGGGGTTCTGCGAGGCCCGAGAGGGGCCATCCCCTGCCGCTACCATGGCCTTTCCCCTCTCGCCGGCGGACCTCCTCCCTGAGCTCCTTCGCACCATACCGGCTCTTTGTACGTTTCCCATAAACAGCGCCAGATGAAGAGGCGTGATCTCGCGCTGGTCCTGAGCGGGCTGTAGATCACCAGAAAGTGAACTGCAAGAAAGGGAAATGGATCAGGGGGCCCAGGGATGAGTCCTTGGGAGAAACCCTCCGATGCTTAAGTCAGTAGAGCTATGGTGGGAACAATATAGGGTGGAAGTAGCTTCTGCGCGAGATCCCTCTCCACCAGAAGGGTGAAGTGGTTCCTGCTCAGGAGTTGTGAGCGTGTGATTGCTCTTACCTTTCGTCGGAGGGTATCCCTGGGTTAAATAGTGCGCCATCTTCTGGAGTCCTGTAAGCCGAGGGGTTTCAGGTGGGGCTTACGTCCTCGACGTGGGCTTTTATCGCCTTATCGTGGGAGCGTTATCACCTTGGAGAGATGGAGTCCCTCACCTTTATGAATTCTTGCCCACAGAGGACTCTTAATGGCTGCATGGATAAGCAATCGTCGGCCGTTCCGAGCTCAGAGAGGCCAGCCTTATCCGGGCGGTAGGCTTAGCTCGGACGAAGATGGGTCGGATTGGTCGACATGCGCCTTCTTCCCCTAGGCGGAGAGATGGCTCGGGCATGGACCTCTCCTATGACCTGACCAACACTCGGGCCTTCCGAGCCTAGAGGCTGCCTTGGAAGGTAGTATCCTCGAGCGAAACTTTTATTGGGCTTTCTCGCCTAAGTGGGCCCCAGGGGGCTGTTACTTGGCTGAGCTGAGCCTTGTTGGGCCCTGAGGGGCCTAGTTTAGCTGCTCTTAATTGGGCTACAGAAATCCCCCTCTCCAGGAACCATGCAAACATAAACGGAGTAGCAAGAATCATTAGAATATTACGGCATTACATGCCCATCCATCGATCTCATCCATGTGAATTATAGAATGAATCTGGCAGCATGTCCCCTTGATCTTAGTTCATACCAAGTGGAAATAGGATAACATCCACGCAGAGGCGAGATGGAACCCAGAATGATCAGGGAGTGTAAGTGCCTGGACAATGCGAAGCGGGACTAAGCCAAGACAAATTAATTCCAACGGTATTTGTCCATGAAGGAGCTTATTGTTATGTTCCCTGAAGTGAATCGCTAGAGACCCTGCAGAGATAGGGCCTCTTGGATCCAAAGGGTTTGACGCTGATATAGCGTACCGAAGATCGAAGTTAAATCTGATAGCATCTCCCCTTGTTTTGGGCTATGCCAAAAGGGGAAATAGGACATCCATCCACAGAGTGCCGGGATGAAAGCCAAAAGAAAGATGGGCATATAGCCCAGAACCCATGGAGAAGGAAACATGGTTGTTTAATGTCCATTATTATAGTGTTCGGTCAATATTCCCTTGAGGAACCATCGGAGAACATGCAGTGGCAGAACTCCGTAGGTTAATAGGGTTAAAGGAACATCATTCATAAGCCAACCCAATGTAAGGGTGTGACCCTATTAATCTAGCCCCAGTAGCTTGGGTGAAACCTCTGGTCTTTTCCTCTTTCAAAAGGATGAAAATTCATAAGAGGCTTGGTGAGGATCGGCTAGAGTTGAACTTAGTATAAGGCTCCCGGTGCACTGGCCTAGGCATGAAGTCACCGGTGCATGAGTATCCTAGCCTGCATCGGCATCGGCGTGGAGGGTGGACTTGGAACAAATGGGCATCGGCGCGAAACCACTCTCGGTGCGCCTCCAGCTCTCGGCGCGAGAATGCTCGCGCCGAGGGGAAAGGCATGCGCCGAGGGGAATTTGTGCCAAGAGGCATCCAAGATAGGATTTTTGGTTTTCAGAGGCAGGTTTTCAGGGGTTTAAGGCTTTGATTCAAGAGGGTGTTAGAGGTTTGTTCTTGAGGTTTGCAGGGGTTTGGAACCAACGCAAATGGGGTCATATGGGGTGCCAAAAAGAATGGGTTTCAGAGGGATAATCCCAGGGGATGAAATCATGTTTCACTCAAGAAATGCTGCTGGGGGCTGACCATCTATCGAATCATATACACTATGATTCTACCATATCCTCACCATCTCATAGATGAAGGACCACGAGATAGACTGTCTCAGGTTTCATCTTGATCATGAGGTGGAAAGGAGGAATGGAAGAAAAGTTGATCGAAAGCTCTAATATGAACATGTCCCTCACCATTCCACGAATGAGAAGCCACAAGATAGACTGTCTCGGGCTCTCATCGTGGCTCAGAGGTTTTGAATACTCAGATGATGTAGCAGAGACAAACTTAGATAATCGGAGAGGTGCGCATACAACGAGAACAACCCTCTTCACAACAAAGACCAAATATGATAAATTTCAGAGGGGGCAGAAGAAAAAATGGAAACTCAGAATCCCATAGTTCATTTGATTCCAGACGAATGCATTCATTTAACATCGGGGAAATCATATTGCAAGGGCATACAATAGGTAGATGCTCCTCGAATATACGCCAGACTGTGCTGGCACTTAACATTTACAGAGGAACATACCTCGGAAACGAAAACATAATAGGAACATAAGAACGAGTTACAAAAGAGAAGACATATAGGAAGACACGAGATGGGGGAAAGGGGTGGATGTAGCCCCTTAGGGCGTTTGGGAGCCAACCCCACCTTGCATTCTTCTCCATAGATCTCTGCAGCTCTCTTCTCCTTCTTCAAAAATCTTCAGTAGGCTCTCAGACCCTTCTCTTTTTTATCTCAGCTCTCGCTTTCTTTTCTCATATGATTTTTCTAGATGTCCCCCCTTTTCTCTGTCGAATACACAGGTGATTTATAGAGGGCTGACCCTCTGTCCATCGGCGCAGGTCTTCCCGGCGTGGATTACCCGATGCACTTGGCATCAATCTTCCCGACGCGCTCCATTGTAATGGGCTTGGGCCCATTTCATTTGTAGATATGCGCCGATAGAGGCCATTTGGAATAACTAGGCCTTTTCATTGGTTATGTTTCATTGGTTATGTGGGCTTCTCGAAGTGCTCATTGGCTTTCTTTGTTGTCTATTTAGCATCCGGGACCAACACATATGTGCGAAGCTATGTGAGTCCTATTTTATGAGCATCAGAATATACTGAGGATCCTTTTCAGTAGGAAGATGATTGCCCGGGTGTTGACGCAGTCTTCATCAGCCTGACTATCTTGAGTGATAGCCGTGATGGACAACGGCTTGGCTGATGATGGCTTCAGCCGGACAGAATGTCAAGTGTGGTGGGTCTTCTTCTATTCTGATTCTCATAATCTCCAGGGATGACATAGGAGCCGCACCCTTGATTGATCTTCAAAGCCCTTAGCTTGCTTTGAATTCTTCTTTATCTTTGTATATTTTTGGTGTCAACAAATGCCCACCACCAGCAGGTGGCGTGAGCGAAGAATAAGCGGCACGGGGCCTGCGGGTGTATCCTTCAATATCTGTGCATGTATTTCTTGCTTGATCTGTCTATCTAGCTTGAAATCTTCTTTACATTTGTAACATCTTCAGTATTTCATAGGTGCCTTTGAGGCTAGTTCTGGACTGCTGAGTCTTGAATGGCCAGTCTTCCAGCTTCATTGGTTGCACTCTCGTCCCGACGTGAATAAACCAGCGCGAGTGACATCGGCACGAGCATGTCGGCATTGGGGCAGAGGGTACTTCTCGGTGAGGCCCCCCTCGGCGAGAGGCGACAGGGCGCTCTTCGGCGCGGTCACCTCGGCGCGCCTTTTGGTCGATCGGGGCGGCCGCTCTCGGCACGCTTCTTCTTCTGGAGGGGTTTTCCCCTCGACACGGCCTTTTAAGGCCGATTAGGGTTCGGGGGAGCTCATTTGGTCTTGAGCTCTCTCTCTCTCTTCCCTTTCTTTCACGGCAGCGCTCGGCGCAGAGCTTCTTCTTCTTCTTCAGATTTTCTTATTCTTCCTTTCTTTCTCCTCACCGTAAGGCCTTCTCTGCTTCATCTTTGGGACTATGTCCCTTGTTGTTTAAGGGGTCATTCCCTCTTGGTGAATGGCTTCCTATTATACTTCGGGCATACCCAATATAAGGGGAGATGCTGCCGAAATTTCTTAAAAATGCTTAGCTTTGTTTGTTGATTTTCTTCGGAGTCTCATCTTAAAATTTTCTTGGAATGCAGCTATTGTGATGGCTACTACCTCTGGCTCTACTGCTTCTGGAGCTGCCGGTGCGGGCACTTCTGCTCATCTTGAAATATCAGGTCCACTAGTGCACTGGCTGAACGTTCATCAACTGGACCGTGGTTACGAGCAGATTGCTGTAGTTGACGAGTCCTCAGATTCAGAGATGGACACCGTTTCATCACCCGTGTCTTCTCTACTGAAGAAGGAATGAGTTTTAGACGTGACAGGGACTACCGCTTGGATTTCCCAAAGGATCGCCATTTGGTGCCGTTCGTTCGCACTTTTACCGTGGGTGGCATGAGGGATCTGCTATTAGCCCGTGCAGTAGAGCGGGCCATGTTGTCGGAGAGGGACAGCCTGAAGGGCTCTATGTATCAGGGCCAAGCCATCTACCTTCCTGGGGAGCTGCGTGAATGGGATGCTGTCCTCGGGGTGACAGATTTGGAGCCGGAACAGAAAATGTTGACCAGAGCTCCTGAATTTACCCCTGCCAGGTGGGATACTACAGCAGGTCGGGTCAATAGGGAGAAACCCGACTACGGATTGTTCTTGGCACCGATAAAGTGGGGCTACAGGGACGAGCCATTTGTCATGAACTGTCTGGCTATCCATTTCAAATTTCAGCTAGCTGCCGGCTAGTTTGCAGACACGAAGGTGACGGATGCTCATCTGTTCCGTGTAGGGGCAGTGGAGTTTACAGAATTTGTGTTGAAGGAGTATGCTCCTTTGTTGATCAGAGCTGGGGTGTACCATAGTGTGTATGCTTCATGATTCCGGTACCCCATCTCTAAGGGTCTGTGCTGTGGGATGTTTGAAGTCTTCTGCCCTCAGTTCAACACATTTTATACAGCAGAAGGTGAAACCTGTCTGTACCTTTGGAGTCTATCATAGCTTTCAGGCTTGCCAATTGACGGGGAGCCTTATGAAGAAGTATGCTTATATGACTCAGTTAAAGATGAAACTGACGGCTAGGGCCAGTATTCTTTCGACTTTGCATACCGGTATTTAATGAAGGCCTACCACTCCCTCTGCTTGTCACATTACAAAGGGTCATCCAAAGGTTATCAGCAGATTGAAGGTCCGAGTGGGACAGTAGATTCAATATTTCTTCAACGGCCCTCTGAAGTATAACGAGTTTCCTTCGATGGCTCCAACTGTAGGCAAACAGAACAGGACTCCGAGGTTCAAATCGGAATTGTCGGCTTCCCTCCGACGGACTGGTCAAGAAGGACCCAATCCTGCTGGAGTGGACCCCATTACACATTGTGCTACTTATTTGACTTTTTGGTTGTGCACCTTTGCTCTCCCTCAGGGAGATGAAACAATTATCAGACCGAAGGCAATATATCCGGCCTGTCAGATGGCTTGGGGTATGCGGCTCTCTTTGTGCCCAGCGGCACTTTGCTTGATATACAAGTCTCTAGGAGACTTACACAGACATCGGGTCCCCAGATCATTCAGAACAGTGGGCCCATTTCACTTCTTTAATGCTTGGGTATGCAATCTGTTCCCCGAGCTTGCTCCGAGGACCTTGCAAACAACTACACTGTATCCCCGAATGCTAGAATTTGCTAGTGCCGAGCCTGGCCCTGTGTCACAACAGCTTTTCCAGATCAGAGGCCACCTGACCAGGGTCCCAATGGACTCAGTAGGGACTATTCATTTCTGGACCTTGGCAGCACATTCCGCTCCTTTGGCGAATTCACAGTGTGAATGCAAACTGGGAGACGTGGAGATTCTTCCTCACCCCATCTCGAGTGTTAAAATGACCCGACCGCTTTTAGAACCTGAGCTGGTTGAATGGGCTTTGTCAATCCGCCCGAGTGTTTTAGTTTTCAAGAAGGGTGGTCTGCTTCATTTGGAACCTTACTATCCGTTCTGATTCGGACGGAATTTTGGTTATGATCAACATATTCCCACTTTAGTTGCACAATTTCCGCTGGAGAGCAGGTTAAAGAATAGCTCCATCGTAACTGGTGACAGCCGCCTTTGGTGGGACTTCTTTCACCGCCAAGATGATGTTACTTTCAGGGTGTCATCGGTGTCAAGCCGCATTCCTCGAGTCACCTCAGAATATATTAAGTGGTGGAATGCCCGTACGAGCTTCTACCGCAATGCCAGAGGAGCTTGCTGGGATGTAGCTGAACGCACATTCCTGAATCAGTAGCCTGGGCTGGTGTTTGACATTGATGAGGCCCATCTGAAGAGACTATTCTCTCAGCACCCGAGGGAAGCAGAAAAATACATAGCCAAGCAGCAAGCTCTGAAGGAGGATGCATCCCAACAGTTGACGCTGGTGCTTGCTAATGTAAATGAAGATGCCTTCATGAAGGATTTGAAGCATTTATGCCAGATCGATAGCGCTCGTCTGGAGTCTCAGCAGTATCCATTTCCTATAGAGGAGCCACTTCCGAAGGTAGCTTCATGGAAGAGCCAAACAGACCATTCCTGCTCGTACCGGACATTTGTAAGGAGGGAGGACAGGACCCTGACGTATTATCAGCATACGCCGTGGTTGTTCATTCTGATGAATATCCATGGGCTGTCTCTTGACACTCCTGCAGCAAGCATTCTGGATAGGCCCCTGTTTGCATCTTTTCAGTATGCTGATGGCTGGGGGATGGACCACCTTGGCCTATATCACTGCCTCGCCTATCGCGGCCATGCAGACTTAGCTAGCCTGGCGGAGAAGTGCCAAAAGATCGGTGACATTTGCTGGCCTGTTAGGGAGGCTGCGTCCCGTAACAAGGAGGCGGCCTATCAGTATTGGCCCCTTTCATCCTTTTATAGTGGCCTGGCAGGTATGACTTCCTCCGGTCGACATGGTGCTTGCTTCATTGCTTGATCTTCCTCATAATAATGTGTATCCTTTTGCCAGATCGACCAGATATAAAGCAGCAGGGGGTCTACAGAAAGATAATTTCCCAGGCTTAGAAGCCTGCATATTTTGATATCCCCGAGCCGGTGCCGACTACCACCCCCTTGCCTCCTGGCAAGAAGAGGGCGGCATCTGTAGTGAAAGTTACCGTGGGGCGGGCGAAGAAGGCCCGGAGGAATCTAGCGAAACAGTCTTCTCCGGGCCTTCTTCGCCCGCCCCACGGTAACTTTCACTAGATTCCTCATGAACTGCCACTAGGCGAAGAAGGCCCGGTTGAAGGTGACATTGCTATCTCATGAACTGCAAGCTTATAGATTCTTGTGGTGTTTTCATTCCTGACTTAGCATATCTTTATTTGGTAGTGGCTCAAGAAGGAGTTACTGTTATTGCGACTGTTGAAGGGACCAGAGGTGCAGCAGAGGAGATGGAAGGGGAGCCCTCCACTATTGCCCCGGAAGATGTTAGGCTGTCTTCACCCACACCAGCCAGTGAAACTAAAGGTAGGCTTGCCTTGCCTTTTTAACTCTTTCTTGTCTTTTGATGACCATTCCGTCATTCTTCATATATGAGCTCGTATCGCTGTGGCTGAGGGGGTTGGAGCTGACATTGAGACCCCGGCTATGGACGTTCCTCAGCCGCAGGAGAGTCACAAGACCATGTTAAAGAAAGGCACTACCCCCTTACGGCAAATAGTTACCCGTTTGACAGCCCGGAGGACAACAGAAAAGACGGGTCTACCTATTCCCAGTGTGGAGATATCCTCCAGCAGCTCTGCTACTGCCTCTGATGAAGAGATCGACTTTGGCTTTTCTAAGGGTGAGGAGGAGGTGCAAGGATCAGCCAAAGAGGGAGCAGTAGCACCTGTTGTGTCGTCGGAGGATCTCCCATTGTTTAGCCCTTCGAGGCTGTCGGTGCCGTCATCTGAGGGGATGTTACCAGAAGAGTTTGTTGGTATCGATATGGAGGAGGAGATAACTCCCCCTTTTGTTGCTTCATCGGTAGAGCTGTAATCTTCTATGCAGGCATTTGAAGGGATTGACCCTGCAATGAAAGTGAGCTCCGCCTTTTCCTTCTTATTCTACTGCATAGCCTTCTTGCTTATTTGCCATTTTGATGCTAATTTCAACTTGTTTCAGGAGCTCGGCACCACCGACATGGTCTTGATACCCGCTTCCGATATCATTTCCTCAGAAGCCTTGGCTGTACTGCTCCCTAGGGCTGTAGACTCTACTGGGATGATTGCTATATTTCACCCTGTGCTAGTGAGGGTGCAATCAGCAACCGATATATCATCGTTGGAGCTGGGGGCTTTAGAGGAAGGTTCTACTCCAGTCGGGGTTTTAGAATTGAGAGCGGAAGCAGATCAGGCCAGGAGTTCCGCCTTCGTCCCTACCGCCGTATTGACTGTCGCACCTGAGCTTACAGCGCCCTCCGTGCAAGTGATAGAATCTGATTCTCTATCATCTCCAGTAGTTACTCAGGAAGCAGCTCTTGAAGGCTCAGTAGCAGAGGGGACTACACCTCAGGAAGAGGCTGCCGAAGACACCAGTTTACATCCAGTAATCACCCCGGCAGCGACTCCTGTAGATTTGGCAGTAGTTCGGGAAGAGGTTGCTATGACGATCATTACACCTTCCCTGGCGATCGTTTCGTCTTCATCTTCTCAGCCAGACATCGGTTTGTGGGCAGCTATTGACAATGAAGTCACCTTTGAAGTAGCTCCAACAGCTTCCTTGGGCTTCACCTCATCAGAAGATTTTATCTGGCAGAATTTGGAGATGTTGCGCCAGGTGGTGGAGTCTCAACCGGTATTGACTTATTTGCAATTGAAGGAGGTGTCTGAATGCCTAACAGCTGGCTTGCAAGCGCTGGGTTTCCCCTTGGAGACATGGGCCCAACGTGTGCTGTTGTTGCTGAAGTTTGTGAATCATCGGGACTTTCTGGGGCGCGCCGTACATGACAAACTGGCAGCCCTTAGGCTACAATGAGCTGATTGCCGGTCCGGGCTGGAAGAGTTGAACTCTAGTCTTCAGGAGCACAGAACTCAACAAGAGATTGCATCTGTTCGTGCAGAATTGGTGCGTAGTCGGATAGACGAACTGCGAGCAGAGCTAAGCGCTCTTGAAGCTGAATTGCCACTAGTAGAGGCGACGCAGTCCCAAAGTGCAGAAGAGATAGCTTTGCTAGAAGGGCGGGTGGCCTCATTGCAAGATGAATCGATTCGCCTTCAAGAAGAAGAATCCCCCTTCGTGAGTTAGGAGTGACTCCAACCGTCGGACTCCTCGACTTTAAAGACATCTTCCGACGATCTTAGCTGCTCTTCTTTTTGTAACCCATCCCCCTCGAAGGGCCCCTATTCTCTTCACCTTTCCTTTTTTTTGTATTGAAATACAAATTTCTCTTAATGCTTTTGGTGTCCATCTTCACATTTTTATTCTGTCATATCTTGTGACAATTCTGGCGACTCATATGGAAGCATGCCCGTGTCTGTATCGCAGGAGAGCGCCCACCCTTTCAAGGAAAGAATGGGGCCATCGCTCCACCGCGTGCCAGGATTCCAGGAGTTGTCAAACTAGCACAAGTGTAAGTCTCATCGGCCAGAAGTGCCGGATGTGTGAATGCTTGTTGATATATGTATGAAGGGTCCATATGTCTCTACTGTCACATGTCTCGTTGAAACAGACAGAAGGTCCATCTCAAGTAGGTTTTAGCAATGATCAAGAAGAGCTTCATCATCGGCATTGGGTGCCTGATGCAAGGAAACAGTTGTGTTTCATCAAAATAGACGAAAGGTCTACTCTAGGTAAGTTTCATTATCGGCCTAGGCGATGATGCCTCGTAACCGATGGAGGGTTTTATCGTCGATGAGACTTGTGATAGTAGAGAATGGGTGAGTTTCATCAAAGTAGACTAAGCACCCACTCTGGGTAGGTTTCATTATCGGTTTAGGTGATGATGCCTAGGGACCGACAGCAGGTTTCATCATTGACATTGGGTTTATGTCAATGCAAGGGGATTAATGAGTTTCATCAGAATGGATGAAAGGTCTATTCTGGGTAGGTTTCATTGTTGATCTAGGCGATGATGCCTTGTGACCGACAGAGGGTTTTATCATCGACATTGGGTTTATGCCGATGCAAAGAAATTGATAAGTTTCATCAGAGTAAACGAAAGGTCTATTCTAGATAGGTTTCATTATCGATCTAGGCGATGATGTCCTGTGACCGACAGAAGGTTTCATCATCGACATTGGGTTTATGCCGACGCAAAGAAATTGATAAGTTTCATCAGAACGGACGGAAGGTCTACTCTGGATAGGTTTCATTATCGATCTAGGCAATGATGCCTTGTGACTGACAGAGGGTTTCATCATCGACATTGGGTTTATGCTGATGCAAAGAAATTGATAAGTTTCATCAGAGTAGACGAAAGGTCTATTCTGGATAGGTTTCATTATCGATCTAGGCGATAATGCCCTGTGATCGACAGAAGGTTTCATCATCGACATTGGGTTTATGCCGATGCAAAGAAATTGATAAGTTTCATAAGAACGGACGGAAGGTCTACTCTGGATAGGTTTCATTATCGATCTAGGCGATGATGCCCTGTGACCGATAGAAGTTTTCATCATCGACATTGGGTTTATGTCGACGCAAAGAAATTGATAAGTTTCATCAAAACGGGCGGAAGGTCTACTATGGATAGGTTTCATTATCGATCTAGGCCATGATGTCTTGTGACTGACAGAGGGTTTCATCATCGACATTGGGTTTATGCCGATGCAAAGAAATTGATAGGTTTCATCAGAGTAGACGAAAGGTCTATTCTAGATAGGTTTCACTAGCGATCTAGGCGATAATGCCAAGTGACCGACAGAAGGTTTCATCATCGACATTGGGTTTATGCCGACGCAAAGAAATTAATAAGTTTCATCAGAACGGACGGAATGTTTACTCTGGATAGGTTTCATTATCGATCTAGGCGATGATGCCTTGTGACCGATAGAGGGTTTCATCATTGGTGGGGCAACTGGTGGAAGTGTCACCAAAAAGGTATAGCATATATTTTCATATTATAGTAACCACATTATTGACCCAAGCGTCCTTTCGGGTTTTCGCCGGAGCCAGCCCCCTCTTGCCTTGCCCACGCGCCCTTTCGGGTTTTCACGTGGTGGGGTACCCGATTTTGCCTGCAGCACCCTTTCAGGTTTTCACCACAGCTGGGTTATAGCCATTTTTACCCTTGTCCAGGATGCCTGAACAAGTCCGGTGGGGCACCTCTATTTTAAGCCCCATTTTTATATTCATATATTTTTCTCTCTCTCTGTTTTTGTAATATTTGAGATTGCACGTCACCTTTTGAGTATGTAAAAGAGTTCATCGTTGATGTGGGGTTTGACAGGAACACAAAGGATATAAGGTTTCATCATCGATCTAGACGGAAGGTCCAGATTGATATCTTATGGAGGAGGCTCAGGCCCGAAGCCGTTCGCCTATATGTGCATGTGTTTCATCGTTGATGTGGGGTTTAACATCAGCGCAAAGGAGATAAGGTTTCATTATCGACCCAGATGGAAGGTCCAGATTGATGTTTATATGAAGGAGGCTTAGGCCCGAAGCCGTTCGCCTAGAATGCTCATGTGTTTCATCGTTGATGTGGGGTTTGCATCAACGCAAAGGAGATAAGGTTTCATCATCGATCCAGATGGAAGGTCCAGATTGATATCTCATGGAGGAGGCTCAGGCCCGAAGCCGTTCGCCTATATGTGCATGTGTTTCATCGTTGATATGGGGTTTACATCAACGCAATGGAGATAAGGTTTCATTATCGATCCAGACGGAAGGTCCGGATTGATATTCATATGAAGGAGGCTTAGGCCCGAAGCCGTTCACCTAGAATGCTCATGTGTTTCATCGTTGATGTGGGGTTTGCATCAACGCAACGGAGATAAGGTTTCATCATCGATCCAGACGGAAGGTCCAGATTGATATCTCATGGAGGAGGCTCAGGCCCGAAGCCGTTCGCCTATATGTGCATGTGTTTCATCGTTGATGTGGGGTTTACATCAACGCAATGGAGATAAGGTTTCATTATCGATCCAGACGGAAGGTCCGGATTGATATTCATATGAAGGAGGCTTAGGCCCGAAGCTGTTTGCCTAGAATGCTCATGTGTTTCATCATTGATGTGGGGTTTAACATCAGCGTAAAGAAGATAATGTTTCATTATCGATCCAAACGGATAGTCCAGATTGATATTCATATGAAGGAGGCTTAGGCCCGAAGCCGTTCTCCTATATGTCTTATCGTTGATGTGGGGTTGCCATCAACGCAAAGGAGGTAAGGTTTCATTACCGATCCAGACGGAAGGTCCGGATTGATATTCTTATAAAGGAGGCTTAGCCATCCTCATTGTCCTCATTTTTCTTCAGAGCTCTTATCACCATCATTTCTTTATGTTGAGGCTTGTTCATTCAATCATCTGCCACTCCCTCAAAGGGCAGTGGTGCAGCATGGTAGTGTTTCAGATGCTTCCCATTGAGCGGTAGGAATTGAACTTCCCCGCGATGGTTGACAACCACATAGGCTCCGCCTTCATAGACCCTTTGGACCACATACGGACCCAACCAGTTTGTAGCCAGCTTGCCGTTTGGGTTGGAAGCCATGACTTCTTTCTTCTTGACCATGACTAGGTCACCTTTCTTGAACTCTTCCCCTTTAATGAGTTTGTTGAAGGCATTTGCCATGCGGGCTTGATATGCCTGGATATTCTTCTGCTGAGTGACGGGACTTCCAGCTCTATGGGGACTATTGCCTCGTAGCCGTATACTAAGGAGAAAGGTGAACATCCTGTAGGGGTCTTGTAGATGGTACGATACGCCCATAATACTTCGTACATCTTTTCCCCCCAGTCCTTCTTGCTGGAGCTAACAGTCTTAGCAAGGAGGGTGCACATGGTTTTATTGAATGCTTCAGCCAATCCATTTGCTTGTGGATTGTAGGGGGGTGGATGTCCTCCAATCAATGTTGTACTTCTCGGTGAGCCGATATATTTTCTGGTTCTTGAAATGGCTTCCATTATTAGAAATTATTCGGTTGGGAGCACCAAACCGAAAAATGATGTTCTGTTTGATGAACCTGGCGACCAGCTCACCAGTCACTTCTCTGAGTGCTATAGCTTCTGCCCATCTGGAGAAGTAGTCTGTTACAGCCAAGATATACTTGTGTCCAGCCGAAGACGTTGGTAGAGGTCCAACCACATCAGTTCCCCATTGAGTAAAAGGCCAGCTAGGAACTGTGGGGTGTAGAGGCACATGCGGCCTTCTAGGCACGGTAGCATGCTCCTGGCATTTCTGACATGTTTTTGTAAACTGACAACAGTCTTCAAACATAGAAGGCCAGTAATAGCCCAGCTTCTTGATTTCGATCTTCATCTTTGGTCCAGCTTGGTGCGCTCCAGCCGTCCCGGCATGTATCTCTTTCATCACTTGCCAGGCTTCATTAGTGGATCGGCAGCGGAGCAGAATCTTCTTACGAGCATCTGCCATGATTCGGAATAGTGTTCCGCTTTGGAGCTCATAGGAATCTTTAGTCCGGAGAAGTCTCATTCTTTCTTCTTTGTTTTTGGGTAGCTGCTGGTGAAGGAACCACTGTAGCAAATGCTGTCTCCAGTCGGACTCCTGTGGTTCTTCGGTTGCACTGGCCTCATATTCTTCTGGACATGACTTTAACACACTGGGAACCTGCCACTGGTTTATCACAATAATGTTGAGTGCTTCATCTGGCGGGACTGCTAGTGAACTGGCTAGTTTTGCCAAAGCATCAGCCTGAGCATTATGTCCTCGGCCCACATGATTGAGTTTGATATGATGAAAGCTCGCCATCAGGCGTAATGCTTTTTAGTAGTAGGGGTTTAGTTCTGGCTTCTGCACCTCAAACTCCCCCTGCATCTGTTTTATTATCAGCATTGAGTCACCGAACACTTGGAGCATATGGATTCCCATGCTGAGTGCAATTTGCAGGCCGATTATCAGAGCTTCATACTCAGCTTCATTATTAGTGCATGGCTTTTTTATTGAACATGAAGTGTATACCACTTCCCCTTCAGGTGACTTCAGAATAATGCCGGCTCCTGCTCGGACCCTGACCTGTCCAGCTGAGGTAGTTTCTGTTCTTGACGCACCATCAAAATAGAGGTGCCACATTATCGGCTGGGCTTCACATGCCTCCAGTGTCTCATCATCAGGGAGTTCAGCTTCTAATGGAACATTCTCTGGTGCAGGGTGTGCTGCAAAGAAGTCCGCTACGGCTTGGCCTTTTACGGCTCTTTGAGGCACATATGAAAAGTTGAATTCCATCAGGATCACAGCCCATTTGCTGAGTCGACCCTTGAGTGCTGGCTAAGATAATATGTACTTGAGCGGGTCCGCTCTAGATATCAATTTGATTTCATGAGACAGCATGTAATGCCAGAGTTTCTTGACAGCGAAGACCAGGGCCAGACATGTCTTCTCTATAAAAGTATAATTTTCTTCAGTCCTTACTAACCTTCTGCTAAGGTAGTAGAGGGCTTTCTCTTTGCCTTCTTCATTTACTTGAGCTAGCATTGCCCCCAATGAACAGCGAGTAGCTACTATGTAAAGAATCAGAGGTCTTCCTTTGATCGCCGCTCCCAACACCAGAGGGGTTTTCAGATATCCTTTCAACTTTTCAAAAGCTGCTTGGCATTCTTCATCCCAGAAGAATGACATGTCCTTCATCATTAGCCTGTGAAATGGGTGACATCGACCCGACAGGTTTGAAATAAATTGGCGAATGTATGCCAGCCGGCCTTGCAAGGACCGCAGCTCCGATAGACTCTTCGGAGGAGGGAGTTCTTGAATAGCTTTAATCTTGGATGGATCAATCTCAATGCCCCTATGCCGGACAATGAATCCAAGAAATTTTCCACTGGATACACCGAAGGCGCATTTCATGGGGTTCATTTTCAGCTCATATTGACGTAGCCTTTGAAACACCACCCTCAAATCTTGCAGATGGTCTTCCTTTCTTTTGGTTTTCACTACCAAATCATCAATGTAGCACTCTCATTTGACGAGGCATCATCACCGGCAATCTCATTTGTTCGAGGATCTCGATGCTCGCCAACTATGCTACATCTTGTTCACCACTTTATTTCGAGTCATATGATGTAATTTTTATTTTCTTATCATGTACTTTTTCCTTTTATTTGAGTACAATACCTAGGTTAGGTAGCTTTTTACCTAAGTCTTAAGTCATTATGAGTGTTTGATAGGTTAATGGGCCCAATTATATGGGCTAGGCCCAGGGGCGCCTCCTTCCCCTTGGTTTAGTGTTAGTAGTCCAAAAGTCAGGGACTTATGTTAAAATTGTGGGATTCCTATAAATAGGACCCCAATCCCTCATTTGAGAACTAATGAAATATTGAGTAAAAATTATCCACAAAGGATTGTGCTTCCTTCTCTCTCTCTCTCTCTAAGGGGTGGATTCCCCTCTCTCTATATCTCTCTCTTTCTAAAGGGGGCTGCCCCCTCTCTCTCTCCCTTGGGCGCCCTTGCCCCTTCACCTCCCCCCCTTGCCACCTCATCATCCACATCACCCCAACCCCTCATCTTCCCAAGAGCCTTTAAACTCCCATTTACTCCCACCACTCCCCAAGCAACCTTTCCCCTTCCCCATACAACCTTTCACCTTCCCAAGGGAGAATCCCTTCTCCCAAGCACCCCTTCCCCTCCCCAAGGCAACCCTTCCCATTCCCTAGACTTCATTAACCAACCACCATTAACCCCACATTCAAACAAAAGGAGAGATCTCTCCTCCCTCTCTCCTTCCCAACCAAAATTCGCATTTCCCCCTCCCTCCACTTGCTAGACCACCTCCCAGCCCCCTTTCGGCCCCTCCCACACCTTGAATCACCCCCTAACAGACCCCCACATAGTCAGGTGTCACCCCCACACCCATCCACCCCATTTCCCACCCCATCTACTCCGTCTCCCATCACCTTTCATTACCCTATCCATCTCAGTTCGTAGGCAGCAGTTGGAGCCCGACTTGAAAAACCTGCCCCGAGGTCATTCGGCATCGTCTGGAGACATACCATACATCGACGGAAAGGTCATCAAGATAGCTTCGCAGCCGAGGTGGTCTCGCTGGCATCCGACATCCCTGCTGTCCGGAGGGTTCATTCTCGTCCGACTGCGCAACCGGGACCTGAACCAGGACCAGAGCTGCATTGCATAAGCTTCCACGGTCTCATCCTTCTGTTCCAAGGTGCACCGCTTGGAAGGGTCGAAGATCCACCAGTCCTCTGTCCAACACAGAAAGCGGGACCTCGTTCGGAGTCTGAGACTGCCCGTTCCGAATTTTCTCCCCCAGATGCGCTGAACAGGCCACTCTGGACCTGTCCAGACCCCTCGTCACTCAATGGGCTCCCCCTCTCTTCCCCGACATTGTCTGGTGTCCCCCCTGGCTTCTGCTTGAATAAGACTCATCCACGGTCATACTCGTCTTTGTCCCGCTGCGTTTCGACATCGGGAGCGGGCGTGGTGACTACTTCCACCTGCTGCTGCACCCTGGGACCAGTCCGAACCAGAGCGCCGGGATCCTGTTCCAGAGCTCGCCCCAGCCGGTGACGAAGTAGGGACCACCCACAAAAGTTTACAGGCATTTTTGGGTCTGTCAGTGACGTTTCAGTGCCAGTTTCATCGAATTTAGAGTTCGGTGGAGTGCGTGGCGTTGTCTACATCGACTTCCTATCCGGTTATTCCAGAATGGGCTGATCGTTCGGCGCTAGCTTAGTTAACCTCCCCTCCCCGCCTGGCCGGCTTAGCGCCCCTCCCTGTGTGGAGGTAGTGTTTGGTGTAAGCCCATTCCCCCACCCCGAGATCCACCCTCCTGCGTGGGGCGTAGTTTTGTACTAGCAGGTCTTCGGCTGAAGCATCATCGGCGCGGCGTGCGGGTAGCCCACGCTTCCCCGCTCGCCCTCGTCTCCGACCGGGATTGGTGTCTTCACACCGATCAGGTGAGCTTTGAGCCCCCATCCTCTACTGGTTTCACTATTGCTTAGCTTAGTATTATCTCTAGTTGCGCCGTCGGCAGTGAGAGAGTGCTCGTCCCAACATTCCGTCTAATCGAGTGCCACCGCGGGTGAGTTGTGAGAGTGTCATTACATCCCACGCCCTTGGCATGCCGGCCGCCCTTGAAATTGGGCATCCCTGGCCCATTGGGGTCCATCCCTAGCTGGCCATATCCTTGGAACCTCGAGGTCAAACCTCGGACCCTCACCACCATCGCCAGTCCACCTACGGAACCGGGTGTGCGCGACACGGGTGAACCGCTTGTGAGAGATCGCCGTTCGGTCCGGTTGCTTGCAAATCTAGGTCCAAGGAGTGATGTCACATCAAATGGTATCAGAGCAAGTTTTAGACTTGTCTCTACGAGTCTAGTCCTAGGGCATTGGCATTTGGGTCTCCCTTGCATTGTATTCTCCATTGATCCTTGCATGACCACCCTAGGGAGATGACCCAAGTACCCATGGACCAATTTGACACTGTCATCAACAAGATTCATAACTGTCTAGATACCCTCACCACCCGACTTGACCGGTTCGAAGCAAAAAGGAGCCACGGCCCTAGAGCTTGGTCACCTCGGGATGGATCTGGATGGGAAGCCAATGAACCCCCACTTAGGAGCTATGGCCTTAGAGTCTTACCTCCACGGGATGAGTTTGATAGGAAAGGGTTAGACTATGATCCTTATGAGTGGTCCCAACACTACGGGCGTGAGGAGAGACGTCCGCGGGATAACCTAGACAACCAATCCTCAAGAATGATTCAATTCTCTAGGTCTTCTAGGTTCACTCCATGACCGGATGATGCCAATAACATGGGACCCCATCCCAACCTAGACTCTCTCCTGAAGACACCCATGCCATGTCCAAACGGAAGTTCCCCAATACGGCCCACAAATCCTCCTCCCACTCCTTTCCAAAAGGAACTTAAGGATGTGACCGAAGTCCATGAGGCTCCCCTAGATTGGGAAGAAGAATATGAAGCCCAATTGGGTCAAGAGAACTCATCCCTACCCAAAGAAAACCCATTGGGCCCAATTAAGTGCACCCTCCCCCATGAGTTACAAGATGCCCGACCTAGGCCTCCACTACTACCCCTCCCCATCCTATCCCAAGTCCCCCATTATCCACCACCCCAAGAGATCCATATGCCAGTCATCATCACCCCACCTACAAAGGATCTACCCACCTCCTTGGTAGAGGAAACCATGATCCCCACACGCGACCCCCTAGTAGGGAACACCCTAGAACCACTCCCCACCTTGGAGGAAAATCACGGCCAAAACGAGGAAGAAATTTCACCTTTCATGTCACCCCCACCAATTGGGAGTGAACTTGTCATAAGTGAGCCCTTGGTTAGATGGCTTGTGGAAAACCGGGCTCACCCTATCCTACCCCATGCCTACCCTTCCATGGAACAACACCTCCCCATAGTACCCTTATCCACCTATCACACCACAATCTAATCATCCTATCAAGTAGAAACATTAGGGGATCTTCTTAAGGGTATAGCTTGGCAAATGGAGTTAACTGGCATGTTGACCACTGTGGCCGAGTGACCTAGTAGCCTTGACCTCCTGCACCTATGTGTCGGGTCCATCTCCTCAATTTACACTGTGGGTTGCTACACTAGCGACCTTCTTTTACTCCTCCCTACACCCGATGAGCCCGATGCTATCCACAAACTAGAGTTGCTTATCTCGGGTAGAACATCCAACCCTCCATTCATGGCCGACCATCCCACCAAAAACTTTGGCCCGATCATTACTTTGGAGGAGGATAACTCACCACCTTGTGAAGACCTTGGGGACATGGAGTTCCTCTCTCTTGATAGCCCTTACAATGATCCCTTTGACCCCTTCCAATGGGAGTACAGATACCCATGTGTCCCAACCACCTTACCCACCACCCACCTTTTCCTACCCTCACCCACTATGTTGGACCAAGCCCATCTCTCCCAAGACTCAGATTACACCATGAGAGCCAGGACTTTGGGCAATATACACTTAGGGAGTGAGGAAGTGCCCCACTTCAGGATATCCACCTTCCTAGACCCCTTTGACCCATTCCAATGGAAGTCTAAAAGCCCACACATAGGAGACATCTTTGGTACAAAAGTGCATAAGTCTTGGCGTACATCACTACTTGGCATGATTCTTAAGTCGGGTACACTCGTTCATATCACCCACATGTCAAGTAGGATGCATGATTGGTCTATGTTCGGGTGTAACGGCACTACCTCATTCATCATTGATCATATGCATGTTAGGAGCATCTACGGATGTCTGGGTCCCCCGGCATTCATCACCACTTTGTATGATAGGTTCCCCTATAGATACCATGGCCCTCCAACCATTGTTATGAAGCCCATGCATGATAGGGCCACTTGTGGCTGCCCCGGTCCACCTAAGTTCATCAAGGTCCACATGGCATCACAGCATGATAGGTCAATTTATGGTTGCCCCGGTCCACCTTTACACACCAAGCTTTCACACCCACACAGCATCATAGTGCCTGGCATACGCATACACGCAAGCAATTCGCAATGAGCAGTGAGGTTCACAAAGAGCGGATAAGAGCTCGCGAGCGCCACTTGGAATTTCAAGTAGGCGATTTGGTGATGATGGCATCGGAGTGGCTCTACCTTAGGGTCACCTCAAATTCGAGGGCACGAGGACTTGGACCTTTCCCTGTTCCTAGTGGCTTTGGCAACACAGCTTGTGGATTGAATTTACCAATGGGTTATGGGATATACCCCACTTCTCACGTGGCAGACCCAGCACCCTATATGGGCACCGCGGTGGATCCTAGTGAGTGCTTTGAGCCTATACCTTCCTTTAAGAGGGACACCCCGGAGAGCCACCACAAAATAGCCTTGAGAGCCCGATGTGTGCACATAGGGGCAATACTAGGCAAGCAGGGTTCCATAGCTAGCAAGAGGGTGTGCCCAAGCCACCTTGAGAGGATGAAGGACCGTCCCCTGGTTGTGGACGGGGGTTGAGTTTGGAGGTTGAGGTTCACTCTGAGCTGCTTGAGAGGACCACTTCCCCCGTGGGCCCATACTCGACGGAGTCGAGTTCTCCGCACCCCGGGGGTATGATGAGGACATCACCGGCAATCTCATTTGTTCGAGGATCCTGATGCTCGCCAACTATGCTACATCTTGGTCACCACTTTATTTCGAGTCATATAATGTAATTTTCATTTTCTTATCATGTACTTTTTCCTTTTATTTGAGTCCAATACCTAGGTTAGGTAGCTTTTTACCTAAGTCTTAAGTCATTATGAGTGTTTGATAGGTTAATGGGCCCAATTATATGGGCTAGGCCCAAGGGCGCCCCCTTCCCCTTGGTTTAGTGTTAGTAGTCCAAAAGTCAGGGACTTATGTTAAAATTGTGGGATTCCTATAAATAGGACCCCAATCCCTCATTTGAGAACTAATGAAATATTGAGTAAAAATTATCCACAAAGGATTTTGCTTCCTTCTCTCTCTCTCTCTCTCTCTCTCTCTCTCTCTCTCTCTCTCTCTCTCTCTCTCTCTAAGGGGTGGATTCCCCTCTCTCTCTATATCTCTCTCTCTAAAGGGGGCGACCCCCTCTCTCTCTCCTCCCCTCTTTCTCTCCCTTGGGCGACCTTGCCCCTTCACCTTCCCCCCCTTGCCACCTCATCATCCACATCACCTCAACCCCTCATCTTCCCAAGAGCCTTTAAACTCCCATTTACTCCCACCACTCCCCAAGCAACGTTTCCCCTTCCCCATACAACCTTTCACCTTCCCAAGGGAGAATCCCTTCTCCCAAGCACCCCTTCCCCTCCCCAAGGCAACCCTTCCCATTCCCTAGACTTCATTAACCAACCACCATTAACCCCACATTCAAACAAAAGGAGAGATCTCTCCTCCCTCTCTCCTTCCCAACCCAAATTCGCATCTCCCCCTCCCTCCACTTGCTAGACCAGCACCCAGCCCCCTTTTGGCCCCTCCCACACCTTGAATCACCCCCTAACAGACCCCCACATAGTCAGGTGTCACCCCCACACCCATCCACCCCATTTCCCACCCCATCTACTCCGTCTCCCATCACCTTTCATCACCCTATCCATCTCAGTTCGCAGGCAGCAGTTGGAGCCCGACTTGCAGAACCTTCCCTGAGGTCATTCGGCGTCATCTGGAGGCGTACCATACATCGAAGGAAATTTCTTCAAGATAGCTTCGCAGCCGAGGTGGTCTCGCCGGCATCCGACATCCCTGCTGTCCGGAGGGTTCGTTCTCGTCCGACTGCGCAACCGGGACCTGAACCAGGACCAGAGCTGCAGTGCAGAAGCTTCCACGGTCTCATCCTTCCGTTCCAAGGTGCGCCGCTTGGACGGGTCGAAGATCCACCAGTCCTCTATCCAACACAGCAAGCGGGACCTCGTTCGGAGTCCGGGACTGCCCGTTCCGAATTTTCTCCCCCAGGTGCGCTGAACAGGCCACTCAGGACCTGTCCAGACCCCTCGTCACTCAATGGGATCCCCCCCTCTTCCCTGACATTGTCTGGTGTCCCCCCTAGCTGCTGCTCAAAGAAGACTCATCCACGGTCATACTCATCTTGGTCCCTCTATGTTTCGACATCGGGAGCAGGCGTGGTGACTACTTCCACCTGCTGCTGCACCCTGGGACCAGTCCGAACCAGAGCACTGGGATCCTGTTCCGGAGCTCGCCCCAGCCGGTGACGACGTCGGGACCATCCAAAAAAATTCACAGGCATTCTTGGGTCTGTCAGCGAAGTTTCAGTGCCAGTTTCGTCAAATTCGGAGTTCGGTGAAGTGCGTGGCGTTGTCTACATCGACTTCCTATCTGGTTATTCCAGAACGGGCAGATCATTCGGCGCTAGCTTAGTTAACCTCCCCTCCCCGCCTGGCCGGCTTAGCGCCCCTCCCTGTGTGGAGGTAGTGTTTGGTGTAAGCCCATTCCCCCACCCCGAGATCCACCCTCCTGCGTGGGGCGTAGTTTTGTACTAGCAAGTCTTCGGCTGAAGCGTCATCGGCGCGGCGTGCGGGTAGCCCACGCTTCCCCGCTCGCCCTCGTCTCCGACTGGGATCGGTGTCTTCACATCGATCAGGTGAGCTTTGAGCCCCCATCCTATGCTGGTTTCACTATTGCTTAGCTTAGTGTTATCTCTAGTTGCACCGTCGACAGTGAGAGAGTGCTCGTCCCAACATTCCGTCTAATCGAGTGCCACCGCGGGTGAGTTGTGAGAGTGTCATTACATCCCACGCCCTCGGCGTGCCGGCCGGCCTTGAAATTGGGCATCCCTGGCCCATTGGGGTCCATCCCTAGCTGGCCATATCCTTGGAACCTCGAGGTCAAACCTCGGACCCTCACCACCATCGCCGGTCCACCTACGGAACCGGGTGTGCGCGACACGGGTGAACTGCTTGTGAGAGATCGCTGTTCGGTCCGGTTGCTTGCAAATCTAGATCCAAGGAGTGATGTCACATCACATAGTCTGCCTCGAAGGGGTCCTCGTGGGTGAAGTAGGTGGAGATAACATCTACCTCTGTCTCATAATACTCCTGCAGAGTGTAGCCTAGCCCCGGATGCCGAGTGATTTTTAGCAACTCTTTGTTTTTGTTGGGCGGGTCCCGGAGTTTCTGGAATGACTTCTTCTGGCCAACAGGCTGCAGCATGGGCATTTGCATTTTAGAAAACATATGGGAGACCCGTTGGGTAGTGTAATCCAGACCTGATATCAGCACCATTCTGTCAGCTGCCTCTTCTGGGATTACACAGTCTTCATCATCCTCATCAGTAGGTTCACCAGGATAGAATACCGTAGGGGGTTCGCGGAAACGGGGAACCTCCATAATCTTTAGTGGTTGCACTGTTTGGCATTCCAAACTCGGAATGGGTTTGACTAGTCCAGGCGGGACCTCAACAAGATTGAGCTTCTCCCTTATATCCTCATCTGCTTTGACATGGTAAGCAGTTGGTGGTGCAATTCTTGCGAAGTCCCCAGTCTGAGAAACATGGGCGACCTCCTACTGTTCCACGTAACCCGGGGGTGGTGGAGGAGACCATTCATCTGGTTCTGACATTGCTTTCTTCTGGCTTGCGGGAACCTCTCTTTTCTTCACCTTTTGGGAGACTTCTATATAGAATGGTGCATTAAGCATGTGGCACTCATTTACTTCGAAGGGGTGCAAATCTGCAAACACCCTCTCTTCTCTGCCATTGTGGCAGTATTTGATACATTGGTGTAAAGTAGAGGGCACAATCTGGTATCTATGCATCCAGGGCCATCCCAATAAAGCTTTGTATGTGGTACTTGAATTTATCACATAGAATTGCACGGTGGTGGTGAAGTCACCCAATGTGAGGTTGAATTCTGCCACTCCGAGTGGAGTCTCGCACTTCTGATTGAAGCCGGCAATCCTCATATCTTTCACCTTGGTAAGGTGCAGATCGAAGTAGTACTTCTGGTAGATGCGGTAAGGCAGGATGTTTTAAGCAGCTCCTGGATCTATCAGAATCTAGCTTAGTGGCTGATAGTTGAGATGCCCCCTCATATACAAAGGCCTGTTATGATTGGGGTCAGGGATTAGCATATCATCCTCCATGAATGTAACAGTCGTCCCGGAGTTAACTTCTGTCAGAAGTGCTTCATATTGAGCTGGTGCTTGTATGGCATCAATAATGGCTTGGCGAGCTTCTTCACTCAAGGAGAGGATCTTCCATATAGAAAATCTTATTGGGAGCTTCTTCAGCATCTTCATAATTCGACTGCCCACACGGACGTTGGACAGTCGCATCTCCTCTACCCAGCGGGGTTTTGGAGGCTCATGTGGCGCCTGCGGCATAGTTTGCCCTTCTCTTGCTTCTTTCTTCTGCGGGGACTACTGGGGAGTCTCCGTTGGGGCTGTTGATTTTGATGTCAAGGGGAGGTTGATGTTTGCTTCATCTTTTTCTTTTATCATTGCGGCAGATGGTTGCCGGGAGCTTTCATTTTCAGCAGCAGCGTTCGGGGCCCGCTGTTTGCCTTCCAGAACAGAGAGGAATTCAAGGAATGACGGGGTCTCATCACCCCCTTTTGTCTTTGCATAGAGGCCTGACGGGGGAGGGACTTCAGTACCCCAGACTTCAGGCTCTGGTATCTGATAGTGTTGCTCACCCCTGAAGATAATATTATGGTTGGGTGGAGGGAAACGGCCCCATCTTCTCCCAGAGTGGGTAGCATGGATTGAGGTCGAGGCCTCAGCTTGATTTGCTTCTAGTGACGGAGTGGAAGACTCTCCTTCATCTTCTTCCCCTGGTAGGGTGAATAGTACTGATAGAGTATTACACTGCAGTGTGACTATTTTCTTCTTGTTTCTTGACTTATTCTTTTTTCGACGCCTGGACTCGGCTGGATTATGCCCCTAGAAGAGGTCAGTTTCAACTTTCTCTTGCTCTTTTTCTGATTGTTCTTTGATAGTCAATCCCTCCAGCTGTTCCCAGAGGACATGATCTTCACTAGTATTGGCTTCAGCTTAGGTTGTTCATATTCATCAAGCTGGTTTATATATTGTTGCAAGCGCTTGACCTCAGGGCTTGTCTTCTCATGGGTTGGCAGCGGAGTCTGCTTCCTCCGATTGGGAGTGAATATCCGGATCATTAGTGGTGATTCTGTAATGCGCCACACAAGGTTCATTGTTGGCGGGGGTTGCTTTGGAGTGACACCCCGGATGGAGGCCCCTGACACCTCAGAGACTAATGGCCGCCTTTTGGTCTTGGCTGGTACTGTCTGCCATCCCACCTGATCTTTGATGGGGGTAAGAAAGCATGCCTCATATGTATGTTGCGTGCAGATTTTAGCAGCCTCTTCAGGTAATTGTTGATATATGGAAACCATATTGACAGCTAGTCTCATCACTGGGGGTTCATGAGGGCGTGGGGGATCCACCTGGTGCTCACCCATTTGGAGCTCACCCTTTTTAATCATGCTTTCCATGACGTCTTTGAAGACGTAATAATTTTCAATGGTATGACCCAGTGCCCAGTGGTATGGACAAAAGAGGGGATCATCCTTCTTAGCTGCATCCTCGGGTCTCTTTGGCTCAGGCAATGTTATCTTATTGTACTTATATGCCCAATTAAACAAAGGCCCTGTCCTTTCTTTGGGAAAGGAGTACAACTTCCTCATTTTGTTCCTCAACGAGACTTTTTCTTTCTTTTCCGTTGCCTCTGCTGGCAGAGGGGCAGCTACTGCTTTGGCCTTTGTTGTCTGCTGGTCAAAGGTATTGAAATCAACAGTATTTGCTTCAGTCGACGCTGGTCGCCGTTCAGCAGCCTTCCATTTCTGGGCAGGAGTGTTGCTGGCAAGACGTCTGGATAAGAAGGTCTCGACCTCTGCCACTACACCATTCTGATGATCAAATGTCTTGATATCTGTCCCAATCATCTTTTCAAGCACTTCCCTCCTAAGGTTCTGCTTGCATATTTGCACAACATCTTCTTGGTATGGAGGCCGCTTGCATCTCATGGCCAGATTCCTCCATCTTTTAATATAGTCCAGGGATGTTTCATCCTGCCTCTACCTAGTAGAGTATAATTCTGCCACTGTAATCTCTCTTTCTGTGACATGGAACCTTTCTCGGACCTTCCGCTGCATATCGGGCCAATCAGCTACAGACCCAGCTGGTAAACTGGAGTACCACTCAAAGGCCAAGCCAGTGAGGGATGAGCCGAAGAACTTTAGCAGATAAGCTTCATCAGCAGCAAGTCTCCCATGACTGTTGTGTAGTAAGCAATATGTTCCCTCGGGGAGCCTTACCCATTGAATTTGTCAAACTTTGGTGGCTTGTTAATGCCTGGGGGTAATCTCTTCGCAGCATATTACAGAGGATAAGGTACCCGGTAGATGTCAAAGGTACCATAATCACCATTGGCCCTCTCAGACAGCTTCATCTCTATCATTCTTTCAACCATAAGCTTGTTTACCATAGCAGTATCGACAGGCTCTGTATAGAAGTGTGCACGTTGTTGTGTGAAGGGGGTTGTCATGACAGTGGCATGTAAACCTGGCTGCACTCCTGAAGGAGAGGGTTGCACTGCTGGTTGTGGCGGGAAGGGTTGGCATGGAGATTTCCTGTGACTCACCTGGTGGGAGACGGCAGCTATTACCATCTCTGCAGAACTAGAAACTTCCCTTGCTGGCTCCGCATGCTTGGAGAGAGGAGTTTGTTCATTTTTTTCATCGAGTTGCCTTTGAAGAGCTTCAATCTTCTGTTGGTATCTCTCAAACATCATAAGGATGGTTGGGTCCAGAGACGCAGCCATAGGTATATCCTCTGTCACCTGACCAGATGTCCCCTCACCCGGGTTCATGAGCGGCACATTTTCTTCTTCTGAAGTCACCACATTTATAGTTAAAGTGGTGACTCTTGATGTATCATTGACAGCCATGAGTTTTTCCTTTGCTACCTGACTTCGCCTTGTCATGAGGCCAGGTCTTTGAGCCAGTCTGGCGAGTTCTTCAGGCTGGTTAGGTAAAGCACCATACCTCCCAGCAACTCCAGCCTTATTACAAGTAAAGATTTGCAACTTTCCTCTTCGCCTGCATACTCTTCTTCTGGCATGACTAGGAAATGTCAGTCGGTCGAACACATATTTTCTTTCTTTTTCTTCTCCCTACTGCGGGACATCCTTCGAATATCTGGTCTTCTGACCATCTTCAAGTTCATTGGAGTTCAAACACGAGATTCCAGGCATTATTTCTTCCTTGTCATCTTCCTCTTCTTCTTCAGCGCACAGGGCACGAAGTAACCTTTGCTGCCCTAGGGATGAACTCCCTAGATAGTGGAAATAATCTTGGACCACTCTGCCCATTTCTTCTTGACTATGCCTCTGGGGATCAAATCGAGGCATCAGTCGTTCTTGTGCTTTCGGCTGATAAGCCAGCCTTGTCATCTGTGTAGCATGATACATCTTCCGGGGATACCAGAATACATCTGCCTGTCGGGTGCAGGCCCTTGGCATGTGGGGAACAACCATTGGAACAATCTCTTCTTTTTCTTCTTCTCGGATCGGAACTCTCTTGCCCTCTCTCCTGGGGCGCACAATAGCAGCTTCTTCCTTTGCAGGGGCTAGTGCTGGGCCCCGCGCTCTCTTGGCCATCTAGACTTGTTTAAATCTCGCCGGCTTGGGCGCCAGCGGCTTCCTTTCTTCTCTTTCCATGTTGGCCCTCCTAGTGGCCAGCACTTGCAACTTGTTGTGGTGGGAACTGCTGGAATGATGCGGTCGGGCAATGCTTCAGCTGAGCGACCGTTGAGGTACACTCGCATCCCTCCTACCAGCATGGATTTCCCCGAGACTGACAGACGTCCCTGGGGTGCAGCAGTTTGGTTCCTCTGGTAATACCTCTTCCTCCTGCCAATAGAAGTAGGGGTCGTGGTCCTTCTATCCACCTGGTGGACATAGCATGGAAGAACGGTGTATAAGCCAGCCGTCTTCTGGGACTTATTCTCTTCAGGCATCTTCACGGGTTCCATCGCAGCAGCCTTCTCAGTTCCATCATCGATCTCAAGCAGATCAACGAACACGAGCCCCAAGCAGTTAGGCAGGCCCACCGCCGGGGGCATGGATCCGAATGCAGTCGGTACCGCCAGGTACCCATCACGGACGCGATTGTCAACGACTTGCTGGCCGAACTCAACAGAGACCAGTCCGGTTTCCATTTGAATTCCTGCAAGTAAGATTAGCACATAGTCAGAACTTTTGGAGAGGCCGCCAGGCCTCTTACTTTGGCGAAAAGATGAAGGGAGACTCTTATCCCACCGGGCGTGCCAGCTTGTGGGGATGGATTTTTATATTTATTTAAGTTTATTTATTTTATTTTATTTGTTTATTTTGTTATTTATTGAATTTATTTATTTATTTGGTTGGTTTATTAGGCGTGCCAGTCACTGGAGTGACAATTTATTATGTGCTCGATCTGACTTAGTCAGTCGATTGTGAAATCTGAGTCGGGACCAAAGTCCGTCATACCATAAAGGCTATGACGTTAATTACGCCCTTCCAAAGAAGGACAACCCTTGATTAATCGCTAAAGTAAGAGGGGCCCCGGGGGCAAAACGAAATAAGACTGATGTGTTGATTTATTTACAGGATATGAGATACATATATATGCTCATGCAGTTAATAGTTTCTTTATGATTCATCTGCCTGTTTCCCAGTACTGGGGCGGAGAACTTAGATTCAAGAACCACTCTCACGCATAACGATGGCTTCCATTCGGGCATAACCCGGTTTTCAACCACGCGTTATTTGATATACCGAGAGCACAAGAGAGGATGATTTCAGATTTGTTTGATCGTATTAAGAGCGCGGCATAAAATAGGCACATTCGTTCATTATGAAATCATGCAAGCATAAACGGGGTAGCAAGAATCATTAGAATATTACGGCATTACATGCCCATCCATCAATCTCATCCATGTGAATTACAGAATGAATCTGGAAGCATGTCCCCTTGATCTTAGTTCATACCAAGTGGAAATCGGATAACATCCACGCAGAGGCGAGATGGAACCCAGAATGATCAGGGAGTGTTAGTGCCTAGACAATGCGAAGCGGGACTAAGCCAAGACAAATTAATCCGAACGGTATTTATCCATGAAGGAGCTTATTGTTCTGTTCCCTGAAGTGAATCACTAGAGACCCTGCAGAGATAGGGCCTCTTGGATCCAAAGGGTTTGACGCTGATATAGCGTACCGAAGATCAAAGTTAAATTCGGCAGCATCTCCCCTTGTTTTGGGCTATGCCAAAAGGGGAAATAGGACATCCATCCATGGAGTGTCGGGATAGAAGCCAAAAGAAAGATGGGCATATAGCCCAGAACCCATGGAGAAGGAAACACTATGGTTTAATGTCCATTATTATAGCGTTCGATCAATATTTCCTTGAGGAACCGTCGGAGAACATGCAGTGGCAGAACTCTGTAGGTTAATAGGGTTAAAGGAACATCATTCATAACCCAACCCAATGTAAGGGTGTGACCCTGTTAATCTTGATGAGAGTCTATGAATGATCTAGAGGGGGGTGAATAGATCAATCGCCCAATAAAATCGACTGCAGCAATTTCAAGTGCGGAAATAAAACAAACTGCTGCTGGACGGCAGAAAGATAAGCTAAAGCGATCACAGAAAGCCAACTCAAGCAGATCTGAACTTAAACGATCCTAAACATGCATCTACTGCGGATGGAAGATATAATCAAGAGGCACAACAATTCGCAAGACAAACGCACAGTAGACAGGAAATTTTTAAGGTTGTTCGATCTCAAACCCGAGATCTACGTCCACCCCACACTCCAAACCAAAATGTGGCTTCAACCGCTGATACACAGCTTCGCTGATCCACAGCTTCGGGGTCACAACCCTATAGACAGTTGGGCATTACAGCTTATGCCGTCCAGAGGAACCCTCCTCTGCAAACCGCTGGGGACTTACAGCTTCACCCGTCCAGAGGAATCCTCCTCTACCCGCTGAGCATTACAGCTTGCTCTACTAACACACAACTTGAAAACAAGATTTCAGAAAACAAGATAGAAACAAATGAAAAACAAGAAATCCCCAGAGGGAATGTAGCTCACAATGAGCAATATCAGTTCTGGTATCTAAACCAAGAGACTGATGAACAAACATTCAGAGTAAATCTCTCAGACTCCTCTCTCTCAACTCTCTACTTCTCTTCTTCTCTCTTTCTTCTCTTTCTCTTCTCTCTGGATCGTGCAGGCTCTCTCTGCTTCAACACTTCTTGATCTGATTTCTATCTCAATGCAACGATCATCACTTCAGATGGAGAAATCTTCTTGTTATGTAGCAGTAGCAGATAGGTGGGCGTGTGTCCTCACGATTCCCGCCTAAGCGCCTTGACCACGTGGCAACATTTCGGCCTGCTGCAATACACGTGTCACGATCCTGGCACATCCTACATTCTTGGATCACGTGCCCTTTCTTAAGTTCCTCGACCAGCAGTCCTGTCAGATCAGACTTGTCATCAGTTTGAGTTAATCTGAAAGGAAAGATAGAAAGACGCACTGAGTTAGTTCGAGAATTGAACTAAGCATGTACAGACTTGATGCGTATAATGCAGTTTGCATGCAGGAAAGTATGCACATTGAAGATGAATGCACGGACACGCCATTAAAGAGTGTTCAGACTTTGTGTGCGATGTACAAACGATGCATCGACTTGTTGTGCCTAGAGTTTAATCATGAATACATAATGTACAGACTCTGATGTGCTGATGTATGGAGTTAAACGCTCGAAACATCAGAGGTTGTACAGACTTGTGAAATGATGCATGAACATTGATGCTCATATCAGCACCGGTTGTACAGACTTGCCACCAAAGAATGTACAGACTTTGAGTGCATGGTACAACAGATGTACAGACATGCCGTCGAAGGATGTACAGACTTGTTCAGTCATCAAGGCAACCGAGTGCAGACATAGTATTCAATTGAACGAACAGAATGTATAGACTTTGAGTGCATGGTAAAGAGTGTACAGACTTAGCATTGAACTATGCATTGACCTATCTAAGCTGTCCTCTATATGCATGCATAATATGCATATATGCACTGAACCAGGCACTGACTATATGACTGCACTAATGCAAGATATGAATAGATGAAGGCATGCACAGACTTTATGACTGAATAAAACAACACTACACTGATTCAAGATATGCTATGTAGCAAATGTGCATGGGCTTGTGGACTTGTACCAATACAGAATGTTGTACAGACTTGAGTTGAAGCAACTGATGAATGCCCAGATGCTCCGAGTATGCATGTGTTTCTACAGAGATAATGCTAGAACACACAACGCAATGCCCATACAGCGTCAACGCACGATGAATATGCACACAACCTGTTCGATGGAATGACATGCAAATAAGATGCTCAATCAATCATCATTCATACTCATAGTGCTTGCTGACATCAAAATCATAGGGGCACAATAATCTCCCTCTTTTTGATGATGGCAACACTATGAGTCACTCAGACCCAAACTATTTGCATGATTCATAAACAAGGAAACTCCCCCTGAATAGATGCTTCTTTTACCCCCTTTTGACATAATCTCTCCCCCTAATTCTCCCCACATAATCTCTCCCCCTAATTCTCCCCCTTTGACGTCAGCAAAAAGGAGGAAGGTAAGAGATAAGGAAACCAGGAAGGATGAATGAAATAACATTCCATGTAATGGTTCAGGAAATGAGCAGGTTATAAATCAACCCTTGGGATATAAGAGTCAACAATGTGTATGCTTGATTAAATCTAGGTTTAACAGTTATAGAAAGTGGAGTAAAGCAACTGACTTCTGAAAAATAGGGCTATAGACTCCGTTTATAGCAATGAACCTAAAACACATAGTCATAATAAACTAGGTCAGGACAATACCCTATTGATTTCAGAAACAGTGAATATCAAGGAAAGTCACTTGAATTTGTATTGAAGTTAAACAGTTGACACTCAATGACTTTTGTTATCTAAGGGTTGCAACAGTTCCTTTTTATGATTCTGAACTTAGTGAACAGATCAATGGCATTTATACCGTTGACATTAGGTGTACACCTTGATCAGAGACAGGTACCCCCAGTTACTAGGTATAAACTACAAGATCTATTTCATGTCAAAATTTACAAAGATAGTTCGCACCTTTGACGTTAAGGGTACACCTTGATTAGAGGCCAGTACCCCTAGTTACTTAGTGAAACTACCCATGTAGATTTGATCAAGGATACAGAGTTAATCTGAATCACTTCATGACTTAAGGTATTCTCCATTTCTTTGATGGAGGCCTCAGTTTCTCAGTGTAACTCAGTCATTGCTCTGCCACTCTGTTTGTTTCTTTTTCTTTTATGATCTTATTTCTGCTGCCCTTATGATTTTAGAGTGACTGTTTAAAGACAATACACACTCTAGTCTTCTGCATCTTGACTTCACTAAGTCTGTTATGTTCAGGTACAGTGAAGACCTTTCTATTCTAACCATGCGAAAATAAAGTTAAGAGCAATAAACAGTTTCGAACACCTTATTTTCTGATGGACAGTCTCTGAACTCTTCAGTCTATTAAGGTTAAACCTTCAATTCAGTCAAGAAGCAACCATGATTCTTATAAAGGAAGGGTTGCAATAACTGCAGCTTACTGTAATGAACCTATAGCAAGATTGTTATCTAATCAAAGTGATACCAAGTGATAATGATACCAATTGATAAAAGGTGATAATGATGCATAGGAGCAGCTCAAAAAGGTTTGCAAGATTATATGGACTGATATCAAAGGATAATTATATCTGAAAAAGGAGGAAAGGTTAGGAGAAGTTGATTAAAGATCAGACTTAACAACACTCCCCCAGACATCGCTATGCATCAACTCAAGTTGTACCGACTCTATATGTAGATGGTATAAAGATGCACCGACTCTGACATATGTGATATGCAAGATGCACCGACCTACATGCTATTTAAAACACCAAATGCATCGACTTCATGCTGAAAGCTTATGCACCCCGGTGAAAACATGCATCAACTATGTGTAGAGTGTGCTTCAACATAAAGTCTATACAAGGCAATTGATTGACTATATGCACAACCATCCGTCAACTATATGCCCAACTATGCATTGACTTCAAATATAGTATGTGCAAGATGTGCAGCCACTTATGTACTCAGTCCACAAGTGATTATTCTATCATCGAGCAACCCTATTCACAGGTTCAAGAACATGCAAACTCAATTATTTCAAACACTCTAAAAGACATCCCAAGAAAAAAATTAGTCATTGTCCTGCTGAAATTTACAAAGCCCTAGTTCTCTTCTTAGATATATAAATATTTCATTTCCAAGAGATTTTATAAAAATATCAGCAACTTATTTTTCAGTTTCAACAAAGACTAATTCAATTTCACTTTTGCTCACATCATCTCTAAGACAATGATGTTTAATATCAATGTGCTTAGTCCTAGAGTGGTGAACAGGATTTTTAGTAAGGCAGATGGCACTAGTGTTATCACATAAAATAGGAATGCATCCCAGAATTATCTGATAATCTGAGAGCTGATGTTTGATCCGTAGTACCTGGGCAGCATAATTCCCTGCAGCAACATATTCTACCTCTGTAGTGGAGAGTGCTACAGTGTGTTGCTTTTTAGAGGCCCAAGATACTAGACAACCACCTAGGAATTGGCAATATCCACTAGTGCTCTTCCTATCTATCCGATACCCAGCATAGTCTGCATCAGTGTAAGCTATAAGCTCTAACTCACACCTAGCAGGGTACCAAAGACCAAGTTCTTGGGTGCCTGACAGATACCTAAAGATCCTTTTCACTGCACTAAAATGAGACTCCTTAGGACTAGCCTGAAATCTAGCACATAAACATACTGCAATTTATATATCAGGCCTAGATGTAGTGAGATACAAATTATATATCATACCTCTATACAGTTTTTGATCCACTGGATTACCTTTTGTATCTTGATCAAGACTTGTGGAGGTACCCATAGGAGCTGCAATGTCCTTGAGGTTTTCGAGCTTGTATTTCTTCAGGAGGTCCCTAATGTATTTAGACTGGGTGATAAAGGTTCCATCTTTGGTTTGAGTCACCTGCAATCCAAGAAAGAGTTTCAGCTCACCCATTGAGCTCATTTCAAACTCTTGTGTCATTAAGTCAGAAAATTCCTTACACATCTTTGGGTTAGTTGAACCAAAAACAATGTCATCCACATAAATCTGAACAATAAGTATGTCAGGGTGACTTACCTTTGTAAACAACGTTTGGTCAATCTCACCTCTCGAGAACTTCTTCTTGGTAAGGAATTTGCTGAGCCTGTCATACCAAGCTCTAGGAGCTTGCTTCAAACCATAGAGAGCTTTATTCAACTTATATACATAAGAAGGGAAATCTGAGCATTCAAAGCCAGGAGGTTGGTGGACATAGACATCCTCCTTAATTTCCCCATTGAGAAAGGCAGATTTTACGTCCATCTGCTGGAGAGTTATTACAAGGGATCATGCATAAGCTAACAAAATCCTGATAGCTTCTATCCTGGCTACAGGGGCAAATGACTCTTCAAAGTCAATACCGAATTCCTGGTTGTACCCCTGAGCAATAAGTCTGGCTTTATTCTTTACTACATTACCTAGCTCATCAGTTTTATTTCTAAAAACCTATTTAGTTCCAATGACAGTCCCATGATCAGGAGGTGGGACTAGGTACCACACCTTGTTCCTGTCAAACTGATTAAGCTCCTCGTGCATGGCGTTGATCCAATGCACATCCTTTAAGGCATTGTCAATGGACTTGGGTTCTACATGAGAAACCAATGCATATGTATTTAACTCATGCTGATCTCTAAAGTAGCCTCTAGTCCTAGGGGGTTCATTTAGGTTACCAATGACATTACTTACTGGTTGATCTCTTAAAAATCTGATATTGATAACTTGGTTACCTTGATCGTCATTTACCTCCCCCTGAACAGCAGGCTCTTCTGCATTGTTTTCTTCTGACTCTTCTTCTTGATCTGATTGGTCTACCGATTGTCTTTCATTTAATATTTCTCCATCATCTTCTTTCTGCACAGACCATTGTCACACTTAGTCAGGGACTCATCAAAGACTACATGTGGAGATTCTTCAACCGTTTTAGAATTTTAATTGTACACCCTATATGCTCTAGTGGTTTCAGAATATCCTAAGAACAAGCCCGAATCACTTTTAGGTTCAAACTTATCAAGATCTCTTTTATCATTAACATGGATAAACCATTTACACCCAAAAACCTTAAAGTGAGCAATTGAAGGTTTCTTACCCTTGAGGATTTCATAGGGTGTTTTCTGAGTAAATGGCCTTACCATGGCTCTATTTATTACATGACATGCAGTATTAACTGCTTCTGCCCAAAATTTTCTTGGTAGGCCACCTTCAACTAGGAGTGTTCGGGCCATCTCCACAAGAGTCCGGTTCCTCCTCTCCACCACTCCATTTTGCTCTGGTGTCCTTGGTGAGGAGAACCGATGAGTAATCCCATTGACGCTGCAAAATTCATCAAATTGTGAATTCTTAAACTCACTTCCATGATCAGATAAAATATTTTCAATTGAATTTTCATTTTTCTATTTTATTTTCAAATAGAACTCCTGAAATTCTATGAATGCATCTGATGTGAAACGCCTAAGGATGATGATGCTCTGATACCAATTTGATGTGAAACGCCTAAGGATGATGATGCTCTGATACCAATTTGATGTGACACCAAATGCAGCGGAGACTTTGATTCCTTGGACCTAATTCGCAATCACAATTACAAGGCGCCGAGAATATGTTAAAGCTACCAACGCACCGTGCACACACGATTCCCGTGGTGACCCGGTGATGCCGAGTCGAGGTGATGAAGATAGCCCCTGACTGGTTAGAGGACCAGCACCACTTTAGTTAGCCCTCCCGAAGGTTTGAAAGCCCACAAACAAGGGCGGCCGGATGCCTTAAAGGCACGGGGTCACTCGCTCACTTATAGCCACGGTGACCACACTGAAAGGTGGCGCCGGGATCGGGCACTCGCTCTCCTACCGGCCGATATGTTTCACAGATATTAAATAAATAAGTATAAGGAGGCAAGGGCAGGAGGCTCACCTGGTTGGTTTGAGGAAACCAACCCCGGTCGGAGACGAGGGCGAGCGGGGAAGTGTGGGTTCCCCGCACACTGCGCCGATGAAGCTTGAGCTGTTTAGTACATGAACTACTCCTCACGCAGGAGGGTTGGATGGAGGGTGGGGGAATTAAACTTACATCAAACACTACCTCCATGCAGGGAGGGGCGCTAAGCCGGCCAGGCAGGAGGGGGAAACTCGCCAAGGGTGACGGAACGGAAGCCGACGTGGAGCTGCCCACTTGCTGTGCGAAGGGACAGGATGCCGCTGTTGCAGTCGTAGTTCATCCTCAGGAATTTTGCCGGCGACGAAACCAGAGGGGATTTCTTTGTAACAGGGGCTGGGACACCTCTGAATTTTATAGAATTCTTCTGACGTCGTCTCTGGTCGTGGTGGAGGCTCGAACAGGATGAAGGAATCTGGGGCTGGCGGCTTCAGATCGGAGGCAGTAGGATGCAGAGGTTGTACCTTGGGCTCCTGAGCTCCGAATCTCAAGCCGTCAGAAGTTATGGAACCGTGGTCGACCCCTCGTTGCAGAAAAACTGGCGGGGAGGCTGCAGGAGGTCGGGGTGTCCTGGGGGACGCCGATGAGTGACTGTTGGTCGCAGAAGACTGGTGAGGGCAGTCCTGCGTGACTGAAGGAGAAAAATCAGAACTGGGGCTCCCTAATGCCGAATGTACTTCTGCTTCTTGCTCCTGGTTGGGAACAGGGGGAGGAAGATCTTTGATGAAGGGCCGTGGGTCTGAATCCTCCACGATTAGCCGTGGTGCAGTGACGAACCGGGTTGCAGACTCTGGCCGCAGCGGCTACCAGATGCAAACAGTGGATTGCAGATGTTGTCCCGGCCGCTCCTGGATGCCGAATCATGAACCGTTGGAGTCGCTGGAACCGTGGATAAAGCCTCTTCTCAGAAAAACTGACGGCAACACCTTCTGAGGTCTGGGTGGACAGGGGGACGCCGACGAGTGGGAACTGGTCGCTGCAGACTGCAGGAGGCAGACCCGACCAGTCGAGGAAGAAAGACCAAAACTCTGACCTCCGGATGCTGAATGCACTTACGCTTCTTGATCTAGACAGAGGACTGGTGGAGGAAGATATTTGAAGAAGAGACTTCAGCCTGATTCCTTCGCCGTTGGCCGTGAAGCAGCTTCCAATCGGGCTCAGGCTTTCTGCAGGTGGTGTCTGGCGCAGTCGGGGTAGGACAGCTCTCACGGGCGGCCACGAACTCGGAATTGCACGATTCCTTCTCGCCTACGTAGGGGACTGGACGACCTTTCCAGAAAGGTAAGATACGCCCTCAGATGTTGCCGTACGAACTCAGGGTAGCTTCTGCAAGACGGGCCTTCTTCAGCCACCTGCAGACTGATCAAAGGGGGGGAGAGGGGTGGAAGAGCTTGGGTGGCCAAAGGAAGAACAATGGGGAGGGGGGTTGGGGGCTGCGACCTAGGGAGGTGAGGGGGGCTGGGAATGAATGTGGTGCAGTCCCAAAGGGAGGAGAATTCGAATTTTAGCTTGGGAGGGGTGAAGGGGGTGCTTGGGGAAGTGAGGGGGTGTATGGGGAATGCCAAGGGGTGCCTTGGAAGAGGGGCTTCCACCTAGGGGTTGGAGGGGGATTAAATGGGAGGTATGGGGAAGGGGGAGGGGTCTTAATTAGGGGAGAATAGGGAGGAGAGAGAGTGAATTTCGAAATTTAGAGAGAGAGAGGGAAGAGGAGAGAGAAAAGAGCTAGAGAGAGAGGGAGAGATGCACTTAAGTGGCTCAAATTTGCTTAATACTTCATTAGCTTCAAAAGAGGGGGTTTGGGGTCCTATATATAGGAAAACCCAATTTACAAAGAAGTCCTCATGAAATGGACAAATGACGGAAGACCAAGGGGTGGGGAGAGGGGCGCCCATGGGCCAGACCAAAGAAATGGCCCAATAAGACCTACTAGCCCCACTAGCCCACTAGCCTACATACAAGCATAAGTAAATAACATGATAACCTAGTAACATGACTCAAAACATAGGCAAATACATCAAAATGACTCAAGAAAATAGGAAAATGTAATAGGATGATAAGCACCAATGTTCCGTCTGAAGAAGGGCTGCTCCCTAGCTGCCTCCGGGAGGGAGAGAAGTGCCAAGCCAGAGGGTATGTGGTGTGATGCCCTCATCAATTCTCCCGGGCGGCGAAGAGCTCGACTCTGTCGAGTAAAGGCCCTCCCTGCTGCGGTACTGCTCTAGGAGATCGGGGGACAGCTGCTGGAGATCCTCCCGGCTCACCAGGTATCGTCCGAGGGTGGTCGTCCCTTCCACCTGTCCAGGTAGCGCTCATACGCCTTGCTCCTTGTGATGGTAACCTGTTCATCTAATATCTGCTCCACTTCATCACGCCGGTTTCTCAAATGGGGTTGAGCTCTCTGGGGTGTGGGGGCGCTCTCAAAGGAGGGAGTAGGCTGGATTTCCTCACCGGGTGTCACCGTGGGGCCCTTGTAGGGCACCAGGTCAACCACATTGAATGTGGGGCTTACTCCGTACTCTTCAGGGAGGTCCAACACGTAAGCATTGGTGCCAAGGCGTCTCAGCACCTGGAAGGGGCCAGCTCCACGCGACCTCAACTTCGAAGTATTCCCAGGGAACAACCTCTCAGTTCTCACCATCACAAAATCACCAATCTGGAATTCTTGGTGGCGGCGGTGGGAGTCAGCAGACTTCTTGTAAATCTCGTTGCTCTTGTTGATGTTTTTGCGAATGTTTCCATGCAACTCTGTGAATGTTGATTCACTAGTGGATAATGGGGGTCCTGGACAACCAAATGTAAACCTATCATGCTTAGGAGTCATGTGGACCTTGATGCACTTAGGTGGACCGGGGCAGCCACAAATGGCCCTATCATGCCTGAGGTGGATGAAGAGTGGGGGAGGACCAGTATGTCCAAATGTGGCTCTATCAGGTATGGGTGCAATGAATGCCGGAGGACCTGGACTTCCATGTAGACTCCTATCATGCATAAGATGGACGATGAATGGGGGTGGACCTACATATCCAAATGTGAACCTGTCATGCCCCGGACCTAGTGTGTATGAGACACAAATGAGATGACTATCCCTACCAGGTGGGGCAAAATGTTGTGGCCCATGCATTACAATCAAGATGGTCCCATCTTTAGGTGGGGGTGGATTTGGGGGTTTCCACTCATAGGGGTCGAAGGGGTCCAAGAAGGTGGACATTTTGGGATAGGTCACTTCCTCATTTCCTAGGTGGACGTCACCCTCGGTCATGGCTCTCATAGTGTGAACTAAGTAGTGGAATGGGTGGGTTGGGTTCAACATGGTGGATGAGGGTAGGAGGGAGTGGGTGGTGGGTAAGGCGGTTAGGTCCCATGGGTTCAATGTCTTCCATAGGGAGGGATCAAAGGGGTCATGGAATGTGTTTCCAAGGAAGGGGTATTCTATCTCCTCAAGGTCTTCAAATGATGGTGAGTCCTCCTCCTCAAATGTGGTATTTGAACCGAAGTCCTTGGCGCGTTGGTTGGCCATGAATGGAGGGTTTGGCATCCTACCCGAAATAAGCAACTCTAATTTGTGGAGAGCATCGGGCTCCTCGGGTGGAGGGAGGAATAACAGAAGGTCACTAGCGTAGCAACCCATAGTGTAAGTGGAGGAGATGGATCCGACACATAAGTGTAGGAGGTCAAGGCTCCTAGGTTGGTCGGTTACAGTGGTCAACAGGTCAGTTAGCTCCATTTGCCAAGCTATACCCTTAAGAAAGTCCCCTAGTGTCTCCACCTGATAGGATGATTGGATTGTGGTGTGGTAGGTGGGTAAGGGTACTATAGGGAGGTTTTGTTCCATAGGAGGGCAAACATGGGCCATGAGATCTCTAAATGGGTTCTCCTTTAGCCAATGTGAAAGGGGTTCTCCTAAGATGAGCTCGGCCCCTACTAGGGAGGGTGGTGTAAGGTGAAGTCCACCATGTGAAGTTTCTTCTTCTTCCAGGACATGGGTGATCTCCATGGCGGGGGTTGGGTCCGGAGTACTCACCACTATGGGTTTGGGTATGGGGATCATGGTTTCCTTCACCAAGGAGGTGAGTAAGTCCATTGCTTGTGGGGTGATGATGACTGGCATGTGGCTCTTTTGGGGTGGTGAGTAATGGGGGACTTGGGATAGGATGGGGAGGGGTAGGAGTGGAGGCCTAGGTTGGGCATCTTGTAACTCATGGGGGAGGGTGCACCCCATTTGGCTCACTGGGTCTTCTTTGGGTAGGAATGAGTTCTCTTGACCTATTTGGGCCTCATATTCTTCTTCCCAATCTAGGGGAGCCTTATAGTCTTCGGTCACCTCCGTAAGTTCCTTTTGGAAATGGGTGGGATGAGGATTTGTGGAAGCTTGTGGGGTGTGGGTTTGATGGGGAATGTTGGGTTGGGTGGTGGCCAATTCGGTTTGAATGGTGGTGGTGATCGGGATAGGAGTCATTTGGGGTGGTGGAGTTTGGGCCCTAAGGGAAGTGAAGATCTTCCTGATCTCAACCCTTATCTCTTCCAATGAATCTAGGGGTCCTTTGGGTGGTGGGGTTTGGGTCCTAATGGAGGCCTTGGGTTGATTGGGAGGAAAAGGGGGAGTGGGAGTGCTCCTCGGGTTATTGTCCTCACGGTAGGAGTGGGACGGTCGGGGAGCGTACATCTTCCTGAGCTCACTCTTCATCTCTTCCCATGAGTGGATGGGCTCTTGTCCCCAAACCCTTCTGAATCTCTCTTTGTGTTCCCACATTTTCTTAGCTAGACCCCGAAGTCGTGCCTTGGCCCTGCGGACTCTCTCGTACCCATATACCCAAGTACTTTCAAAGTCCCTTTCCATGGTATTCTCCCACCTAAGATAGGCATGAGGATAAATTCCATCAAAATGAAGGTCCTCATCTACAATGTAGTCCATGTGGAGGGGGTCAATCGGACCATGTGACCAGCGAGGGGTATGCATGAGGATCGGGTGATGAATGCAAATGCCCTAGGACAAGACTTAGTAGAGACAAGTCTAGAACTTGCTCTGATACCAATTTGATGTGACACAACATGCAGCGGAGGACAATGATACCAATTTGATGTGATATGACTCCCTTGGACCTAGGATAGCAAGCAACACATGAGTTGGCAACGTCGCAATAGCAGACTCACTCGCGTAGGCACACTCGGGTCCGAAGGAGGACCGATGATGACGGTGAGGGTCCGGGGTTGGACCTCAAGGTTCCAAGGGTTTGGCTAGCTCGGAAGGGACCCCAATGGGCCAGGGATGCCCGATTTCAAGGGTAGCCGGCACGCCGAGGGCGTGGGATGTGATGGAACTCTCTCAACTCGCTCCGCGGCGAACACTATAATTGGTTGAATTGAGGATCGGGCGCTCCTCTCACCTCCGACGGACAACTAAAAGTAATACTAAGCTAGCAATGGTAATAACCAGCAAAGAAGAGTGGCCAAGAGCTCACCTGATCGGCGTGAAGACGCCGATCCCGGGCGGAGACGAGGGCGAGCGGGGAAGTGTGGTCCCCGCACACTGCGCCGGTGTAGCTTCTAAGACCTGTCAAGAGTACAATTACTACACCTCGCGCAGGAGGGTGATCTCGGGAGTGGGAATTGATTAATTACAGCAAACACTACCACCACGTAGGGTGGGGCGGTAAGCCGGCCAGGCGGGGATGGGAGGACGGACCGAAATGGTAGAAAGGAAATCAATGTGGGTTCAGCTGCAATTTGGACGGCTGGACAGGGTGTTGTTGTTGGCTCTGTCCCGGGCTTGTCCGGACTCCGAATTGAGCGAAACCACCTCGCAATGCTTCCTGACTTGAAGCCGGTGTTGTCTGAATTTTTGGCCGCCCTTTGGAGTCAGGGACTGGCAGCACTGGCGACTGAACCAGGACAGTTGGTGTGGTCTCTGGCCGGACCTGTTCTGTGGAAGTAGGTTGCAGATGCTGTCACGGGCGCTCCCGAACTCCGATTGGCACGAAATCAGAGGTGTCGTCTCCGTGGTCGAGGTAGCTTTCAGCTGCAGTTGGTGGGGCTGCGATCTGAGGCCGTGGACGATCGGTGTGCTCTGAAGAGTAGGCACTGGTCGCTGTAGGCTGCTGGAGGTAGATCCGCGCGATAGAGGGAGAAAATTCGGAACTCTGGCCCCGGGATGCCGAATGAGGTTCTGTTTCTTTCTCCTGCTTGGAGACAGATGGAGGAAGAACTTTGATGAAGGGCCGTGTGTCTGAATCCTCCACGATTAGTTGTGGTGCAGCGACGAGCCGGGTTGCAGACTCTAGCCGCAGCGACTACCAGATACGAGCAGTGGATTGCAGAAGTTGTCACGGCCACTCCCGGATGCCGAATCACAAACCGTCAGAGCTGCTGGAACCGTGGACAAAGCCTCTACACAGAAAAACTGACGGCAACACCTTCTGAGGTCTGGGTGGACAGGGGGACGCCGATGAGTGGGAACTGGTCGCTGCAGACTGCAGGAGGCAGACCCGACCAGTCGAGGAAGAAAGACCAAAACTCTGACCTCCGGATGCTGAATGCACTTACGCTTCTTGATCTAGACAGAGGACTGGTGGAGGAAGATATTTGAAGAAGAGACTTCAGCCTGATTCCTTCGCCGTTGGCCGTGAAGCAGCTTCCAATCGGGCTCAGGCTTTCTGCAGGTGGTGTCTGGCGCAGTCGGGGTAGGACAGCTCTCACGGACGGCCACGAACTCGGAATTGCACGATTCCTTCTCGCCTACATAGGGGACTGGACGACCTTTCCAGAAAGGTAAGATACGCCCTCAGATGTTGCCGTACGAACTCAGGGTAGCTTCTGCAAGACGGGCCTTCTTCAGCCACCTGCAGACTGATCAAAGGGGGGGAGAGGGGTGGAAAAGCTTGGGTGGCCAAAGGAAGAACAATGGGGAGGGGGGTTGGGGGCTGCGACCTAGGGAGGTGAGGGGGGCTGGGAATGAATGTGGTGCAGTCCCAAAGGGAGGAGAATTCGAATTTTAGCTTGGGAGGGGTGAAGGGGGTGCTTGGGGAAGTGAGGGGGTGTATGGGGAATGCCAAGGGGTGCCTTGGAAGAGGGGCTTCCACCTAGGGGTTGGAGGGGGATTAAATGGGAGGTATGGGGAAGGGGGAGGGGTCTTAATTAGGGGAGAATAGGGAGGAGAGAGAGTGAATTTCAAAATTTAGAGAGAGAGAGGGAAGAGGAGAGAGAAAAGAGCTAGAGAGAGAGGGAGAGATGCACTTAAGTGGCTCAAATTTGCTTAATACTTCATTAGCTTCAAAAGAGGGGGTTTGGGGTCCTATATATAGGAAAACCCAATTTACAAAGAAGTCCTCATGAAATGGACAAATGACGGAAGACCAAGGGGTGGGGAGAGGGGCGCCCATGGGCCAGACCAAAGAAATGGCCCAATAAGACCTACTAGCCCCACTAGCCCACTAGCCTACATACAAGCATAAGTAAATAACATGATAACCTAGTAACATGACTCAAAACATAGGCAAATATATCAAAATGACTCAAGAAAATAGGAAAATGTAATAGGATGATAAGCACCAATGTTCCGTCTGAAGAAGGGCTGCTCCCTAGCTGCCTCCGGGAGGGAGAGAAGTGCCAAGCCAGAGGGTATGTGGTGTGATGCCCTCATCAGCATCATTTTTATTTGTAAGGAAAAAGACCCAAGTATACCTAGAGAAGTCATCAACTAGGACATATCCATATCTCCTCCCTGACAAGCTGATTGATCGTGTGGGTCCAAATAGATCCATATGTATCAGCTCATAAGGTTTAAGGGACATGTTTTCAGTTCTTGATTTAAATGACTTTCTAGTCTGCTTGGACTGTGTGCAAGCACCACACACCTTATTTTCCTTCTTGAAAGAAATTTCAAGGAGTCCTCTAACCATGCTATGTTTATTCAATTTATGCAAAACAGTATAGCTAGCATGGCCTAATCTACGATGCCACAAAAATGCTAAATCATCTTTATTTGCAGTAAGGCAGAGATTAGAATGAGCTAAATCATCTAAATCTACCAAATAAATGTTATTCACCCTTTTTCCTGAGAATTTAACTACATCAGAATCAGGTTCAAAGATTTTGCAATAATGAGAATCAAATACTACCTTGTGTCCTTTATCACAAAGCTGGCTGATACTGAGTAAGTTATATGCTAGACCATTAACCAGCAATACTTCTTCAATGCAACAGGTAGTACACTTACCTTCCTTACCTGACCCGATGATTTTACCCTTTGTATTTCCTCCGAAGGTGACAAGACCTCCATTCTTCTTAGTCAACATGTAAAATTTGGCCTTGTCTCCTGTCATATGCCTGGAGCAGCCACTATCAAGATACCACATATTGCTCCTGGCTGTCAGGCATACCTGCAATCACAATCAAGTAGAGAATTTTGGAACCCAAAACTGTTTGGGCTCCGAAGCAGAAACAGAACAATTTAAGCAAGATAGCAATTTTTTAGGAATCCACATTTGTCTAGACATGGTTGGCTTAGTGGAATTCCTAACATTCTTTTCATCATTTTTCTTTTTCTCAGCACCAACTGATTGAACCTTCTTCTTCTGATGCTGTGGTTTTTGTTGAGTTCTGGCACCATCTTTATTAGCAGCATGATTATTTTTGTGCCAGTGCCCAGGCCAATAGGTACTCAGATAATTGCGGCCTACAGTGGTCCTAGGCTGACCAAAGAAGACCTGTCTATTAGGACCCCATGTCCTAGACTGACCGACCCAACTAGCAAAATGAGGTCTATGCCAGTGAGTGGGAAAAGATTGATATCTAGACCTCCCTTGGACTTGATTCCATTCAGTCCTATAGAATGGTTGTGGCTGTTTCTGAGGATAGGTGTAATAGGTTTGGACCTTGGGCTGGTGAGTATGGCTGGTTTGCCCCCGAGCAGCATTAGGTCTCCCTTGCATTTTTGACCCACTAGACTTCTGTACAGGTTTGTGTTGGGTCTTCTTCTGGATAGGTGATGGTGGTGGAGACTTGGTGATCTTGCCCTGGAGTTTAAATTTGCTTGGAGGCTGACCCCGAACCTGAGACTTACTTTTGGGTAAAGGGCAGGATCTGCTAGCCTCACCAACCTTCTGTTTACCTTTGTCCTTGGCACTGGACATTTTCAAATTAACAATTTTTGAAGCAGAATTTTCATTAACCATTTTTATAAGAGGTCCCTTCCTTTTCTCTACCACAAATGATATGGTTTTCATGGCAAGGCTTTTCGTGGCAGTTGAGTTGAATCCAAGACCTTCTTTTCTGAAATTCACCTTTGACCCTAACAGAGCATTGAGATTATCTGTGCCTTGGGTCATATTTTCTATAATTTTCCTTTTATCAACATTTTCTTTTTCTAAATTTTCAACTGTTTTCTTTAATTCAGAATTCACACACAAAACAGCTTCATATTTCTCATTTGAAATTTTTGCTTTATTTTCCAACATTTGAACTCTCAGCTTCAAATCATCGATGACATTCTTTAACCATTCATTTTCCTTCTTAGAATCTATTAAAGCATGCTTCAATTCATCATATTTAGCACATGAAAATTTTAAACTATCATTTTTCGATTGCAGACATGCAATTTTATCAGACATGGTTTTATCATTCATAAGTGAGTTTATTTTCTTCTTCAAATGCATGTTCTCCTTTCTAATATCATCCACTTTATCTAGCAAGTCTCCGTAGGCATCCTCCCAATCAGAAATTGTATAGTGCTCAAAAGGAGAGGATACCTCATCGGAGTCTCCTTATTCTTCTTTGTCACTTTTGGCCATCAGGCAGACAGGCTTTTCTTCATCCTCGCCCTCTGAGGTGGTGCTCAGTGTGCCCTCGTCCTCATCGCTCCAAGTACTAATCATGGCTTTTCCTTTTCCTCCTTTCTTCCTTAGTTTCTCCTTCTGCCTCTGGAGCTCTGGACAATCTGCCTTCATATGTCCGGCCTTCCTACAGTGATAACAAATATTAGTATCAGGTTTCTTCGCAGGGGTAGACCTATACCTGTTATATCGCCGGCCGCTGAATTGTCTTCGGCCGAAATTTCTGCCTTCCTTTCTCAAGAATCGCCTGAACTCTCTAGTCAACATAGCAAGTTGGTCTCCATCTATTTCTGACCCAGATAGATTGCTCTGCTCGCTTGATGATTCACTGTGGCTGGATCTGCTTGTTCTGCTGGGACTAGCCTTCAGCGCGATTGGTTTCTTCTTATTCTCGAGCTCCTCAATTTTGGGAAGGTTCATCTCATATGCCATTAGAGAACCTATTAACTCGTAAACTTTCATCGTCTGAAGATCTCTTGACTCCTCGATCACTGTCGCCTTTGTGTGCCAGATAGGAGTCAGAGACCGCAATATCTTCCTTACAATCTCGTAGTCGGAATAGCTCTTTCCCAAATTCCTCAGACCGTTAGTTATGATCGTCAGACGAGCATACATCTCAATCACGGTCTCACCAGGTTTCATCCGGAATGCTTCATATTCAGAGACCAACATATTAGCCTTGGTCTCTCTCACCTGTGATGTCCCTTCGTAGATGACCTCCAATGTGTCCCACATCTCCTTGGCGATTTTGCACGATGACACTCTGGAGAATTCCGTGGGATGAAGTGCGCACTAGATAGAGTTGACGGCACTCCAATTCAAAGTAGACTTTCTAATTTCCTCTTTCGTCCAAACCTCTTCATTCTCGTGCAGTTTGAACGGTCCCTTGCTCACTACCCTCCAGATCTCGTAGTCTTTCGCCCTCAGAAAGACCTGCATTCTGTTCTTCCAGTAGGCGTAGTTAGAGCCGTCGAAGTATGGAGGCTTGGAGGTTGAATGTCCTTCTACTGTCATTCCCTTAGCGTTCATGGCCGTTCCTCTTTAGGATGTTAGTCCCTGAAAAAGAGTTAGGCTCTGATACCAACTGATGAGAGTTTATGAATGATCTAGACGGGGGTGAATAGATCAATCACTCAATAAAATCGACTGCAGCAGTTTCAAGTGTAGAAATAAAATAAACTGCTGCTGGACGGTAGAAAGATAAGCTAAAGCGATCACAGAAAGCCAACTCAAGCAGATCTGAACTTAACCGATCCTAAACATGCATCTACTGCGGATGGAAGATATAATCAAGAGGCACAATAATTCGCAAGACAAACGCACAGTAGACAGAAATTTTTTAAGGTGGTTCGATCTCAAACCTGAGATCTACATCCACCCCACACTCCAAACCAGAATGTGGCTTCAACCGCTTATACACAGCTTCGGGGTCACAACCCTACAGACAGCTGGGCATTACAGCTTATGCCGTCCAGAGGAATCCTTCTCTGCAAACCGCTGGGGACTTACAGCTTCACCCGTCAAGAGGAATCCTCCTCTGCCCGCTGAGCATTACAGCTTGCTCTGCTGACACACAGCTTGAAAACAAGATTTCAGAAAACAAGATAGAAACAAACGAAAAACAAGAAATCCCCAGAGGGAATGTAGCTCACAATGAGCAATATCAGTTCTGGTGTCTGAACCAAGAGACTGATGAACAAACATTCAGAGTAAATGATGCGGGACGGACCACGGACTTGACTCCAATTAAGAATGCAACCCTCGGACTCTAAACAAGCTCACGACCGTCCGTTTTCGAGGGAAGCATCGGACGTGCACGGTTGAGAAATCGGCAAGAGCTAGGGTGGTCAACTCACGTTTTCGTGCCCGGATCGGGTCACGGGACGGTCTCGCTCTCTCTCGCAGTAGGGGTGATATAAAATATAGCGAGCTAGATTATCCTAACATGCTCTCTAGCAGCGGCATAAACAAGCGTATATGAAATAAAGCAAAGTGCCAAGCAAGGAGCGAATATGATACCTCCACGCTCTGGGCGTGGGGAAGATGATCCCGGCCGAATTCAGTAACTCCCGGTAACAGTAATGAATTAAATTACAGTAATGAAATATCACCCACTCCACACAGGGAGGTAAAGGGCTACACAAGTGGGCCCGGGAGGACCGATCTCGGGTTGACGGGTTGCACTTGATCACCACGTCGACGCGGTTCGGACGGCGTGTTCTACTGGCCTGTGGGACCCACGGATGGCGTTGCCCTCCGGGTCTGTTGGGGTGGGTCCCACTGTGATGGAGACCCCTGGTGGTGCGCCTCCCTGGATGGCGGTCGGCCGGAAACACCGGTCGGAGGCCGGTCGGCTCCGATCTCCACACTTTGGAGTTGCTGCCCACGGACCTGCAGGTTCTATTTTTCGGCGTGTGATGTGGCAAAATCGGCTGTTGCGATCAATCCTGATGTCAGATCGAGGCACAGAAGGTACCGTTGGATAGCTCTCTCGAAGTCCTTTGACCCTGTGGGACTCAGAAAAATTCACCAGAGTTGTATTTCGGATGGCCGATTTTTGAAGCTTGTTGTACTCAGTCTCAGATCTGATCAGGAAAACTAAGATCTGACTGAGAACCAGCATTAACTGTAAAGGATACTTCCGATTCAGATCTTGAGCTCTTCCTCAAAGTTGTAGAGAATTGAACAAGGAAGACGGAAATATTTTTTGTGAAAGGTTTTGTGGAGAATTGAATTTTTTGGAGATTTGATACTGAACTGTGGTCGGATCTAGATAGTAGGGACTGAACAGATTTTGGGAAGAAGATGGAATTTCTAAAAATAGATGGAGGCCTTAACATTTTTTACAAAAATTTGGGGATCGAGGGAATGGTGGACATAACCTCCAGTAAAATTGGGGACTCCATAAAAAATCAAAAAGTGGTTCGGAGATGGGTAACTCAGGGTTGCTTTCACTGTAGACCGAAACCTGGCAGAACTGGAATGAAATGGTGGACAAAAATGAAAAAATAGAAATCAGAAGCTAGAGGCCAAACCAATTTTTTTAGAACATGGGGAAAACCTCTAGAACACGTCCTGAAAATTTGAGCTCAAGAAGAATCCTTGACTGAGAGATAAAATTCATTGAAGAGCCTGCTATCCTAGATGGACAGAACTTCAGAATCGGCTTCGTGGCGGCTCGATGGCGGCACGAACGGCGGCGGCGGCGGCACAGAATGAAACTGGAAGTGGAGGGGCTAAGATAGAAGGGCTAAAAGCTTGAAACACAGAGGGGGGCGATGGAATTCCAGAGGGGAAGAGAGGGGGGCGCACCAGGCTCCTTGGAGCTCTCTTGGCAATTCACAAAACTCTTCTTTTCATTAATTGTTACAAATGGAAAAATACAAGCATATATACTAAATGACAAATGACCAGAAATGACCTCAGATCTAGGGTTTAGAGAATATTAAATGTTTCAAACAAAATAAAAAAAAGCCTAATTAGATGTAATGGGGGGCGCCCCCTTGACCATGGGCATGGGTAGGTGGAGGTGGGTGGAGAATATTGACATTTTTCACCCTTTGTCCCCCATGTGTCCATTTGACATTCAAACCTTCTAGATGGCCACCTAGGATGGTTGACCAGCCCCACATAGCTTAGGTGGACCAATGGGAAAGGAGGGAGGGCCTCCTAGCTGGACCTACTACACATTTGCACAAAAACCCACTAAGACTTACAATTGCGTACCCATATAATACAAGAGTATACATACAAATATGAAAGGACATAAATGCAAACAAAAGGTGGACGGTCTTGCTTCGATGTCCCCATCAGTAAATCTCCCAGACTCCTCTCTCTCAACTCTCTACTTCTCTTCTTCTCTCTTTCTTCTCTTTCTCTTCTCTCTAGATCGTGCAGGCTCTCTCTGCTTCGACACTTCTTGATCTGATTTCTATCTCAATGCAACGATCATCACTTCAGATGGAGAAGTCTTCTTGTTATATAGCAGCAGCAGATAGGTGGGCGTGTGTCCTCCACGATTCCCACCCAAGCGCCTTGACCACGTGGCAGCATTTCGGCCTGCTGCAATACACGTGTCACGATCCTGGCACATCCTACATTCTTGGATCACGTGCCCTTTCTTAAGTTCCTCGACCAGCAGTCCTGTCAGATCAGACTTGTCATCAGTTTGAGTTAATCTGAAAGGAAAGACAGAAAGACGCACCGAGTTAGTTCGAGAATTGAACTAAGCATGTACAGACTTGATGCGTATAATGCAGTTTGCATGCAGGAAAGTATGCACATTGAACATGAATGCACGGACACGCCATTAAAGAGTGTTCATACTTTGTGTGCGATGTACAAACGATGCATCGACTTGCTGTGCCTAGAGTTTAATCAAGAATACATAATGTACAGACTCTGATGGGCTGATGTTTGGACTTAAACGCTCGAAATATTAGAGGTTGTACAGACTTGTGAAATGATGCACGAACATTGATGCTCATATCAGCACCGGTTGTACAAACGTGTCACCAAAGAATGTACAGACTTTGAGTGCATAGTACAACAGATGTACAGACATGCCGTCGAAGAATGTACATACTTGTTCAGTCATCAAGGCAACCGAGTGCAGACATAGCATTCAATTGCACGAACAGAATGTATAGACTTTGAGTGCATGGTAAAGAGTGTACAGACTTAGCAATGAACTATGCATTGACCTATCTAAGCTGTCCTCTATATGCATGCATAATATGCATATATGAACTGAACCAGGCACTGACTATATGACTGCACTAATGCAAGATATGAACAGATGAAGGCATGCACAGACTTTATGACTGAATAAAAGAACACTACACTGATTCAAGATATGCTATGTAGCAAACGTGCATGGGCTTGTGGACTTGTACCAATACAGAATGTTGTAAAGACTTGAGTTGAAGCAACTGATGAATGCCCAGATGCTCCGAGTATGCATGTGTTTCTACAGAGATAATGCTAGAACACACAACACAATGCCCATACAGCATCAACGCACGATGAATATGCACACAACCTGTCTGATGGAATGACATGCAAATAAGATGCTCAATCAATCATCATACATACTCATAGTGCTTCTTAACATCAAAACCACAGGGGCACAACAAATCTAGCCCCAGTAGCTTGGGTGAAACCTCTGGTCTTTTCCTCTTTCAAAAGGATGGAAATTCATAAGAGGCTTGGTGAGGATCGGCTAGAGTTGAACTTAGTATAAGGCTCCCGGCGCACTGGCCTCGGCATGAAGTCACCGGCGCATGAGTATCCTGGCCTGCATCGGCATCGGCGCGGAGGGTGGACTTGGAACAAATGGGCATCGGTGCGAAACCACCCTCGACGCGCCTCCAGCTCTCGGCGCGAGAATGCTTGCGCCGAGGGGAAAGGCATGCGCCCAGGGGAATTTGCCCCGAGAGGCCTCCAAGGTAGAATTTTCAGTTTTCAGAGGCAAGTTTTCAGGGTTTTCAGAGGCAGGTTTTCAGGGGTTTTCAGAGACAGGTTTTCAAGGGTTTAAGGCTTTGATTCAAGAGGGTGTTAGAGGTTTGTTCTTGAGGTTTGCAGGGGTTTGGAACCAACGCAAATGGGGTCATATGGGGTGCCAAAAAGAATGGGTTTAAGAGGGATAATCCCAGGGGATGAAATCATGTTTCACTCAAGAAATGCTGCTGAGGGCTGACCGTCTATCGAATCATATACACTATGATTCTACCATATCCTCACCATCTCATAGATGAAGGACCACGAGATAGACTGTCTCGGTTTTCATCCTGATCATGAGGTGGAAAGGAGGAACGGAAGAAAAGTTGATCGAAAAGCTATAATATGAACATGTCCCTCACCATTCCGCGAATGAGAAGCCACGAGATAGACTATCTTGGGCTCTCATCGTGGCTCAGAGGTTGGGAATACTCGGACGATGTAGCAAAGACAGACTTAGATAATCAGAGAGGTGCACATACAACGAGAACAACCCTCTTCACAATAAAGACCAAATACGATAAATTTCAGAGGGGGCAGAAGAAAAAAAAGGAAACTTAGAATCCCATACTTAATTTCATTCCAGACGAATGCATTCACTTAACATTGGGGAAATCAGATTGCAAGGGCATACAATAGGCAGATGCTCCTCGAATATATGCCAGACTATGCTGGCACTTAACATTTACAGAGGAACATACCTCGGAAACGAAAACATAATAGGAACATAAGAATGAGTTACAGAAGAGAAGACAGATAGGAAGACATGAGATGGGAGAAAGGGGTGGATGTAGCCCCTTAGGGCGTTTGGGAGCCAACCCCTCCTTGCATTCTTCTCCACAGATCTCTGCAGCTCTCTCCTCCTTCTTCAAAAATCTTCAGTAGGCTCTCAAACCCTTCTCTTTTTTATCTCAGCTCTCACTTTCTTTTCTCAGATGATTTTTATAGATGTCCCCCCCTTTTCTTTGTCGAAGACAAAGGGGATTTATAGAGAGCTGACCCTCTGTCCATCGGCGCAGGTCTTCCCGGCGTGGATTACCTGGTGCGCTTGGCATCAATCTTCCCGGCGCGCTCCATTGTAATAGGCTTGGGCCCATTTCATTTGTGGATATACACAAATAGAGGCCATTTGGAATAGCTAGGCCTTTTCATTGGTTATGTTTCATTGGTTATGTGGGCTTCTCGGAGTGCTCATTGGCTTTCTTTGTTGTCTATTTAGCATCTGGGACAAACAGATATGTGCGAAGCTATGTGAGTCCTATTTTACGAGCATCAGAATATACTGAGGATCCTTTTCAGCAGGCAGATGATTACCCGGGTGTTGACGTAGTCTTCATCAGCGTGACTATCTTGAGTGATAGCCGTGCTGGACAGCGGCTTGGCCGATGATGGCTTTAGCTTGACAGAATGTCAAGTATGGTGGGTCTTCTTCTATTCTGATTCTCATAATCTCAAGGGATGACATAAGAGCCGCACCACCCTTGATTTATCTTCAAAGTCCTTAGCTTGCTTTGACTTCTTCTTTATCTTTGTATATTTTTGGTGTCAACATGGCACCAACCTCCAGTGGCGGTACCAGCTCAGCATGGATCAGATAGGGGGAGCCGACGGACCTCGGCGAGCGACCAGGACTGGGCATCGCTCTACCATGCATAGGCAGAGGCATCGTAGAAGGGACCTTCCCTGGAGCAGGATCGGAACCTGGGGAGCAGCGAGACCTACCTGGATGACTACCGGGAGTGGTATGCCTGGCGACTCTGCCTTGACACCCAAGTGGTAAGTTACTCCTTTTAGCTTCCTGAGTGTAATATTTTCGTTAAAAAGCATTGCAGCTGATGAGTTAATGGAATTATTGACGTGTAGATGCTGGAAGCAGAGGCTGTCTGGATCCTTCAGGATCGGATCACCATTCTTGATCAGACAATCGTGAACTTGGGGCATGAGATTCGAGAGCTGGTACATCAAAATTGATTGATTGATTTTAGGCTTTGAAGATCCCAAGATCTTGATTGACCATTTGCCTCTAGTCCAACAGCGAGCTGAGTAGGCGTACCTCCGCGTGAGGGCAGAAATGTCCGGGGGAGCTGGACCCTTGTCTCAGGTGGAGAGTGTGGAGGAGCTAGAGGGCCGTCTGGAGTCGGCTCTCAAGCGGGCTGAGGAGAGAGAAGCAGAGTTAGCCGAGATGGTAAGGACCAAGCACTTTTGGTTAGGTGTAACTCTTCTTTTCATTCATCTTTGCCTGACTTGCGTGTTTGTGAATATCCTGCAGAGGGAAGAGCTAAAGGCTCCTACTCTCTCGACAGAAGTTGGAGGGGCATGTCGAGGACCTGACACGTCGCCTCGGAGAGATGGGGACGGTGGAGAGACTGGAAGGTCGCCTCGTTGAGGCGAAGGAGAGGGAGGCCTAGGCGCGAGCCCGAGAGATGGCGATGGCGATCCGAGAGCGACAGGCTCTCAACCAGCTGGAGACCCTGCGACGGCGGGTACTACGGAGGTACAAGGGTCGGGGTGCTCCAGGAGAGGCAGCGGTTAGACATATCACTCCCTCGGAGTCACTACAGATCGAAGGGGATTTGGAGATCACAATGGAGGAGCTCCTGGGCCTAGTGCCATCACCCGTGGCAAAGCAGAGGGTAGCCCAGCCGGCAGCATTGGGTTCGAGAGCCTCGCGGCCACCGAGGTCGAGAGAGAGGAGGAGTAGGAACGACGATGAGGTGGATAGCCGGCATAGCCGACCTCGCACTGATGGGGATCAGTGAGAGAGAGAGAACAGAGCGACTATCTTGTACACTAGGGGTATGCCCCTCGAATTTTGTAGATGAATGAAATGGACATATTGGAAATGAGGTGCATTCTCTTCCAGCGTACTTGTCTTGGCTTGATCGACTCCATCTTCCCTTTTCACTTGTCTCAACTACACTTAAAAGGGAAAAGGTTAGTGTAGTTCGATTTTATCCCCCTGCCCGAGATAGATTGTGCCTTCCTCGATGCAGGGTCAGAGGGCTAAATCTTATTAACAAGATTGTAACAAAGAGTAAACGTGGGATGCACATGCAAGCAAGCAAAATTGGTGAGGACACCAGAGCCAGAGTTCGGCTCGACTCAGTGAGCCGTCGATATCGGACACGTAGCACGACACGGTCGACGCCGACATCTTTGTGGCTAGGGGACAGTTTGGAGCCTCCACCTGAGCTTTGATATTTTAGTACATATTTTGGTACGTATTTGTATTTGGTACCTATTTTGTTGTATTTGGTGTGTATTTGGTGTGTGAAGAGGGGCGATCTCGCGCTGGTCCTGAGCTGGAGAAGATGATCACCGAGTAGTGAACTGCAAGAAAGGGAAACGGATCAGAGGCCCTGGGATGGTTCCCTGGGGAAAACCCTCCGATGCCTAAGTCAGTAGAGCAGTGGTGAATGCTATGAAGGGAGGAGGAAGGAGATGCGTGAGATCCCTCTCCACCAAGGTGGTGAAGGGGTTCCTGCTCAGGGAGTTTTAGGCGTGTGTTGGCCTTACCTTTCGCTGGAGGGATTCCCAGGTTTAAATAGTGCACTGGCCTCATGAGTCCCGTAAGTTGAGGAGTTTCAGGTGGGAGTTACGTCCTCGACGTGGGCTCTTTACATCCTCATCATGGGATCATTATAGCCTTGTAAACTCCTGCTCATAAAGGGCTCTCAACGGCAGCGTAGATAAGCAATTGTTGATCGACCCTAGCATGAAGAGTGCCGGTCCTATCCGGGCGAGGGGCATAGCTTGGGTGAGGCTCGATCGGAGTAGGCGCGGTACGCCAGCCCTTATCCCGGTGAAGGGAATGAGTTGGGCGTGGGTCTTCCTCCGACCGGACCGACGCTCGGGCCTTCCGAGCCTAACGGCCGCCGAGGAAGTGCTTGATCCCAAGTGATCTTATTGGGCTTTTATGCTAAGTGGCCCCTGAGGGGCGGTCACTTAGATGAGCTGGGCCTCGTTTGGTCTTGCTTGGACCTAGTTTGTCCGCTCTTAGATGGGCTACAGAAATCCCCCTCTCCACTTGTCCCCCTCCTACTCCCGAGCCTTGACAGGCTCGGAAGAGTAGCCGTTAGGGTTTTGGACCAGCGTGGCTCAGGTGGGTGGAGATCTGGCGGTGTTAAGAAGCCACGTGTGTGGTCACCTGTGCCCGTAATGATGATAATCATGGCGGATTTGAAATGAAGGGGCCCCCTTTTCTCGGAGGTCGGAATGACGCGCCGCCTTCCGCATGGGGATATAGGCGTTGTGCACTTGTGGTCACTCCAGACTCCCTCTGTTTTAGGGTTTTGCTCTCCTTATTGCTTGCTTTCGGGGCTCTCTGATGCACCGCAGAGATATGGTGGAAGAGCAGAGGCTTGCATCGGCGTTCGTAGAGTTGGTGGAGATAACCGCAGAGGCGGTGCGGCAGCTTCCCCTTCCTCCAAAGTCTTCGGAGTCTGAGGCGCCTTCTTCTGCAAGTTTCCCTTCGGATTTCATGGCGGACCTTCGTTCGAAGATTGAAGAGTTTGAGGGCGAGCCCGAGATGAGGGTGATGGTGATACCGCCAGCTCCAAACTGTAGTGAACTGGGGGAGGCGGATGTGAAGCGACTGGAGCACCAGTTTCGCCTGCCCTATCAGTATTACTTCGCTGCGGCTGCACCGCATGAGACGAGCTTGGATTCTCATACGTGCCATTTTTGTTCCTTCCTTCTATCTTGGAAGGGTGGGTTCCGCCTTCCCTTCGAGCCCTTTGTTCTTAAGCTTCTTGATTTCTTTCAGTTGGCTCTCATACAATTGGTGGCCAACTCCTATCTTCTTCTTTCTGCCTTCCGCATCCTCTACCGTTAGTGCGGGGTTCCTCCTTCCTTGGACCTCTTCCATTATTTTTTTGAGTTGAAGGTGCATTCCTTGGCTGGGAAGGGCTTCTACTTCATCCAGGCGAGGCGAAACAGGAGCTGCGTCTCCTTAGCCGTAAAGGACTCTTCCCATAAGGGGTGGAAAACTCAGTTCTTTTGGGTGGGGATTTTTTCGGTGGAGGAGTCTTGGAGGTGCCCCGTAATCCCCAATTTTCACCCGAACAATCCTCCGAGGCAAGACGAGTTCTCCCCGGATGTGGAGAAGTACGCGGCCATCCCGCTGAAGTATCGCCAGTCCACAGAGGAGCTGGTGACCCCGGAGAATATCGAGCGGTGCCTTCTCCATCGGCTACGGTCGACAGGTACGGGCACTATGAATCAGCTTTCTCACCGGTTGATGAAGCCACATTTTCCTTTTCTTGACCATATCTTCTTTCGTGCAGTCGTCAGGCTATCGGCTGTGGAGGAGGAGCCTGCTGCCGAGTGGGAGGTGATCGATCTCGGCGATGATTCGGCTGCCGATGAGTCATGAACTCCCGAGGGTCGCGCCCGAGCCAGAGATAAGTGCAAGGGGATGGCCCGGGAAGGGTCTTCCAGGCCGCGGGGGCCCAAGCGCACAGATCCCATGGAGGGCATGATTCAGGACGCCGTGAAGGCCAAGAAGCGGGCCAAAAAGGCCGGGGCCGACCCCGTAGTCGAAGGTGGCTCTGGCTCGGCTCACCCCTCTGCCGAACGTAACAAGGCTGACCCTATTGGGCCGGCTCTCCCATCTGCCAAGCAAGAGGGGGCCGAGGAGGCCAGGGCCGCTTCTGTGATTGGCGGCCACGATGGCCCGGCTCTCCCCTCTGTAGGAGCCAAGGGGGCCAGGTCTGAAGCAGGTGACTCCAGGACCGCGGCCGAGACTGGGGCGTCGATCGAGGCGGGCGGCGCCCAGGGTGGTGGTGCAGGGGCCGAGTCGGTCAAAGTCGGGGGGTCGCGAGGAGCGGCGACGCAGCCCCAACCGACCAAGGCAAGAGGGGTGGATGAAGCAGCGGCTCGATCCGAGCCGACTGGCGGGGCTCCCGAGGGGATGTCACTCGGAGGTGAGGTCCCTATTCCGGCGGCTCTGGAGAGGCTGGGCATCCAGGGCCCTCGGTATCAGAGATGTTGCAGCATAGCTGCGAAGGTGGTGAAGGGAGGAGATAGGCAACGCTCCCCGCCCGTGGCCCTCGAGCTGGTTATGGAGGGTGGCTTGATCTTGGCCTAGATGGGGGCCTCTCTAGCTGAAGCTTACGCTCAGTCGGAGTCAGAACGGGTGAACCTTGCCTGGACCCTGGGCGCGTCCGACAGGAAGGTAGCTCGGCTCACCGAGGAGCGTGACGGGCTTCGGTGGGAGGTCTCCTTGGCTAGAGAGCTCGTGAGGGTGAGCCAGGTGGTAGCCCGGACGCTGTCCGAACAACTGGCTCGGGCCCACGAGTCAGTCGAGAGGAAGAGCAAGCTTATGGAGGAGGAGCACTTGGCCCGCGTTGAGCTAGATGGCCGGTGGGAAGCTGAGCACACCGTGCTGGTGGACCGGGCATAGGAAGCCGCGCGTCTTCGAATGGAGGCCGAGGCTGATCGGGCTGAGGCAGAGAAGCAGATGGCTGAGGCCGAGCGGAGGTTAGCCGAGGCAGAGCGGGAGAAGTCCGAGCTCGTAGGTAGGGTGGGATCGGCCGGTGCGGAGGCACTCGAACAATACAAATGCTCGGAGGCCTACCGGGTCGACCTTAAGGGGGCTGCCCTCCCCTACTATGAGTCAGCACTTCACCGGGGCATCCGCAAGGGATTCAAGTAAGGCTACGACTGGGACATCTCTTATGCAGAGGAACAGGTGTCCGAGACAATCAATTTCCCATCCGGGCAATGCTATGACTCGGATTTGTCATCCTCCGGTTTGGCGTCGAAGGAAGGAGACCAGGGGGACTCTTCGTCCGAGGGTTCGCCTACTCCGGATGCCTCGGGAGGGGGCGCAACCGAGGTAGTTCCCACGTCGGTGGGGTCAGTGCCAGGGTCGGCCATCGCTGAGGGCGCCGGGGGCAGACCGTCCGAGCCTTCCTCTTCCAAGCCTCAGGATGGGCCAGAGGCCTGATGTATCTATTTTACTTTTTCTCCTTGTATGTTTTTCCTTTTTTGAAGAAGAAACTTATCTTTTTGTGTAAAGGAAGGTCAAAAACGTAAGGCAGTAGCGTTATGATAAAGACTTAACTATTTCATACCGCCGTTGCCGTGGTTTGACTAGCGTATCCGTAGTAGTTGGAAAGTGTCGATACTTTCTGCGTGGATCTCGCATGATGGTTGAGCGAGCGTCTAATAGGGTGTGTTTCCGTTTTCTCATGCTTTGAATGCTTGGCCGCTTCGTGTGCCCCGCTGGGGCGGAGCCGAGGAGTCTGAGGTGACCGTTCGGAGGGAGAGGTCCCTTTAGCGTGTTTTCGAGGGGAGAATCATTTAAGGTAAATAGCCTCCCTTCGCCTATAAAAGGTCTGAAGGGCGTCTCTTCCTCTCCATCGCTTAGGGTTTTCCCTGACAATCTTTCCTCCCTCCTTCTTCAAGAAGCGTTGTGCTGTGAAATTTGAAGCATGGAAGACGCTCTGGAAGATGAAGCTGCCGACGACGGAGGGCAAAGAATCTTTTCCGCTTCGGGTTTGAAGGGAGTTCGATGGTCGGCAGGCAGGTTAGAAGGGGGTTCGACGTGGGAAAGCATGTCACCTTCTTTTATCAACTCCGACCGGCGCTTGCGGGGAGGCGCGTGACGGCGGACGGATGGGGGAATCAGGCACCCCTCTCACTCGTCCCTTCCTGCTCACTCTCTGGAGAGGATCCCTCAAGATTCCTCTCCACTTCCTGCTTCTCATCCCCTCTCCCCACAACCTCTTTCTCTCTCTTCTGCCCTTCTCATCATTTCTTTCACTCTTCGGAGGGTGCCTCTTGACATCCTCTTCTATTTGTTGGCTTTCTCTTCCACTTCATCTTCTTTGTGCAACTTGGAAGGTAGCCTTCCTCTGTCACCTTTGTTCTGAGTTACCCGAGCCAACGGTGTCGACTATCTTTTTTCCGAGCCAGTTTCTGCACGAGGCAGAATCAGTGGCTGGACGCAGGAAGGTTAACCGAGTCAGCCGAGCGATGGGCTTGTACGGCGGTGGCAGATGGATTTTTACTTTTTTGACATGTATTGTATTGGCTCCGGTCTTTCTGATGTACAAACAATTGTTTGAATGAAAGAGAAAGAAATTTTTTGCTTTATCTCATATTGCTTACACAACTGAGGTGTTCAGAAGTAGAACTTACGTAGTGTAGTCGCGTTCCACGTCCGAGGGATGAGTTCTCCTTCCATAGTAGATAACTGGTACGCTCCTTTCCTGAGCGTCTCAACCACTCTGTAGGGGCCTTCCCAATTAGGGGATAACTTGCCCGCCACCTCAAGTGGTCGAGAGGCTTCGGCTTTCCTGAGAACGAAGTCTCCCGACTGGAAGTGTCTATCCCAGACTTTGGCGTTGTAGTATCGAGTGAGGCGGCGTTGATATTCCGTTGCTCGGATGCTGGCAATCTCGCGGACTTCATCCGCTAGGTCGAGGTTTTCGAGCAGTTTCTGGTCGTTTGCCTTGGGCGAGAAGCAGATGACTCGGAGGGAGGGATTGCCAATCTCCAACAGGATCACGGCCTCGATGACGTACACTAGCTAAAAGGGACTCTCACCGGTTGCCATTCTGGGAGTCGTTCTGTGCGACCTGTTGGGTTCGGTGCAAGTATTCAGAGGGGGGGTGAATGAATATATCCTATAAAAATTTCGCCCAATTAAAATCTAAAGCAATCAGAGATGCGGAATTAAACACTATTGCAGATATATAGAGCAAACCTAAGCAAGTCTAAACAGTAGACTGAATCAATTCAACGGAGCTTGTGCCTTACAACATTCAGACAGAAAACCCAATTGAGGCGCCCTTTACATTCATCTAACGAAATTTGATAAAAGAGATCAACCCACAGTCAAACATATAGTGCGCGCATCAAATAGATGAACACTTATAGAATATCAAACCAAAGCGCCCCTAAGCATTCATCTAGCGACAACCACACACAAAATCAAACCACTACACAATGGGTTTTAGGTGGTTCGGTCTTCCAGACCTACATCCACCCCACACTCAATCCGAGTGTGGCTTACTGCTGACTCACAGCTTGAACCGCTGGGCATCACAGCTTGCCAACAACCGCTGGGCAACACAGCTTGCCGTCCGAGGAATCCTCCTCGCCCCGCTGAGCAACACAGCTTGCTGTCCAGTGGAATCCTCCACTGCTAACCGCTGGGTAATACAGCTTAGCCGTCCAGAGGCAGCACCTCTGCAATCCGCTGACTAACAGCTTGAACAAAGGTGTAAAATAGAAAACAGAAAAGAAGGAAACACAGCAACTAAAGGCTGAACAATGAAGCATGAAATATAGCTCTAACAATGAGCAGCCTCAGATCTGGTTTTGAACCAAAGATCTGAGGAACGAACTCCTTCTCTTTCTCTCTCTCTCTTCTTCCCTAGATCTCACTCTCTTTCTTCACTCTCTCTCTTTCTCTTTCTTCTCTGCACTTCTCTTCTTCTTTCACTAATCTCTCACTCTCTGCTCTTCTCTTCTTCTTCTGCTGCTCTTTCACTCTCTCGATCTCTTTTTCCTCTATTCTCTTCGGCTCACGCTCTCTGCTATTCTCTCTTCTTCTCTTTTTCTTCCTCTTTTCTTTTTCTGGATAGAAGGACTTTCTGCTCTCCAGGCTTCTTCTTCGATCACCTTCATCTGTTGGATGAAGGCTTCCTTTTATAAGCAGCAGCCAGCAGGAGGGCAGCACTGGGCGCGTGTAGCTTCCTCATTTCCCGCCCAGAACTTGTGGCCACGTGTCAGTCTCTCAGCCAGCTTCAGCACATGTGTCACAATCCTGTCTGCCCTTCCAGCCTCGGATCATGTGCCTCTCATTCACTGAGGAACATTCTTCCTCGGACCACCTTCTTCTTTTTGTTTTTCTTCTTCTCCTGCAAAGAAATAAAACAATTAAAACTCAGGGCCACAAAAACTAAAACTGCATGAGGTATGTGATAGCAATACGAGATGCACTGTACTGAGAACGACACGAGATACACAAGATTACTACAGTACGAAATAAAGAGAGAATGACACGCGGTCAGATTAAAACAGCACGAGATAAAAAGAGAACGACACGAGATACATACTAATAAGGCTAACACTACAAAGAGAACGACACGAAGTATCACTGTAACAAAACAACCACTACGAAGAGAACGACACGAGATACACAAGCAACACGAAGACATGAATACAAAAACAACACGACATAACAAACAGCAAAGAGAATAGGCACGAGGTGAAACGACACTTTACTAAAAAGACTTGAATACACACGAAAACAACTCGTCGAGTATTAAGTTGCTCGAACGTACGAACGACTCGAAGATGAGGACGACACGAAAACAACATGGACTGAAAATAACTCGAAGACGAAAACAGAAACTGACACGAAGTGTGGTCACAAAACAAGAAAGACACGAGGTCTAGGAAAAGCAACACGAAGACAGAAATAACAAAGAAACGACTCGAACTAAGTGACGACATGGAGACAACACAGTCAGACTCGACTTGAGACACTTAAAGCTTGAATTAAGAGAAGAATGCACGAAGTAAAATCAACACGAAGACAGAAGACAGAAATAACATGAAGACTCAAACACAAAAATAACACGAAGACATGAAAACAACACGAAGACACAAACGCAGAAATAACATGAGGACACAACAAGAGACGGTCAACGAGACGCTGACTCGGTACAGACTTAAGCTCAAGCAAGACAGTCGATGTATAGACTTGACAAAGATCTCTGCAGCGAATGTATAGACTTAGAATCATGGAGGCAAATGTATAGACATCTGAGGAAATGAAACGAGTCAGTGTACAGACTTCAAATTCCACCGACCAGTGTATGGACTTCAACAGTGAACGGCTGTACATACTTCATGTGAAAACCCAATGTACAGACTTTGAATTCGAAGACCAATATGCAGACTTCACGCTGTACAGACTTTCCAAAGAGAACGTAACGCTGTACAGACTTGAACTGAAGACCAATGTATGGACTTCAAAACAGATGCTAAGGCCAAGAGGAGTGTATAGACTTTCACGATGTATGGACTTGGTGATCTTCAAAGCACAATGTCCAGACTTTGCCACTGTATGGACTTGATTATACAGTGCAACGTATGGACTTGATCTCAAGAAATGTAAGCGATGTACACACTTAGCCAATGTGTAGACTTTGCCTTAGACGCTAAAGTCTGTATAGACTTGAAGAACCTGAAACAATGTGCATACTCACAGCGTTGACGCTGCAGACTTGAGAAAGCTCACAGCGTTGACGCTGCAAGAGACGTAGGCTGTATAGACTTAGCCTAAGACAATGCATGAACTGACGTTGTATATACTTAGCCAATGCAATGTACTATGAATGTATGGTCTTGAATGAGAGTCCAATGTAGACTTTACGAACAACATGCACCAGAGTGTATAGACTATATGAATTGACTCTGCATGAGACACTCAGATGGACAGTGTTTAGACTAAAGCATGAAGCAAAGCAAGAGCTCTTTCAAAACAATTTCAATGCGTCAACGCATTGAGTCCACTGCGTCGACGCACCAGTTGACACATTTTATAGACCAGCTCTGGGACAGACCAGTGAGTTGACGCAATGATCCCATGCGTCAACGCATCAGCAATACTCATGCATTCAATGCTGTATATCAGACACAGTCCTATGCAATCATATCAGCAGCCATATTCAAAACATAATATCATAATGCACTGGCTGTGTTGCAATCATCAAAACAAATCAGCATGCTATCATCAAAACACAATGCACATGCTTGCGCCTAAGAGGCACAACATTCTCCCCACAACATTCTCCCCCTTTTTGATGATGGCAACACTATGTGACAGTGAGTCACACACAAGATTTTCTCCCCCTTTGACATGATCAAAAAGAGAAAAATAGTAAAAACAAGAGTGCAAAGTGCATTATGCATGCAAATTCCTCTAGAACATTCTCCCCCTGAGTGTAAGACTCCCCTGAATTATTTCTCCCCCTAAATAATAGCTCCCCCTTTGAGAAGGAATATGAACAGATAAATAAGGAAGAGAAGGTAGGAGGGTCACTTGACAACAGCTGAATCTTAGGTTCAGAAAGGAAGCATGATTATAAACAACTGTTAAAGTATAAGAATCAGCACCATACAATTTTGACAAAAATTCAAGTTTAATAGTGATAAATCTAGAGTAAAACATTTGACCCCTGAACAAGAGTTTATAGATTCCATTTATAGCAATGAATCTAGGGCACATGGTATTAATAGATAAGTCAGAAATAATACCCTTTTGTGATTTAAACAAGAAAATTCAAGAGAGGCAACTTGAACATGTATTGATAAAAACAATTTTCACTCATTGACTTTTGATTTTTCGAAAGGTTACAGCAGTTTGATTTTCACTTTTGAATTTTTCAGAACCTGAACTAAGTAAATAGATCAGTGGTATTTATGCTGTTGACATTAGGTGTACACCTTGATCAGAGGCAGGTACCCCCAGTTACTAGGCATAAACTACTAGACCTATTTCAGATCAAAACCCACAAGGAATAGTCTTCACTTTTGACATTAAGGGTACACCTTGATTAGAGGCCAGTACCCCCAGTTACTTGGTGAGAACTCCCCTTATAGATTTGACCCTTTGAACAGAGATATTCTGAAGCACTTCATGACTATGAGTTCTCCTGCTTCATTGGAGGAGATCATAATTTCTCAGTGCAATTCAGCCATTACTCTGTCACTATGTTCAGTTCATAGCATTTATGATCTTATTTACTGCTGCCCTTATCTCTTTTAGAGTGTTTGAAAAAAAAATCAGTACACACTCTTATTAGCCTATTCTAGACATATCCAGTTCAACACATTTAGGCATTACAACAACTTTTTCTATTTTAGCATGAGACAAAGATTAAGAGCTATAAAAGTTTTTCTTTTATCTCAGATTCTGAAGGCGGACATTTGACTCTTCAATTTATAAAGGTTAAACCTTTAGTTCTTTTCAATTTGTGAGAGTGATTCTTATAAAAGAGCAATTGAAATAATCACAACTCAATGTACTAAACCAGATGCAAAGCTGTTGTTTAGTGAAAATGATGGGGAAAGGATAGCACTTGGCAATATGAATCATTTGAATGAGAACACTGAGAAGTGAATAGGATTCAATGAATTGATTAGAACTCTCAGCTCCCCCTGAAATCATGATGCAAGAGATATGCTATGCAACATACTGTCCTACATACAGATTATGCACCAAGGATACATGAGACAAGTATGCAATCGATTCAGATTTATGCATCTAAGTTATAAGCATTTTCATCCTTTTTCAGATTTTTCAGCATATGATGCAGTGCAAAGCAACCCTATTATGCATTGAAAAGCATGCAGTCTATGACAATAGGCAAATGATAATCATGCAAATCAGTTCTATATGCATTGAACAATTTCAAATAGTCATGCAAATAATGTGTGCAGACATTAGACACATGCAATGATTCTATACACTGAAGAACTATTCACAATCAGCAAGTTATGCATTCAACAACAAACATGCAGTCCATTTATTCAGTGCAATAATCAGTGAGAGAAGAGCATCAGATATGTGCAAAGTAAACCTCAGTACATGAAGAGATCATCAGCGATCAATTAAGCAAATCAACATGAAACTCACAATTTTCATGCTCATAATTTTAGATAATGGAATTTAAAACCAATTTCAGAACTGACCTGAATTGAGTCCTGGGGTTTTCTTTTTGAGTGCCTTGGTTAACCCCTTTTATTTCTCCCTCCAAGGCACACCTGCAGCCAGTCAATCAATTTGATCCTGCAGGGACCCAAGCAGTCTTGGGTCCTGCATTTACCCTGACACTCCTAGCAGGTTTTCTCAACAGATTTTTCGCATGTTTATCATAAAATTCCATCAGATAGCACTTATTTATGGAATGACCAAGCTGACCACAGTAGTGGGATGATGCAGCAGTTCTGAAGTTTATTTTATGCACATTCCTATGAGCAGGAGTTCTAAGTGCATATGCATGAACATGTTTATTACCAGAATTAAAATTCTGTTTACCAGAATCATCCAGCCAGCAATCAGCCGCTCTATTACCTGGCTTCCCACAGTTAAAGCATGCAAGATTTTCAAAATGTTTTGCAGGGAATTTAAAAATATGGGAGTTAACATGATTCTTCTGAACATGCCAACAGTCCTTGACTGTATGGCCATACTTCCCACACTTAAAGCATGCTGAAGTTCTTCTACCAGAAGCAGTTTTATTTGCAGGGAGATTTACAGGTTTTAATTGGACTTTCTTTCCCTGAGCATGCCAGCAATCTGCAGCAATGTGGCCAAACTTCCCACAACAAAAACAATTTAGATTCTTTTTCCTAGAATCATGGTTTCTAGCATGAAATTCTTTAACATTCAGATTACCCTTTTTCTGATCAGATAGAACTTTTCAAGCATGCCTTCTGTCATCTTGTTTCATCACAAAATACTCACTCATAAAGTGTCCATGCTTACCACAATAATGACAAGAACAAGAACCATTAGATTTATCTAAAACATGGCACTTATCAGATGAGTTTGAGTTTTTAGCATGTAGATTGTTCCTTTGAGTTTTTGGGGTTTTCTGATTTTTATTTCGTTTTTGAATTTCCTTAGCAGCATGCATATTTGAAGAAGAAGCTGAAGTGCTAGCTAAACCAGAGCTACGAATAAAAGTGGTATACAGCTGGTTCTTCTTAGCATGCTTAATTTCAGACATGTTATCAATCTCCTCACATTGATCACTTACTACATCTTCCGAAGATATTTTCATTTTGCCTTTATCCTTAGCAAGCTTAGATGAAGTACCATTCATCTCAGTAATTTTACTTTCCAAGGAGATTATAAGATTCTCTGAATCAACTTTCTCCTTTTCACAACTAGCCAGTTTTTCTTTTAATAACACAATTTCATTTTCCAAATCAGCAGTGTGTATTAAAAAACTAGCAATTTCTTCATCACTGCAATTGATACACTCTTTCAATACTGATTTCTCTTTTTCAATCGTCATCCATCTTTCAGAGAAAACAGTGTTAAGAACCATTAACTTTTTATTTTGTTCCTTCAGATGAGCATTTTCTTCAAGCATTTTACTTTCAATTTCTTCAGCTTCAGTTTTCTTTTCTAACAATAATTTGTTTTCCTCTTTCAGGGATTTGATTGATTCCTTTTGCACATTATCATCATGATCAAACTCATTTATCATGTCTTCTAAAATATCACATGCATTGCAGGAATCATCTTCTCTAATGTGCTTATTTCTGAGATTCTCATTTTCAGATTTCAAGTTTTCATTTTCTGCCTTCGAACGAGTGACTTCAAGATTCATGTCTTTTCTCAATTTTTTATTTTCAGATTTTAATTTCTTGGACACTTTGAACAAATTTTCATACATCTCTATCAATTCATCAAAAGTGTATCCATCTGATTCGGAGCTTACCTTGGATGAGGATTCCTCATCTTCCCGGTTGGCCATTAAGCATATTGACTTTTCTCCTTCTTCATTGTCCATGGTGTTCCCTTTGAGTTTTGAGAATTCTGGACAGTCAGCCTTTGTGTGGCCAGCCTTCTTGCATTTGTAGCAAACGTTAGAGTCAATAATCTTGGCAGGATTAGAATTATACCTTATTTGCTTTCTGTCATCACCATGCTTTCCTTCTCTTTTTCTCAGGAATTTCCTGAATTCACTGATTACCATTGCAATGTGGTCTCCATCAATTTCAGACCGCGAGAGGCTGCTTTTCTCGCTTGATGATCCACTGTGGCTGGATCTGTTTGCTTTGCTGGAGCTAGCCTTCAGCACGATTGGCTCCATTGCAAACAATCTGAAAGCTCAGAACAAACTGAAGCACCGAGACTAGATGAACAAGTAAAGGCACTAAGTCGGTGAAACTAAACAACGAACACAGAAAGCACACTCTGAGATGCACCAAACAAATCAGCAGGATCCTCTGCAGATTGTTAGATCTGATAGATCAGAGACCCGCTCTGATACCAATTGTTGGGTTCGGTGCAAGTATTCAGAGGGGGGGTGAATGAATATAGCCTATAAAAATTTTGCCCAATTAAAATCTAAAGCAATCAGAGATGCGGAATTAAACACTATTGCAGATATATAGAGCAAACCTAAGCAAGTCTAAATAGTAGACTGAATCAATTCAACGGAGCTTGTGCCTTTCAGTATTCAGACAGAAAACCCAATTGAGGCACCCTTTACATTCATCTAGCGAAATCAGATAAAAGAGATCAACCCACAGTCAAACATATAGTGCGCGCATCAAATAGATGAACACTTATAGAATATCAAACCAAAGCGCCCCTAAGCATTCATCTAGCGACAACCACACACGAAATCAAACCACTACACAATGGGTTTTAGGTGGTTCGGTCCTCCAGACCTACACCCACCCCACACTCAATCCGAGTGTGGCTTACTGCTGACTCACAGCTTGAATCGCTGGGCATCACAGCTTGCCAACAACCGCTGGGCAACACAGCTTGCCATCCGAGGAATCCTCCTCGCCCCGTTGAGCAACACAGCTTGCTCTCCAGTGGAATCCTCCACTGCTAACCGCTGGGCAATACAGCTTAGTCGTTCAGAGGCAGCACCTCTGCAATCCGCTGACTAACAGCTTGAACAAAGGTGTAAAATAGAAAACAGAAAAGATGGAAACACAGCAACTAAAGGCTGAACAATGAAGCACGAAATATAGCTCTAACAATGAGCAACCTCAGATCTGGTTTTGAACCAAACATCTGAGGAACGAACTCCTTCTCTTTCTCTCTCTCTCTTCTTCCCTCGATCTCACTCTCTTTCTTCACTCTCTCTCTTTCTCTTTCTTCTCTGCACTTCTCTTCTTCTTTCGCTAATCTCTCACTCTCTGCTCTTCTCTTCTTCTTCTTCTGCTCTTTCACTCTCTCGATCTCTTTTTCCTCTATTCTCTTCGGCTCATGCTCTCTGCTATTCTCTCTTCTTCTCTTTTTCTTCCTCTTTTCTTTTTCTGGATCGAAGGGCTTTCTGCTCTCCAGGCTTCTTCTTCGATCACCTTCATCTGTTGGATGAAGGCTTCCTTTTATAAGCAGCAGCCAGCAGGAGGGCAGCACTGGGTGCGTGTGGCTTCCTCATTTCCCGCCCAGAACTTGTGGCCACGTGTCAGTCTCTCAGCCAGCTTCAGCACACGTGTCACAATCCTGTCTGCCCTTCCAGCCTCGGATCACGTGCCTCCCATTCACTGAGGAATATTCTTCTTCGGACCACCTTCTTCTTTTTGTTTTTCTTCTTCTCCTGCAAAGAAATAAAACGATTAAAACTCAGGGCCACACAAACTAAAACTGCATGAGGTATGTGATAGCAATACGAGATGCACTGTACTGAGAACGACACGAGATACACAAGATTACTACAGTACGAAATAAAGAGAGAATGACACGAGGTCAGATTAAAACAGCACGAGGTAAAAAGAGAACAACACGAGATACATACTAATAAGGCTAACACTACAAAGAGAACGACACGAAGTATCACTGTAACAAAACAACCACTGCGAAGAGAACAACACGAGATACACAAGCAACACGAAGACACGAATACAAAAACAACACGACATAACAAACAGCAAAGAGAATCGGCACGAGGTGAAACGACACTTTACTAAAAAGACTTGAATACACACGAAAACAACTCGAGTATCGAGTATTAAGTTGCTCGAACGTACGAACGACTCGAAGACGAGGACGACACGAAAACAACATGGACTGAAAATAACTCGAAGACGAAAACAGAAACTGACACGAAGTGTGGTCACAAAACAAGAAAGACACGAGGTCTAGAAAAAGCAACACGAAGACAGAAATAACAAAGAAACGACTCGAACTAAGGACGACATGGAGACAACACAGTCAGACTCGACTTGAGACACTTAAAGCTTGAATTAAGAGAAGAATGCATGAAGTAAAATCAACACGAAGATAGAAGACAGAAATAACATGAAGACTCAAACATAAAAATAACATGAAGACATGAAAACAACACGAAGACACAAATGCAGAAATAACATGAGGACACAACAAGAGACGGTCAACGAGACGCTGACTCGGTATAGACTTAAGCTCAAGCAAGACAGTTGATGTATAGACTTGACAGAGATCACTGCAGCGAATGTATAGACTTAGAATCATGGAGGCAAATGTATAGACATCTGAGGAAATGAAACGAGTCAGTGTACAGACTTCAAATTCCATCGACCAGTGTATGGACTTCAACAGTGAACGGCTGTACATACTTCATGTGAAAAACCCAATGTACAGACTTTGAATTCGAAGACCAATGTGCAGACTTCACGCTGTACAGACTTTCCAAAGAGAACGTAACGCTGTACAGACTTGAACTGAAGACTAATGTATGGACTTCAAAACAGATGCTAAGGCCAAGAGGAGTGTATAGACTTTCACGATATATGGACTTGGTGATCTTCAAAGCACAATGTCCAGACTTTGCCACTGTATGGACTTGAAGAAACAGTGCAACGTATGGACTTGATCTCAAGAAATGTAAGCGATGTACACACTTAGCCAATGTGTAGACTTTGCCTTAGACGCTAAATGAGACGCTAAAGTCTGTATAGACTTGAAGAACCTGAAACAATGTGCATACTCACAGCGTTGACGCTGCAGACTTGAGAAAGCTCACAGCGTTGACGCTGCAAGAGACGTAGGCTGTACAGACTTAGCCTAAGACAATGCATGAACTGACGTTGTATATACTTAGCCAATGCAATGTACTATGAATGTATGGTCTTGAATGAGAGTCCAATGTAGACTTTACGAACAACATGCACCAGAGTGTATAGACTATATGAATTGACTCTGCATGAGACACTCAGATGGACAGTGTTTAGACTAAAGCATGAAGCAAAGCAAGAGCTCTTTCAAAACAATTTCAATGCGTCAACACATTGAGTCCACTGCGTCGACGCACCAGTTGACACATTTTATAGACCAGCTCTGGGACAGACCAGTGAGTTGACGCAATGATCCCATGCGTCAACGCATCAGCAATACTCATGCATTCAATGCTGTATATCAGACACAGTCCTATGCAATCATATCAGCAGCCATATTCAAAACACAATATCATAATGCACTGACTGTGTTGCAATCATCAAAACAAATCAGCATGCTATCATCAAAACACAATGCACATGCTTGTGCCTAAGAGGCACAACATTCTCCCCACAACACGACCAAAGTACGCTCGGCAATTCCTCAAGCCAGCTGCCCTTGGCTTTGCTGAGCCTAGTCTTAATGCCTTTTAAGATAGTCTTATTGGCATTTTGACCAGCCCGTTAGCCTGAGGGTGGGTGACCGAGGTGAAGTGATTACGAATGTTGAGGTCGGCACATCTGTCTCGGAAATAGCGCGAATCAAATTGCCGACCATTATCGCTCACTATCACCCGGGGGATGCCGTAGCGACAAATGATCGACTTCCAGACGAAACTCCACACGACTGTCTCGGTGATCCTAGCTGTAGCTTCGGCCTCAATCCACTTGGTGAAGTAGTCGATGGCGACGATGATGAACTTCTTCTGGTCCTGAGCCGTAGGGAACGGCCCAAGGATGTCGATCCCCCACTGAGCGAAAGGATAAGGCTTGGCTAGGGTGATGAGCTCTGTTGCCAACTGATGGACCAAGTGGTCAAATCGTTGGCATCGGTCACACTATTGCACGTAGGTTGAGCAATCAGGCTACAGAGTGGGCCACCAGTAACCCTGCCAAAGCAAGATCCTGGCGAGCGACCTTTCTCCTTGATGCACGCCGCATAGGCCTTCGTGAACTTCTTGAATTGCTCGGCTAGCTTTGTCAGTACTGATGCACTTCAGGAGGGGACCAGAGAAGGATCTGCAATATAAAGTGCCATCTAGAATGACGAATCGTCGAGCTTGATACTTCAATCTCCGGGCTTCCCGAGGGTCGGGTGGCTCCTGGGAGTCTTGGAGCCACGACAGATAGGGGGTACGCCAGTCGCTTGAGGAGGCTGAGTCAACAGCCATAAGCTCTGAATCAATGCTCGGTCGCTCTAGCTCTTCGAGAAAGACCGATCGAGTACTCTCTGGGTCAAGAGAGGAGGCCAGCTGAGAGAGGGCATCCGCCCAAGAGTTTTCCACCCGAGCTATTCGGACTACCTCAAAACTCTCGAACTATTGTGCCACGGTCTTAACTAGCTGGAGGTATTTGACCATCGGTTCTTCCCGAGCTTCGTAATTGTCGTTGACCTGGCTAGCGACCAGTTGGGAGTCAGTGTGAATCCTGACTCGCTCGGCCCCCAATCGCCAGGCCATGCGGGCTCCCGAGATAAGGGCTTCATACTCGGAGGCGTTGTTGGATGCCTGGAAGTTGAACTTCAAGGCATATTGCAGCTCTGCTCCTTCGGGGGACTTTAGGAGGATCCCGGCACCGCTCCCGGTCGAGTTGGAGGATCCGTCGATGAACAATTCCCAGGTTTGCCCGGGTGCGGATGGAGATTTTTCTTCGGTTGGGATGGTGCTCTCAGTGATGAAGTCAGCGAGCGCATGTCCTTTGATAGTCGAGCGGGGCCGATACGATATATCGTAGGCCCCGAGCATAATGGCCCACTTGACTAGGCGTCCTGAGGCTTCAGGGTTAGCGAGGATCCTCTTCTGTGGTTTGCCGGTCAACATAATGATGGAGTGCCCTTGGAAATAGGGTCGAAGGCGCTTGGCCGAGGTAACCAACGCTAGCACGAGTTTCTCGGTTGCGGGGTACCTTCTTTCAGCCTTGTTGAGAACCTTGCTGGTGTAGTAGACCGATCTTTCGACTCCCGAGTCATTTCTGACTAGGACCGAGCTAACTGTGGATGGAGTCGCCGAAAGGTTGAGATGTAAGGCTTCACCTGGAACGGGCTTGGATAGCACTGGAGGTGAAGCCAGGAACTCCTTAAGCTCAGCAAATGCCTTTTGGCATTCCTCGTCCCATGCGAATGTAGAAGATGCCATTTTGGGCCCCCTCAACAGTTTGAAGAAGAGTAAGCATCATTCAGCCGCACGGGACAGGAGTCGGCTGAGCGCAGCAATGCGCCCGATAAGGCGTTGGACGTCCTTGGTGCAGGTGGGGGGCCGCATGTCAAGGATGGTCTGGACCTTGTCGGGGTTGGTCTCGATCCCACGCTGGGTGACTAAGAAGCCCAGGAATTTCCCAGACCTTACTCTGAAGGCACACTTGGTGGGGTTGAGCTTCATATTGTACCTCAGGAGAGTGTCGAAGGTATCAGCTAGGTCGGCGAAGTGGTCCTCGGCCTTGGGAGTCTTCATGAGCATGTCATCAATATAAGCCTCGATGTTCCGGTCGAGTTGTCCCTCTAACATATGGTTGACCAGCCTCTGGTACGTGGCTCCAGCGTTCTTTAACCCGAAAGGCATCCGGGTGTAGCAGTGTACGTCGAAGTCAGTGATGAAGGCGGTCTTCTCGATGTCTTCTGGATCCATCTTGATCTGGTGGTAGCTTGAGTAGGCATCCAGGAAGCTGAGTATCTCGTTGCCCGAGGTTGAGTCAACCAGTTGGTCGATTCTCGGCAATAAATAGCAGTCTTTTAGTGTGGCTTTGTTCAAGTCGGTGAACTTCACGCACATTCGCCACTTTCCCGAAGCTTTTGGCACCAGGACGACATTAGCCAGCCACGTTGGGTACAGGACCGATCTAAAAAGACCAGCCTTTTGCCCCTTAGTTACTTGCTCCTTGATGATCGTCTGCTTCTCTAGCACGTGCTTCCTTCTGCGTTGTTGTACGGGCTTCACGGTCGGGTTGAGGTTGAGCTTATGCATCACTGTCTCTTCCGGTATCCCTTGGAGTTGATCATCAGACCATGTGAAGACTCGGATGTACCCGAAAAGAAATTCTTTGTATTGCTGCTGAACCTCAGATGGTAGGTCGACTCCAATCTTTACTCCTAGGGTTGGGTTGCCGTTTAGGAAAACCGTTAGCAACTCGCCTCTAGGCTCAGATGTTGCGGGTTTTTCCTCGACTTCCCGGGGGCCCTTATTCTTCCTGTCCGGCCTTGTGGCTTCTACCTAGATATTATAGCACCTTCTGGCCATCGCCTGGTTGCCCCGGACTTCCCCCACCCCATGTTTAGTGGGGAACTTCATCTTTTGGTGATAGGTAGAGGGCACCGCTTTCATTCGGCTGAGGATCCCCCGGCCGAAGATTGCGTTATATGCTATCATACCCTTGATCACTATGAAGTCCACCATAATCGTAACGGTTTTGGGTGTGGTGTTGAGAGTAACTGGCAGGCTTAGGGCTCCCTCGGGATAAGTGGCCTGGCCATTGAACCCGCAAAGGGGGGTTCAAATCGGGCGGAGTTTAGACGAATTCTCCCCCATCTTTAAGAAAGCACTCATAAGATAATACGTCAGGGGCACTTCCATTGTCAACTAGAATTCTATCTACGTTACAATGGTTTATTGTAGCCGATATAACTAGGGCATTGTCATGCGGGGTGGTCATCCCTTCAAGGTCTTGGTCGGAGAAGACTATGACCTGGGGCTCACTTGGCGGGGCCTTGGTAGGCTCGGTGGCTCGGCTCACCCGCCCAGCATGACGCTTCCTTCCTCGGCTACTATCTCTTCATGATGTTGCTCCTCCAGCAATGACATTGATGTGGACCTCACGAGGGGCGTTGTCGATCTCTTCTGGGGCGCCTCGGTCTTCCTTATGCCCGGCCACGAACCGGGATAGGTGTCCCTGGTGGTCGAGGCGCTCGATCTCATCCTGGAGCTGGCGGCAATCATCGGTATGATGCCCGTGGTCACTGTGGAACAGGCAATGCTTGCTGCGATTGTGGCTCTTCAACTTCATTGGCTGGGGTTGGCGGAGGAGGCCCGAGCCTTTGATGTCTTCATAAATCTCGTACACCGGAGCGGTTAAGCGAGTGTACCGCTCGTACTTCCGGGACCGTTCTTTATGGTCCCCGTCTCGGTTCTACCTTTTTCCTTGGCCCGAGTTTGGCTCGGGTGCTTACTTCTTGTCCCCCTCCTGACCCGAGCCGGTTGCGCCTCGGCATGCGCTGAGTACTTCTTCGCACTCAGCATGGCGCAAAGCCAGAGTCACTAGCTCGGCAAGAGTCGAGGGAGGGTGGAGGACAAGTTCGCGGCGGAGGTTCTCGTCACGGGTGCCTCTGGTCAGCTCGGTTATGGCCGAGGCAACATCCAGGCGGGGGATTCCCAGGGCTTCTGACTTCAATCGGTTGATATAAGCCCGGAGTTTCTCCCCTTGCGCCCGTTTGAGAGCCAATAGCCCCGCTACCGACCTTGGGGGGCCGTTGCCGGTGAAACTCTCCTTGAACACTCCCCCGAACTGCTTGAAGTATCGGATGGATCCAGGCGTGAGGGCCCGAGAACCATGCTTGGGTGCCTTGGAGCAGGGTGGTCACGAAGGCTCGGCACTTGATGGCGTCAGACGCTCCGTGAAGGGTCATCAGGGTGTCGAAGCTGTCGAAGTGGTCGGCCGGGTCGCCCTAGCCGTCGTAAGACTTGAAGGTTGGAATGGGGATTCTGGGAGACATCTCCACCTTCAAGATGTAGTCGGAGAATGGGGATTTCTCCTCGTCCTCTGCCGGGGAGGTCTTCTACAGGGCGCGTAAGGCGCGCTCCTGCTCTGTGAAGCACCTCTCGAACTCTGGCAGTCGGAGGGAAAACTCCGACTGCCGTTGTGCCGTGGGGCTGGGGGGGGCTGTCCTGGCGCTCCCTAGGGACTTCGGTCTCTGGGTGTAGATGGTGCGCCCCAAGTTTTCCCATCTTCGGCGTGGAGGAGGCCTCTTGCTCCGGAGGAGGGGCTCGTGAAGGTCCTCCTGACCTGTTGCGAATAAGCCGCCATCCTCGGAGGGTGAAGCGACCTCCGGTAATGTGTTGGGATGCGTTCTCACGGGGGGGGGGGCTCTCCGGAGGGGCGCATGACCTTCCTTCCCTGGCCGCCTGGGTCCTCATGAGTTCCACGAGGATGTCCAGTTTTGTGTTGAGGGCTGGCAAAGCGTCAGCACCCTCGTTGGATGGTAGATCCACTTCCGCGGGCGGAGGCGGATCATCGGCTGGGGTGTTGGCGTTGGAGGGGGGGTTCGGTGTGGCCAGAGAGGGGCCTTCCCCTGCTGCTACCATGGCCTTTCCCTTATCACCGGTGGACCTCCTCCATGAACTCTTTCGTGCCATACTGGCTCTTTGATCGTTTCCCACAGACGGCGCCAGATGAAGAGGGGCGATCTCACGCTGGTCCTGAGCTGGAGAAGATGATCACCGAGTAGTGAATTGCAAGAAAGGGAAACAGATCAGGGGGCCCAGGGATGGTTCCCTGGGGAAAACCCTCCGATGCCTAAGTCAGTAGAGCAGTGGTGGAAGCTATGAAGGGAGGAGAAAGGAGATGCACGAGATCCCTCTCCACCAAGGTGGTGAAGGGGTTCATGCTCAGGGAGTTTTAGGCATGTGTTGGCCTTACCTTTTGCTGGAGGGATTCCCATGTTTAAATAGTGCGCCAACCTCATGAGTCCCGTAAGCTGAGGAGTTTTAGGCGAGAGTTACGTCCTCGACGTGGGCTCTTTACATCCTCATCGTGGGATCTTTATATCCTTGTAAACTCCTGCTCATAAAGGGCTCTCAACGGCAGCGTAGATAAGCAATCATCGATCGACCCTAGCATGAAGAGTGTCGGTCCTGTCTGGGCGAGGGGCATAGCTCGGGTGAGGCTCGGTCGGAGTGGGTGTGGGGAGCCGGCCCTTATCCCGGCGAGGGGGATGAGTCGGGCATGGGTCTTCCTCCGACCGGACCGACGCTCCGGCCTTCCGAGCCTAACGGCCTCCGAGGAAGTGCTTGATCTCGAGTGATCTTACTGGGCTTTTATGCTAAGTGGCCCCCGAGGGGCGGTCACTTAGATGAGCTGGGCCTCGTTTGGTCTTGCTTGGACCTAGTTTGGCCGCTCTTAGATGGGCTTTAGAAATCCCCCTCTCCAGTATGTATTTGGGTTGTATTTTGGTTTGTATTATTTTGGGTTTAATATTGGGTCAATGGGAGAATATTGACCTAGTATTTGTATTTTTGATTTATTATGGTCCAAGGGGGGATTAATATGGTCCAAGGGGGATTAAATAACCAAGCCCATTTTGTTGACTTGGAGAGAGGGGTGCCCCCCTCTCTTGTCCCAATGTGGGATTATTTTAATCCCCTTTGTCTCCCCTTTCCCCATTATACCCCTTTGACCAAGGGTATTAGAGGTCATTTGTCTAGGTCTAGGGTTTAGTATATAGTCTCTCTTGTGTCATTTTATCAAAATTAATGAAGAAAAATATTGTGAAAAGTCAAGGGGCGCACCTCCCTCCCTCTCTCTTGTTCTTGTTCTTCTTCTTCCTTGCAGCAGCAAGATCTAGGGTTTGAGACCCTTTCTTGGGAGGGATTCCCACTTCTAACTCTTCCTCTAGGTACCAGGTTCGATCACCGCCGCCACTGCCTCCGTTCGTGCCGCCATCAAGCCACCACAACCATCTTTTCGAGCTGCTGTCCTGATCTGCGACCTACAGATCTGAAGGTTAAATAAGAAGCAATAACTCCAGATCCGACCGTCAGATGGAGCTGATTTTTTGAGGGTTGGTTCTCCCAGTTCCCCAAGTCCTAGATCCACCATTTTAGTTTTGGTCAAATCACAAAATTAGGTAGAACCCGATCTGCCTTGTCAGATCTATCTTCCACGCCAGAAATAGTTGACGTGTTGCAGAGGTTTTAATTTTCAATCCAACCGTTGGATGGGCCTGGGTTACTAGTATGTCTAAACCCTCTGAGTGCTCTTCGTAATGGCGCTAATTTCACTCCGATCCGACACCGGATCTGGTCGTGGCGGCCGTTTTCGTGGGAGCGTACAGTTCTGCCCCGAACTAGGCCGGCAAGGAGGGCAACCGTACAAATTCATCAAAAAATACGCCAGAGAAGATTCGGCAACGGCCATTCCCATGGGTTGACCAGGGACCCTCCGCCTTCGTTTCGGTGAACCGCCGCCTTCAGAAGCTCTCCAGGGGTCGTCGTCCCTTTCGAAACCCTTGTTCGCTGTCCTACCGACTAGCAAATCACAGAATCGGAGCCGCTGCCGCAACTGCCCGAAAGCCGCCGCCTTGCTGCCCGCCAATCCAAGTTCGATGCTCCTGACGCCATTGTGTAGCCCTTTACCTCCCTGCATGGAGTGGGCAATAAAAATCACTATTGTAATTTAATTTTACCATTGTACCGGGAGTTATGGAACTTGGCTGAGACGTCTTCCCCACGCCCCGAGCGTGGAGGTACATTCGCCTCTCTACTTGTCTTATTTTGCTTAGCTAGTATAAGTTCTAGATACCGCTGCATGTGAGTAGTTTACTTCCTAGCTAGTTAATATTTAGTCACCGCTGTAAGTTGTGAGTGCGAGACCCATCCCGTGACTCATTCTGAGCACGAGAGTGAGCTGACCACCCAAGACTCAATGTCGATTTCTCAACCGTGCAGATCGAAGAGGCAACCGTGCAGATCGATTTCTCAACCGTGATGATCATATGCAAGTACTTCTCGTTTGGGGCATGCTTGCCTCTTCGAGAACCACGTTAGGTGCCGAACCAGTCGTGTCATTGCTGGTCGCGTCGTCTTTGGGTCGCGTCGTCACCTAGAGTCCCAATCTCGCAACAAGTCCGAGTTGAGTCTCATTGTCATCCCGCATCAAATTGGTATCAGAGCTGGTTTGAGTCTAGGGTAGTCATTCCAAGGTGCTCCATTTCATCTGGTATATCCAAAGGTGTTCTCGGAACGATAGGCTCGCCTATTGGGAAAGGGGCACACTTGCGTGAGTGCGATCTTCGGATCAAACCTCTGCCTCGTACCGGATATTGGAGTCTAGGTCGTCCTTCATTTCGCATTGGTCCATCCAGTTAGGTCATAGTGAGTCACCCCTTTGCTCCCTTTAGGTCCCCTTGCATGCCCACTCGTGGAGGTACCCAATACCATCGCCCTGACACTATGGGTGAACCCCGGGGTGCCACCCAGGGAGGCCAGTTAGTCATCGAGACCTCCGTAAGTCTCCGCTAGCCTTGCATTCCCTCAAGACAGTCGAGCTGGTTGTACCCTAAAAACCTTGAGATCCGATCCGTGTCATTTTGGTTTTTCGTTAGTCTTGACGCTCTACTCCTTTTGGAATCTTCATGTCATCAATTTGAGAACAGAACACTTTGACTCTGTATTTGGCCAAATCTGATTCTGAAATATTAAGGGATGTGGGTCCGCGACTTTTCAGTGCCAGGTAGGACGGAAGTCCAATTCTGTAAACCATGGTAATTCTGGGTGTGACATTGCACCAAACTCTGTACATCTGTTATATTCTGTTATTCTATTATATCTATTATTCTGTAAATTCTGTTAATTCTGGAAAAATCTGTTATTCTGATAATTTGTTGCTTGGTTATTTGATAATTTAGATATTCTGCTTTATTACTTATATTTATTGGAACTCTGTTATAATCTGGCCAATTCTGAAGTTATGTTCATCTAAGTATCCGTCCTTGTTATATTCTGATAGCTTGCCCTTGACTCTGCATGGGAATTCATCCCTATTTCTCTTGAGCTCGTAACTACCTTTGACTTTAATATTCGTCTTTCCCGTTAGATTGATCATCATGATTTTCTAGTTCCATGCCTTGCATCGTCATGAACATATTAATTGGCTAATCACTTATATTCTGCTTGACGAGAGATGTAATTCCTACTGAGCGTTTCGCTCACCAGCCTATCTTTACCATTTTTTTTAGGTAACGACATTGAAGATAGTCCAACAGATGGGGAAGGGCAAGAGTGATGAGCGAAATGGAGAATCGTGTCGGTGTCTTTCTTTGAGTCTCGTCCTGTTATTTGAGTCCTTTCTCTTTATTAGGGTGTAATAGTGAGTCCTTTCTTCGCTTATGTAAGTTGAGTCAAGGTATGTAATTCAAATATTTGAATATCAATAAAGGTTAAGTTGGCCCACATTGTCCAGGTTGTAATTTCGTGTCTTATGTTCGCTCTGATTATTCACGACCGTATCACTGCCACGTTCCGAACTACACGTTCCGCTGTTATCGGTTCGGGACGTGACAGTTTATGGTATCAGAGCCTAGGTATATTAAACCCTAAGTCTTGACTATAGGTTGCCATAAGTTCTAGGTTCAACCCCATTATTGCCCGGTGAGATTGGGTAGAACCTTGGGTTAAGAGCTAAAAATGAAATTAAAATACTACTAAGATTAGTTTATGAAAATAGCTTAGTAAAAATTTCACGAGAATTACTTGATAATCTTACATGAGATTGTTTGTGTCTTGTAGAACTAAATAGATAACAATGGCCGCTGAGCGTGCCCAATGGCGTGAGATGCAAAGGACGGTTCAAGGATTGACTCAGGCTCTTCAGCGGGTAGCCGAGGGTGGAGCCAATCGTGGAGCTGGAGAGTTACATCGTGAGTTCCAGAGCTTCAATCCCCCTAGGTTTAGTGGAACCCCTGATCCTGACATGGCGGAAGATTGGACGAAGGAGATGGAAAGAATTTTCCGAGTGATGCAATGTTTGGACCAAGATAAGGTCCTTTTAGCAACATTTCAACTAGAGAAGGACGCAAGGGCTTGGTAGGAGTCCGTAGAAGCCACTTTGCCAAACATTCAAGTAACTTGGGTAGAATTTTTAGAACACTTCAACGAAAAGTATTTCTTGGAGAGAGTTCGGGAGAGAAAGGCAGGAGAATTTACCTCGCTCAAACAAATAAGTATGTCTATGGCAGAATATGAGGCTCAGTTCTCGAGGTTATCACGGTATGCACCTCATTTAATCATGACGGAGAAGATGAAAGCTAGGAGGTTCTTGAATGGCTTAAGATTGCAATATATACCCCAATTAGCACCGATGGATATTCAATCATATGTCGAGATGGTTAAGAGAGCTCAACTATTGGAAGATGCTATGGAATTATCTGACAAGGTCAAGGCACGAATGGAAAAGAATAAAGTAGATAATGGCAATAAAAGGTCTAATGATGAGAATAGAGTTCCGAACGGTAAGAAGCCTAAGGATGGGAAGTGCAAGCATTGTGGGAATGAGGGTCATCAATCCGAGAAATGTCGCTGGAAGAATGGAGCTTGTTTTCGTTGTGGAAGCCGAGAACACAAGGTAGCCGACTGTCCCCTTCCTAAAGATCAACCTCAGCAAGCAAAGGATCGCAATAAGGAACGGCGTCAGGGACAAATGCAAGCAATAAGACGAGTCGAACCTGCTGATAATGGAGTAGCTAGAGATACCCCTTTAATCTAAGTCTAGTACCTTAGCTTATTTTGATTAGCATCCCTAGATGATCTTGTCTTATGATTGGAGTATAGAATTAGATACCCCACCAATGTATTGGAAATGTATGTCATGTGAATTTGGGGACCAAATTCTTTTAAGTGGGGGAGAGTGTAGCAACCCTGATAAATTAAATGACTAGAAAGTTTAAATAAATTAAAAATAATAAATAAACAAGGCCAGACCTTGTACACAACCCCCCTGACATCCTTATAAGTCTTACAAAAAGAACTCATGAACCCTACCCCAGTATTATAATAAATTTAAGAATAACATGTTGTTTTTAGGTAAGCATTTAATGCATAACGTAATTTTAATTGAATTAAGAATAAGTAAATCTCGAAGAAAAAGTCAAATTATATTTTATTTGTAACTTAGAAAATTTAATATTTAATATTTTTATATTATACTTGATTAGAAGGGAAAGTGGTACAAAGATAAACTTTAAATACATTAAAGATATGTAAAAGAAAAAAGAATGGGCATATATGCAATTTCGGTCCTTTCAAGGGGATTGAGAAATAGCCAAAACTCAATTGACGCCTCTTTGTGCAGGCGTATCCAACGTGAAAAGTGACTTAATACAAGTCGTTATTTACAAATTAGTAAAAATCAAATAAAGTATATAACTAAAGAGTTATAGAGATAATAGGGATATATACATAATATTAGTCTTTTGAAGGTTAAGTGAAAATGTCAAAAATCAAATGACGTCCATACCAATGGGCGTGTAGAACGTAAGAGACGACTTAATGAAAGTAGTTAATTCCAAAAAAATGAATAGTGCCAGTTTTTCAATTAAACAATTTTGGAAAACTTATTATATGGAAAAATAAGGAAAAATAGAAAACTCGTACCCCTAAAATTTCTCATCTAGATCACATCAAGAAAAAAAAAGATAAAAATCTAGAAATATCGTTACACATTAAAGTAATGAATAGGGAAAGGTGAATGACGCCTCCGAGAAAGTCGTCATTTGATTTTGACGACTATATATACAAGCGTCATTTATTGAAATAACGTCCCAACCTGAGGCGTCATTTCCAAAAGGGATTGTCGGTGTTCGGTTCGAACAGGGATGTTATCTGGGTAAGTTTGGATTAAGGAAAGGGATCCATACGTGGATATCTATAGTTTTAGTCCTAATCGACCTCCTAGAACCCATCAGGATTCCTTCTCCTATAAATACCAACCCTTCCATCGAACCCATATTGACACTATTCGCCAAAGACGCCCTACTGCTACTTCTTCATCTTCTTCTTCCTACAACAACGAACCTTGTTCTCCTGCTGTGGACTGCGACTGCTGCTCTTGTGGTCACGCGGAGGGCCTCTCTTCTGTGCTTCACTATTGTTGCTATTGCCCCTCTACCGCTGTTGTTCTTGATTCCCGGGAAAGGAGAATAACCTCTACTGCTGTTATTCTTTTCTTCACAGAGCTACGGAGGCTCTGTTCTAAGTACAACAGGAAGAACTGCTACCGTTGCTGTCTTAATCTCTCTGTTCACCGTCCAAATCATCACACGAGGTAGGTGTTCTCGCTGGCGGTTAAACTCAATTAACAAGGATAATACATGCTCTTCTGATCATAAATAACATGCTTATATCTCGTGTTTGAGTTCATAGTCTCTAGTTTCCCGTAGGTGATCTCTCTCAAGTAAAAATATTTAATAATAAAATTGGCATGATCATGCTATTGTTGATTTTACGTAAGTGTTCTCGACATGAAGCTAAAGCGTTTAATATGAAACCTTAATATAACATCTACATGTACCATAATCTTTAACGTATCCTTAGGTGATCTCTCCAAGCCTAAACATGTTAATTACCTGCAAAAATTCTCATGGTTGTTAGGTGGTCTCAGCAACAAGCTAAACCGTTAATACCTGTTAAGCCTTAATGTGATTTCTGCATGCGTATATCTTGATCTTCTAGTGCATCCCTGGGTATCCTCTCCGATGGCTAGAGATCTCTTGAAACGTGCACATAAAATCTGCATATATGTAGTTATTAATCGATTTAACATGTTTTATTAGTAGCCTGCATGATGAAGGAAATAACGACCTTTATATGGTCACGGAATCAGTGAATAACGGTAGAATCTCTTCCGTCATTTCAATTGGGCGACATTAATCATGTCGTCAATAGCTTTGTGAATTATCTTGAAATTTAAACTATCGAGTTTATACGCTGAACACTATAACTAGTTAGTTATGAAGTTTTTGATTTGTCGGCCTGTTCATGGGCGTCGGAGTGACCTTTATTCATGAAATTTTATGGGTATGTTATTGGGGTGGAGACCGAGATAGTGAGAGTAGTTACACCATTTTCCGTGTCTCCTATCTCAAGATCTCCCATCTCTCAATGCAAAATTATTTTGAACGTCCGGTTAGGCAGAGTTTTTTGAGCCCGTCATTTCGATATATAGATCGCGTGATTCCGACACGTGTACATCGAGAACGGGAGGTTTAAAGAATGGACATAAATTGTTAATTAAATGACGACAATTTGATTGTCGTGAATTTCTTTCAACGACGGTAGGAAAAGGCGTCAAATCTTATATATATATATATATATAACTTGTAACTATATCTTTGAAAATCCATATCTACTAAACTATGCAACATAAAATTATAAAAATTATATTTTTGGAATCCTTGAATTTTTCTCCTACTTATCATATATTCTATTTCTCTAAATTATTTCATATAAATAAATGTGCCTTTGAATGTATATTTTTGAAATTATTCAATTAAATAGATATTGACGTGAATTCTTGTTAAATAAATTAAGTTAAAAATCATAGAATTAACGTCCTTCCAAGTGGACGCTAATTAATAAATGACACTACTCGTGGACATCAATTAAAATAAGTTTAATTAATTATAGTTAATTATAGAATTGGATGGACGTGAATTCTATAATTAACACATTCATGTTCTCACTATTTTCTTCCGATTTTGACCCATACCTCGGGTCTTTTGGCACTCTCATCTCACGCCGTAGATGGAGTCCTTGTTTCTTTATTGGTTCACATTATACACCTCAACTCTCGGTGACATACGAGCCCTCCGTTGGACATTCCGTTCCTTCGGACTGGCAAGTTAGTCATCGGGACCTCTGTAAGTCTCCGCTAGCCTTGGATTCCCTCAAGGCAGCCGAGCTAGTTGTACCCTAAAAACCTCGGGATCCGATCTGTGTCATTTTGGTTTTCCGTTAGTCTTGACACTCTACTCCTTTTGGAATCTTCTTGTCATCAATTTGAGAACATAACCCTTTGACTCTATATTTGGCGAAATCTGATTCTAAAACATTAAGGGCTGTGGGTCCGTGACTTTTCAGTGCCAGGTAGGACGGAAGTCCAATTCTGTAAACCATGGTAATTCTGGGTGTGGCATTGCACCAAACTCTGTACATCTGTTATATTCTGTTATTCTGTTATATCTGTTATTCTGCATATTCTGTTAATTCTGGAAAAATTTGTTATTCCGATAATTTGTTGCTTGGTTATTTGATAATTTACATATTCTGCTTTATTACTTATATTTATTGGAACTCTGTTATAATCTGGCCAATTCTGAAGCTATGTTAATCTAAGTATCCGTCCTTGTTATATTTTGATAGCTTGCCCTTGACTCTGCATGGGAATTCATCCCTATTTCTCTTGAGCTCGTAATACCTTTGACTTTAATATTCGTCTTTCCCGTTAGATTGATCATCATGATTTTCTAGTTCCATGCCTTGCATCGTCATGAACATGTTAATTGGCTAATCACTTATATTCTGCTTGACGAGAGATGTAATTCCTACTGAGCGTTTTGCTCACCAGCCTATCTTTAACATTTTTTTTCAGGTAACGACATTGAAGATAGTCCAACAGATGGGGAAGGGCAAGAGTGATGAGCGAAATGGAGAATCGTGTCGGTGTCTTTCTTTGAGTCTCGTCCTGTTATTTGAGTCCTTTCTCTTTATTAGAGTGTAATAGTGAGTCCTTTCTTCGCTTATGTAAGTTGAGTCAAGGTATGTAATTCGAATATTTGAATATCAATAAAGGTTAAGTTGGCCCACATTGTTCAGGTTGCAATTTCGTGTCTTATGTTCGCTCTGATTATTCACGACCGTATCACTGCCACGTTCCGAACTACATGTTTCGCTGTTATCGGTTCGGGGCGTGACAGTTTGTGGTATCAGAGCCTAGGTATATTAAACCCTAGGTCTTGACTATAGGTTGCCATAAGTTCTAGGTTCAACCCCATTATTGCCCGGTGAGATTGGGTAGAACCTTGGGTTAAGATCTAAAAATGAAATTAATATACTAATAAGATTAGTTTATGAAAATAGCTTAGTAAAAATTTCATGAGAATTACTTGATAATCTTACATGAGATTGTTTGTGTCTTGTAGAACTAGATAGATAACAATGGCCGCTGAGCGTGCCCAATGGCGTGAGATGCAAAGGACAGTTCAAGGATTGACTCAGGCTCTTCAGCGGGTAGCCGAGGGTGGAGCCAATCGTGGAGCTGGAGAGTTACATCGTGAGTTCCGGAGCCTCAATCCCCCTAGGTTTAGTGGAACCCCTGATCCTGACATGGCGGAAGATTGATCGAAGGAGATGGAAAGAATTTTCCGAGTGATGCAATGTTTGGACCAAGATAAGGTCCTTTTAGCAACATTTCAACTAGAGAAGGACGCAAGGGCTTGGTAGGAGTCCGTAGAAGCCACTTTGCCAAACATTCAAGTAACTTGGGTAGAATTTTTAGAACACTTCAACGAAAACTATTTCTTGGAGAGAGTTCGGGAGAGAAAGGCAGGAGAATTTGCCTCGCTCAAACAAATAAGTATGTCTGTGGCAGAATATGAGGCTCAGTTCTCGAGGTTATCACGGTATGCACCTCATTTAATCATGACGGAGAAGATGAATGCTAGGAGGTTCTTGAATGGGTTAAGATTGTAATATATACCCCAATTAGTACCGATGGATATTCAATCATATGTCGAGATGGTTAAGAGAGCTCAACTATTGGAAGATGCTATGGAATTATCTGACAAGGTCAAGGCACGAATGGAAAAGAATAAAGTAGATAATGGCAATAAAAGGTCTAATGATGAGAATAGAGTTCCAAACGGTAAGAAGCCTAAGGATGGGAAGTGCAAGCATTGTGGGAATGAGGGTCATCAATCCGAGAAATGTCGCTGGAAGAATGGAGCTTGTTTTCGTTGTGGAATCCGAGAACACAAGGTAGCCGATTGTCCCCTTCCTAAATATCAACCTCAGCAAGCAAAGGATCGCAATAAGGAACGGCGTCATGGACAAATGCAAGCAATAAGACGAGTCGAACCTGCTGATAATGGAGTAGCTAGAGGTACCCCTTTAACCTAAGTCTAGTACCTTAGCTTATTTTGATTAGCATCCCTAGATGATCTTGTCTTATGATTGGAGTATAGAATTAGATACCCCACCAATGTATTGGAAATGTATGTCATGTGAATTTGGGGACCAAATTCTTTTAAGTGGGGGAGAGTGTAGCAACCCTGATAAATTAAATGACTAGAAAGTTTAAATAAATTAAAAATAATAAATAAACAAGGTCAGACCCTGTACAGAACCCCCCTGACATCCATATAAGTCTTACAAAAAGAACTCATGAACCCTACCCTAGTATTATAATAAATTTAAGAATAACATGTTATTTTTAGGTAAGCATTTAATGCACAACGTAATTTTAATTGAATTAAGAATCAGTAAATCTCGAAGCAAAAGTCAAATTATATTTTATTTGTAATTTAGAAAATTTAATATTTAATATTTTTATATTATACTTGATTAGAAGGGAAAGTGGTATAAAGATAAACTTTAAATACATTAAAGATATGTAAAAGATAAAAGAATGGACATATATGCAATTTCGGTCCTTTCAAGGGGATTGAGAAATGGCCAAAACTCAATTGACGCCTCTTTGTGCAGGCGTATCCAACGTGAAAAGCGACTTAATACAAGTCATTATTTACAAATTAGTAAAAATCAAATAAAGTATATAGCTAAAGAGTTATAGAGATAATAGGAATTTATACATAATATTAGCCTTTTGAAGGTTAAGTGAAAATGCCAAAAATCAAATGACGCCTATACCAATGGGCGTGTAGAACGTAAGAGACGACTTAATGATAGTCGTTAATTCTAAAAAAATGAATAGTGCCAGTTTTTCAATTAACGAATTTTGGAAAACTAATTATATGGAAAAATAGAGAAAAATGGAAAACTCGTACCCCTAAAATTTTCCATCTAGATCACATCAAGAAAAAAAGATAAAAATCTAGAAATATCGTTACGCCTTAAAGTAACGAATAGAGAAAGATGAATGACGCCTCCGAGAAAGTCGTCATTTGATTTTGACGACTGTATATACAAGCGTCATTTATTGAAATAACGCCCCAACCTAAGGCGTCATTTCCAAAAGGGATAGTCGGTGTTCGGTTCCAACAGGGATGTTATCTGGGTAAGTTTAGATTAAGGAAAGAGATCCATACGTGGATATCTGTGATTTAGCCCTAATCGACCTCCTAGAACCTATCAGGATTCCTTCTCCTATAAATACCAACCCTTCCATCGAACCCATATTGACACTATTCGCCAAAGACGCCCTACTGCTACTTCTTCATCTTCTTCTTCCTACAACAACGAACCATGTTCTCCTGCTGTGGACTGCGACTGCTGCTCCTGTGATCACGCGGAGGGCCTCTCTTCTATGCTTCACTATTGTTGCTACTACCCCTCTGCCACTGTTGTTCTTGATTCCCAGGAAAGGAGAAGAACCTCTGCTGCTGTTATTCTTTTCTTCACAGAGCTACGGAGGCTCTGTTCTAAGTACAACAGGAAGAACTGCTACCGTTGCTGTCTTAATCTCTCTGTTCACCGTCCAAATCATCACACGAGGTAGGTGTTCTCTCTGACAGCTAAACTCAATTAACAAGGATAATACATGCTCTTATGATCATAAACAACATGCTTATATCTCGTGTTTGAGTTCATAGTCTCTAGTTTCCCGTACAACATGCTTATGATCATAAAATATGCATATATGTAGTTATTAATCGATTTAGCATGTTTTATTAGTAGCCTGCATGATGAAAGAAATAGCGACCTTTATATGGTCGCGAAATCAATGAATAACGGCAGAATCTCTTCCGTCATTTCAATTGGGCGACATTAATCATGTCGTCAATAGCTTTGTGAATTATCTTGAAATTTAAACTATCGAGTTTATACGCTGAACACTATAACTAGTTAGTTATGGAGTTTCTGGTTTGTCGGCCTGTTCATGGGCGTCGGAGTGACCTTTATTCATGAAATTTTATGGGTATGTTATCGGGGTGGAGACCGATGTAGAGAGAGTAGTTGCACCATTTTCCGTGTCTCCTATCTCAAGATCTCCCATCTCTCAATAAAAAATTATTTTGAACGTCCGGTTAGGCAGTGTTTTTTGAGCCCGTCATTTCGATATATAGAACGCGTGATTCCGACACGTGTACATCGAGAACGGGAGGTTTAAAGAATGGACACAAATTGTTAATTAAATGACGACAATTTGATTGATGTGACACCAAGCAGGGAGGGAAATTCGAGCTAGAAGTGATGAAAAGGACGCCGATGCTGTCCACTCTGCGCTTCAGGATAGAAAGTCGGTTCTCTTGACACTGCGGCCACTCCGGATTTTTTCTGAAGATGAAACCAGTGGGAAACTCTTCGTAGCTGGACCGGGAAGACACCAGAATTTTCTTGATTTCTGTGGACGCCGATTCTGGTTGGGGCAGATGGTTGAACAGAGTGGGAGGTCTGTTGCGCAGACTGTAACAGGTTCTCAGCAGTGGGAAGACGAGGATGCTGCGACCGCTCCCGAGCTCGGAATCAGGCACCGCTGAATTCGTTGGTTCCGTTGATGAGTTTTCTTTGCAACGAAACTGACGGGGCTGTTAGATATGGTTGGAGATGGCCGGTAGAACTCGAACACTGAAGGTGGTCGATGCCGACAGAGTGAAAGCAGAACTGCATGCCCGGTGGGAGAAAATTGATAACTTCTGGAACCGGATGCCAAACAGAGCTCTGCTTCTTGGGGATGAAAGAAGACTCAGAGTTGAATATTTTTGATGAAGAACTCCTGCTCAGATTCCCAAGAGGTTGGCCCCTGAAGATCTTCCACTCCGGCTCTGGTCTTCTATCCGAGCAGTTTTGCGCAGTCGAGGGAGAATGGACCTTCTGTTCAGCCCGGTGCTCGGATGGAGACGAAACCACCTCGCTTGGACAGCTCTCTGGACGACCTTTCCATAGATGTATGCCTTGCCACCAGAAGATTCAGGAAAATGCCGGAGATGATGCAGTTTCTAGGACCAAATTTACTGCCTGCGACCTGTAATGAAGTTGAAACCTTGTGGTGGCAAATGGTGGTGGAATGAGATGGAGGGAAGGGGAGGGCGACCTTGGCTGGGTTGGGGCTGGAGTTGGGCGACCTAGGGTGTGGGGGGAATGGGAGAGGGGAGGGAATTTCGAATTTGGGCCTTGGGAGGAGTTATTTTTGCCTTGGGAAGGTGGTGGGATGCATGGGGAAGGAGAGTGGCGTAGTTGGGGGTTGGGAGGTGAGGAGAGGATTGGAGGAGAGCTCTTGGGGTTGGGGTGAGTTAATGGAAGGGTGTGGGAAAGAGGGAAAGAGTTATTAGAGGAGGGGAAGAGAGAGAAAGTGGTTGGGAGGGGGAGGAGAGAGAAAGGGGCGCACCCCTTAGAGAAAGAGAGAGATAATGAGAGAGAGAAAGAGAGAGAGAGAGAGGGGAATCCACCCCTTAGAGAGAGAGAGAGAGAGAAGTTAGAGAGAAAGAAAGAACCCAGGAGAATCCACTCCTAGAGAGAGAGAGAATATTGGAGAATCCACTCCAAAGAGAGAGAGATAAAAGGAGGGTAAGGGACCTCATGTTGGAGGTAGTTTTCTAAATATTTTTGATTCACTTCATTTTTTAAAAGAGAGGTTACATGACACTTATATAGACTCCACTAAGAAAACCAAAAGACAACTCAGCTAACACCTAACACCTACTCATCATAACTCTCTTAGGAAGACTAAAAGACTCAAAATAAAAAAAAGACTCTTACATAATAGTTGGAGACATAATTACTACAAAACATAAAACATGACCCATTAGGCCCATACATATGGCCCAATTAACATGAGACAACTAAAACATAAACATGAGACAACTAAAACATGAATATCTATTTGATAATTTTGTTGAAGCCGCTTGCCGATCCCGTCAAACCCCTCCACTTGGAGAAGGTTCGACCTCGAACCTTGATTCTCGAATCTCGAACTGTAGGACCCCGACTTGTTGGGATAAATCGAACGACTTGCTCTGATACCATTTTGATGTGACACCAAGCGGGGAGGGAAATTCGAGCTAGAAGTGATGAAAAGGCCGCCGATGCCGATGCTGTCCACTCTCTGCGCTTCAGGATAGACAGTCGGTTCTCTTGACACTGCGGCGACTCCGGATTTTTTCTGAAGATGAAACCAGTGGGAAACTTTTTGTAGCTGGACCGGGAAGACACCAGAATTTTCTTGATTTCTGTGGATGTCGATTCTGGTCGGGGCAGACGGTTGAACAGAGTGGCAGGTCTGTTGCGCAGACTGTAACAGGTTCTTAGCAGTGAGAAGACGAGGATGCTACAACTGCTCCCGAGCTTGGAATCAGGCACCGCTGAAGTCGTTGGTTCCGTTGACAAGTCGTCTTTTCAACGAAACTGACGGGGCTGCCAGATATGATCGGAGATGGCCGATAGATCTTGAACACTGAAGGTGGTTGATGCCGATAGAGTGGAAGCAGAACTGCATGCCCGGTGGGAGAAAATTAATAACTTCTGGATCCGGACGCCAAACGGAGCTCTGCTTCTTGGGGATAAAAGAAGACTCAGAGTAAAAGATTTTTGATGAAGAACTCTTGCTCAGATTCCCAGGAGGTTGGCCGTTGCAGATCTTCCACTCCGGCTCTGGTCTTCTGTCCGAGCAGTTTTGCGCAGTCGAGGGAGAATGGACCTTCTGATCAGCCCGGTGCTCGGATGGAGACGAAACCACCTTGCTTGGACAGCTCTCTGGACGACCTTTCCAGAGATGTATGCCTTGCCACCAGAAGATTCAAGAAAATGCCGGAGATGATGTAGCTTCTAGGACCAAATTTGCTGCCTGCGACCTACAATGAAGTTGAAACCTTGTGGTGGCAAATGGTGGTGGAATGAGATGGAGGGAAGGGGAGGGCGACCTTGGCTGGGTTGGGGCTGGAGTTGGGCGACCTAGGGTGTGGGGGGAATGGGAGAGGGGAGGGAATTTCGAATTTGGGCCTTGGGAGGAGTTATTTTAGCCTTGGGAAGGTGGTGGGATGCATGGGGAAGGAGAGTGGGGTAGTTGGGGGTTGGGAGGTGAGGAGAGGATTGGAAGAGAGCTCTTGGGGTTGGGGTGAGTTAATGGCAGGGTGTGGGAACTAGGGAAAGAGTTATTAGGGGAGGGGAAGAGAGAGAAAGTGGTTGGGAGGGGAGGAGAGAGAAAGGGGCGCACCCCTTAGAGAAAGAGAGAGATAATGAGAGAGAGAAAGAGAGAGAGAGAGAGGGGAATCCACCCCTTAGAGAGAGAGAGAGAGAAGTTAGAGAGAAAGAAAGAACCCAGGAGAATCCACTCCTGGAGAGAGAGAGAATATTGGAGAATCCACTCTAAAGAGAGAGAGATAGAAGGAGGGTAAGGGACCTCATGTTGGAGGTAGTTTTCTAAATATTTTTGATTCACTTCATTTTTTAAAAGAGAGGTTACATGACACTTATATAGACTCCACTAAGAAGACCAAAAGACAACTCACCTAACACCTAACACCTACTCATCATAACTCTCTTAGGAAGACTAAAAGACTCAAAATAAAAAAAAGACTCTTACATAATAGTTGGAGACATAATTACTACAAAACATAAAACATGACCCATTAGGCCCATACATATGGTCCAATTAATATGAGACAACTAAAACATAAACATGAGACAACTAAAACATGAATATCTATTTGATAATTTTGTTGAAGCCGCTTGCCGATCCCGTCATGTACAGTTGGGTGCAGTCAGGTGCATCCTAACCCAGCCTCAGGTGAGTGACGACTGGCGTCGTACCACCATCTTCCACACATTTTGTAGGCTGGGAGGAAAGGCCTGTAAGGTGATCATAGATAGCGAGAGTTACATTAACACTATCTCTACGAGCAGTGTTAGACGCCTGGGTTTTACGCCCGTGGATCACCCCGCACCCTACAGAGTTTCTTGGGTGGATTCTACTTCCATCCCGGTTGTAGATTCTAATTAAAAATCCACTAAGAAAATATAGACATAAAAGAATTAAGCAATGCACGTGGTGCTAATAAGGAGAGTGATCGCCAGAGGGGTTACCTCAAAATATCAAAGGAGTGATCGCATGTATCTTGTATTGAGCGGGTGAGATTGGGGGTTCTTCCTTCCTCCTTCTATCGGCCGGCCGATAAAGGGGGTTTATAGCTTGATTACCCTTGCATAAACGTACAAACTAAAAATATGGATTAGCCAAAGATGTGTAGTATCAATGCTCTAGAAGTATAGAAATCAATCAAATTGGGCATGAACACACACCTTGTGTGTTTTGGTTTTAAAACCCCTAAGAGGAGTAACAAGGGATGGGATTATGGATGAGTATGCTAATGCAACGTAAACTAGCGTAATATGATCCTCTCTAGCAAAGCTACTAGAGAATGATATGTAATGATATGATAACAGCAAAATAAAATGAATAAGAGAGAGGGGTCGCCCTTCTGCTGTATGGCAGCAGTAAAGGGAGGAGGACAAGAGCTTCAGCTGCTACGGGAGGAAGGAAGCACGCCGGAAGGAGAAATCTCTACCGCCGTGGAAGAAGAACGTCCATGGAAGAAGTATGCCAGAGGAAGAGCTTGGGAGAAAACAACCTACAAACAATGAAACGCTCCTCTCTGTTAGCTCTCTCTGTGTGTAGTTGTTAGCTCTATTCTACGAGATCCTCTACTACACTCTTCTTCTGCTTTCTCTCTCGCGCGTGAGGGAATCAAGGGGGTATTTATAGGGCTGAAAATCCTTGCATTAATGGGATTAAAACAAGGCAATGAATCCTCAATAAGGAACCCTCTTCCCAATCGAACACAAGGTGCAAAATGGGAAAAGGATTACTACTGGAAAGAAGCAGGCAAAAGGGAGACAGAAGTGAAAATGACGACCTAGCTAAGGCGTCAATTGAAATGACGACATTCACACAGTCGTCAATTCCTGAATTTAATTGTAGAAATAAAGGACTTTCCTTATTTAAAAATTGTCAAATGACGCCTGTTTGAACGGGCGTTAAATAATCAACGCCCCTCCTTAGGACGTCAATTACCTTGAGTTTTATTTTCGTTAGAATTTGTAAAATCCAGGAATCGACGACCGTTTGAACAGTCGTTTATTTAAGAAAAACGCCCCTTACTAGGTCGTCCATTAAATGATGCCCTCCCCACAGGCGTTAATTTCAATTTTTAAAGCAAAAAGCCAAGAAATCACAATTAAATATGGAGAAATTAGAAAAACTTCATATTAAGCCAATATTGAAGTCCACTTTGGGGCGTCACATGGTGACATGAGATTTACTCAACATAGCATCGATTTTGACGTGTCTACTGCTGCCCCGCCTTGGTGTCTGCTTTGCAAGAGAGTGTAACGAAATGAAGCGAAAGTGTAACGAGCAGAATGAAGTGACAACGAACTGATAAGTAGATGCCAAGGTGTGATGTGACACGCCTCCGACACTAAGCGTTGAAAATCTTTCCAAAATTTTAAATGAAACAACTTTGGATGATTACAAGAAAGCAATGATTAGCTGGATGAAGGGACTAATCTTAAAGAACAAAATGTTCGCGAGGGCACGGAAGGAAAGACACCATTGGAGAGCGGTTACCAGCCAATGTGGACGTGCTACAACAAAGGTGGATTTGTAGAAAATAAAATGAATTGAGATAAAGATCTAGCAAATGAATGCTTTTCAAGGAACCAGCCTGAGCGGCTTCAAGGAGAATAAAGTACTTGATTTGGAATGGAATATCTCATGTCAACTACATTAAGAGCGGGTGGCCTTCATTATTGGCATAATATGAGGATTTTCATCATGAGAGCTCAAAAGTCCTACATGATGCATGCTGGGCCAAAAGAAAAATTAAAACAAACTAAAATAGAAGATAATCAAGGATAATATTGCTAAACCATCCAGATTTGATCAGGAATCCAGATCTCTAAGCTGACACTAAGCCGAAGCCCGTTTATCTACGCATCAACTCAAAAAGTGGAACCGTCGTCCCAAACCTTAGATGACCCAACGGCCTATCCGTGTGATCAAGACTCGCTTGGAATTATCACTATTTTTGATGGAGGGGAACTCAAATTCAAGGTTCATCAGAATCACAAGGTCCTTGATATACTATAATAGCGTAGATATCATATAGTAACAATGTGTACATGAGAGATACAAGGATGGAATGGTGTTACCAGCGGAAGAAATCCAATTGTTTCAAGACCTGCATAACGTGCACTTTTCTATGCTAAAAAATTATTAGCTCAGTAAAGAATCATCAACTTAATAAAGATCATAAGCTCAATAAGCTCAAAGTATGATCATAAGTGCGTGACATAATAAACTTCATCAAGATATAATCATCAGCTGGAGAGGGCCTTGAGGCGGCGAGAGGAGCTACCTCAGGACGTGGCAGAGCTGAGAGTCACCCTCGAGATGGAGCGTAGGGAGCGTGCCTGGGAGCGAGAGGAGCACCGTGAGCAGGAGGTAGCACACGAGCGGGAGCTTGCCCGGGAGCGAGAGGAGCACCGTGAGCAGGAGGCAGCACGCGAGCGGGAGCTTGCAGACTTGAGGATCCAGCTAGCCATCACTCAGGAGCGGCTACGGTCGACCAAGGAGCGGTTACAGCGGGGCCGGGACCGAGCGAGTGCTGCAGGGTACGCGTTCACCAGTTCGACCTTTGTAGCGGGTTCCTCTCTTCGGTAGAGGAGCAGGCTCGAGCTCCAGCTACTTCCCGGGGTCCATGCCCCCTCCACGAGCGCCTCGTCGGGACGACGATGGTGAGGTAGAGAGTAGGAGAGATGAGTGTGGAGGCGAGAGTTGAGAGAGACTTACTTGTACCCCTCCACCCTCACACTTGTACTCAGATATACATTGATATATATATATATGGAATTGAAATTTTTGTTACCCGAGTTACCTCAAGCACTTGTGGACTTTGTGTACTTGCCTTTGCTTTCACTTTTCTTTGTTGCTTTTCGTTCTTGTTCATTCTTGTCCTGCGTATGTAGTTCATACTTAAACAAACAGATTAATCCATCTGTCCGGCTTGGCCCCTTGCTCAATAAGCAAGGGGTTGCCTCTTCTTTGACCATGTTGACGGGTCAAGGGGCCAAGCCTCTAATTAATAAAGGTGGATAATAAAAATATATAAGGAAATGCAGCATGCAAGCAAGCAGATGTCAACTTAATAAAAAGATGTCCACACAGAGATGCAATCAAGCATATGAGATGAGCAGCAGCAGGCTTGATTTTCTGTTATTCTCTTTTTTTTATTTATAGTTTAAAAATGACGCCCCCGCAAATGGGCAGTGATTGTGGAATTGACGCCGAAGTGGGAGGCATTTATTTAGAAATCATTTTTTTATTTTTTATCATGAAAAATGACGACATCTACAAAGCCGTGAATTTATTAAATGACGCCCCTTTGAAAGGGCGTGAATTAAAAGATCAATTATAGTTTTGTTTATTTTTTGTAATTTTTCATGGTTTTTTTGGAAATGACGACCCTAGAGGAGTCGCGGCTCATGAAAATGATGCCTGCCCAGAGGGCGTTATTTTTAGGGATAACATTTTTTTGCTTCTTTTGATGAGATTGGGCACAATATAAGGGCTTTAAACCTTACACAATCACCGTCTTGAATTCATTAATCTTTCTTAAAAGATTTAACAAAGGGTCAACATGCTTAAATACTTGTGCTTTTACTCATGTTCTCTCGCGGCCCATCCTTCTTAGTCGGTCTTTGCCACGCTTTGAGCTTGTAACCTACCATGGAGAGGGAAGGGAAGAATAAGTTGAGGAAGCTCATGGGAGGTTTCCGGGAACGGGGAAACTTTCCTCCCCTGCCCTAATGCCCGTTGGGATTCGGTCTTTGGCTTAGGAAAATTTTGTTGCTCTTTTTACCCTTATTCATACATGCTTACGACCAGGGTTTTCCCTGCGGGGACTTTGCCCTCTTGACATGCTTTTCCTTTGTTGTGACTTTTTTTTCTTCTTTTCTTCAAACAGATAGAGACCTAATTGTACTTGGGCTTTAAGCATTTGGTTCCCTTTTGGGCCCTGACTTCCACCTACTAGGGCGGCGGACAGGTTTGGTTAGTATTCCCTGACTCGTACTCCCTCTCGTGAGCCGAAGAGGAGAGAATAGGTAAGGTTCGTACACTCTTAGTTTGGGTCCGACTTTCCTCGAATTCTGGGCCGCTCGAGTTCAAAAATAAAGCGTGTAGTGTGTGTGGGAGTTGACCCCAAAGTTAAACCATCAAGACTGAAGAATGAATTAAGGATTTTAATTTTTCGGGCTTGCGGCCTATGTACCGTGCTACCCTACGAAGATTTTGATTTTTTTTGTTTTTTTGTCGTTTTTGATCTTCTCTTTCCAATTTTTTTCTTTTGATTTTCTTTTTTCCTGATTTTTCTTTTTTTTAGGGGTAGTATTTCTTCAAGTAAAGACCATTCCAAGGGTGAGCCAACTCTTCACCTTCAGCATTAATTAATTTGTAAGCATTGCCAGGATAAACATCTTTTATGATGAAGGGCCCTTCCCAGTTAGGTTGAAGCTTTGAACGAGGCCCTCCGGGTTTTACAAAGATTCTTTTAATTACCATTTCACCGATTTTGAATTTTCTCTCAATTACTTTCTTTTGGTAAAAACGTGAAAGTCTATTTTGATAAATACGTGCATGCTCGGCGGCGGCCAGACGCTTCTCATCTAGGAGTTCCAACTGAGCAAGGAGAGATTCGCGACGCTCATCAATGGGGAGCTCCTCGTCCAATTGTACTCTAAGGGAAGGGATAAGAATCTCGTAAGGGACTACCGCCTCCATTCCATAAGTAAGGGCAAAATGGGTCTCCCCAGTAGGGGTACGAATAGAAGTGTGATAGGCCCAAAGAGCTTCAACCAATTTTTCTGGCCAATCTGTAAATTTATTAGCCTCACATGTTTTCTTAATAATCTTGATCAAAGTTTTGTTAGTTACCTCTGCTTGGCCATTGCCCTGCAGATAGTAAGGAGATGAATGATGTAATGCAATATTATACATGTTGCAGAGGTCCTGAAGCTCCTGAGAGATGAATTGTGGCCCATTGTCGGTGATGATGGTACTTGGGATGCCGAACCTTACGATGATGTTCTTCATTATAAATTTACAGACGGTTGACGCTTTTATCTCCACGTAAGCTTCCGCTTCTGCCCACTTGGTGAAGTACTCCGTGGCCATGAGTATAAATGACTTTGGTTTTGTGAGGAGGTTCGGATCACCAAGGGGTCCAATGATATCGAAAGCCCACATGGAGAAAGGCCATGGGGAGGACATAGGATGGAGTGAAGAAGCAGGAGAGTGAATTTTGTCGGCGTGCAGTTGGCACTTAACACACATTCGAACATAGATGGAACAATCCTCTTCTAGAGTGGGCCAATAGAAACCTAGCCTAAGGATTTTCTTAGCAAGCATATGGCTATTGACATGACCACCACATACTCCTGAATGCACCTCTTCCACGACTTTCTAAGATTCATCATCATCTAGGCACCTTAATAGAACTCCGGTGAGACCTCTTCTGTAGAGTATACCTCCAATCTGGGTGTATCGCTGAGCAACTCTTCGAATGGCTTTCTTTTCTTCAGCCGTGGCCTCCTCAGGATAGGATTGATCCTGACAATACTTAGCAATCTCGTAATACCACGGCTTTTCCTCATCGTCTAATTCTTCTTATAAATCTAATAGCATGACCTCCTTATTCTCAATGATTCCACCTTGCTTAACCTTCCTAAGCACCTCCTCCTTAACATTAAGGAAAGCTGGATCCTTAATAGCTGGAGTGAGCCGCTTGTGAACAATGATAGAATGGGAATCCTTTTCGGGAAGGAAAACCAAAGAAGATGCAAGAGAAGCGAGAGCATCAGCTAAAATGTTATGTTCACGCGGAACGTGAATGAACATTAATTTGATGAAAAGCTTGGTATAAGCAGAAGTCAATTCCTGATAGGGTTTGAGTTTAGGATTGAGCGTACGGCACTTGGTGAGCACTTGGCGAAGAATAAGCTGACTATCACCTACAATCCGTAATTAGGTAACACCGAATTGATGAGCGGCCTCCAGTCCGGTCGGAAGAGCCTCATACTCAGCTATATTATTTGTAACTGGAAATGCAAGCTGAGAGGCGAGCGGAATAGTGATACCCTCCGGTGATAGAAGAACAATGCCAATCCCTTTTCCTTTTGAATTCAAAGCTCCATCAAAATGTAACGTCCACATCGAATCGGATTGATTGACGGACATTAGTTCCTCATCTGGAAACTCTGAGCGAACAGGGTCAAATCTAGGGAGAGGGTGATGAGCAAGATGTTCTGCTATGGCATAGCCTTTAATTGCTTTTTATTGAATGTAGATAATATCGAATTGAGAAAGGAAACTTTGCCATCGTGCTAATCGATCGGTGAGAATGGATTTTTCAAGAAGAAACTTGATTGGATTCATACGGGCAATGAGATGAATTTCATGAGCTAAGAAATAATGCTTGAGTTTCTGAACTACCCAGACTAAGGCAGCACAAGTCTTTTCTATAGCTGAGTATCTCTGCTCACAGGGGTTGAGAAGCTTTGACAAGTAGTATGATGCCCTTTATTTTCCTTCTTCGTCAACTTGGGCTAGGACAGCGCCTACAGAGTCATCCAGGACGGAAATGTAGAGAACAAGCGGTTTGCCTGGAACTGGCGGCCTCAGGACAGGAGGATTTGAGAGATAATCTTTCAATAAGTCAAAAGCTGCCTGACATTTGTCATCCCAAAGAAACTTTACTCCCGGCTTAGTAAGCTCGTAGAACGGCCTACATCTTTGTGAATGCTGGGAGACAAATCGGCGAATGAATTGCAACCTCCCGATCAACCCTCGAACTTCTTTCAAATTCTTGGGAGGAGGCATTTCCCTTATGGCCTTTGCCTTGTTGGGATCAATCTCGATACCCCTCTTACTTACGACGAATCCAAGCAACTTCCCTGATGAAACACCAAACACGCACTTCTTGGGATTCATTTTTAGCTGATACTCCCGTGCTCTTTGCAAGACTTTGGTTAGAACCCTGGGATGTTCAATCCTTGTTCTTGATTTCACTACCAGGTCGTCAACGTACACCTCTATATTAATGTGGATCATATCATGAAAAATCACGATCATAGCCCTTTGATAGGTGGCTCCAGCATTCTTAAGTCTAAAGGGCATGACCACATAGCAATAAGTTCCACATGGTGTAGTGAACAATGTTTTCTCTTGATCCTCCTCAGCCAGGCGGATTTGATTGTAACCTGAAAAGCCATCCATAAAGGAGAGAGTCTCATATCCTACCGTATTGTCAATCAAGACATCAATAAAGAAGTCATCTTTAGGACACGCGTGGTTGAGGTCCAAAAAGTCTATACAAATCCGCACCTTTCCATCTTTCTTCATGACTGGGACGATGTTAGCCACCCAATTGGGATAGAGGACAACTCTAACGAATCTAGCCTTATGAAGCTTATCGACCTCTTCTTTCATTTTTAATGCCATATTAGGGTGAAAATGTCTCAACCGCTGTTTGACCGGAATGGACCCTGGCTTAAGCGTAAGTCGATGTTCAACAAGCGCAGGGTCTAGTCCAGGCATATCTTCGTAACTCTACGCGAACGTGTCCTTATATTCTTGAAGAACCAAAATAAGTGCCTCCTCTTCGGAGGGCGGTAAGTTCTTACTAATGAGGACAATCCTAGGGTCTTCTTCAGTACCTAGATTTATTTCCTTGGTATGCTCTTCTACTGAGGCTGATGGCTCATCGAATCTTCTCATGCCATTGGCAAAAGCATCGGCCTCGTCCTTATATTCTTTGTAACCTTCATCCCCCTCTTCAATAGGGTCTTCATCATTCATGATCTCATAAACACCAAAATCCTCATTAAAAACACAAGTATCTTCATATTCAGCTTCTGGCAAGATAATCGGATTCTCCACAAACTCGGGAATGTCTAGACAAGCTTGGCATCTGATAGCTAACTCTAACAAGAACCTACAGGGAATCTGCTTACCCTTGGATCTCTTATGTGAAGCTACCCCATGAGTCTTAAAACTAGAAGAGTAAGAGCAACTAGCCTGATCACTAGAATTCGACAAAGATGAAGGAGGTGAGGAAAAGATGGGTACAGAAGGAGATACAGATGAAGACCCCTCACCGGAGGGGTAGGGAAGGTTCCCTAATGAATCCTGGAAGAGTGGCCCCTGGGTCGGGACACACCCAGGAAGAAGATAGGAGGTCTCCTCAATGGAGATAAAAGATTGGAAAGTTTGAATTTTGGCATTTTTTTTTTCGTTTTCATTTTCAAGAAGAAGGCAATGAGAGGGAGGAATAGGGGGTGGTGTTGAGATTGACAGATTGATGAAAGATTGAGTAAATGATGACCCGCGCGGGGGGGTGATGGAGAGTTTAGAGAATTGCTCGAGGAGCGAGGGAGGAATCGGAGGAGAAACTTGAAGTGAATTTGGAGAAAAGATTATCAAGACCGCAGGCGATCTAGGGATATCTGAGCAAAATATTTGATTAAACAAGCAGACAACAATCGTTGGATGAATGGATTTAATAGAGAAAAGGCCGGCCCACAGCCTATCCACGTTGAAGCCTTTTTCGAACGGCACATCAGACTCCCCGGTATCTGTGTAATTACTTAGAAGTTGCCTTTTGTCCGTGATCACTGCTGGCTTTTCGATTAATTCATGAATTAGTGGCGGCCATTCTGGATCAGTTGGCATAAACAATCGGCTTAGAGCAATAGTGATATCGTTCATGTCGAACCATCTATACCAGTCACATTCGGGGTCATCCATTTTTCTTCTTTTATCTGGCCGTAAAGTGTAGCGTCCCGAGAATCCGATCACCGTGAACACTCGGCCCGGCAAGCTGGCAACTGAGAACCCCCGAACAGCACCCTCGAACCTCGAGGAAGAAGAACCGCCTCACCTGAAAAGTATGGAATGAGTCTCCAAAACAGAAACTCAGCAGGGATCCTGCGGAACCCCAACCGGAAACAACGGCGGTAGCGAAAGAAGAGCTACAACTACAGCAGGAACAGTGAACCGGTGGCGGGTCAAAACTCGGCACTACAGCTACTTCTACTGTACCAGAAACACACCTCGGACCCACGGTCAGGGCTACCGAACTACACTAGTACCGCTTACCGAAGTAAAACCTACGGCAAGCCCGCCGTAGAGGCATGTCTCCCAGGACACAGCCAACCTGGACACACTGTTCAAGGTACAACCCCGACCATTCGGTCGCCGGTACCACACAACAAGACGCAACCTCAGTAAAGCCACTAGCACTAGTCTCACAGCGCAAGAACCGGCACACGTGCCACGGAGATACAACCGAAACTCAACGGTCGACACGACCGAAAGCCCGACGGTCGAAGTAGAGTGATCGCCAGAGGGGTTACCTCAAAATATCAAAGGAGTGATCGCATGTACCTTGTATTGAGCGGGTGAGATTGGGGGTTCTTCCTTCCTCCTTCTATCGGCCGGCCGATAAAGGGGGTTTATAGCTTGATTACCCTTGCATAAACGCACAAAATAAAGATATGGATTAGCCAAAGATGTGTAGTATCAATGCTCTAGAAGTATAGATGGTGAGGACACGCGCCACGCTTCACGACGGAGTACACGGATCTCGCCGGCATCCCTTTGGCTCGGTGATCACTTGGCGGACGAGCAGAGTTATCTTTAGTTATTTATGCTTTAGGCCATGCTGGGCCTTGGTTTAGTCCCTGCGTGGACACTTTATTTATTATTGTGGACCTTTGTAGGCCAATTGGGGCCAATTAGGCTTCCATTAGGTGATGTTAGGCTTATTAGTTAGGCAAGAGGGTTAGTGGGCCACCTTGTGGTCCACCCTTCTTGGCCCATTTGGGCTGACCACCTTCCCACATGGTTGGCCCATTGGGATTTGCGCCCCCCCCCTTGTGGATTAGGGTTTTGGGCGCCCCCCCTTCATCTCTTCCAAGAGGAAGAGGTGGCAGCCGCCCCCACTCCTACTTTGTAGGAGTGGAGTGCGCATCCCCCCCCCTTCCCCAATTGCCTTCTAGATTCTAGGAAGCCTTGCGCCCCCCCCCCCCCTTTCCCCCCTTGCCTTGTGCGCACCCCCCTCCCCTCCCTCTTGGCTAGGGTTTCAAACCTAGCATTTCCCCTCCCCATATAAAAGATCTCATGTATTTTCTTTGGAGAATTAATGAATACATGAACTATTTTGATTGAGCAGCCTTTGGCGCAGCCACCCCTTGGAGAGGGCGACCCTCTCTTCCTCCTCTGCTCCTGCGACGGGAGCAACCCCGGGGTGCGACTCCCCATCCCCTCGGTGCGACGCCGAGGTTCTTCCTCCCTTCTACTTCGTCTCCGGTTCGAGTTCGCGTGTTCCAGATTCGGCCCCGAGTTGCAGCGGCGTCCCCATCCGGTGCGGATCGAATCCGAGCCCCTCCTTTTTTTTGGTGGATACATCTACGAGTCGGCAGCGCGTGGGCTTTGGTTTCGCCTCGATCCGAGGTCGGCACCACCCGTGGCGAGTTTTCTCGTGAGCTAGCGCAGGAGCCTCCCTCTCTGCGCGCCCAGATCCACCCTCCTTCTTGCGAAAATCCCACAGGACGGAAAACGCCGAGTTTGGAGCTTATTTCTTCAGGGTTTGTACCTCTCGTCGTCCTCTTTCCAACGCCGCCAACCTCGTCTCGTTCCGACGTCCGAGCTGTTCGTGGCGTCCGTTCCCGTGAGGTCGCGCGGGTCTGCCCAGTCCACCCGGTGCCAGGACAACCGGCGATTTCCAAAGTTCACAGCGTCCAACCACGACCAGATCTGATCGAGCTCTTTGGTCCGGACCTGCTGCTCTGCGTCCCCGACGTCCTCCCACAAGCGGGGCCTCGTTCGCCTACCGGAGCAGCGAGTTACCATTTTCCCCGCTCGACAGCGCAGTTCTGGGAGCAGATTCCTTGTCCCCACTTGCAGGTGCGGCCACGGCTTCCACGGACGGAATCTGAGCACGCCTTTTGGCCGAGGCTTCCTCCTGAGACCTAACTACGCGCCCTCGCTGACGGCGCCCCAATCGGACTCCGGATCCATTCGTGGGAATGTTTACCACCGAGTCGCGCGTTGCTGCGATTCTGCCGATCGTCATCCGGACCCTCCTCGTGGCCAACCCTTCACCGAGTGCTGCCCGTCAGCCCGTGTATCGGCCACCCCGAATGGAATTGTTGTAGCCTGTTATCTCCCTGCGAGGAGTGGGCACCATTGCTGGCTTGTACCTATTCTTTCATTGTGTGTATCGGGGTTGTCGGTCTCGGCCGGGGTTCCTTCCCCACGCCTAGGCGTGGAGGTACGTGCGACGCTCCCCCCCCCTTGGCATTTTGCTTTACTAGTATGTGATCTTGTATGCCGCGTGAGAGTGTAGGGATCCTAGCTAGCATTCAACACCGCGAGATCGTGAGTGAGAGTATCCCATTCCGTGGCCCTAGTCGAGCACCGAGCTCGGACTAGACTCCTATAGTTGCGCGTCGGCTCCTTTGCCGCTTTGATCCACTCGCTTCCCTCATAGGGACGACCGTGGACTTGGGTTTCTTGTTGAGAGACGCCTCTCTTCGGAGGAATAGTACGGAGGTCGATCTCTCGGCTTGCCTTGTCACGTGTGAGTGCTGGCCGCACTTGGTCTTCATCATAGGTTTAGTCCATTTGTCAGTTCCGTCCCGCATCAAATTTGGTATCAGAGCTTAGGGAACCAGTTTGTTCTAACAAATTGGGGTCTTAGGCCATTCGAGTCTTTAGGTTGTCTAGGGTGCAATTGAGGCCTTAGAGTTATCTAGGTTGCATTGAGTCTCTTAGTTCATCTAGGTAACCCACCATTGCATTGTAATGTTAGGTTTGTGTCTAGTTAGAGTTTTGTCCTTGTCTCGTTGAGTCTTGCATGTCCAGCTCCGCGCCAACCCCATGGTGGTTCCTCGAGCCCACATGTCAGATTAGTCATCCCTATTGGCCCGATTCGATGCTCTTATGGTACGACCCCTAAGTGTCGCCCCTACCACTCAGTCGTCGGGAGACCCGATCCCTATACCGATGACCGAGTCATTCCAGCGCCCTGTCATGTCCACTGCCATCCTACCTAATGGGATGCATACGGAGATCGACTTCATCAGTAGGGTGTCGTCTAACTGTGTCTCACAAGACATTATTGAGTCACTCTCTAAGACTGGGGAGATTGTTCTCCGTGATGGTTTAGCTTTTATCGAGTTTCAACGGTGGTTTGGCCCCGTTAAATATTTCGATGGCGCTTGGTGCAAGATCAGCACACTTGCTGGTCCATGCATCATTTTAGGGCGAACTTGGTTGGAGGAAAGAAGTGCGACCATCGACCTGGATAGGAGGACCTGCACCTTACACCCATCTCACCTTCCCGGTGAGTTTGTCTTCCATGACGGCGTTACGCCGACCACCTCCATGTCATCACCTGGGTTTGTTCCAGTGAGTTACGAGGCTGAACAGGAGTTGATTGAGGAGTACCTAACTGAGGTTGAGGAGTTAGGGAGTGATCCCCTCCACATCATAGAGGACTCCGTTTCCCCTCTCGAGAGAGAGGCTTCACCCTTAGACCCTCATATAGAGACATTCTTACCTTCCGAGGGTGAACTGGTCATTGGTGAGTCTTTAGCTAGCTGGCTAAGGGAGGGTCCACTTCTAGATGTCTCCATTCCTCGCTATACACCCATGGGACCAGCCCTCCCAATAATACCCCTTAACTCCTTTCACACCACTTTTCGGTCCTTCTGCTTTCTTGAAAATGTGAAGGACTTCCTTAGGAGTTTAGATTATCAATGGGAGTTGACTTATATGTTGACCTTAGGGTCTGACCAACCCTATAGTCATAGCTTTACACTCCCTGCTTTGGGGTCTATTACCTCGGTCTACACCATAGGACATATCACATCCGAGGTCCTTTTATTATTTCCCATACCCGTGGAGGTTGATTTTGTCCCCGCTTATGGTTTCACGGTCCCGAGGGAGGAACCTTGCCTTCCTTGCCTTCCTCATGAGCCTCTTGCCCCATACATGAGAGTGCCTGAAGGTGATTATCTGCACCTGGGCGAATGTCGCACATGGGCAAGTATAGTGAAGGGACCTTTCGGGAGGGGTCATCATTTCTTTGACCCTTTCGATCCCCTCCCTAGTGAGCCTCTCGACCCATATTCTTTTCCCCACCTTGTCGAGGAGGTCCACTATCATACACCACCTAGGCCTTCTAGTCAACACCTCACCTTACCGGCATCCAGATGCCCGAGCTTAGGAGGCCAGGGACACATGTCTCTTCCCCATGTTTCTTCATGTCCACCATCATATAGGGGTTTGTCTCATATAGGGAATGTCATGAGTGAGTTTGGGCAATTTAGTCCCCATGAGTCTACCACATTCCGTAGGACACCCATGCATGATAGATACAACTTTGGTTGTCCTGGTCCTCCCCGTGTTGTCCAATCATGTAGGAGTCATAGGCATGCTAGGTCTGTGTTTGGATGTCCAGGACCACCACTGCATTCACATAGGTATGAGTCAACACAGCTAGTTCGGAGTCTACATCATCATCACCCCCTCGAGGCCAGCAACGCACGTTATAAGGAATTAGCTGACGCGCATCGACGCACCCGTGAGTTCCAAGTGGGAGAGTACGTCATGATCAGGGTTAGACCTGAACGGTTCCCTTCGGGGGCCGTGAAGAAACTCCAGGACCGCGGTGCCGGACCCTTTCGAGTCTTGAAGCGAATTGGGTCGAATGCGTATGAGATTGAGCTGCCAGACGACTATGGGATCTGTTCGACGTTCAATGTTTCAGATCTGGTGGCATATCGGGATCCCGCGGTGATTCCCAGTGAGCTTTTTGGGCCTACCCCTCCTGTTGAGAGCATTACACCTTCTGAGCGTCCACCTCCTCCAGCCCCATTACAGACACGCGAGCATATAGATTGCATACTGGATGAGCAGGTGACCACGACCAGGAGCGGAGCCTACCAGCGCTTCCTAGTGCGTTGGAGAGGGCGCCCTGCGACAGACGACGCCTGGATCACACGTGGAGAGCTGGAGAGGATCGACCCGGACCTGCTGGAGCGCTACTTGAGCGACCGTGACCCTTACTCGACGGGGTCGAGTTCTTCCCACCCGGGGAGAATTGGTGAGGACACGCGCCACGCTTCACGACGGAGTACACGGATCTCGCCGGCATCCCTTTGGCTCGGTGATCACTTGGCGGACGAGCAGAGTTATCTTTAGTTATTTATGCTTTAGGCCATGCTGGGCCTTGGTTTAGTCCCTGCGTGGACACTTTATTTATTATTGTGGACCTTTGTAGGCCAATTGGGGCCAATTAGGCTTCCATTAGGTGATGTTAGGCTTATTAGTTAGGCAAGAGGGTTAGTGGGCCACCTTGTGGTCCACCCTTCTTGGCCCATTTGGGCTGACCACCTTCCCACATGGTTGGCCCATTGGGATTTGCGCCCCCCCCCCTTGTGGATTAGGGTTTTGGGCGCCCCCCCTTCATCTCTTCCAAGAGGAAGAGGTGGCAGCCGCCCCCACTCCTACTTTGTAGGAGTGGAGTGCGCATCCCCCCCCCTTCCCCAATTGCCTTCTAGATTCTAGGAAGCCTTGCGCCCCCCCCCCCTTTCCCCCCTTGCCTTGTGCGCACCCCCCTCCCCTCCCTCTTGGCTAGGGTTTCAAACCTAGCATTTCCCCTCCCCATATAAAAGATCTCATGTATTTTCTTTGGAGAATTAATGAATACATGAACTATTTTGATTGAGCAGCCTTTGGCGCAGCCACCCCTTGGAGAGGGCGACCCTCTCTTCCTCCTCTGCTCCTGCGACGGGAGCAACCCCGGGGTGCGACTCCCCATCCCCTCGGTGCGACGCCGAGGTTCTTCCTCCCTTCTACTTCGTCTCCGGTTCGAGTTCGCGTGTTCCAGATTCGGCCCCGAGTTGCAGCGGCGTCCCCATCCGGTGCGGATCGAATCCGAGCCCCTCCTTTTTTTTGGTGGATACATCTACGAGTCGGCAGCGCGTGGGCTTTGGTTTCGCCTCGATCCGAGGTCGGCACCACCCGTGGCGAGTTTTCTCGTGAGCTAGCGCAGGAGCCTCCCTCTCTGCGCGCCCAGATCCACCCTCCTTCTTGCGAAAATCCCACAGGACGGAAAACGCCGAGTTTGGAGCTTATTTCTTCAGGGTTTGTACCTCTCGTCGTCCTCTTTCCAACGCCGCCAACCTCGTCTCGTTCCGACGTCCGAGCTGTTCGTGGCGTCCGTTCCCGTGAGGTCGCGCGGGTCTGCCCATTCCACCCGGTGCCAGGACAACCGGCGATTTCCAAAGTTCACAGCGTCCAACCACGACCAGATCTGATCGAGCTCTTTGGTCCGGACCTGCTGCTCTGCGTCCCCGACGTCCTCCCACAAGCGGGGCCTCGTTCGCCTACCGGAGCAGCGAGTTACCATTTTCCCCGCTCGACAGCGCAGTTCTGGGAGCAGATTCCTTGTCCCCACTTGCAGGTGCGGCCACGGCTTCCACGGACGGAATCTGAGCACGCCTTTTGGCCGAGGCTTCCTCCTGAGACCTAACTACGCGCCCTCGCTGACGGCGCCCCAATCGGACTCCGGATCCATTCGTGGGAACGTTTACCACCGAGTCGCGCGTTGCTGCGATTCTGCCGATTGTCATCCGGACCCTCCTCGTGGCCAACCCTTCACCGAGTGCTGCCCGTCAGCCCGTGTATCGGCCGCCCCGAATGGAATTGTTGTAGCCTGTTATCTCCCTGCGAGGAGTGGGCACCATTGCTGGCTTGTACCTATTCTTTCATTGTGTGTATCGGGGTTGTCGGTCTCGGCCGGGGTTCCTTCCCCACGCCTAGGCGTGGAGGTACGTGCGACGCTCCCCCCCCCCTTGGCATTTTGCTTTACTAGTATGTGATCTTGTATGCCGCGTGAGAGTGTAGGGATCCTAGCTAGCATTCAACACCGCGAGATCGTGAGTGAGAGTATCCCATTCCGTGGCCCTAGTCGAGCACCGAGCTCGGACTAGACTCCTATAGTTGCGCGTCGGCTCCTTTGCCGCTTTGATCCACTCGCTTCCCTCATAGGGACGACCGTGGACTTGGGTTTCTTGTTGAGAGACGCCTCTCTTCGGAGGAATAGTACGGAGGTCGATCTCTCGGCTTGCCTTGTCACGTGTGAGTGCTGGCCGCACTTGGTCTTCATCATAGGTTTAGTCCATTTGTCAGTTCCGTCCCGCATCAATAGAAATCAATCAAATTGGGCATGAACACACACCTTGTATGTTTTGGTTTTAAAACCCCTAAGTGGAGTAACAAGGGATGGGATTATGGATGAGTATGCTAATGCAACGTAAACTAGCATAATATGATCCTCTCTAGCAAAGCTACTAGAGAATGATATGTAATGATATGATAACAGCAAAATAAAATGAATAAGAGAGAGGGGTCGCCCTTCTGCTGTATGGCAGCAGTAAAGGGAGGAGGACAAGAGCTTCAGTTGCTACGGGAGGAAGGAAGCACGCCGGAAGGAGAAATCTCCACCGCCGTGGAAGAAGAACGTCCGTGGAAGAAGTATGCCAGAGGAAGAGCTTGGGAGAAAACAACCTGCAAACAACGAAACGCTCCTCTTTGTTAGCTCTCTCTGTGTGTAGTTGTTAGCTCTATTCTGCGAGATCCTCTACTACACTCTTCTTCTGCATTCTCTCTCACGCGTGAGGGATTCAAGGGGGTATTTATAGGGCCAAAAATCCTTGCATTAATGGGATTGGGATTAAAACAAGGCAATGAATCCTCAATAAGGAACCCTCTTCCCAATCGAACACAAGGTGCAAAATGGGGAAAGGATTACTACTTGAAAGAAGCAGGCGAAAGGGAGACGGAAGTGAAAATGACGACCTAGCTAAGGGCGTCAATTGAAATGACGACATTCACACAGTCGTCAATTCCTGAATTTAATTATAGAAATAAAGGACTTTCCTTATTTAAAAATTGTCAGATGATGCCTGTTTGAACGGGCGTTAAATAATCAACGCCCCTCCTTAGGATGTCAATTACCTTGAGTTTTATTTTCGTTAGAATTTGTAAAATCCAGGAATCGACGACCGTTTGAACAGTCGTTTATTTAAGAAAAATGCCCCTTACTAGGTCGTCAATTAAATGACGCCCTCCCCACAGGCGTTAATTTCAATTTTTAAAGCAAAAAGCCAAGAAATCACAATTAAATATGAAGAAATTAGAAAAACTTCATATTAAGCCAATATTGAAGTCCACTTTGGGGAGTCACATGGTGACATGAGATTTACTCAACGTAGCATCAATTTTGGCGTGTCTACACCGGTCAGACTACGATGTCTGGTGCCACTGTAGTTCCTGGCTTACCACGATGAGATATGGTGTGACGTGTTGCCTATGGAGGTGGGTAGCATTATCCTCAGTAGGCCTTGGCTCTTTGATCGGGATGCCACCCTTCAAGGTTGGTCGAACACCTGCACATTCGACCACGGGGGCCATAGGATTACCCTCCACCCCGCCCAACTGAAGGACCCTTCCGTCCGAGGACCAGCCAGCCCCAGCACTTCAACCCGTCCTAGTCAGGGGATGGTCGGTCCTCCCACCACATCCTCAGCGTGGGCTACTACCGCTTCGACTTCTCCCAGCACAGGCGACCTCCCACCCAGGAGGTTGATGATGATTAGTCCCCGAGAGATGGAGTAGGAGTTTGTCAGTGGTAGTCCCATCCTTGCTGTTGTTGTTTGTGGGATGAGTGATGTAGCTCCAAGGTTAGAGGATGAGCACCCCCCCCCCCCGAGGTGGCTGCGATTCTGCGCGAGTTTTCAGATGTCTTCCCGGAGGATCTCCCTGGAGGCCTTCTTCCCATGTGCAATATCCAGCATGAGATCGACCTCACCCCAGGCTCATCTTTGCCCAACCTTCCCCACTACCGGATGAGTCCCATGGACCATGCCGAGCTTCAGAGGCAAGTCGAGGAGTTGATGAGTCGGGGATCTCTCAGGGACAGTAAGAGCCCGTGCGCTGTTCCTGCATTATTGACCCCGAAGAAGGATGGCACATGGAGGATGTGCATTGATAGCCGTGCGATCAACAAGATCACAGTGAAGTATCATTTTTCCATTCCCCGATTAGATGACTTGGTAGACATGATGTCAGGAGTGATGGGAATCAACACCGGGCACTAACTTTTTATTTTATATTTGTCCTTTTTATTTGCATTTATATCCTTGGGAAAACGAGTTTGCAATTGTAAGGCTTTATAAGCCAATTTGTTAGCCCTTATGGATGTTTGGGTTTACTTGTAAAAGTCCAGTAGGTCCAGCAAGGGGCCCCCACCTTCTTCCCCATTGGTCCACCTAGGCTCTAGGGCCCATGTGGGGCTGGTCAAATGTCCAAGGTGGGCTTCGAGAAGACTTGACCATTCAAGGGGACAAAGGGATTAAAAAGTCCATATTCCCCTCCCCTTAGTCAAGGGGGTGCCCCCTTCCACTAAATATTTTTTATTTTTGTTTTTTTGACCACATGGAGATTAAATCGTCTATCCCTTGTATACCCCTCCCCTAACCTAGATCTGAGGATAGTTTATGTCATTTGTATTTTCATATAAATACCTTGTATTTCCCATTTTATGACAATTAATGAAGAAAATTTGTGAAATTGCCAAGAGCAAGGCCCAAGGGCACCCTCCTCCTCTCTCCTCTCCCCCTTGCAGAGCTGAAGGCTCCTTCTTCTGAGGTGTGAAGCCTCTCTCTACCCCATTCCTAAGTGAGAAGCTAAGCACTGCCGCCGCCGCCGCCGTCGCCATCGAGTCGCCATCGCACCACCACCGTTGCTTCTTCGGTGTTCTGTCCACCCCCAGATAAAACAGTAAAGCACGAATTTTAGCTCTCCATCAAGAGCTCAATTCGCGCCCAAAATTAGAGGGTGAGTCTCCCACATCCTCCACAAAAAAATCCAGGTCATTTAACCCACGTTAGCTATTTTTCCCATTTCGTTCTTTCCACCCCCAACAACCTGCCATCTGTGTAGATCTTGTTACAGCAGTCCTATTCTTCCTTTGTTCGACCCCCTTAACCATTTCTGATTGAGCTCAAATTTTGAATGGGTGTTCTACCCACCAAAACCCACCTCCATAAATTTTCCACTAATTTAGAAGTTATTTTTCCCTTCTGAAAAATTAAAACTTAGGCTAAAATCTGTTCTGTCCTGTGCAGTCCAGATCCGACCCCTGTCCAGTCAAAAATCCATTTCTCTTATCAAACCACCTCTAAAAAATCCAGAAAAAATATTGGCGTCTTCCTTACTTCCCCCTCTCTAGCTTTAATAAAGGGGCCAACTCCCAGATCTGAAGTGTTAGTCGCGGTCAACGCCCATTCTCAGGCAGATCCAAATCTGTCCTGCCAAATCTGAACCTGAGAGCCCGCCTGTTGTAAAATCATCCATGAAAAATACGGTCCTCTGAAAAATACTGTGATACCAGAGGGTTGAAGATCTCTGAGATAGCTTTCCAACGGCTCTAGTCTCGCGTCAATCAGAGGTCAGGACTGATCGTAGCAGCCGTTCTCGTCGGGTCACGCGTTGTAGGGGCAGAAGAACAGCTGGACAGCAAGCAACAATCACCCCCGGGCCGGCCGCCTCGCCTTCCACAAAGTGAACCAGCACATCACCTTCCCAGGGAGCGTCCCTCCAGGAGCCACCGTCGCAGCAGTACCATCCCCGGCCCACTCGGCCCACCAGCCAGGACGTGGACCCCACGATTGCCGGCACGCGCTACCACCGGGGGTCCAAGTTACCGCCCGTCAACCCAAGATTGGTCCTCCCGGGTCCCACTTGTATCCCTTTACCTCCCTGCGTGGTGTGGGCAATAATATCACTACTGTAATTATTATAATTATTTTTATCAGGAGTTACCGTACTTGGTCGAGGTCGTCTTCCCCACGCTCGGAGCGTGGAGGTACACTCGTCACCCTCCTCGTAGGCATTTGCTTTACTCGTATACATTTTTATATGAAACTACGAGTGATAGGTTACTATCTCGATATATACTTTTATCACCGCTGCGAGAGTGAGTGAGTGAACCCGTCCCGTGACTCAATCCGAGCATATGCGGAAAAGCCGATACCCGAGACTCATTGCCGGTTTCTCAACCGTGCACGGTTGTTTGACACATTTATTTTATTTAGTTTATTTTATTTATTTATTTATTTATTTATTGGTGTGCCAGTCACCGAAGTGATAATTTTATTGTGCGCTCGATCTGACATGGTCAGTCGATTGTGAAGTCTGAGTCAGGACCCGAAGTCCGTCATACCATGAACGCTATGACGTTAATTACGTCCTTCCAAGGAAGGACAACCCTTGATTAAACACTAAAAGTAGGAGGCCTCGAGAGGCAAACGTATATTCATGTGCGGAAATGGAACTTCATACCGACGCCAGGAAGGCCGGCAAGATAATGACACCAACCGTAGAAATAGATGATATCGCTAAGTCAGCGGTTCAAAGCCCGGGGTTAAGGGGGGAAGGAGGATCTCAATCACAGGTAGCCTGAGCCGCGACCATGATGAGGTTTAAAACATCGATCAGTATTTCGACAGCATCTTCCCTTTATCTGGGTTATGCCCAGGAGGAAATAGGCTGTCACCCACAGAGTGCCGGGATGAAAGCCAAGAGAGAGAGAAGTGTTGAACTTCCCAAATCGCATATTTGCCATGGGGCAATGTTTGGTATTCCCTGTAGAAGCCGGTGGAACTCATGCAGTGGCAGAGCCCTCCCGAGCTAAAGGGGTTATTCATGAACCCGATGCGGGACGACGGAAAGTGAGCGAACGCTCAATGGTGCGCCCTCGCACGCAGATCGACCTGCGCGGTCAGGTCGCGGGGATCGAGGGGGCAGCGCCCCTTGCGGGGGTTTCCGGGGGCGGAGCCCCAGGAACAAAATTCGGATTTAAGATTCAGTAACAATATTTGAGTAGGTTATCAATGCAGTTCAAGTGCGCAAAGGTTCCCGGGGGCAGCTTAATATTGGCTTTCATCATCCTGGGGGAATTTTGGCAGCACCTCCCCTAGACTTAGCATCTGCCAAGGGATGATATAGGCTGACATCGACGGAATGCCGGGATGAAAGCCGAAAAGTGGGGGAGCACTAAGGCTCAAGGAGACTGTACATGTCTCTATCATCAATCACTATTCCCCGTCTCGGAGGTCGACGAGACCCTTGTAAAGACAAGGTCCGCCGAACCCGCGGGGTTGCATGTGAATCCAGTTAGGGACCGCATAATATAGGGGAGGCCAGTTGGGCAGCAGAGCAGGCTCTCGGCACAGCAAAGTGGGAAGGGAGGCTCCCGGCACGAAGGCAAGGAGGCAAAGGGGTTCCCGGCGCGAGGTTCTCGGCGCAGAGGGAAGACGGCAGAAAGCTCCCGGTGCGAGGGGCTTCTCGGCGCGCTATTCCCTGGCCGAAGGGAGCTTCTCAGCGTGGGCTATAGTAGGGACTTCTCGGCGCGCCAATGAAGTGGCCAGGAGAGGCTCTCGGCCTGGGCCTAAGTGGCAGAAGGGGGGGGGCTCTCGGCGCGAGGCTTCCCGGCGCGCTCCTGGGCGCGCCGGGAGCCTGGCACCGGGAGCTTGGTGCCGGGAGGCTCATGTGGAAGGGTTTGAAATAGGTTTTTTGTCGTTTAGCAGGAGAGGGAGGCCTCTCGGCTGAGGGGTTTTCGGCGGGCAAATGGCACGCCGGGAAGGCTGAATTGCTACGAGGTTTCAGGGTTTACAGAGCTCAAACGGTACTCTGTTTCTGGGATTTCTGGGTTTTATGGCTCAGACTGTGACCGAATCAGGGGTGCATGAGGAGGTTTCATGAATGCCTCTGCTAGAAGGACGCCAAGGGAGCTGAGAGTCCGAATCATCAGGGGGAGGAGAGACCATCGTCGGGGCCTGAGTAGCTTTTATCTGTCTACTGCCAGACGTCTGGGGGGGTCAAGAGATGGCTGTCTCTGATTCCCCAGACTAGCATAGTACCATCTGGGAAGCAAAACGGTGATGAAAGAACCCTCGGTGCTGGGACCCCAGGCCTTAGTCATCCAACGATTGGAATGAGGATCCAGGGTTGCATTCGTTTGCGGGTTCAAATGCATCTTTTATAGCCGGCAGTCCGGGGAACCAAGAGATTGATGTCTCTAGTTCCCGGACAGCACAAGAGGCTTGAGGGCAAGACTCAAACACATACGGAGGGAATACCATTGAAGCAGAAAGATAGAAGAGAATAGAACCCAGCAACCCACTAAACAAGGGTGGGGGTTCTACCTTCATCCCTGTTCGAAGAACAGACTCGACTCCGAAGCCTGAGTCATTTCGCCCATGGGGCATTCATACAAACAGTACGCATACATATGGAGACAGGGGAAGATCATATTGCCTAATATCCATCACGGCAACTACATTTACTTCATCTCACCATCATTTACATCGACTGCAGAACTGAAGCCGAGAAACATAAAGGGGAGGAACAGGGAGAGAATCGTATGAGTAATCTAAACATCAAGACTTCGACTACCACATACGGAGAATCAGTAAAAAGAAAAAAAAGAAACATCGAACATGGGGGGGGAGGGTGGAGCATTGACTCCTCTCCCTCCCCCTATCAGCCCACCTAGAGCCTTTCTTCCTTCTTTTCTTCTGCTTCTTCTTTCGGCGGAGACTCTCTCCCTCTCTTTTCCTATCTCTTTTTCTTTCTGGCTATCTGTTCACTCTTTTTTCTTCGTCTCTTTGTTTTCTTCTTTTCTGTCTGTCCACCCTCCTCTGATGTCTTCGAAGGAATGGGTTTATATAGACTCCTCCTCTTCTTGCATCTCGGCAGATGCTAATCGGCGTGCCTCATTCGTTCGCAATAGCTCCCGACGCGCCAAGTGGCCTCCTGTTGAGGTTCTCGGCGCCACACTCGGAAGCCCATTTGGTTGGCCCATTTAGAACTTTTAAGCTTCGCACGTGCCTTGGCCTCTTTTAATCCCTTAAATTGATATTCATCAGAACCAGAGAAGGCCCTGTATTGGTGACATAACCTTGCTGAGATCATCTTAAGATTTCATCAGTCAGCAGGCTGGGATTTCATCAGTATTGCCATCTGAATGACGACAAAATCGGATATGGTTTCATCAGCATTGTCATCTGAATGATGTCAAGACCAGATGTCATCTTTAACCCGGGAAGGCTTCAGCAGGGCACGCAGTACATGAAGACGGTTCTTCTTTTATTTTGACTTTGTAGAAGTCTTCACAGTCTTCATTTGCTGGCTTTGGCTTCATCTTTGTCTTTGCTCCCGCCTCATCTGTCAATAAGTCAACATCTGACCCATTCTGACATGTCATCTGTAGATTATTGGATAGGGCAGCAATACAGCTCTTGTTAAAATATGGTAGGAGGTCTCATCAGTCAGGTGACTGCTATTTCATCGGTGCCGTCGTCTGCTAGACGACGACACTGGACATTAGCCTGGCCGGATGGGTGGTTGATGAGCTTCATCATTGATCTTTCACTGTTGGTCTGATCTTCTTTTCAATTTCTTGTCTTCGCCATTGCTCATTTTCCAGGCGTCAACAACGGTCCCACGTTTCCCTCGCTAGGGACGTCCGCGAGCTAGAGTCCCAGGTCGCGTGTCCGTCCCGCATCAAATTGGTATTAGAGAGGAAGGTTGAGTCTAGGGTAGTCATTGCTTGAAAACAAAACAAAAAAAAGAGTCTAAGCCGGTCCAAGGTTGCATTTGCATACCATTATTCGGTATATCAAAAGGTGTTGCCCGAACGTTAGGTTACGCCTATCGGGAAGGTCGCACATTTACGAGAAAGGATCTTCGGATCCCGTAACTCCCCCAAGTACCGTCTATTGTTTAGTCTAGGTGTGTAGTCGAGTCGGCATTCCCACTTGCATTGTCATTTTAAAGTCGTGTCTAGTGTTTGTCAAAGTGTCTTCATGTCCATCTTATAGTTCCCCGTGTCCCATGGATCCCCAAACGCCCGCATCTTATTTATGGTGGCGATACGCCCAAAGATGGGAAAACCAACCCCACCAATGCCGTAGGCCCGCAACCCGGGACTTCTATGGCTCCAAAGTCCCGAGTGACTACCTAGAGTGGGAAGCCACTATGGACACATATTTTGAGTGTTACATTATGTCTGATGCCATGCAAGTCGACGTTGCCACTAGGCGACTTTTTTACGAGGCCGCCGGACAATGGAGGGACATAGAATATTTGAGGGAGATTAGGAGGCAAAGGCCTATAGAATCATGGCGAGAGATGAAGGGCGAGCTTAGGAGGGTCTACCTACCCGGCCCAGTCACCTCCAACCGACCCCACCCAATCTCTTCCAATCAAGTGGGTCATAGCCGGAGGCAAAGAGCCCCACATGTAGACGAGCCTAAGCCCAATCCTAGGACGAGTGACAATGGGCGAGTCCATCACGATACCCCTACTCCAAACCCAACCATTGCCGAACTTTTCAAAACCATTTCGGATCGGTTGGATAGGATGTGAACTCAAATTGACGGATTCCTGCCCGAGCCTCACATCCTGGTGCCACCCCAAGGACCTCTTCCCCTCGAGGAGGATAGTCCTTCCCTATCCATGAGGGCTCCATTGCTGTCACCCTCACCTTCCGATATTTATTCGGAACCACCTCATTTGGAGCCTCCTCAGCCGGAGCCACCCGTGTTTCTAACAGGAAATCTCTTCATCGCCGAGCCACTACTTAGTTGGCTCAAGATAGGCTTGGTCCATAGAGCGTCATGCTATCCATCAATGGACCCCACCCTACCATTAGTGCCCATTAACTCATTTCACACCACTTTCCGGTCTAGTCACCATGTGGATACATTGGATGACCTTCTTAAAGGATTAGACCGACAGTTGCAGTTGACGCGCTTATTGGCCCCAGGCTTCGATCGACCCTTAGGTCATAGCTTCACCCATCCCGCCTTGGGGTCTATCACCTCCGTGTGCACCATGGGTCATGTCACCATGGAGGTTCTCTTATTCCCCCCCATGCCGGCCGAGCCCGACTTCATTCCCTTTTGCCCGAGGGAGGACCCATACCTTATCTATGAGATCACCGTCCCACTTGCCACAACGGATGAAGGTGACCACCTACACCTTCAAGAATTCCAAAATTGGGACCGCGACCTATGGGAGTCCAGTTCGAGGGGTCATACTTTCTTTGATCCCTTTGACCCATTCCCTAGTGAACCCCTTGACCCACCACTTTTACTCCACTTTTTCGAGGGAGTCCACTATCACACCCCTTCCCCACGGGCCGGGCCATCTACGCCCACCAAGCCCGTTCACTGGCAATATACACCTACATATAGGGATGATGTAGGAGATGCATCCAACCCTCCTGGCCCACCCAATCCTCCCAAATCCAAAGGATCGTCCCATGTACCGACATTTGGTTGCATCTTGTGTATGCATGGCACACATTCGGATGTCTTGGTCCACCATTTCATGTGTATGGGTCAGACTAACAGTAGGTTTGTTTAGGGTCATGTGTAATTCTTTGTTTCGTACCGTTTATTTGTCGAGTGCATAGCAAGTCTGCATGCATCGAGTCGAGTCCATCTTTTGTACGCTCACGTTGTCAGTCCCTTTTGAGTGCGAGGCAAGTCGGATCTATTGTGTACATTGTAGACTTGCCGAAATTTGGGATCGGCTCTACCTCAACATATCGGATCTAGTCACATTAAGGGACCCAGCGGTGATTCCTAGTGAGTCTTCGAGCTGCCTCCTCCCCTTTTGAGAGTGGCCCCATCCTGAGTGTCCACCCACTAGCCTCATTCCCACAGCAGCGTGAGCATATCGAATATATACGGGATGAGCAGGTGATGATTACTTGGAGTGGAGCATACTCCGCACTACCAGGTCGGTGACAGATCCGCAGGAGTCACACGAGCAGCCGCACCCCTTACTTGACAAGGTCGAGTTCTTCCCACCCGGGGAGAATTGATGGGAATCAACACCGGGCACTAACTTTTTCTTTTGCATTTGTGTCCTTTTTATTTGCATTTATATTCTTGGGAAAACGAGTTTGCAATTGTAAGGCTTTATAAGCCAATTTGTTAGTCCTTAAGGATGTTTGGGTTTATTTGTAAAAGTCTAGTAGGTCTAGCAAGATCTCCCACCTTCTTCCCCATTGGTCCACCTAGGCTCTAGGGCCCATGTGGGCCTGGTCAAATGTCCAAGGTGGGCTTCTAGAAGACTTGACCATTCAAGAGGACAAAGGGATTAAAAAGTCCATATTCCCCTCCCTAAGGTCAAGGGGGCGCCCCCTTCCACTAAATGTTTTTTATTTTTTTATTTTTGACCACATGGGGATTAAATATTCTATCCCTTGTATACCCCTCCCCTATCCTAGATCTTAGGATAGTTTAGGTCATTTGTATTTTCATATAAATACCTTGTATTTCCCATTTTATGACAATTAATGAAGAAAATTTGTGAAATTGCCGAGAGCAAGGCCCAAGGGCGCCCTCCTCCTCTCTCCTCTCCCCCTTGCAGAGCTGAAGGCTCCTTCTTCTGAGGTGTGAAGCCTCTCTTCTACTCCCTTCCTGAGTGAGAAGCTCAGCACCACCGCCACCGCCGCCATCGAGTCGCCATCGCACCGCCACCGCCGCTTCTTCGGTGTTCTGTCCACCCCTGGATAGAACAGTAAAGTACGAATTCTAGCTCTCCATCAGGAGCTCAGGTCATGCCCAAAATTGGAGTGTGCGTCCCCCACGTCCCCCCCATCCTCCACAAAAAAATCCAAGTCATTTAACCCACGTTAGCTATTTTTAAAATTTCCTTCTTTCCACCCCCAGCAACCTGCCATCTGTGCAGATCTTGTTACAGTAGCCCTGTGCTTCCTTTGTTCGACCCCCTTAACCATTTCTGATTGAGTTCAAATTTGGACTGGGTGTTCTACCCACCAAAACCCACCTCCACAAAATTTTTCACGAATTTAGAAGTTATTTTTCCTCTCTGAAAAATTAAAACTTAGGCCAAAATCTGTTCTATCCTGTGCAGTCCAGATCCGACCCCTGTCCAGTCAAAAATCCATTTCCCTTATCAAACCACCTCTAGAAAATCCACAAAAAATATTGACGTCTTCCTTACTTCCCCCTCTCTAGCTTTCATGAAGGGACCAACTCCCATATCTGAAGTTTTAGTCACGGTCAATGCCTATTCTCAGGCAGATCCAAATCTATCATGTCAAATTTGAACCTAAGAGCCCGCCTGTTGTAAAATCATCCATGAAAAATATGGTCCCCTCAAAATTACTGTGATGCTAGAGGATTGAAGATCTATGGGATAGCTTTCCAACGGCGCCAGTCTCGCGTCAATCAGAGGTCAGGGCTGATCGTAGCAGCCGTTCTTGCCGGGTCACGCGCTGCAGGGACAGAAGAACAGCTCGTGGACAGCAAGCAACAATCACCCTCAGGCCGGCCGCCTCGCCTTCCACAAGGCGAACCAGCACGTCGCCCTCCCAGGGAGCATCCCTCCAGGAGCCACCGTCGCAGCAGTACCATCCCCGGCCCACTCGGCCCACCAGCCAGGACGTGGACCCCACAGTTGCCAGCACACGCTACCACTGGGGCTGTCCAAGTTGCCTCCTATCAACCCAAGATCAGTCCTCCCGGGCCCCACATGTAGCCCTTTACCTCCCTACGTGGAGTGGAAAATAATATCACTGTTGTAATTATTGTAATTATTTTTACCGGGTGTTACCGTACTTGGCCGGGGTCGTCTTCCCCACGCCCGGAGCGTGGAGGTACACTCGCCACCCTTCTTGTAGGCCTTTGCTTTACTCATATATATTTTTTTATGCCGCTGCGAGTGATAGGTTACTAGCTCGATATATACTTTTATCACCGCTGCGAGAGTGAGTGAGTGAACCCGTCCCGTGACTCAATCCGAGCACATGCGAAAAAGCCGATACCTGAGACTCATTACCAGTTTCTCAACCGCGCACGGTCTCACGATTCCCTCACTAGGGACGTCCGCGAGGTAGAGTCCTAGGTCACGTGTCCGTCTCGCATCAGGGAGCCACTGTCTTCTCAAAGATAGACCTTCGTAGTGGCTATCACCAGGTGCAGATCAGGCCTGGGGATGAATGGTAGACAACATTCAAGGTCAAGGATGGTCTCTATGAGTAGTTGGTTATGCCCTTTGGGCTTTCCAACGCCCCTAGCACCTTCATGCGGTTGATGACCCAGGTTTTACGCACTATGATAGGGGTCTTCTTGGTCGTCTACTTTGACGACATCCTTATTTACAGCTGCACTAGAGAGGACCACCTAGACCATCTTGTTAGGATATATGGGTGCAAGGTTGAGATCCAGAGGGGGGGGGGGGTGAATGGATCCTAGTTCAAAAATTAATGCAGAATTAAAGACACAGCCCAAAATAAAACTTCAATGAAGTCTCGGGAGAAATGTTTCACCAGTGCTCTTACACATACTGGTTTGAGGAAGGCTAAAGTGAAACAAATGACTCACTCTAAACAGATGTTCTAATGCAGCTTACCCTCGAACACTAAGCCTTCACTAAACACTATGAGAGAAAACTAAGATCAACACGATGAATATCAATATTGAAGTCAATGGCTATGAAACCACTGACAGAACTCAATAATCAGATTAAACACAAATAATCAAAAACACATCGTGCTAAATCAAGCTACCGATCAGTCCTGTGAAGGAGGTAGGAGAAATGGAATGGCACACAAGACAAACCACAATGCACTGGGATTTTTAGATGGTTCGGTCTGCTACCACAGGCCTACGTCCATCCCCCACTCAAACCAGAGTGAGGCTTGCTGTTGCCTAACAGCTTCAACCGCTGAGCATCACAGCTTGCTTACATCCGTTGAGCATCATTGCTTGCTGCCGCTGTGCACCACAACTTGCGTCTGCTGAGCATTACAGCTTGCTTACAGATCGCTGAGCATCACAGCTTGCTGTCTGAGATATCCACCTCACCCGCTGAGCATTACAGCTTAGCTCTGCTGACATACAACTTGAATGAAGGAATAAAGAAAAGAAACAAGGAATGATAACAAAAATAAACCTCACGAAAATGTAGCTCACGCAGAAGCATAGCCAGTTCTGCATCTGATCCAAGAATTGAAAAACAAAATCAGATCTTCAAGCTCACACACCTTCTCAATTCTTTCTTGCTCACTCTCTATCCCTATCTCTGCTCTCTCTCTCTTTGTACTTGGAATCGCTCTTCCATTTTCGATGCCCTGTTTCTCACTTCTCTCGAGTTCTCTCTACAACTCACTCTTCTTCTTCTCTTTTCACACTGGCTCTCTCTCTTGCGCTCTTGGCTCTTCTGCTGTTCCGCTCTTCCAGGTTCTAGCTATCTTCTCTCTACTCTCTCTTTTCTTCTCTCTATCTCTCGAGCTCTCTTTTCATTTCTGCTACACTCTCAATTCTCCTCTCTTCTGTCTATCTACTAATCTAAAGGAACTGGTATCTATTTATAGGCTCGCGAGAATTGGGTGCGTGGGAAACACGTTTCCCGCCCAAGGAATCTCGATCTGGATGAGCTACTGATGGTCCACGTGGCAGATGTGTTGCATCCCTACGGTTTTGATGATGTCTCACACTATAAATCAATCTATTTTTATCTCTAGATCAATTCATGCTTGATCATTTAGGACTGTGGTGTTCATGCATATGTGCAAGTCTACACATTGCTTGTAGACTGCACAAAGTCTGCACATGGTTACTTTGTTGCTGCATCAAGTCTATACATTGTTGCATCGTATGCTTCAAGCATTTCCAAAGTCTATACATTGTCTAGCACACACGTTCAAAGTCTGTACATTCTAATGGCTGTGCATCGTCTGCATATTTCACACTAAGTCCATACATCACTGCACATGCCTTCTTCAAGTCTGTACATGGTCTTGGCATATGCACACATAAAGTCTATACATCCATCAGTTGATAGTTGGGCAAGTCTACACATTGTAAGACCAAGTCTGTACACCCCTTGTGCATGCATCGTCTCATGCATCGTCTCATGCATCGTCTCTCCTTGTGCACACATCATTTATCAAGTCTATACATTATCTAGCACACACACGTTCCAGGTCTGTACATCCGACCGTCACATTCAGCGTCTCACGCTATCAAAGTCTGTACAGCATCATCGTCTCTCAAAGTCTATACAGCATCATCGTCTATTAAAGTCTGTACAATGTTTGCCTAGAATGCATTCACTAAAGTCTATACATCCGTCTCACTCAGCGTCTTTGTGCATGGAGCATTCAAGTCTGTACATTATTTTCCCAGGCACGCATTCAAGTCTGTACATCATTAACGCTGCATACATCAAGTCTATACATTCGTCTCACTTAGTGTCTTCTCGCATTCACGTTAAGTCCATACACTGCATTTGGGCATTGTTCATTACAGCAAGTCTGTACACTGCTTTCTCATGCACGCAATCAAAGTGTGCACAGCCTGTGTTCGCATCGGTCAAGTCTATACATTGTTCTGTCATGCACATAAACGTCCAAGTCTATACAATCTCTGTTGATATCCTTGTGCATCATCTCACAAGTCTGAACATTGTCTAGTTGCACGCCTCACGACATAGCAAGTCCATACATTCCTCCATGCATATGCAAGTCTATACAGCCAGTGTCTATGCGTTGCCTTGCAGCATGCTCGCACACAAAAGTCTGTGCATTCCTTCTGTTATGCTCATGCATCATTTGTCAAGTATGTACATCGTCTTATTGACGGCATCTAAGTGCATTCCCCGCAAGTCTGTACATTGAGGTCGCATGAAGGCATTCAAAGTCTACACATTCTCACAATGTACATACTTGCCTATATGCTGCATCTAAAGTCTGTACACGCCTAGTTCAAAATCTGAACTAACTCGTTGCATCCCTTTCTTCTCTTCCTGCAGAATGATTCAGGCTGATGATTGGGCACGTGATCCGAGGTTGGTGCCTGGCACGTGATCCGAGATTTCTCTGGAAAAGGAGGGCACGAGCCCTACTCACGCCACACGAGTGAAGTCATGGAATTCAGGTCGAAAGCCATATAAAAGGATGTCCTCTGCGATCAAAACAACATGAACTGGAGAAAAGCTGAGAAGAATTAGTGCCTGAGCAGTAGAAGAATAGAGAGAGCCTCCACGTTCCAGAGAGAAGATAGAGAGAAGAATTTGAGAGAATTGATCTGAGAGAAAAGTATTTGAGAGAGAGAGAAGAGTCTGTGACTGTGAAGATCTGCTTCTTCGGAAGCTACATTGTTCATGGTTTTCAGAAACGATTGTCTTCATCGATTGTCTTATTTTTCTATTTTACACTTCATCTTTCTTATTCCATCTTGTTACCCTCCAGTGTTCGGAGGAAGGGTAAGATTCTCCGATTTCCCTCTGGGCTTCAGAGGAGAGAGATATATGATCTCTGGTTTTCCAGTGACGGGCTATCACTAGAAGGTTCCCTCTGGTTTGGAGGAAGGGAGATTCATCTCCGGTTCTGGTCTTGCGGGAAGCTGGTCCAGGTGTCAAGCTTCTGTGGGTTGCAGAGCTTGGGTTGAGGGATTTGTTTCCCTTGGTTTGTCAAGCTGTTCGGCAGCATATGTTTGCAGACTGAGTCTGCTGTTCAAGCCTTCGCTAGTGGAAGCCTCACTCTGGTTTGGAGTGAGGGGTGGATGTAGATTGTGGACTGCAATCGAACCACCTTAAAAACTCCCTGCCTCTTCTGTGGTTTGCCTGTTATCGTTGTGTTGCTCTCCTTCTGTTTGGCATTTTGTCTCACTGTGAACAGCTCTCTCGATCTCACTTCTTTCTTCTGTCTTGGTTATTGTCTGCCTTAGCTATTGCTTTCGCTGTATCTGAAGGGTTGAGAAACAGAAGTTGTGATTTCCCGCTGAGAATTTAATTTTAGGGAGTGATCTATTCATCCCCCCCTTCTATATCACTCTATGCTGCGCATATCAATTGGTATCAGAGCAGGTTTGCATCATGTGGGCCAATAGTCAGGGTAATCCTACTTGTCCTCGAAGTTTCATGCCTGAGGGACAATCCATTAGTCGCCCTCCATTCTTTAATGGTAATAATTATTTCTTCTGGAAAAATAGGATGGAGGTGTTCATCAGGGAACAGAGCCACAAGCTATGGAGGGTAATCACTACAGGGCCGTATGACCTGCCACCGAACGAGGACGCATGGACAGATGATCATGTCAAGTTGTCTTCACTTAACTAGACGGCCCTAAACATCATCTAGTGTGCTGTACACCCAGACGAATACGCCCGCATATCAGCCTATAGGACGGCCAAGCGAATGTGGGATGAGCTGGAACTAATCTACGAAGGTACAGCTCAAGTGAGAGCCACGAAGGTAAATCTCTTCACCTCTGAGTATGAATTGTTTAAGATGAATCCATAGGAGAATATCACTGAAATGTATGCCAGGTTGTCCTTGATCATGAACACTCTTAAGGGGCTAGGGAAAGAGATAGCTGAAGTAGATGTAGTCAGGAAGATTCTTAGATCTCTAACCCCAGCATGGCACACAAAGGCCATCGTGATAGAAGAGTCAAAGGATCTGACGACTTTGATAGTGAATGGACTCATAGGATCTCTCATGACCTATGAGATGAACTTTAAAAGAGGTGGTGAAGGAAGTGACAGGAAGGGCAAGAATATTGCTCTCAAGGCATCCCGCAACAAGGGTAGCAGCAGCAATAGCAATAGCAATAGCTCGAGTCCGATGGTTTTTCCGATCTCGATCAGGAGGAGCAGGCAATGCTCACTCGACAATTCAGAAAATTTTTAAAGACTAAGGGGAAGACCTTTATGAGGAAGAAGCCATACTCCTTTAGTAAGAACGTTGAATCTAGCAATAATAAGGACAGAAATACTAAGAGAATGACTTGCTTTCATTGCAACAAACAGGGACACATGAAAGGGGAATGCCCAGATCTCCAAAAGAAGGGTCCCTACTTTCAGAAGAAGAGCTCAAAGGTGCAGAAAAAGAAGAAGCCACAGGCAATGGTCTGCACGTGGAGCGATGAGGAAGAAGATCCGGAAAGTACTTCCTCGGAGGAAGATGAAGAAGGAATTTGCCTAATGGCAAATAGCGAAGAGGAGGTAACAAATGTCTTTTAAAATTTATCTATTGATGACTGGGAAGATGCCTATGCTGAATTATTAGACAAGTTCAATTCACTTAGTAAAGAGCATAGGGTTCTGAAGAGAAAATTCAATACCAATGTTGAAGAACAAACCCAAGTCTGTGAGGAAAATCAGAAACTAAAAGAAGAACTAGAAGAAATGACTTCCCTAAGAAAAGAAAATGAAAAGCTCAAGGGAGAAAACCAGGAGAGTCACACCCAGCTCAACGAACTCAAAATCAAAATTGAAGAAAGCCTGAATGAAAATAGAGTGATCTCAGAGAAATATGAAGCTGTTAAGAAAGTGAACGCTGAACTTCTAAAAAATTCTGAGTCTCTTCAAAAAGAGCTGGAAGATAAACAGAAGGTTTTGGAAAAGTTTGTCCAAGGAAAAACAAGTCTGGATGCTATACTAGGGACAAGGGTTAATATCAATAGGGAGGGTCTAGGCTATGACCCAACTAACAAGAGACCCTTTCAATTCAAAACCACCACCTTCTGCCCAGAGAAGGGAAAAGAGAAGCTGGACACACCATCCAGCTCAAATAGCAGTCAAGGAGCTCAACGTCCGAAAGAAAATTTAACAAACAATGCTGGTCGACCACTTAAAATGGGAATGAATTTTGTGAAGAACTTCACTAAGCCCACTCACCAGAACATAAATGGAAGATGGACCAAGCAAATGGATCAGGATAAAAGCTGGAATTACTACAAACAGATGGGTCCAAACATGACCTACTGGAGAAATAACTATCATCCTCAAAAATCTGTTAATCAACAAGCTCACAGGAGATATCCCAGGAATGGGAAGCCCAATGACTGGAATAGAGCTTACTTCTCCAGGCCAGCTGGACATAACCCCGGTCATAATTTCAATAAACCCGAAGTCAAGGTGCCAGGGAAAACCATGTTGAAGCAATTCTGGATTCCTAAACATCTGCTTAGAGATTTGAATAATGTCTTTGGACCCAACTCATCTTGGGTTTCAAATCATTTTGCTTGATTTTGTTTGTGTAGGTCGGCCTGGCAGCTGAAGACAACAAGTGGTACCTCGACAGTGGCTGCTCCAGGCACATGACAGGAGACCGATCCAAATTTAGCAAGATAGAGATGAAGGTAGGGGGTCTGGTCAAATTTGGAGGAAAGAACAGAGGTAAGATAATTGGAATTGGCACAGTAGGTAAGTCTTCCACAAATTCCATTGAAAAAGTTCTACTTGTGGAAGGTCTTCAACACAACCTGATTAGCATTAGTCAATTATGTGACAAGGGTCACAGGGTTGTGTTTGATGATGACTCATGCAAAATTTTTGAAATAAATTCTGATGTGGTTAAATTTGTAGCCAACAGGACTAATAATGTCTACATGATAGACTTGGATGCTGAATCTGAACCTATTCTTTGTTTATCTGCTAATTCTGAAAGTGATGCTTTTGAATGGCATAGGCGTCTAGGCCATGCTAGTTTCTCTACTTTAAATAAATTGGTCAAGCATGATTTAGTGAGAGGCATGCCTAGATTTAAGTTCAATTCTATTTCAAAATCCTGTGATGCCTGTGCTCTAGGCAAACAGACCAGAAAATCTTTCAAGCTAAGATATGAGCCATTGTCCTCTAGACCAATGGAACTTCTTCATATGGACCTATTTGGTCTTACAAGGACTCAGAGTCTTAATGGGAATATGTTTGGCTATGTGATCATTGATGACCACTCTAGATTTTCATGGATCTTTTTCTTAGCCAATAAAAGCGATGCTTTTCAAAAGTTTAACTAGTTTTTCAATAAGGTCAAACAAGAAGGAAAATACAAGATTTGTACAATTCAATCTGACCATGGAGGTGAATTTGAAAATTTCATGTTTTCTGATCATTGTGAAAGAGAGGGACTAACACACAGGTTTTCTTCTCTTAGGACACCTGAACAGAATGGAATTGTGGAGAGAAGAAATAGAACTATTGTGGAGATGGCCCGAACCATGCTGATTGAGAGTCAATTACCAAGGAAATTTTGGGCAGAGGCGGCCAATACAACAACTTATATAATCAACAGGGCCATGGTAAGACCTATTCACAAGAAAACACCCTATGAGCTACTAAAAGGTAAGAAACCAAACTTGGTTCACTTCAGAATTTTTGGAGCTAAATGCTTTATTCATAATAATGACAAGAAAGACTTAGATAAGTTTGAAGCTAAAAGCTCCCCTGGAATACTTTTAGGATATTCTGAAGTGTCAAGGGCATATAGGGTCTTTAACATAACAGACCAGAAAGTTGAAGAGTCTCCACACATCATTTTTAGTGAAAAGAAAGGTGTTACTAACATTGAAAATATTGACAGGGATTCTAATCACGATGGAGAATTCCTAGAAGACCAAGAAGAAGAGAAGACTCAGCCGAGTGGATCATCAAATCCTCCCAACCAGGAAGGGCCAGAAGAAACATGTGAGTCTTCAATAAATGTTAGATTTCTTAAAGATCATCCAATAGATAATGTCATAGGCAACCCTGAAGATCCTCTTCGGACTAGGTCTCATTTTAGGAATGTTAATAATCAAGACCTAATTGCTTTGGTCTCACAAATTGAACCCAAATCAGTAGAAGAGGCCTTGGCCGATCAATCTTGGGTCAATGCTATGTGTGAGGAATTAGGTCAGTTCGAAAGAAATAATGTCTGAGAGCTTGTTGCAAGACCAGAAAGTGTTAATATCATAGGAACTAAGTAGGTGTTTAAAAATAAAATGAATGAAGATGGAATCATTTCTAGGAATAAGGCCAGACTAGTAGCCAAGGACTACTATCAGGAATTTGGTGTTGATTTCGATGAATCCTATGCACCTGTTGCTAGGATGGAAGCAATAAGAATATTGCTAGCTTTTGCCTGTTCCAAGAATATAAAACTCCAACAAATGGATGTTAAAAGTGCCTTCTTAATTGGAGTTATTAAGGAAGAGGTTTTTGTTGAACAACCCCCTGGATTTCAATTCTCTTCTCAACTTAACCAAGTTTTCAGGTTAAACAAAGCCCTGTATGGTCTAAAGCAAGCTCCTCGAGCATGGTATGAAAGATTGACTGAATTTCTGATCAGCAAGGGCTACAATAGAGGTAAAGTTGATCAAACTTTATTTACCAAGGGTACAAATAAAGATCTCATCATAGTTCAGGTATATGTAGATGACATTGTGTTTGGATCAACTAGCTGTGAACTATGTGATGAATTCTCTAAAATGATGTCTGCTGAATTTGAGTTGAGTTTGGTCGGTGAACTAAAGTACTCTCTTGGCTTGCAGGTACAACAGTTAGAGGATGGATGCTTCATCAACCAGACCAAATACACAATGGAACTATTCAAGAGGTTTGGTATGAACAACCTAAAGCACATTACAACGCCCATGGGTACCAATACCTCACTGGATGCAGATGAGACAGGTAAAGAGGTAGATGCCAAGCTCTATCGAGGTATGATTGGATCTCTACTTTACTTGACAGCCTCTAGACTTGATATACAGTTCAGTGTAGGTATGTGTGCAAGGTATCAGTCTAGACCCACTGAATTACATTTAGCTGCAGTGAAAAGAATTTTTAGATATTTGTCTGCTACACACTCTCTTGGTCTATGGTTTCCTGCTTCACACACACTTGATTTAGTTGCATACACAGATGCAGATTATGCAGGATGTAAACTAAACAGGAAAAGCACTAGTGGTCACTGTGAATTTTTGGGTGGGTGTTTAGTGTCTTGGGGCTCCAAGAAACAACATTCTGTGGCCCTCTCCACTGCAGAGGCTGAATATGTAGCTGCAGGGAGTTGTAGTACACAAGTCATTTGGATTAAACTCCAGCTTCAGGACTACCAAGTAGACATGGGGTGCACACCTATCTATTGTGATAGTACTAGTGCCATCAATTTTGTCAAGAATCCTGTTTTACATTCCCGTACCAAACACATAAAGATAAGGCATCATTTCATAAGAGATGAGGTTTCTAAGAACAACTTTGAACTGATTCATGTAGGCACTGCTAATCAGATTGCTGACATCTTCACCAAGCCTCTGGACAATGAAAAATTCACTACATTGAGAAGAGAATTAGGCTTATAGAAGTTGTCTTAGTTGTGAAGTCTGTTCCTATTGTGAGGGGGAGTTCTATGTGTCAAATGGTTAGCCTTCAGTAATGCTATGATTAAGGGGGAGCTGGTTGAGCTGTGAGAGGGGGAGTTTTCTTTGACTAATTCAAAAAGACTGACCAGATGTGTGTCATTGCTGGTTCTCATGACTGAACAAGTGTGGTTCTCTCAGACAGTAGAACCTCACTCATCTCTTAAGTCTATAAGTCTGTGATACTAAAGTCCAGCTAGAATCTTTCCTCTGGTAGTCTATCAGAGATCTGGATTAATTGTATAAAGCATATCTTCCTACATTGTCAGTGATTCCTGTTCAGGCCAAAACATGTATGTCTTGATATCTGACCAAAACAACATGAAATCTAGACTTCAAGATTCACTTCAAGAAATAGTCCTTCGGGTATTATTTTCAATCATTCCATCTTCTCAACACAAGGGATAAACTGAATCAACAAAGGTCTTGATTTGGTCACTGAGAAACTGGGAGCTTCATCAAAGAAATGAAGTTTTTCCTATGTCATGAGGTGTCAAATGCTTAACAGAAAAATGAAAAGAAATGACATTAATATTCTGACCATCACAGAGCAATGGTGGCTAGCTGGTGAGTAACTAGGGACTCTGGCCTCTAATCAAGGTGTTTCCTCATGTCAAAAGCCACAGTTACTAACTTTGTTCCTTAAAAAAAAAAGGAGGTAATGAGGTACTCACACTGAGTAACTGGGGATTCAGGCCTCTAATCAAGGTGTCTCCCTAATGTCAAAAGAGTGAATTACCAACTTACTCACTGGTCTTCTTGAAAATAACCTCAAAATCCCTTGCCGTTATACACTTTAATGGATTGCTTGTCCTCAATACCTTGAGAACACCTTCTCTGACTTTGCCTCTTGTCGTCTACTGGGATAGTTGCCTGTTCAGCTATGTCATGCCATACTTGTTCACCCTTGTTCTAAATCATACACTATGTATGTTGATAAACGTTTCTCTCATTCTAGCTCTCTATTGTTTATTGGAGTTCAAGAATCTTCACTTGAGTTTAGCACCTCACTTATTCTCTTAAGACTTGCTCGTGTCTTTCTACACTAAGATGTTACTGTACTTCTTCCTCATGTCTCCAGCACTTTCATATATCTTTCATTTCTTTTGATGATGTCAAAGGGGGAGAGAGGTATTGAGGTATTTCAATATCAGTAGGTCATGAGTTGTCATGAGTTTTGGGGGAGAATTTTTTCATGTGCTGTGGGGGAGAATAGTTTGTCATGTAAATATCTGAGAGTGAGTTGTGGGGGAGTGGTTTTGGAGAAAGAAGAGTTTCAGCTGAAGTGTTTAATTTGTCTGCATGCGCTTGCTTTGAATTTGCTTTGATTGTTAAAGCTGCTATTATTTTTTTTAAGCCTTGATATTGCTTGATTCATAGTGTTGCCATCATCAAAAAGGGGGAGATTGTTGCATCCCTACGGTTTTGATGATGTCTCACACTATAAATCAATCTGTTTTTATCTCTAGATCAATTCATGCTTGATCATTTAGGACTGTGCTGTTCATGCATATGTGCAAGTCTACACATTGCTTGTAGATTGCACAAAGTCTGCACATGGTTACTTTGTTGCTGCATCAAGTCTATACATTGCTGCATCGTGTGCTTCAAGCATTTCCAAAGTCTATACACTGTCTACCACACACGTTCAAAGTCTGTACATTCCAATGGCTGTGCATCGTCTGCATATTTCACACTAAGTCCATACATCACTGCACATGCCTTCTTCAAGTCTGTACATGGTCTTGGCATATGCACACATAAAGTCTATACATCCATCAGTTGATAGTTGGGCAAGTCTACACATTGTAAGACCAAGTCTGTACACCCCTTGTGCATGCATCGTCTCATGCATCGTCTCTCCTTGTGCACACATCATTTATCAAGTCTATACATTATCTAGCACACACACGTTCAAGGTCTGTACATCCGACCATCTCATTCAGCGTCTCACACTATCAAAGTCTGTACAGCATCATCGTCTATTAAAGTCTGTACAACGTTTGCCTAGAATGCATTCACTAAAGTCTATACATCCGTCTCACTCAACATCTTTGTGCATGGAGCATTCAAGTCTGTACATTGTTTTCCCATGCACGCATTCAAGTCTGTACATCATTAACGCTGCATACATCAAGTCTATACATTCATCTCACTTAGTGTCTTCTCACATTCACGCTAAGTCCATACACTGCATTTGGGCATTGTTCATTACAGCAAGTCTATACACTACTTTCTCATGCACGCAATCAAAGTGTGCACAGCCTGTGTTCACATCGGTCAAGTCTATACATTGTTCTGTCATGCACATAAACGTCCAAGTCTATACAATCTCTGCTTATATCCTCGTGCATTATCTCACAAGTTTGAACATTGTCTAGTTGCACGCCTCATGACATAGCAAGTCCGTACATTCCTCCATGCATATGCAAGTCTATACAGCCAGTGTCTATACGTTGCCTTGCAGCATGTTCGCACACAAAAGTCTACACATTCCTTCTGTTATGCTCATGCATCATTTGTCAAGTCTGTACATCATCTTATTGACGGCATCTAAGTGCATCCCCCGCAAGTCTGTACATTGAGGTCGCATGAAGGCATTCAAAGTCTACACATTCTCACAATGTACATACTTGCCTATATGATGCATCTAAAGTCTGTACACGCCTAGTTCAAAATCTGAACTAACTCGTTGCATCCCTTTCTTCTCTTCCTGCAGAATGATTCAGGCTGATGATTGGGCACGTGATCCGAGGTTGGAGCCTAGCACGTGATCTGAGATTTCTCTGGAAAAGGAGGGCACGAGCCCTACTAACGCCACACGAGTGAAGTCATGGAATTCAGGTCGAAAGCCATATAAAAGGATGTCCTCTGCGATCAAAAGAACCTGAACTGGAGAAAAGCTGAGAAGAATTAGTGCCTGACCAGAAGAAGAATAGAGAGAGCCTCCACGTTCCAGAGAGAAGACAGAGAGAAGAATTTGAGAGATTTGATCTGAGAGAAAAGTATTTGAGAGAGAGAGAAGAGTCTGTGACTGTGAAGATCTGCTTCTTCGGAAGCTACATTGTTCTTGGTTTTCAGAAACGATTGTCTTCATCGATTGTCTTGTTTTTCTATTTTACACTTCATCTTTCTTATTCCATCTTGTTACCCTCCAGTGTTCGGAGGAAGGGAGAGATTCTCTGGTTTCCCTCTGGGCTTCAGAGGAAGAGAGATCTATGATCTCTAGTTTGCCTGTGACGGGCTGTCACTAGCAGGTTCCCTCCGGTTTGGAGGAAGGGAGATTCGTCTCTGGTTCTGGTCTTGCGGGAAGCACGTCCAGGAGTCAAGCTTCTGTGGGTTGCAGAGCTTGGGTTGAGGGATTTGTTTCCCTTGGTTTGTCAAGCTGTTCGGCAGCATATGTTTGCAGACTGAGTCTGCTGTTCTAGCCTTCGTTAGTGGAAGCCTCACTCTGGTTTGGAGTGAGGGGTGGATGTAGATTGTGGACTGTAATCGAACCACCTTAAAAACTCCCTGCCTCTTCTGTGGTTTGCCTGTTATCGTTGTGTTGCTCTCCTTCTGTTTGGCATTTTATCTCACTGTGAACAGCTCTCTCGATCTCACTTCTTTCTTCTGTCTTGGTTATTGTCTGCCTTAGCTATTGCTTTCGCTGTATCTGAAGGGTTGAGAAACGGAAGTTGTGATTTACCGTTGAGAATTTAATTTTAGGGAGTGATCTATTCATCCCCCCCTTCTATATCACTCTACGCTGCGCATATCAAGATGCTGAGGATGAGTTGTCCACGTGGCAGAATCTCTAGGCGTCGCTCCTTCTTGGATCATGTGCTTGTTTAAGTTGAAAACTTCGAGCCACGTGACTATCTTCAGCCCTTCAGGTGTACGATCCAGTTGCTTTAGATATTTTAGTCTCAAGTCCCTGTTAACAAGATAAAAGGCATTTCATCAAACACCTTATAGTCATAACATTTTAGAGTATATGCTTAATACTGGATGCAATCATGTTATTGCAGTTGCACTGACCTTAGAAAGAATAAGATATGAATATGCTCAGACCTATCAGATGCACATTTAGACCTATAGAGCTATATGCTTAGACCTTGTATGTGCATGTGCCCTGACATGCGTAGACAGAAATCTATGCATATGCTCAGACCTGGTGCAATATATGCTTCGACTTTAACTAGGTCTTTCATGCATGTGCTTGGACTTTATATTCTTCTGGTGAGAAGATGCACCGACCTGTTATGCTGACTTGTATATGTGCTCAGACTTAATAGTGCTATATGCAAGGGCTTGCATGAAACATGTTCTTCGACCATGTACTGCACCTATGCTCAGACCACAAATTCACATATGCTTCGACTTGATTATGCACTGTATTATATATGCTCAGACTTGATTATGCATGTTGTCATATATGCTCAGACTTGATAGAGCAATATGCACATACCTTATTATGCATATGTTCTATATGTGCACCGACCTTATCTAGCATGTTATAAAATGTGCACAGACCTTATTTATGCTATCGTGCAAATGTGCAAAGACTTCATTCTGCTATATTACATATGTGCACAGACCTGACAATGCAAGCTACTGAATGTGCACCGACCTAAGCATGCGATTATGCAAATGTGCTCAGACCTTACATGCTATCGCTAGCCTATGTGCATAGACTTCAGATAGCAGACAGTGCATATGCACAGACCTATGCTGTACATGTGCTCAGACCTTCTATGTGGATGAGAAATGTGCATCGACTTGGAACAGTGACATAGGTAGACCTTCATACACACGAGTGAGCATGTGCATCGACCTTATATGCAAGAAGACAAATGTGCACAGACTTGTCTAACACATATGCAAGCAAGCATCGACCTTATATGACTAAGTAGTGATATGCACGAACCTTCTAATGGATGAATAGTAATGTGCACCGACCTGCCTCTGCCTTACTAACAACATGCATCGACCTTCATAAGCAACATAGTAAATATGCATCGACCTTAGTTGCTTTGAAAGCAGACTAGTGTCGACCTTAGTTTCATGAAAACCAAAACTAGCATCGACCTGTATGCAATATGCATTGACCTCTACCTGTTCTGATAGATTTTCATGCTGTTGTATAAAGATGATTAGATTAGTAATAAATCCAACAAAATTATGTCATCAAGAATATATATATATATATAATGAGTCATAATATTTGTCATCATCAAAACTTCAAAACCACAGGGACACAACACATCTCAGACAGGTCTGCATTGTGTTGAGGTGAGAGAGCTTATTCGCCAACCCAAAGAAGTGTGCTTTCATGACTGATCAGATTACCTTCCTCGAGTTTATTGTGTCTAGGGATGGAGTCTCCGCCGATCCGAACAAAATTAGGGCCATCAGGGAGTGGCCCGAGCCCCGCACACTCCACGATGTCCGGAGTTTTCATGGCTTAGCGACGTTCTACCGTCGCTTCATTCGCGGCTTCAGTTCTATCACTGCCCCGATCACAGATTGCATTAAAAGGGGGCATTTTTATGGACTAAGGCTGCAGCCACTGCATTTCAGGACATCAAGGAGCACATGACCCAAGCACATGTCCTTGCACTACCTGATTTCTCTAAGGTGTTTGAGGTCACATGTGACGCTTCTGGAGTGGATATTGGAGGAGTGTTAAGTCAGGAGTCCCACCCCCATCGCATTCTTTAGCGAGAAGTTGAATGATGCCAAACTGCATTATTCCACATATGATAAAAAAATTTACACAGTCGTCCAGGCATTGAGGTATTGGAGGCACTATCTTTTACATCAGGAGTTTGTCCTATTCTCTAATCATGAGGCCTTACGATTCCTCCATACCCAGAAGAAGCTGAATGCTCGCCATAGCCGTTGGGTGGAGTACCTTCAGGAGTACACCTTTGTACTTAAGCACAAGGCAAGGGCAGAGAACAATGCAGCCGATGCGCTGAGTCAGTGAATGATGATGTTGACCACCATGAGTGTTGAGGTGGTAGGCTTAGAGAGGCTGAAGGATGCCTATGTTGATTGCCCAGACTTTGGTCCGATTTATGCCGTCCTTCAGGTCGGTCCCTCGCGTGACTATAGCGAGTTTGTGCTACAGGAGGGTCAACTATTCCGGGGTGACAAGTTATGCATCCCACGGACTTCTGTTCGTGACTTTCTCACATGGGAGATGCACGCGTGAGGTCTTACTGGCCACTTCACCTGGAACAAGACCATAGAGGCAGTTGAGCATAGATTCTATTGGCCTAGCCTAAAGAGGGATGTTGCTAGTATCGTGGCCCAGTGTCGCACTTGTGCTATGTCCAAACAGAAAAAGCAGAATACCAGTCTCTATACTCCCCTCCCCGTCCTGGATAGTCCATGGTAAGACATTAGCATGGACTTTGTGTTGGGATTACCACGTACCCTCTGAAATCATGACTCTATCTTTGTGGTCGTAGACAGGTTCTCCAATATGGCATTATTCATTCCATGCTCCAAGACTTTTGATGCCTCTAGAGTTGCCGGTCTATTCTTTGCTCATTGTGTCTCCAAGTTTGGCCTCCCTCGTACTATAGTGTCAGATAGGGATGTGCGATTTACTAGCTATTTTTGGAAAACCCTATGGCACATGATGGGCACCCAGTGGAAATTTTCCACTGCATATCCCCCCCGGACCGATGGTTAAACAGAGGTAGTCAATTGGAGTTTGGGGGATCTTCTTAGGTGTCTAGTCCGTGATCGTGTCAGGGATTGGGACTTGGTTCTACCACCAGCAGAGTTTGCTTACAATGATTCGGTCAATAGGTCTATAGGCATGAGTCCTTTTCAGATTGTTACTGGCCGTAGACCTAGGAAGCCAATAGACTTGGTCCCCTCTCCCATCCAGTCCCGTGTGTCAGAGTCGGTAGAGTCCTCTGCTGATCATATTAGGCAATTGCATGAGCATGTACGTCATCATATTGAGACTAGCAATGCACGGTACAAGGAGTTGGCTGATGCCCACAGACACCATCGTGAGTTCAGGGGGGGCGAGTACGTCATGATCAGGGTCAGGCCTGAACAGTTTCCCACGGGAACCGTGAAGAAGTTACAAGCTCACGGTGCCAGTCATTTTCAAGTTGTGAAACGAGTTGGTTCTAATGCATATGTTGTAGATTTGTGAGAGAGCTATGTGATTAGCTCCACTTTCAACATCTCGGACCTAGTCGCTTATAGGGACCCAACGGTGATACCTAGTGCGCCATTTGAGTCGTCTCCACCCCTTATGAGTGACACCACCCCAGAGCGTCCACCTCCAGCCTTATTACCTCAGCAGCGTGAGCAGATAGAGCATATACTGGATGAGCAGGTAACGACTACTTGAGGTGGGGTATACCAGCGCTACTTGGTGCGATGGAGGGGACGGCCTGCGTCCGATGACACTTGGATCACCCGGGCCGAGCTATAGAGGATAGATCCAGATCTGCTGGATCGATACCAGAGCGACCCGGACCCCTGCTCGACGGGGTCGAGCTTCTACCACCCGGGGAGAATTGGTGAGGACACCAGAGACAGAGTTCGGCTCGACTCAGTGAGCCATCGATACCGGACACATAGCATGACTCGGTCGACGCCAACATCTTTGTGGCTAGGGGACAATCTAGAGCCTCCACCTGAGCTTTGACATTTTAGTACGTATTTTGGTACGTATTTGTATTTGGTACGTATTTGGTGTGTATTTGGTATGTATTTGGGTTGTATTTTGGTTTGTATTATTTTGGATTTAATATTGGGTCAATGGGAGAATATTGACCTAGTATTTGTATTTTTGATTTATTATGGTCCAAGGGGGATTATATAACCAAGCTCATTTTGTTGACTTGGAGAGAGGGGCGCCCCCCTCTCTTGTCCCATTGTGGGATTATTTTAATCCCCTTTGTCTCCTCTTTCCCCATTATACCCCTTTGACCAAGGGTATTAGAGGTCATTTGTCTAGGTCTAGGGTTTAGTATATAGTCTCTCTTGTGTCATTTTATCAAAATTAATGAAGAAAAATATTGTGAAAAGCCAAGGGGTGCATCTCCCTCTCTCTCTCTTGTTCTTGTTCTTCTTCTTCCTTGCAGCAGCAAGATCTAGGGTTTGAGACCTTTTTTGGGAGCAATTCCCACTTCTAACTCTTTCTCTGGGTACCAGGTTCGATCATTGCCGCCGCCGCCTCCGTTCGTGCCGCCATCAAGCCACCACAGCCATCGTTCCGAGCTACTGTCCTGAACTGTGACCTATAGATCTGAAGGTTAAAGAAGAAGTAATAACTCCAGATCCGACCGTCAGATGGAGCTGATTTTTTGAGGGTTGGTTCCCCCAGTTCTTCTTCACTCCCAGTTTAAATGTCACGTAGATCAGCATCCATTTGTGTCCCTTCATAGTCATTTGTTTCACCCTTTCACAATCTTCCTGTGTGCAGATCTGAGATAGTCACCTGGTTGTCTATTTTTCCCACCTCCCAAACCTTGTCATAAAATTACAAAAAAATTATGTGCATGATCACCACTTTCTCCCCTCTCTCCACAAAAATCCCCAAGTCCTAGATCCACCATTTTACTTTTGGTCAAACCACAAAATCAGGCGAAACCCGATCTGCCCTGTAAGATCTATCTTCCGAGCCAGAAACAGTTTGCGTGTTGCAGAGGTTTTCATTTTCAATCCAACCGTTGGATAGACCTGAGTTTCCAGTATGTTGAATCCCTATGAGTGTTCTTCGCAACGGTGCTAATTTCACCTCGACCGGACACCGTATCTGGTCGTGGAGGCCGTTTTCGTGGGAGCGTGTAGTTCTGCTCCGAACTAGGCTAGCAAGGAGGGCGACCGTACAAATTCATCAGAAAATCCGCCTTCGTTCTGGTGAACCGCTGCCTTCATAAGCTCTTCGGGGGTCGTCGTCCCTTTGGAAACCCTTGTTCGCTATCCTGCTGGCCAGCAAATCGTAGAACCGGAGCCACTGCCGCAACCATCCGGAACCCGCCACCTTGCTGCCCGCCAACCCAAGTTCGGTGCTCCCGGCGCCATTGTGTAGCCCTTTACCTCCCTGCGTGGAGTGGGCAATAAAAATCACTACTGTAATTTAATTTTACCATTGTACGGGGAGTTACGGAACTTGGCCGGGACATCTTCCCCACGCCCCGAGCGTGGAGGTACATTCGCCTCTCTACTTGTCTTATTTGCTTAGCTAGTAAATGTTCTAGATGCCGCTGCATATGAGTAGTTTACTTCCTAGCTAGTTAATATTTAGTCACCGCTGTGAGTTGTGAGTGAGAGACCCGTCCCATGACTCATTCTGAGCACGAGACTGAGCTGACCACCCGAGACTCAATGTTGGTTTCTCAACCGTGCAGATCGACACGTTTCCATCGCTGGGGATGATCGTATGAAAGTACTTCTTGTTTGGGGCACGCTTGCCTCTTCGAGAACCACGTTAGGTGCCGAACCAGTCGTGTCGTTGCTGGTCGCGTCATCTTTGGGTCGCATCATCACCTAGAGTCCCAATCTCGCAACAAGTCCGAGTCAAGTCTCATTGTCATCCCGCATCAAATTGGTATCAGAGCTGGTTTGAGTCTATGATAGTCATTCCAAGGTGCTCCAGTTCATCTGGTATATCCAAAGGTGTTCCCGGAATGATAGGCTTGCCTATTGGGAAAGGGGCACACTTGCGTGAGTGCGATCTTCGGATCAAACCTCTGCCTCGTACCAGATATTGGAGTCTAGGTCGTACTTCATTTCACATTGGTCCATCCAGTTAGGTCATAGTGAGTCACCCCTTTGCTCCCTTTAGGTCACCTTGCATGCCCACTCGTGGAGGTACCCAGTACCATCGCCCTGACACTATGGGTTAACCCCGGGGTGCCACCCAGGGAGGCCAGTCTCTGGAGGACATGATGGCTCTACTCCTAGAGTGCATGGATAGGTCCGAATAGACTCTTAGTGAGCATACCGATCGCATGGAGGGTCGTCTTAAGGCCATGGAGGACCGCGCCGAGGCGTCCGGCCGATCTGTCTAAGGTATGGTTGGAAGGTTAGAGAGTGTAGAGAAAGTCACCCGCCGGGAGCTTCCCAGAGTTGTTGCTTCTCAGGCGCCTGCTACCCAACCCGCCCCACCTAGGGCTGAGGAGCAGCGGCCACTTGTCCCCGATTTAGAGGATTATGAGTCCGACAACGATTATGGGGGAAATGGCAGACACCGACGTAGTCACCGACCACAGAGGGATGATGAGGATGAGCGGATCCTCAGGACCATGCGAGCAGACCCTCCCACTTTTGACGGGTCCTTGGACCCGAAGGTCTATCTCGATTGGGGGGCCAGCATGGACCGGTACTTCGAGTGGTTTGAGATGACGGACCACCGGAGAGTCAAGTTCATCAAAATGAAGCTGCTAGGGCAGGGACAAACTTATTGGAAGAATGAGGAGAGCCTGTTGTTTCATCGCCAAGAGCCCCAAGTTGAGACATGGGATGAGATGAGGACAAAACTCCGGCAGAAGTATCTTCCTGCAACATACCGCCAGCGTCTCATAGATAAATGGCAGAGTCTCTCCCAAGGAGATCGGTCCATCTCCGATTACATCACCGAGTTCGATGAGTATTTTCTACGATGTGACGCCATGGAGGAAAGCTCCTTGACTATTTCCCATTTTTGGCGTGGTCTGCGGCCACACCTTCAGTATGAGCTTTTCCGCCGCAACATGACCAAGTTGGAAGTCGCCTACCAGGTTGCCCTCGAGGTAGAGCAGTTTGAGGCAAAGTTTGCTCCTATCCCGCGCCAGGGGTCACCTATCCGCATGTGACTGATCCTCGGACCGCGCCCAGTTCCTACACTCGGTGGCCTATGGACCGTCTACAGGAACTGGTGCGGACACCATAGCTATTGAGATATACGATATGGTGAGTCGTCGGTACCGTACGCACAGCACCACTCGAGCTACATTGGCTTCCATCTGGCTTGAGACAGTCTGGAGTCTCCCCCTTGAGTCTTAGTATGTATAGTATTTATTGAGATTTTATTTGTGTGTAATGTGTGTTTATTTGGATTTATTTGGATTGTAATAAGGACAGTAGATTGGGTTTATTTGTAAAATGGGACCACTTGGGTCCCGCGGGCCCCCCATCCCTTCTCCCATTCATCCACCTCAGCTCTAGGGCCCATGTGGGGTCAGTCAAACCTCCAAGGTGGGCTTCTAAAAGAGTTGGACCAAGGGGGGACAAAGGGTAACAAAATTCAAAAATTTGGTCCTTAAGGTCAAAGGGGCGCCCCCCATATATATTATTATATTAGGATTTGTATTTTATTTTATTTGGTTCCAAACCACATGGGAGAAATAGTTGTGAACTCCCCCATTTACCCCTCCCCAATTCTAGATCTAGGGAAAGAATTAGTCTTTTTGCATTTTCTATAAAACCCTTGTATTTCCATTTTGGTTAGAATTAATGCATGAAATTTGTGAATTTTCTTGGAGCTCCAAGCAAGGGCCGCCCCTGCCTCTCTCCTCTCCCCCTTCTTGCAGTTGGGAAGGCTGTGTTCTGAGGTGTGAAGCCTCCTCTATCTGGTGTGAAGATCGTCGCCGCCGCTGCCATCGAGCCGTCGTTGCACCGCCACCGCCATCGTCGGATTTCTGTCAATCGCAGGACAGCAAGCTCTTCCCGGAATTTCTACTCTCAACCTCATGATCTGTTGGGTTCCAAATTTTGAGGGTGAGTTACCGAGGTCAATCCCACGTCCCATAAAATTTTTCCAATTTTCTAGCCTTCGTTTTCCATTTTTCCCATTTCAAGTTTCCCAACCCTCCAGATCTGTCTGTGTTCTATCCGGTGTAACAGCAGCCGAGTTCTTCCCATGTTCGACCCCATTCCCCTTGTCTGATCGAGTTGCCAATTTTATTGGGGGTTCTGTCCATCTATTACCTCTTCCACGATTTTTTTTGTGAATTTTGGATCTCGTTTACATTTTCTTAAAATCACTGTCAAATCCCAAATCAGATCTGTCTACCACTATCAAGATCCGACCACCCAGTGTTAGAAAATAGTTTTCCCCAACCAAACCGCCACCATGAATTACAAAAAAACTATCCCCATCTTCCTCATTCTCCGCTCTCCAACTTTCATTAAGAACTCAACACCAAGATCCGACGTTTGAGTCGCGGTCAACGCCAACTCTCAGGAAAATCCATTTCTGTCATGAGTTTCCTGAGTCTGTCAGCCAGTGTGTTCTAAATTCCACCATCAGAAATACGGCCCCAACAAAATTCTTGGAACAATAAAGGGTCAAAGGATTTCGAGTCAGCTTTTTAACGGCACTGGTTTCACGCCGATCCGACGTCGGTGCTGGTCGCAGCAAGCATTGTCGCCAGAGCGCGCGGGCCTAAAACAGAGGTTCAGATCCGTGGGCAGCAACTTCAACGTGTGGAGATCAGAGCCGCTTCCCCTTCCACGAGGCGAACCAGGGCGTCCCTCTCCTAGGGACCGCCCCTCCAGCAGTCCTCACCGCAGCGGGATGCCCCCGCTCCGTTCGGAGGTCTGAGCGGCACGTGGGCCCCACATCCCACGGAACATGCCATCCGGACAGCACTGAGTCACGGCTTGTCGGCACCGACGGAGCGCCCCAAAACGCTGCCCGCTAACCCAAACACGCTACTCCTGAGGCCCACATGTGACCTATTACCTCCCTGCGTGGAGTGGGTTAATTTTTGTAACTGTTAATTATTGTTAACCGGGAGTACGGATTTGGCCGGGGTTGTCTTCCCCACGCCGGTTGCGTGGAGGTAACGATATCACCTTCTCTGCTTTACATTTGCTTATTTAGTATGTGATCATATGCCGCTATTTGAGTGCGTTAGGAGTCTAGCCCGTGAGTTCATATCACTGCTGTGAGTAAGAGAGTGAGCCCGTCCCGTGACTTGATCCGAGCACGGAAGTGAGTCGATCACCCTTGACTCTGCCGGTTTCTCAACCGCGCGGATCCACGCTTTCCCTCGCTTGGGACGATGAGTGAGCTTGCGTTTTGGTTTGCGACGTATAGCCCATAGGAACTCTTAGTGTCGAGCCAAAGTGTCCCTATTGTTCTTGTGTTGCTGGTCGCGTCAACACGTAGAGTCCGAGGTTCGCATCCCTTAGAGTCGGTCCCTCTGTCCGTCCCGCATCAGTTTGGTATCAGAACGAGTTAGAGTCTAGGGTCGTGTCTCATTGCATCCTTTACCCGGTATCTAAAAAGGTGTCCCCGAAACGTTAGGTTACGCCTATCGGGAAGGAAGACACTTGCGAGAGGGGGTCTTCGTATCCCACAACTCTGCCACATACCGGATATCGGCCAAGTCTAGGTTCATCCTCATTGCATTAGTCCGTGTCTCCCAGTCAATGTGTTAGTTGCATGCCCACCCGTCGAGGCACCCAATACTCACCACCACCACCTATGGCAGATCCCCGAGCCCGTAGTTCTGATGAGCCTTCGGTGGCTGAGATGTTCCGAACCCTCATGGATCATCTTGATACGCGTATGGATGGGCTTAGTACGCGTATAGATGGCGTAGGTACGCGTCTAGAAGGGAGGATGAAAGCCATAAAGGATCAGGCCGAAGCATCGGACCAGTCCATCCAGGGTCTTGTGAGGAGAGTTGCAGTCCTAGAGAGGGCCTCAGTGGCGGCGCAACCCGCGCCGACTAATGGCCAACAAGAGCCGGTTCAACAATCTACTGCTCCAGGGGCTCAAGGGGCAGATGATAGTAGGCAACAAGTGACCAAGGTGGCTGATTACGCTTCCGATAATGAACAAGGGGGTTATGGTCGTGACCGTCGAGCCCAACGACGGAATCATGATTACAATGAGGACGACCGTGTTCTTAGGAGCATGCGTGCGGACCCTCCCCTTTTTGATGGGTCCTTGGACCCGAAGATCTATTTAGATTGGGAGGCCGGCATGGATTGGTACTTCGAGTGGTTTGAGATGACGGACCACTGAAGAGTTCGCTACGCAAAGATGAAGTTGCAAGGGCAGGCACAAACCTATTGGACAAATGTGGAGAGCATGTTGATGCAGCGACATCAACCCCAGATCGGTACTTGGGACGACATGAAAATCAAGTTGAGGCAGAAGTACCTTCCTGTCACATATCGCCAGTGTCTCATAGACAAATGGCAAAGTCTCTCCCAAGGGAACCGATCCGTGATTGAGTACACTGCCGAGTTTGATGAGTATTATTTACGGTGTGGAGTTATGGAAGAGAGCACCATGACCATCTCGCGCTTTCGAAGAGGTCTGCGGCCAAACTATCAATATGAACTTTTTCGCCGCAATGTGACCACTTTGGAGCAGGTGTATCAGGTTGCTCTCCAATTGGAGCAATTTAAGGCTGAGTTCTAGCCTACCCAATGGATCGGCCCCTTCCCTCTACGTAGTGTCAAGCCCCGTGGCTCTTCAGGCACATATCAGAGGGCCCCCATGGCTCGTCCTCAGGAGCCTACTCGTCAGGAGCCGTTCGCCCCTAGGCCTCGCCCTCCACCTCCAAGGGACTTTCCTCGTCCCCAACAACCCCCGGCACCCATAGTCCATCCACCGGCACCCTCACCTCTTGCTCGTCCCATGTTGCCTTCACCCCCTATCTGTCGAGAGGATAAGGGTAAGGGACCTTTGATCGGGGAGCCTAGTGGATCACGGAAGCAGTGTTTTTGCTGCAATGGGTTTGGCCATTTTGCCAACCAGTGTCCCACGCGCCAATCTCTAGTCATTAGGGACACACAAGTCGGGACCACCTCATCTTCCGAGCTTGTGTCAGTCAGCTATGAGGCGGACCAAGAATTAGCTGACGAATTCTTTGAGAATGAGGATGATGGTCAGGAGGTTCAGCATCTAGATGATGCCCAGAAAGGGGTCGTCAGGTGTATTCTCACCCAGCCACAGGCCAGTGATGATTGGCGTCGGACCACCATATTTCATACATACTGTAGGCTGGGCGGGAAAGTTTGTAAGATGATTATCGATAGTGGGAGTTGTATCGATGCAATCTCCACGGGCACTATCTCTCGTCTTGGTCTTACCCCTGTGGACCATCCTTGCCCCTATCGAGTATCATGGGTGGATTCCACCTCCATTCCGATCAGGCTTCGGTGTTTGGTCCCACTGTAGTTCCATGCCTACCGTGACGAGATCTGGTGTGATGTCCTCCCCATGGAGGTGGACAGCATTATTCTTGGTAGGCCGTGGTTGTTTGATCAGAATGCTACACTCCATGGCCGGTCGAACACCTGTACCTTCGACCATGGTGGCCAACGGATTACCCTCCACCCCTCTCAGCCCAAGAGCCCTTCAGTTAGGGCTCCTACTGGTCCTAGTACTCCAGAGCCCTCCGTCCCTGGACCTAGCACCCCATCCCCAGCTCGGGCCATGACCGTTACATCTGGCACAGGCAAGCCCCCATCTAGGAGGTTGATGTTGATTAGCTCCCGAGAAATGGAGCGGGAGGCTAGTAGGGGCAGCCCCGTGTTTGCTATTACGGTCCGAGAGGTGGAGCAAAAGTTCGAGGGTGAGCTCCCACCCGATGTCACTCACATCCTGTAGGAGTTTGCTGATATCTTTCCCGAGGAGCTTCCCGAGGGACTCCTACCCATGCGGGATATTTAGCATGCTATCGACCTAATTCTGGGCTCCTCATTGCCCAATCTTCTCCACTATCGCATGAGTCCCACGGAACATGCCGAGCTAAAGCGGCAGGTCGATGAGCTGATGCAGAGAGGGTCTGTTCGGGACAGCATGAGTCCGTGTGCTGTTCCCGCATTACTCGCCCCAAAGAAGGATGGCACATGGAGAATGTGTATTGATAGTCGTGCCATCAACAAGATCACCGTGAAGTACAGGTTCCCTATTCCCCGCCTGGATGATATGCTAGACATGATGGCCGGTGCCACTATCTTTTCGAAGATCGATCTTAAGAGTGGCTACCATCAGGTGAGGATTAGGCCAGGTGATGAGTGGAAGACCGCATTGAAGACCAAGGATGGTCTATATGAGTGGTTGGTTATGCCCTTTGGGTTGACCAATGCCCCTAGCACCTTCATGTAACTCATGACTCAGGTCCTTCGACCATTCATTGGAGTCTTTATGGTCGTGTATTTTGATGATATCCTTATCTATAGTCACACTAAAGGGGACCACTTGGACCATCTTCGGCAGGTCTGCCTACTCTTGAGGCGAGAGCAGCTGTTTGTAAACCCACAAAAGTGTGCCTTCATGACTTCTCAGCTTACCTTCTTGGGTTTTATTATCTCTAGTACCGGGGTCTCCGCTGATCCAGAGAAGGTCCGGGCCATTGTTGAGTGGCCGGAACCCCGTTCGTGACGGGATCGTCGGTTCGAGATTCAAGAATCAAGGTTAGAGGTCGAACCTTCTCCAAGTGGAAGGGTTTGACGGAATCGGCTTCAACAAAAATATCATATATATATCTATGTTTAATCGTCTCTTGTTAATTGGGCTGCATGTTTGGGCCAAATGGGCTATGTTTTATGTTTTGTAGTAATTATGTCCCCAACTATTACGTAAGAGTCATTTTTTTATTTGTGTCTTTTAGTCTTCCTAAGGGAGTTATGAGTGGTAGGAAGTAGGTGTTAGGTGAGTTGTCTTTTGGTCTTCTTTGTAGAGCCTATAAAAAGGTCATGTAATCTTTATTTAAGAAAACAAAGTTGAAAGAAATTTTTGGAAACCATCGTGAGGTGTGAAGCCTTGTGTCCTGTTCTCTTCTCCGAGAAGGAGATGGGGTGAGATGCCCCGTGGGTGAGAAGGCCCCCCCCCTTTGGGTGAGATGTCTGACTATCCACCGTCCAACTCCTTTCCATCATCGTCCCTCTCACCACTCTCCTTTTCCCAACCTTTGCATGCCCCTTCCTCTTTCTCTTTCCCACAGCCACTCCCACAATGATCTCGGGTGAGAAGCGTGGTTGTATTGTCTCTGTGACAGAGACGGGTGAGAAGCCCCACCCATGTCCTCCCACCTTGGTACCATCGCCACCCTCTCTCCAACCACCGCCAGCCCTGTAGCCATCTCCTACCCTCCTCGTTCCACTTTCACCTGCAACAGTAAGAGCACCACCATGCAACAGTACTGCCGTTGACGAAGCCCCACATCAACCACCTACACGTCCATTGTCTCCTGTGACTCTCTCTCTAACTACTCCCTCGCACCCACTACTACAATCGGGATAGCCACGGCCGACGCAGGCTTCTACACCACGTCCCCAACCATCGTAGCAGGTCACCTATAAACCACCTCGCCACCTCTTCCCCCTTTCTCTTGCCACTGCCACACTCTACACCACCTCTCTCTGCTAACTTCCCTCCCCATCTTCACATCACAACCCCACCACCCGTTCCCCTTTCATCCGTGAGCACACACAAATACACACTCCACACTCACAGCGTCTCCCTCTCCCATCACTCGTCTCTCCCACTCTCTCCCTTCCACACATGCAGCAAACCCATTCCGGTGGCCCTGTTTGAAACAGGGGCACCGTAACCCCTTTGTTACCCCACCCCAACTAGCCGCAGGCCCCTTGCCACAAGTGAACCACCTCCAAGCCTCACCTCCCCTCTCTTCCTCGCCACCAATGGCATGCATGCACCAGTCCCCTGCCCAACCATCTCCCAGCCACTCTTCACTCTCCCTCTTCTCAACCTTTTCACCCTCCCAGATCGCCACCTGGTTCCCCGCCATGGCCTCATCCTGCCCTCTGAGAACCTATGACCACAGCGGCCACTCCTCGCCCTGCCGCTCCCAGCTTGCCACCGCCATGCAGAGCCGTCGCTGGTAGCCGGTGCCACCACCGGTGACCCAAGGTGTCATGTTATCATGCAATCCACCACATTTGGCACATTGTCGTTGAGAAGCCTGCCCAGCTCCTCACTGACCGTTGGCTGCTGTAGCCATTGCTGCCACTCGCGACGGTGCCACGTCGTGCTCGCCTGCCACCCAAGACGGTGCCACGACGCCCGCCTCCCTCCAAGCAGCTCAAGCTTCATGCCATCCGGCCGTCGTCGCCTTCGAGCACGATCCCCTCCATGCATCCCACCGTCGTCACCAATGGTCCGAGCATGCCGTGACCCACTGTAAAAGCACGGTGCTTTTTGCACCCATGCCAGCGCCCACGATGCCGCTGTCATGCCATCACAAGCGGCCGCCATGCAGAGCCAAGCCGCCCTTCACCGGCCACCACCTGCAACTCCATCCCTCGAGCGATAGCCATGCAGACCGTCGGCAGCTACGAAGCCCCTGGCCGATCACCGTTCCGAGCTCCTCGACTGGCACAGCACCAACGAATAGGTCGGGCACCACGACGTCCCCTCCGAGCATGACGACGTCCCCCCCCTCCAAGCATGGCGATCACGACGCACCTCCCCATCATGGCCTCGCCGGCCGTCTCTCACCCTCGCCCTCACCCTCGCTATTCTCTCTCTCTCTTCCCTCCCAAATCATGCCGGACATAGTTGCCCCCCATCGCTACCACTTCCATACGTCCCCCTCTCCCCTTCTCTCTCTACAATCACCATCCCTCTCTACCTCTCTCTCTCATCACCTTCTCTCTCATCGTCCCTCTCATCCACTCATTCTCTCTATTCTCTCTCTCTTTATCTCCCTCCCACTGATGTGTTCTTTTTTGAAGAAAAAAAATGAAAGAATGGGGTTCAGGCAGCGAAAGTGTAAAAAAAAAGCGAAATGAAGTGATATGGGTAATAGTGTCAAAGACAAGGAGATTTCCCTATAGTCTGATTGTCTGAAGCCTTTGAAAGAGAGCTCATTTTCTATTACTCTTGCCCTCCTCTGGCAGTTTCTGGTATGGGCAGGACTCGTTTAGTGGAGTTGTTGATCAAGATTAGAAAGGGAAGGGGGAGGATCTCCTTCCTTATCTCTATTTTGGGTCGGGTTGATCAGAAATGGAGGCAATCAAAAAGCAAGCCATCAAGCTTAGGGAGCAGGTTGCTAGGCAGCAGCAGGCTATTCTGAAGCAATTTAGTGGACGTTTTGGTTTTGATGCTGGCCTTTTGGATGAAGCTGATGCAGAGTGCCACCAACAACTCCAAATACTTTATAGTTCTACCAAGGAAGCAAAGCGTTTTCAAAGGAATATTATAAGGGGAGTGGAAGGTCTCATTTCTGTTAGTTCAAAGCAGATGGAAATAGTGTCAAAGCTAGCAAATGACTGCTGCAAATATGGAGAGAACCAAAATTCTGATACTGCTCTTGCAAGGGCTTCGAATCATTTTGTTACTTCTCACAATTCAATGAAAAGAAAAGAAAATCTCGGATTGGGAGATTTCGTATCACATCAAATGGTATCAGAGCTTAGGGAATCGGGCTGTTCCAGCAGACCGGGATCCTGAGCTACGAGGTTCGAGTTCGAACCTCCTCCAAGCGGAGGGGTTTGACGGGATCGTCGATTCAAGATTCAAGAATCAAGGTTCGAGGTCAAACCTTCTCCTAGTGGAAGGGTTTGACGGAATCAGCTTCAACAAAAATATCAAATATATATCTATGTTTAATCGTCTCTTGTTAATTGGGCTGCATGTTTGGGCCAAATGGGCTATGTTTTATGTTTTGTAGTAATTATGTCCCCAACTATTACGTAAGAGCCTTTTTTTTATTTGTGTCTTTTAGTCTTCCTAAGGGAGTTATGAGTGGTAGGAAGTAGGTGTTAGGTGAGTTGTCTTTTGGTCTTCTTTGTAGAGCCTATAAAAAGGTCATGGAATCTTTATTTAAGAAAAAAAAGTTGAAAGAAATTTTTGGAAACCATCGTGAGGTGTGAAGCCTTGTGTCATGTTCTCTTCTCCGAGAAGGAGATGGGGTGAGATGCCCCATGGGTGAGAAGCCCCCCCATTCGAGTGAGATGTCCGACTATCCACCGTCCAACTCCTTTCCATCATCGTCCCTCTCACCACTCTCCTTTTCCCAACCTTTGCATGCCCCTTCCTCTTTCTCTTTCCCACAGCCACTCCCACAATGATTTCGGGTGAGAAGCGTGGTTGTATTGTCTCTGTGACAGAGACGGGTGAGCAGCCCCACCCATGTCCTCCCACCTTGGTACCATCGCCGCCCTCTCTCCAACCACCGCCAGCCCTGTAGCCATCTCCTACCCTCCTCGTTCCACTTTCACCTGCAGCAGTAAGAGCACCACCATGCAACAGTACTGCCGCTGACGAAGCCCCACATCAACCACCTACACGTCCATTGTCTCCTATGACTCTCTCTCTAACTTCTCCCTCGCACCCACTACTGCAATCGGGATAGCCACGGCCGACGCAGGCTTCTACACCACGTCCCCAACCATCATAGCAGGTCACCTATCAACCACCTCGCCACCTCTTTCCCCTTTCTCTTGCCACTGGCACACTCTACACCACCTCTCCCTGCTAACTTCCCTCCCCATCTTCATATCACAACCGCACCACCCGTTCCCCTTTCATCCACGAGCTCACACAAACACACACTCCACACTCACAGCGTCTCCCTCTCCCATCGCTCGTCTCTCCCACTCTCTCTCTTCCACACATGCAGCAAACCCATTCCGGTGGCCCTGTTTGAAACATAAGCACCGTAACCCCTTTGTTACCCCACCCCAACTAGCCGCAGGCCTCTTGCCACAAGTGAACCACCTCCAAGCCTCACCTCCCCTCTCTTCCTCGCCACCAACGGCATGCATGCACCGGTCCCCTGCCCAACCAGCTCCCAGCCACTCTTCACTCTCCCTCTTCTCAACCTTTTCACCCTCCTAGATCGCCACCTGGTTCCCCGCCATGGCCTCATCCTGCCCTCTGAGAACCCACGACCACAGCGGCCACTCCTCGCCCCGCCGCTCCCAGCTTGCCACCGCCATGCAGAGCCGTCGCTGGTAGCCGGTGCCACCACCGGAGACCCAAGGTGTCATGTTATCATGCAATCCACCACGTCTGGCACACTGTCGTTGAGAAACCTGCCCAGCTCCTCACCGACCGTTGGCTGCTGTAGCCATTGCTGCCACTCGCGATGATGCCACGTCGTGCTCGCCTGCCACCCACGACGGTGCCACGACGCCCGCCTCCCTCCAAGCAGCTCAAGCTTCGTGCCATCCGGTCGTCGTCGCCTTCGAGCACGATCCCCTCCATGCATCCCGCCATCATCACCAACGGTCCGAGCATGCCGTGACCCACTGTCGAAGCACGGTGCTTTTCGCACCCACGCCAGCGCCCACGATGCCGCTGTCATGCCATCACAAGCGGCCGCCATGCAGAGCCAAGCCGCCCTTCACCGGCCACCACCTGCAACTCCGTCCCTCGAGCGACAGCCATGCAGACCGTCGGTAGCTACGAAGCCCCCGGCCGATCACCGTTCGAGCTCCTCGACTGGCACAACACCATCGAATAGGTCGGGCACCACGACGTCCCCTCCGAGCATGACGGCATCCCCCCCCTCCAACCATGGCGATCACGACGCACCTCCCCATCACGGCCTCGACGGCCGTCTCTCACCCTCACCCTCACCCTCGCTATTCTCTCTCTCTCTTCCCTCCCAAATCATGTCGGACATAGTTGCCCCCCATCGCTACCACTTCCATACGTCCCCCTCTCCCCTTCTCTCTCTACAATCACCATCCCTCTCTACCTCTCTCTCTCATCACCTTATCTCTCATCGGCCCTATCATCCACTCATTCTCTCTATTCTCTCTCTCTCTCTTTATCGCCCTCCCACTGATGTGTTCTTTTTTGAAGAAAAAAATATGAAAGAATGGGGTTCAGGCAGCGAAAGTGTTAAAAAAAGAGCGAAATGAAGTGATATGGGTGATAGTGTCAAAGACAAGGAGATTTCCCTGTAGTCTGATTGTCTGAAGCCTTTGAAAGAGAGCTCCTTTTCTGTTACTCTTGTCCTCCTCTGGCAGTTTCTGGTATGGGCAGGACTCGTTTAGTGGAGTTGTTGATCAAGATTTGAAAGGAAAGGGGGATGATCTTCTTCCTTATCTCTATTTTGGGTCGGGTTGATCAGAAATGGAGGCAATCAAAAAGCAAGCCATCAAGCTTAGGGAGCAGGTTGCTAGGCAGCAACAGGCTATTCTGAAGCAATTTAGTGGACGTTTTGGTTTTGATGCTGGCCTTTTGGATGAAGCTGATGCAGAGTGCCACCAACAACTCCAAATACTTTATAGTTCTACCAAGGAAGCAAAGCGTTTTCAAAGGAATATTATAAGGGGAGTGGAAGGTCTCATTTCTGTTAGTTCAAAGCAGATGGAAATAGTGTCAAAGCTAGCAAATGACTGCTGCAAATATGGAGAGAACCAAAATTCTGATACTGCTCTTGCAAGGGCTTTGAATCATTTTGTTACTTCTCACAATTCAATGAAAAGAAAAGAAAATCTCGGATTGGGAGATTTCATCTCACATCAGTTCGATCCCTGATGTCCTCAGCTTCCATGGTCTCGCGACGTTCTATCGTCGCTTCATCCGCGGATTTAGTTCCGTCACTGCCCCGATCACGGACTGTATCAGGAAGGGCACGTTTGTATGGACGAAGGCCGCTACTGTTGCCTTCAAGGACATCAAAGAGTGCATGACCCAGACACTGGTCCTTCAATTGCCAGATTTCTCGAAGGTGTTTGAGGTCTCTTGTGATGCGTTGGGTGTAGCGATTGGAGGAGTGTTGAGTCAGGAGACCCACCCGGTCGCATATTTCAGTGAGAAGCTGAATGACGCGAAACTGCGATACTCCACTTATGATAAAGAATTCTATGCAGTTGTTCAGGATCTTAGGCATTGGAGGCACTATCTATTACATCAGGAGTTTGTCTTATACTACGATCATGAGGCTTTGAGGTTCCTCCATTCCCAAAAGAAGCTTAATGTGCGTCACAACAGATGGGTTGAGTATCTCCAGCAGTTCACATTCATGCTTAAACACAAGGCTAGAGTGGAGAACAAGGTGGTTGATGCCTTGAGTTGGCGAGCAAGTTTACTGACTACCATGAGTGCCGAGGTTATAGGGCTAGAGAAGATGAGAGAGGCCTATGTTGATTGTCCTGACTTTGGTCAGATCTTTGTCGCTCTTCATGTCGGACCCTCGAGAGATCATATTGATTATGTGCTTCAGGAGGGTTACCTCTTTCGAGGAGGCAGGCTTTGTGTTCTCCAAACTTTGGTTCGTGACTTCTTAGTCTAGGAACTACATGCGGGAGGTCTAGCCGGCCACTTTGGTCGGAACAAGACTATCAAGGCTGTTGAGCACAGATTTTATTGGCCGAGCTTGAAGCGTGATGTTGCTCACATCGTGGCCCAGTGCCGTACATATGTTACGGCCAAAATGAAGAAGCAAAGCTCAGACCTCTACACACCTCTCCCCGTGCCTGATGTCCCGTGGCATGATATTAGCATGGATTTTGTCTTGGGATTGCCACGCACCTCTAGGAAGCATGATTCGGTCTATGTGGTAGTAGATCGATTCTTGAAGATGGCCCTTTTCATTCCCTGCTCGAAGACTTCAGATGCTTCAAGGGTAGCCCGCCTTTTCCTTACTCATGTGGCGTGCAAGTTCGGGTTGCCTCGTACCATAGTGTTTGACCGTGATGTTAGGTTCACCAGTTATTTTTGGAAGACACTGTGGCATATGTTAGGTACTCACCTCAAGTTTTCCACTGCATATCATCCCCAGACAGATGGTCAGACCGAGGTGGTCAATAGGAGTCTGGGCGATCTTTTGCGGTGTCTTGTCAGGGACCGTGTAGGGGATTGGGATCTCATGTTACCTCTGGCAGAGTTTGCATATAATGATTCAGTCAATAGGTCTATTGGTATGAGCCCATTTGAAATTGTCATAGGTCGTAGGCCTAGGAAGCCAGTGGATCTTGTTCCCATGCCCATTCATGCGTAAGTGTCAGAGTCTGCCGAGTCATTTGCTAGGCATGTTAGGAGTCTGCATGACAACATCCGTCGTCACATTGAGGCCAGCAATGCACGGTATAAGGAGTTAGCCGATGCCCATGGACACCACCGTGAGTTCCAAGAGGGTGATTATGTCATAATCAGGGTTAGACCTGAACGATTTCCCTCTGGAACCGTAAAGAAATTGCAAGCTCACGGAGCCGGTCCATTTAGAGTGTTGAAACGCATCGGATCTAATGCGTATGTTGTGGACCTGCCCGAGGAATATGGTATAAGCTCTACTTTCAATGTGTCGGATCTAGTTGCCTATAGGGACCCAGCGGTGATCCCTAGCGAGCCTTTCGAGCCATCTCCTCTCATTGAGAGTGATCCCACACCTTAGTGTCCACCACCAGCCTTATTTTCACGGCAGCGAGAGCATATAGATCATATACTGGATGAGCAGGTGATTGTTACCAGGAGTGGATCCTACCCGCGCTACATAGTGCGATGGAGAGGGCGACCCGCCACCGATGACACTTGGATCACCCGTGGAGAGCTGCAGAGGATAGATCCGGACCTACTGGAGTGTTACCAGAGGGATGTAGACCCTTACTCGACAAGGTCGAGTTTCTCCCACCCGGGGAGAATTGGTGCGGACACCAGAGCTATCGAGAGATACGATATGGCGAGTCATCGGTACCGTATGCGCAGCACCACTCGAGCTACATCGGCTTCCATCTGGCTCGGAGACAGTCTGGAGGCTCCCCCTTGAGTCTTAGTATTTATTGGGATTTTATTTTTGTGTAATGTGTGTTTATTTGGTTTTATTTGGATTGTAATAAGGACAGTATATTGGATTTATTTATAAAATGGGACCACCTGGGTCCCACGGGCCCCCCATCCCTTCTCCCATTGATCCACCTCAGCTTTAGGGCCCATGTTGGGTCAGTCAAACGTCCAAGGTGGGCTTCTAGAAGAGTTGGACCAAGGGGGGGACAAAGGGCAACAAAATTCAAAAATTGGGTCTTTAAGGTCAAGGGGGCGCCCCCCATATATATTATTATATTAGGATTTGTATTTTATTTTATTTGGTTCCAAACCACATGGGAGAAATAATTGTGAACTCCCCCATTTACCCCTTCCCAATTCTAGATCTAGGGATAGAATTAGTCTTTTTGCATTTTCTATAAAACCCTTGTATTTCCATTTTGGTTGGAATTAATGCATGAAATTTGTGAATTTTCTTGGAGCTCCAAGCAAGGGTCGCCCCTACCTCTCTCCTCTCTCCCTTCTTGCAGCTGGGAAGTGATGGAGGCATCACCCGTGACTCCCTTTGGCTCAGGTCTTCTTCACACTCCGGTGTCATTTGAGTTCGGGCCTCTCTCTATAAAGGCCCAATTATCCATTTTGTGCTTTCTATTTGAGTCATTTGATGTATTTTTCATTTTATTTGAGTCATGTCCCTAGGTCTTTTACTTATTCCCCTAAGTTTGTGTGTCATTAGGCTCATTAGATTAGTTTTGGGCCCAATTCATTGGGCTAGGCCCATGGGCCCCCCCCCTTTTCCTTGGTTATTTGTCATTGAGTCAAATGTCAGGGTCTTTTTGTAAAATGTGGGTTGCCTATATATAGGACCCCATTCCCCTCATTTTGAATTAATGAATGAAGAATTGTCCTTTGAGAGTCCAAATTCCATAGTCCTAGTGGAGTGAATCCAATAGTGGGTGAGAAACCCAAGGGGAGAAAATCCCCACCCAACCTTCTCTCTCTCTCTCTCTTTCTCTCTCTCTCTAAGGGGTTCACCCCCTACTCTCTCTCCTCCTCTTCCCAACCGTCTCTCTCCCACCTACCCCATTAAGATCACTCCCCTTCCCCACAACCCTCTTTACTCCACCCCCCTAGTTCCAAGGGAGAACCCCCCAATCCCCACTCCACCCTCCAACCACCAACCACCCCATCCCTTTCCCAAACACTTTTCCCTCTCCCCCATGCAACCCTTCACCTCCCTAGGCCTTTTGAAGTTGAAATTTCCCTTCCCTCCACAGCCCAAGGGCGCCCAACTCCCCTCCCCCTTAGAGCAGGTCACCCCCCCTCTCCCCTTCCCTCCATTCCATCTACCTTGAGCATCTCCCCCATCCCTCATTCTCTCTCCACCTTTGAGAGACCCACAAGCACCTGCTCCCTCCCCCTTATACAGCTTCCCCACCACCCCTAGCCTCCCTCAACACCTCCCCCACACTTCCCTTCCACCATTCTTCACCTCCCCTTCACCACTCAATCACTTCTTCTTCCTCGTTCTTGGTCCTTGGAAGCCACACCGAAGGAGCAACTCGCAGCCCTGAAGTGCAGGTGGAGCAGCAGCTCGCAGAGTCGACCCCATCCACTTCCCAGCGAATCTGAAGGCCCAAGAGGTACCATTGGAAGCGTCTTCTAGTCGTCTTCGCCACGGTGGTGGCCTCATCCCTTTCTAAGTTCGTGGTCGTCCGGTGGAGCTGCTCTTCTACGACTGCGCATTTCCACCCTGAAGAGCTACCTAGAAGCTGACTCCGGAAGCTACCACGAACACTCTCTGGAAGATCTGGAAACGAGGCTTGGCCGAGAGCTTCTTAGACAAGTCTACTTCCAGAATCAAGAAGCGGAGCTCTGTTTTGCGCCCGGAATCAAGAGTTCTCATTTTCTTCCTCTGGGTGTGCGGTTCTGCTTTCTATCAGGCTGCTCCGACCCCCCCTCATTATTTGAGTTATACCGGTCTACTCTGACAACGTTTGGCATCCCTGTTGGTCTCGCTTCGAAGAGGACTCATCGACGGTTCCAAGGACTCTGGCGGTGCCTGATTCTGAGCTCTAGAGCGCTTTTGGCAACCTCTTCTTCCTACTGTTGTGAACCTGAAGCAGTCAGAACTGAAGACCTGCCACCCTGTTCGAGCCTCTACCCCGACCAACACCGGTGACCAAAGAAATCAACAAAATTCAGGTGTCATCCCGACCCAGCTATAAAGAACTTCCAACTGGTTTTGTCATCAACAAAAATTTGGAGTGGTCGCACCGTCAAGATATCCAACTGTCTGTCTTGAAGCGCAGGAAGCAGACAGAATCGGCATCGGCTTCCTTGTTAGCGTCTAGCTCGGTTTCGCCCCTTCCCGCTTGGCCGGCTGAAGGCCCCTCCCTGTGTGGAGGTAGTTTTGGATGTAATAACAATTTGTCCCCACCCCAAGGTCCCCCTCCTATGAGAGGTGTTGTGCTGTAACACTTTAAACATATCAAGCTTCTCCGGCGCGGCATGTGGGGAACCCACGCCTCCCCGCTCGCCCACGTCTCCGAGCGGGACCGGTTTCTTCAAACCAGTAGAGTAAGTGCTCCAACCTAGCTCTAAATTTGTGCTTGTTCTTTCAATATTAGTTCATAGTTCCGCTAGCCGTGAGAGTGAGAGCTTGATCCTTAAGCTCCATTGCTTCAAGCGATCACCGTGGGGAGAGGAGTGTACCCGTGCCCTTGGCACAATGTCGCTTCCCTTGAATTGGGCAGCCATACCCTTGGGGGAACATCCTTGGCCTTGCTGGCCCTCTACCAGCAACGGCCCAGCCCTCACATCCTCCACTTGGCATTGCCAAGTTACCCCGGGTCTTGGTGAGCATCGGGTGAGCGGTCGCCGTTATCGGTCCGTTTTGAATGCCAATTGTGCTTGCTTGGTAAGTCCTAGGTTGTGTCACATCAATTGGTATCAGAGCAAGTCATTGACTTGTATCTATCAAGTCTAAGTCCTAGGGCCTTTTGCATTGTGTGTCCATCCTTCATTTCATTCCCCCCCCCTTGCATGTCCACCCGTAGTGGCGCCATTTACCGACCCGACCCTTCGTCTTCGCTTCCCCCCATGGATCCCAATCCCCAACTCAACCAAGATGCCCCTAGGGAGGAACCCCAAGGCCAAATGAACCGGGTGGATGCCGCTCTTACAAACATTCTTACCCAACTTGAGTCCCTTTCCACTCGGCTTGCTCGGCTAGAAGAACATGAGTTCCACCCAAGGAACAATGAACCAAGAGCCCACCCTCCACATGTTGAACCTCATAGGGATGAGTTCCACCCAAGGAACAATGAGCCAAGAGCCCACCCTCCACATGTTGAAATTCATAGGGATGAGTTCTACCCAAGGAACAATGGACCAAGAGCCCACCCTCCACATGCTGAAATTAATAGAGGGGACTTGAATGTTGATCCCTACCACGACTCTGAGAGGCCTCGCCACCATCAAAATCATGAAAGGCGTCCACGGGACGACCCAGATGACCCTCTCTTAAGGATGAGCAAAGTAGAGGCCCCAAACTTTGATGGTTCCCATGAACCAAGTATCTACTTAGAATGGGAAACCGCCATGGACCAATACTTTGAATGGTACCCAATGTCCGATCAAAGAAGAGTAAGATTGGCCAAAATGCATCTCACCAAATTAGCCAAAACTTATTGGCTAAACCAAGAAAGATTAAGAAGGATTAGGGGGGAAGAGCCTATTGACACTTGGGAGGGTATGAAGAACCAACTTAGAAATAAGTACCTACCCCAATCCTAGCACCAAATGCTCTTAGATGAATGGCAAAGCCTCACCCAAGAAGGGAAGACCGTGGTTGAATACATTGAGAAATTTGACTCCTATCTTTTAAAGTGTGGAGTTCATGAGGACCCGGCCATCACCTTGTCCCACTTTAGAAATAGACTCCAAAGTCACATCAAGAGAGAACTTTTCATGAGAGATGTTGACAACCTTGAGCTAGCCTACCAAATAGCTAGGGATGTTGAGAGATTCTCTAGGATCCCTCGGTTTGCTACTACCCGATCGGCCGATCCTAAAAGCATGGGGTCACGAACCATTCCGACCACCCCCATGAAGGCCCCTAGCCCAAGTAAAAATATCCCATTACGGCCTTACAACCCCCCTCCCACCATCACTCCAACCAAGCCCGCCCCTAGCCATCCTCCTCCACGGAGGGAAGATAATCCCAAGGGCCCAAATGTAGGAGGAACTACCCCGGGTAGCGGGCGCCAACAATGCTATAGATGTCAAGGGTTTGACCACTTTGCGGGGCAATGTCCATCCAAAGGGTTGTCTAGTTTACTTATTGAGGAAGAAGCTCCCCCACCCCAAGAGGAACTTGAGAGTATGGTTAAGGTCCATGAAGCTTCACTAGATTGGGAAGAGGAGTATGAGGCCTAATATCATGTGTCGGGTATAGACTACACCACCCCATCTACTGACTCCCATCTAGGAGTAATTAGATGAACCCTCACCAAGCCCCAAGAGGAGGACTGGCGATGAACTTCAATCTTCCACACCATTGTTAAGATAGGGGGCCATGTGAGAAAAGTGATCTTAGATAATGGGAGTTGTGTCAATGCCGTGTCTCCCGACACCGTTAAGCTCCTTGGGCTTACCATTACTCCTCACCCTAGCCCATACCGGGTCTCTTGGATCAACAACAATTCCATCCCGGTCAACACTCGCTGCCTTGTGCCCCTCACCTTTTCTTCCTACCATGGCCAAATATGGTGTGATGTTATCCCCATGGAAGTAGGTAGCATCCTACTAGGGAGACCGTGGCTTTATGATGTGGATGCCACTATTTTGGGTAAGACCAACACATGCACCTTTGAGCATGAGGAAAAGAGCATCCATCTTAATACCTCCCCACCACGTCCCTTGCCTAAAAAAAGTCCACCCCCTCAAGGTCAACACTCCACCAAATCTCAAGTCATGGGGAACTCCACCCCACCAACCCAACCTATCTCCCAAAACCCCAAACAAGATAAGACTTTGGGAATGACTAAGGGTCTTCACCTCCTCACCAAAAGAGAGCTTGAGGAGGAGATAGCTCAAGGGACACCTCTGTGTGCGGTAGTCATTTGCCTAGGAGAGCCCACCCCCTCCAATCCCCATCCCATAGAAGTCCAGCATCTCTTAGAAGAATTCCATGATGTGTTTTCGGAAGAACTCCCGGACCAACTCCCTCCCATGCGTGATGTGCAACACGCAATTGATTTAGTTCCGGGAGCCACCCTTCCCAACCTTCCTCATTACCGCCTCAAGCCCACGGAACATTTTGAACTTCGGAGGCAAATAGAGGAACTCATTAGGAAGGGTTTCATCCGCATTAGCAAAACCCATGTGCCGTACCGGCCCTTCTCACTCCCAAGAAGGATGGATCATGGCGGATGTGTGTGGATAGTCAGGCCATTAATAAGATCACCGTCAAGTATAGGTTCCCCATCCCTAGGCTTGATGACATGCTAGACATGCTAGCGGGAGCCACTATCTTCTCCAAGATTGATCTTAAGAGTGGCTACCACCAAGTTAGAATTACGCCCGGAGATGAGTGGAAAATGGCCTTCAAGACCAAGGATAGCTTGTATGAATGGTTGGTCATGCCTTTTGGGCTCTCAAATGTCCCAAGTACTTTCATGCGTCTCATGATGGAGGTTCTTAGGCCTTTCATTGGGGTCTTTCTAGTGGTCTACTTTGATGATATCCTCATATATAGTCAATCCCAAGAGGCCCACCTTGATCACCTTAGGCAAGTTTGCACCATCCTACGACATGAGAGCATATTTGCCAACCGAGGCAAGTGTCACTTCTTGACCACATCCATCACTTTCCTAGGATTTGTGGTATCCACCAAAGGTGTCTCCATGGACCCCGAGAAGATCCAAGCTATTCTAGATTGGCCGGAACCCCACACTCTTCATGAGGTCCGAAGTTTTCATGGGTTGGCCACCTTCTATAGAATGTTTATTCGGGGATTTAGCACTATCACTGCCCCTATCACCGACTGTCTCAAGAAGGGGACTTTTGTGTGGACCAAATCAGCCTCTAAAGCCTTCCAAGAACTTAAGGAGAAGATAACCCAAGCCCTGGTCCTATGCCTACCTGATTTCTTGAAAGTCTTTGAAGTCACATGTGACGCATCCGGGATAGGAATAGGAGGGATTCTTAGCCAAGAAGGACACCCGGTAGCCTTCTTCAGTGAGAAGTTATGTGATGCTAGGACGAGATACTCCACTTATGACAAAGAGTTCTATGCCGTGGTTCAGTCCCTCGACATTGGAGGCACTACTTGTTGCCCAAATAGTTTGTCATCTTTTCTGACCATGAGGCCCTCAAATACCTCAACTCCCAACAAAAGCTGAATGCCCGACATGTCCGATGGGTTGAGTTCATCCAATCCTACACTTTTGTTATCAAACACAAAGTGGGAAGTGAGAATCGAGCGGCGGATGCCCTTAGTAGGAGAGTCTCTTTGTTATCCACTATCCAAGTGGAAGTGACAGGATTTGATAGGCTCAAGGATGAGTACCCTGGCTGCCCCGACTTTGGGCACATCTATACAACCTTGACCACCCATTCTAGCAAGGAACATGAGGGATTTGTCTTATAGGATGGGTTCCTCTTCAAGGGACCAAAGCTTTGCATTCCACGGACCTCACTCCGTGATTTCTTGGTTTGGGAATTACATGCAAGAGGATTAGCTGGTCATTTTGGGGTTCACAAAACCATTGCTCTAGTTGAGGGTCAATTTTATTGGCCAAGTCTCAAAAGAGACGTAGGCAAGATAGTAGGTCAATGCCGCACATGTGCTTCGGCCAAACAGGTGAAGCAAAACACTGGCCTATATACTCCACTCCCCATCCCCGACCGTCCATGGCAAGACTTAAGCATGGACTTTGTGCTAGGACTACCCAAGACTCAAAGAAAGCATGACTCAATCTATGTGGTAGTTGACAGATTTTTTAAGATGGCCCACTTTATCCCATGTTCCAAAACCTCCGATGCTTCCCACGTGGCCCGATTGTTTTTTGATGAGGTTGTTCGTCTCCATGGGTTACCTAAGACCATAGTCTCCGATAGGGATGTCAAGTTCACTAGCTATTTTTGGAAGACTCTTTAGCACTTGATGGGTACCCTCCTCAAATTCTCCACAGCCTACCACCCTCAAACTGATGGCCAAACTGAAGTTGTCAATCGGAGTCTAGGGAACCTTCTTAGGTGTCTTGTTGAGGATCGTCCCGGGAATTGGGATCTCATCTTACCATAGGCCGAATTTGCATATAACAACTCCATCAATAAGTCCTTAGGGGTGAGTCCATTCGAAGTTGTGCATGGGTACAAACCAAGAAAACCTTCCGATCTCATTCCCCTTCCCCCGCATGCTAGAGTGTCCATTTCAACCGAGTCTTTTGCACAACATTTTAGAGAACTGCATGAAGAGATCCGCAAGCACATCAGCAAAAAGAATGAGACTTATAAAAGGTTGGCCGACTAACATCGGTGTCACCAAGAATTTCATGTGGGTTACTTTGTGATGGTAAGGATAGAGAGGCTCTCCCCGGGAGCCATCTCCAAATTGAGGCCACGTGGGGCTGGTCCCTTCTAGGTCCTGAGACGTATTGGCACTAATGCCTATGAGTTAGATCTCCCCGAGGAGTATGGAGTAAGTCCCACATTCAATGTAGCCGACCTAGTGCCATATAAGGGAACCATGGTGGTACCCAGTGATGATATTGAGTATATTCCTTCCGTTGAGAGAGCACCCACCCGTGAGGAGAGACCACCAGCCAAGAGAGCCCAGCGTGAGCGCATTGAACGAATATTGGATGAACAGGTCACTACCACCCGGAGCATGGTATACGAGCGCTATCTCGTCAGGTGGAAGGATCGACCTCCTTCGGAGGATTCGTGGGTGAGTCGGGAGGATCACCAGCAGCTGGATCCCGACCTTCTCGAGCAGTATCATAGCCAGATAAACCCCTACTCGACGGAGTCGAGCTTTTCGTAGCCCAGGAGATTTGATGGAGGCATCACCCGTGACTCCCTTTGGCTCGGGTCTTCTTCACACTCCAGTGTCATTTGAGTTCGGGCCTCTCTCTATAAAGGCCCAATTATCCATTTTGTGCTTTCTATTTGAGTCATTTGATGTATTTTCCATTTTATTTGAGTCATGTCCTTAGGTCTTTTGCTTATTCCCCTAAGTTTGTGTGTCATTAGGCTCATTAGATTAGTTTTGGGCCCAATTCATTGGGCTAGGGCCATGGGCGCCCCCCCCCCCTTTTTCTTGGTTATTTGTCATTGAGTCAAATGTCAGGGTCTTTTTGTAAAATGTGGGTTGCCTATATATAGGACCCCATTCCCCTCATTTTGAATTAATGAATGAATGAATGAAGAATTATCCTTTGAGAGTCCAAATTTCATAGTCCTAGTGGAGTGAATCCAATAGTGGGTGAGAAACCCTAGGGGAGAGAATCCCCACTCAACCTTCTCTCTCTCTCTCTCTCTCTCTCTTTCTCTCTCTCTCTCTCTAAGGGGTTCGCCCCCTACTCTCTCTCCTGCTCTTCCCAACCGCCTCTCTCCCACCTACCCCATTAAGACCACTCCCCTTCCCCACAACCCTCTTTACTCCACCCCCCTAGTTCCAAGGGAGAACCCCCCAATCCCCACTCCACCCTCCAACCACCAACCACCCTATCCCTTTCCCAAACACTTTCCCCTCTCCCCCATGCAACCCTTCACCTCCCAAGGCCTTTTGAATTTGAAAATTCCCTTCCCTCCCCAGCCCAAGGGCGCCCAACTCCCCTCCCCCTTAGAGTAGGTCGCCCCCCCTCTCCCCTTCCCTCCATTCCATCTACCTTGAGCATCTCCCCCATCCCTCATTCTCCCTCCACCTTTGAGAGACCTACAAGCACCTGCTCCCTCCCCCTTCTACAGCTTCACCACCACCCCTAGCCTCCCTCAACACCTCCCCCACACTTCCCTTCCACCATTCTTCACCTCCCCTTTACCACTCAATCACTTCTTCTTCCTCGCTCTTGGTCATTGGAAGCACACCGAAGGAGCAGCTCGCAGCCCTGAAGTGCAGGTGGAGCAGCAGCTTGCAGAGTCGACCCCGTCCACTTACCAGCGAATCTGAAGGCCCTAGAGGTACCGTTGGAAGCGTCTTATAGTCATCTTCGCGACGGTGGTGGCCTCATCCCTTTCTGAGTTCGTGGTCGTCCGGTGGAGCTGCTCTTCTACGACTGCGCATTTCCACCCTGAAGAGCTACCTGAAGCTGACTCCAGAATCTACCACGAACACTCTCTGAAAGATCTGGAGGCGAGGCTTGGCCGCGAGCTTTTTAGACAAGTCTACTTCCAACATCAAGAAGCGGAGCTCTGTTTTGCATCCGGAATCAAGAGTTCTCATTTTCTTCCTCCGGGTATGCGGTTCTGCTTCCTATCAGTCTACTCCGACCCCCCCTCATTGTTTGAGTTCTACCAGTCTACTCTGACAACGTTTGGCATCCCCGTTGGTCTCGCTTCGAAGTAGACTCATCGACAATTCCAACGACTCCAGCGGTGCTCGATTTTGAGCTCTGGAGTGCTGGTGGAAACCTCTTCTTTCTGCTGTTGTGAACCTGAAGCAGTCAGAACTGAAGACCTGCCATCCTGTTCGAGCCACTACCCTGACCAGTACCGGTGACCAAAGAAATCAACAAAATTCAGGCGTCATCCCGACCCAGCTACGAAAAATTTCCAACTAGTTTCGTCATCAACAAAAATCTGGAGTGGTCACAGCGTCAAGATATCCAACTGTCTGTCCTGAAGCGAAGGAAGCAGATAGAATCGGCATCGGCTTCCTTGTTAGCGTCTAGCTCGGTTTCGCCCCTCCCCGCTTGGCCGTCTGAAGGCCCCTCCCTGTGTGGAGGTAGTTTTGGATGTAATAACAATTTATCTCCAAGGTAGTCCCATCCTTGCTAGTTTTTTTATGGGATGAGCGATGTAGCTCCAAGGTTAGAGGATGAGCACCCCCCCCGAGGTGGCTGCGATTCTGCGCGAGTTTTCAGATGTCTTCCCGGAGGACCTCCCTGGAGGCCTTCTGCCCATGCGCAATATCCAGCATGAAATCGACCTCGTCCCAGGCTCATCTTTGCCCAACCTTCCCCACTACCGGATGAGTCCCGTAGACCATGCCGAGCTTTAGAGGCAGGTCGAGGAGTTGATGAATCAGGGATCTCTCAGGGACAGCAAGAGCCCTTGTGTTGTTCTTGCATTATTGGCCCCGAAGAAGGATGGCACATGGAGGATGTGCGTTGATAGCCGTGCGATCAACAAGATCACGGTGAAGTATCATTTTCCCATTCCCCGATTAGATGACTTGGTAGACATGATGTCGGGAGCCACTATCTTCTCAAAGATAGGCCTTCGTAGTGGCTATCACTAGGTGCGGATCAGGCCTAGGGATGAATGGAAGATGGCATTCAAGACCAAGGATGGTCTCCATGAGTAGTTGGTTATGCCCTTTGGGCTTTCCAACGCCCCTAGCACCTTCATGCAGTTGATGACCCAGGTTTTACGCCCTATGATCGGGGTCTTCTTGGTCTTCTACTTTGACGACATCCTTATTTACAGCTGCACTAGGGAGGACCACCTAGACCATCTTGTTTGTTGAGTTATGGTTTTGATGATTGTTGGCATTATGGTTTTGATGATAACTAAACTTAATATGTGATTCAGTGATGAAAACTAAACTTATGGTTGATTGCACATGTTTTTGATGACTGTGTACATTCATGTTTAAATATGATTAAGATGGCAAATGGCAATGGTACATGGTCTTGATTCTTGCTTGATTGAATTGGTTTTACAAGAGGTAAGAGGTTTCATAACCTCTTTAATGTGAACAAGCATGGTATTAACCCTGACTATCTTGCTTGCAGGATCAAACTCATGGCAGTCACCTGGTGAACCAAACGTGTAGATAAGCACCATGCTCCTCTACAATCCAAAATAGGTGGTATATGTCATGTACTGTCATGAACCATTGGTAAGGCTCTTATCCTGTTATACACTCCTTGTTATTGAGTGTTCCAAGAGGTTCTTTCATGAATAATTTACTTGGGATGATTGAGTTTTATCTCTTGATTCTTAGCCCAGAACTTGATCCTTACCTCAGAACATGTGTGTTTCAAAGTAGCCCTTGCAAAACTCGCCATCGTGCGCCCTCGCACGCGGATCGACCTGCACGGTCAAGTCGTGGGGGTTTCCGGGGGAGGAGCCCCCGGAACAAAATTTTCATTATAGATGCGATATTCCTTTAATTTGTTAACTTCAAGAGTGAGCATTGAACTTGTTTCAGGAGATTTCATGTAATAAGAAATGCTTAAATGATCTAATGCATAAACCAAGTTGAACTCAATCCCAAAATGCATGGATTTGATATGGACATGAAGCCCTTGACTTATGGACATATTTCATTGGGCTAACACTTGAATTTTGCAGGACTTGGGATTTTCGGTCGACCCTTGCACCATTGGCAGTCAACCTAAAATAACAGAACTGAACAAAAGCCCACCTGTAAAAATCGGTCGACCGCCAGACCCATAGCGGTCGACCAAAAATTCCAGCACCCCAACATCTACATAAATTCTCAGAACGGTCAACCGCCAGCCCGCCACTGGTCGACCGCCAGCCCCGAGGCCCCTTTTGTTGACTTTCGATTTCAAGCTCGTGGAGAGGAATCTTCACCCATTTCTTTAATCCCACTGCCCCCAATCAAGGAGGGATTTGTGGATCTGGTCTGGGGCATGTCTTTGAACCTTCCAAGGGTTATAAAACATCTCTTTGAAGTCATAAACCCTAAAAATCCAAGAGATCCAAGGGGAGGCTGTCTAAGGAGGAAGAAGAGGGTACTGTAGCTCCGTGAATAGTATCTCGTGCACCAAGATCTTCATCTATCTCCAACCCATTCAAGATACTTCTGAAGCCAACAAGCACTTATGAAGTGAAGAAGCAAGCAACCAACAAAGAGAGATCAAGGGGGAATCAAGAGAGATCCAAGGGAGATCAAAAGGGTGCTGTCCAAGAAGGAAGAGGAAGGGTACTGTAGCCGTGAACAGTACTCCATGCAGCAAGTGTTCTTCATCCATTCTCAACCCATTGAAGGCATATCTGAAGCCAACCTCCTCCAAGGAAGAGAAGAGCCAAGAAAGCAAGCAAGGATTCCAAGAAGAGTGCCTAAGGGAGAAAGAAGAGAAGCCAAGCAAGCAAGAAAGGAGAAAAGCTAAGCAAGCACGGATTGAAGCTCCGGTCAAGTAAAGATTGAAGATACGTTCAAGATCCGCAATATGCATTCAATGGGAACCCAAAATAGGAGTTTTCTAAAATAACCTTCATCGTCTTTATGATTTGGATGTTGTATTTGTGTTCATCATAAACTGAAGAACTTGTGTGTGCGTGGATCGTTGTTGGATCCATGGTCATGTGTGTGTGTGTCGTATTTGATTAGTGTGTGTGCATGGATCTTCCTAGATCTGCGTTTGTGTGTGTATGGGTCTATTTAGATTCGTTCTGTCTTGTGTGTGTGGATTGCTGCACTTGTGGCAGCAAGTGTGTGTGTTGTTGATCCAGTTGTTTGATCGTGTCGGAGACCTCATCTCCGTGTGTGTGTGTGTGTGTGTGTGTGTGTTGGGGCGTGTCCCCGTGTGTGTGTGTAGGTGTCATCCTGCGTGTGTGGTTGGTGCATCGTCTCCGTTTGGAGATTTATCCCCGAGTGAAGCCTCACCGAGTTTGATGAGGGGTGGACGTAGGATTGCCGTCGTTGCATCTGAACCACCTTAAAAACCGCTGTGCACTATGGTTTGAATTGTGTGGTTTGGTCCTTTTCTTCTACCTCCATTCTAAGTGAGTGTCAGTGTTAATTGTTGTTCCAGATTTATCTACGTATATCTTGCATAATCTATATCTCATCATATAAAGTTTGATAAATCTAATTTGTGTACAAATAGTTTTGAATCTCTTAACTAGCATTATATCATACTTTAAAAAGGCCAAAAGTTTTCGTAAAATTTGTAAACACCCAATTCACCCCCCTCTTGGGTGTCATTGATCGCGGGACTTCATTGTTAGGATATATGGGTTCAAGGCTGAGATCCAGAGGGGGGGGGGTGAATGGATCCCAGTTCAAAAATTAATGCGTAATTAAAGACACAGCCCAAAATAAATCTTCAATGAAGTCTCGGGACAAATGTTTCACTAGTGCTCTTACACATACTGGTCTAAGGAAGGCTAAAGTGAAACAAATGACTCACTCTAAACAGATGTTCTAATGCAGCTTACCCTCGAACACTAAGCCTGCACTAAACATAATGAGAGAAAACTAAGATCAACACGATGAATATTAGTATTGAAGTCAATGGCTATGAAACCACTCACGGAACTCAATAATTAGATTAAACATAAACAATCAAAAACACATCGTGCTAAATCAAGCTACCGACCAGTCCTGTGAACGAGGTAGGAGAAATGCAATGGCACACAAGACAAACCACAGTGCACTCTGATTTTTAGATGGTTCGATCTGCTACCACAGGCCTACGTCCATCCCCCACTCAAACCAGAGTGAGGCTTCCTGTTGCCTAGCAGCTTGAACCACTGAGCATCACAGCTTGCTTACATCCGGTGAGCATCATAGCTTGCTGCCGCTGCGCACCACAGCCTGCGTCCGCTGAGCATTATAGCTTGCTTACATATCACTAAGCATCACAGCTTGCTGTCTGAGCTATCCACCACGCCCGCTGAGCATTACAGATTAGCTCTGTTGACACACAGCTTGAATGAAGGAATAAAGAAAAGAAACAAGGAATGATAAAAAAAATAAACCTCATGAAAATGTAGCTCACGCAGGAGCATTGCCAGTTCTGGATCTGATCCAAGAACTAAAAAAAAAATTAGATCTTCAAGCTCACACACCTTCTCAATTCTTTCTTGCTCACTCTCTATCCCTATCTCTGCTCTCTCTCTCTCTTTGTACGTGGAATCTCTCTTCCGTTTCGATGCCCTGTTTCTCACTTCTCTCGAGTTCTCTCTGCAACTCACTCTTCTTCTTCTCTTTTCACACTGGCTCTCTCTCTTGCGCTCTTGGATCTTCTACTCTTCTCCTCTTCCAGGTTCTAGCTATCTTCTCTCCACTCTCTCTTTTCTTCTTTCTATCTCTCGAGCTCTCTTTTCTTTTCTGCTACACTCTCAATTCTCCTCTCTTCTGTCTATCTACTGATCTGAAGTAATTGGTATCTATTTATAGGCGCGCGAGAATTGGGCGTGTGGGAAACACGTTTCTCGCCCAAGGAATCTCGATCTGGATGAGCTACAGATGGTCCACGTGGCAGATGCTGAGGATGAGTTGTCCACGTGGTAGAATCTCCAGGCGTCGCTCCTTCTTGGATCATGTGCTTGTTTAAGTTGAAGACTTCGAGCCACGTGACTATCTTCAACCCTTCAGGTGTATGATCCAGTTGCTTTAGAGCTTTTAGTCTCAAGTCCATGTTAACAAGATAAAAGGCATTTCATCAAACACCTTATAGTCATAACATTTTAGAGTATATGCTTAATACTGAATGCAATCATGTTATTGCAGTTGCACTGACCTTAGAAAGAATAAGATATGAATATGCTTAGACCTATCAGATGCACATTTAGACCTATAGAGCTATATGCTTAGACCTTGTATGTGCATCTGCCCTGACATGCGTAGATAGAACTTTATGCATATGCTCAGACCTGGTGCAATATGTGCTTCGACTTTAACTAGGTCTTTTATGCATGTGCATGGACTTTATATTCTTCTGGTGAGAAGATGCACCGACCTGTTATGCTGACTTGTATATGTGCTCAGACTTAATAGTGCTATATGCAAGGGCTTGCATGAAACATGTTCTTCGACCATGTACTGCACATATGCTCAGACCACAAATTCACATATGCTTCGACTTGATTATGCACTGTATTACATATGCTCAGACTTGATTATGCATGCTGGCATATATGCTCAGACTTGATAGAGCAATATGCACAGACCTTATTATGCATATGTTCTATATGTGCACCGACCTTATCTAGCATGTTATAAAATGTGCACATACCTTATTTATGCTATCGTGCAAATGTGCAAAGACTTCATTCTACTATATTGCATATGTGCACAGACCTGACAATGCAAGCTACTGAATGTGCACCGACCTAAGCATGCGATTATGCAAATGTGCTCAGACCTTACATGCTATCGCTAGCCTATGTGCATAGACTTCAGATAGCAGACAGTGCATATGCACAGACCTATGCTGTACATGTGCTCAGACCTTCTATGTGGATGAGAAATGTGCATCGACTTAGAACAGTGACATAGGTAGACCTTCATACACACGAGTGAGCATGTGCATCGACCTTATATGCAAGAAGACAAATGTGCACAGACTTGTCTAACACATATGCAAGCAAGCATCGACCTTATATGACTAAGTAGTGATATGCACGAACCTTCTAATGGATGAACAGTAATGTGCACCGACCTGCCTCTGCCTTACTAACAACATGCATCGACCTTCATAAGCAACATAGTAAATATGCATCGACCTTAGTTGCTTTGAAAGTAGACTAGTGTCGACCTTAGTTTCATGAAAACCAAAACTAGCATCGACATGTATGCAATATGCATTGACCTCTACCTGTTCTGATAGATTTTCATACTGTTGTATAAAGATGATTAGATTAGTAATAAATCCAACAAAATTATGTCATCAAGAATATATATATATATATAATGAGTCATAATATTTGTCATCAACAAAACTTCAAAACCACAGGGACACAACACATCTCAGAGAGGTCTGCATTGTGTTGAGGCGAGAGAGCTTATTCGCCAACCCAAAGAAGTGTGCTTTCATGACCGATCAGATTACCTTCCTCGGGTTTATTGTGTCTAGGGATGGAGTCTCCGCCGATCCGGAGAAGATTAGGGCCATCAGGGAGTGGCCCGAGCCCCGCACACTCCACGATGTCTGGAGTTTTCATGGCTTAGCGACGTTCTACCGTCGCCTCATTCGCGACTTCAGTTCTATCACTGCCCTGATCACAGATTGCATTAAAAGGGGGCATTTTTATGGACTAAGGCTGCAGCCACTGCATTTTAGGACATCAAGGAGTGCATGTCCCAAGCACCTGTCCTTGCACTACCTGATTTCTATAAGGTGTTTGAGGTCACATGTGACGCTTCTGGAGTGGGTATTGGAGGAGTGTTAAGTCAGGAGTCCCACCCCATCGCATTCTTTAGCGAGAAGCTGAATGATGCCAAACTGCATTATTCCACATATGATAAATAATTTTACGCAGTCGTCCAGGAATTGAGGTATTGGAGGCACAATCTTTTACATCAGGAGTTTGTCCTCTTCTCTGATCATGAGGCCTTATGATTCCTCCATACTCAGAAGAAGTTGAATGCTCGCCATAGCCGTTGGGTGGAGTACCTTCAGGAGTACACCTTTGTACTTAAGCACAAGGCAAGGGCAGAGAACAATGTAGCCGATGCGCTGAGTCGGCGAATGATGATGTTGACCACCATGAGTGTTGAGGTGGTAGGCTTAGAGAGGCTGAATGATGCCTATGTTGATTGCCCGGACTTTGGTCCGATTTATGCCGTCCTTCAGGCCGGTCCCTCACGTGACTATAGCGAGTTTGTGCTACAGGAGGGTCACCTATTCCGGAGTGACAAGTTATGCATCCCAAGGACTTCTGTTCGTGACTTTCTCACATGGGAGATGCACGCGGGAGGTCTTGCTGGCCACTTCGGCTGGAACAAGACCATAGAGGCAGTTGAGCATAGATTCTATTGGCCTAGCCTAAAGAGGGATGTTGCCCGTATCGTGGCCCAGTGCCGCACTTGTGCTATGGCCAAACAGAAGAAGCAGAATACCAGCCTCTATACTCCCCTCCCCGTCCCGGATAGTCCATGGCAAGACATTAGCATGGACTTTGTCTTGGGATTGCCACGTACCCTCCGAAATCATGACTCTATCTTTGTGGTCGTAGATAGGTTCTCCAAGATGGCATTATTCATTCCATGCTCCAAGACTTCTGATGCCTCTAAAGATGCCGGTCTATTCTTTGCTCATTGTGTCTCCAGGTTTGGCCTCCCTCGTACTATAGTGTCAGATAGGGATGTGCGATTTACTAGCTATTTTTGGAAAATCCTATGGCACATGATGGGTACCCAGTGGAAATTTTCAGTGCATATCACCCCCAGACCGATGGTCAAACTGAGGTAGTCAATAGGAGTTTGGGAGATCTTCTTAGGTGTCTAGTCCGTGATCGTGTCAGGGATTGGGACTTGGTTCTACCACCAGCAGAGTTTACTTACAATGATTCGGTCAATAGGTCTATAGGCATGAGTCCTTTTGAGATTGTTACTGGCCGTAGACCTTGGAAGCCCATAGACTTGGTCCCCTCTCCCATCCAGTCCCGTGTGTCAGAGTCGACAGAGTCCTTTGCTGATCATATTAGGCAATTGCATGAGCATGTTTGTCATCATATTGAGACCAGCAACGCACGGTACAAAGAGTTGGCTGATGCCCATAGACACCATCGTGAGTTTAGGGAGGGCGAGTATGTCATGACCAGGGTCAGGCCTGAACGGTTTCCCTCGGGAACCGTGAAGAAGTTACAAGCTCGCGATGCCGATCCTTTTCGAGTTGTGAAATGAGTTGGTTCTAATGCATATGTTGTAGATTTGCCAGAAAGCTACGGGTCAGCTCCACTTTCAACATCTCAGACCTTGTCGCTTATAGGGACCCAGCGGTGATACCCAGTGAGCCATTTGAGCCGTCTCCACCCCTTGCGAGTGACACCACCCCAGAGTGTCCACCTCAAGCCTTATTATCTTAGAAACGTGAGCAGATAGAGCATATACTGGATGAGCAGGTAACGACTACTCGTGGTGGGGTATACCAGCACTACTTGGTATGATGGAGGGGACGGCCTGCATCCGATGACACTTGGATCACCCGGGCCGAGCTATAGAGGGTAGATCCAGATCTGCTGGATCGATACCAGAGCGACCCGGACCCCTACTAGATCGGGTCGAGTTTCTCCCACCCGGGGAGAATTGGTGAGGACACCAGAGCCAGAGTTCGGCTTGACTCAGTGAGCCGTCGATACCGGACACATAGCATGACTCAGTCGACGCTGACATCTTTGTGGCTGTGGGACAGTCTAGAGCCTCCACCTGAACTTTGATATTTTAGTATGTATTTTGGTACGTATTTGTATTTGGTACGTATTTGATTGTATTTGGTGTGTATTTGGTATGTATTTGGGTTGTATTTTGGTTTGTATTATTTTGGGTTTAATATTAGGTCAATAGGAGAATATTGACCTAGTATTTGTATTTTTGATTTATTATGGTCCAAGGGGGGATTAATATGGTCCAAGGGGGATTAAATAACCAAGCCCATTTTGTTGACTTGGAGAGAGGGGCGCCCCTCTCTCTTATCCCATTGTGGGATTATTTTAATCCCCTTTGTCTCCCCTTTCCCCATTATACCCCTTTGACCAAGGGTATTAGAGGTCATTTGTCTAGGTCTAGGGTTTAGTATATAGTCTCTCTTGTGTCATTTTATCAAAATTAATGAAGAAAAATATTGTGAAAAGCCAAGGGGCGCACCTCCCTCTCTCTCTCTCTCTTGTTCTTGTTCTTCTTCTTCCTTGCAGCAGCAAGATGTAGGGTTTGAGACCCTTTCTTGGGAGCGATTCCCACTTATAACTCTTCCTCTGGGTATCAGGTTCGATCATCACCGCCACCGCCTCCATTCGTGCCGCCATCAAGCCACCACAGCCTTCTTTCCGAGCTGCTGTCCGAATCTGCGACCTACAGATCTGAAGGTTAAAGAAGAAGCAATAACTCCATATCCGACCATCAGATGGAGCTGATTTTTGGAGGGTTGGTTCCCCCAGTTCTTATTCACTTACAGTTTAAATTTCACGCAGATCAGCGTCTATTTGAGTCCCTTCTCAGTCATTTGTTTTCCCCTCTCACAATCTACCTATGTGCCGATCTGCGAGATAGTCACCTGGTTGTCTATTTTTCCCACCCCCCAAACCTTGTCAGAAAACTACCAAAAAATTATGTGCGTGATCACCACTTTCTCCCCTCTCTCCAAGAAAATCCCCAAGTCCTAGATCCACCATTTTACTTTTGGTCAAACCATAAAATCAGGCAGAACCCGATCTGCCTTGTCAGATCTATCTTCCGAGCCAGAAACAGTTGACATGTTGCAGAGGTTTTCATTTTCAATCCAACCGTTGGATGGTCCTAAGTTTACAGAATGTCGAATCCCTCTGAGTGTTCTTCGCAACGGCGCTAATTTCGCCCTGATCGGACACCGTATCTGGTCGTGAAGGCCATTTTTGTGGGAGCGTGTAGTTCTGCCCCGAACTAGGCCAACTAGGAGGGCGATCGTACAAATTCATCAGAAAATACGCCGGAGAAGATTCGGCAACGGCCATTCCTAGGGGTCGACCAGGGACCCTCCTCCTTCGTTCCGGCGAACCACGCCTTCAGAAGCTCTCTGGGGGTCGTCGTCCCTTTGGAAGCCCTTGTTCACTGTCCTATCGGCCAACAAATCGCAGAACCGGAGCCGCTGCCGCAACCGCCTAGAACCCGCCGCCTTGCTGCCCGCCAACCCAAGTTCTGTGCTCCCGGCGCCATTGTGTAGCCCTTTACCTCCCTGTATGGAGTGGGCAATAAAAATCACTACTATAATTTAATTTTACCGTTGTTCCGGGAGTTACGGAACTTGGCCAGGACGTCTTCCCCACGCCCCGAGCGTGGAGGTATATTCGCCTATCCACCTATCTTTTTTACTTAGCTAGTATAAGTTCTAGATGCCGCTGCATGTGAGTAGTTTACTTCTTAGATAGTTAATATTTAGTCACCACTGTGAGTTGTGAGTGCGAGACCCATCCCGTGACTCATTCCGAGCACGAGAGTGAGCTGACCACCCGAGACTCAATGCCGGTTTCTCAACCGTGCAGATCGACACATTTCCCTCGCTGGGGATGATCGTGAGCGAGTACTTCTTGCTTGGGGCATGCTTGCCTCTTCAAGAACCATGTTAGGTGCCGAACCAGTCGTGTTGTTGCTGGTCATGTCATCTTTGGGTCGCGTCGTCACCTAGAATCCTAATCTCGCAACAAGTCCGAGTCGAGTCTCATTGTCGTCCCGCATCAAAAATGCAAACAGAAAGTAAACATGATCATGCACATGCTCAAACAGATGCAAGATTTGTATATTTTTGGATTTTTAGGTTTTATAATTTTTTTGTTTCTTTTTGTATTTTATGCTTTTTATTGGTTTTCTTATTTTCATCATTTTTATATTTTGATCATTCTTATTTTTTTTGGATTTTTGACTCTAGGACTCGGTGTTTTTTTGTTGCCAGCGCCTGGTGACGACCCATATGGCACCCGACCTACATGAGGACGGGGGTTTCTTACTAACCTCTCAGGTATCTTGAGCGAACGTCTAGGTTGATTTGGGCCTCTAGACTCCTCGAATGATAGTCCCCGCCAGTTAATTCTTATCCTGATGACAATATTATCATGCCACGCTTAGGCTCCCAGTTGCTTTCGACCACAAGGATACACCCAAAAAGCGTTCAAGGTAAATAATTTGCTCGACTCGGGTCTATTTCCTCACAACTCTAGATGGTATACAATTGAACATCTTGGAACTCTAATGGCCAACCGTGCGACGCTGACCCAGAATCAGACGCCGTCGCACCGATAGGTGACGCCCTTGTATTGACCTAAGCCCGAGGTTAAAATAAGAAGACATCAAGATGGTAGATAGAGGTCTTGACTGGCCAGAAACACCGAGACTCCTTCGCAGTGATGGCTTTTGCTTTAAATCAAAGTGGACAACCATATGTGTGTTTTGCTAAACGAGGCTGCAGGCCTTAGCAGGGTTCACACTTCGGGACCTCTATTGAGCCTTCATCTTCGGAGGGAGAAGGAAGAGCTTGGAGGGGATAAACATCCTGAGAGGATTGGCAAAACCGTTAACCCGGCGAGCTTGTAGTGGACCTACTTGACTCTTCCCTTTCGGGCAACTTCGGACCATGCCTCGAGCGTTTACGTTTCGTTGCCCCTTTTGTATGATTTGACTTTTGCTTTGAGGGGTTTCATTTATTGGAATTAGGCACGACCACGACCAGGCTTTTCTTTTGACTTTGATTTGTCATCATTTCTTTTTTTCTTTTTTCTTTTTTTTTTCGAGGGAGATAATCATTTGACATTTTTGGAATCCCTCTTGTATGCATGCGGGGACACTGCCCTCTTCTCGTACTCTGATCTAGGCTCAAGGGGATATATCCTACTCTTGCCTTGAGGGGATTGTACTTCAGTTGCCTATGCTCAGCGTTTTAAGGGCGCCAACTGTCTCATTTGATCGAAGAGGAAGAGAATAAAGATTACGGCTTTCCTGGAGACCTTCGGGGTAAGACCTTACCATAGGCGATGCTACCATTTTTGGATAAAACATGTGCGTGTGTGCATGTTGCCTTCCTTTTAGTGGGCAAAGGCCGGCATGGCCGAACAGGGATCTCCACGGTTCTGGCAGACCAAGACCTACCAAATCTTGATGGGCCCTATCAAGCATGAAGGATGGATGCAATGATTTGACAACTTGATGGTCACCAGACATTAGTATATATATATATATATATAATTTTTTTTGACACTATGTACAAGGTCTCATGAATAGAATTTTTTTAAATAGACCCCATTCCATGGGTATGTGAGTTCCACCCCATTGGCATCCACTAACTTTTAAGCGTTGCCCGAGTAGACCTCTTTGACGACATATGGACCTTCCCAATTTTCTTGCAACTTTGCCTTAATACCGGTGGCTTTAGTGAGTTTCCTCTTTACGACCAGTTCACCTATCTAGAATTTTCTCTCAAGGACCTTCTTTGCATAGTAACGTGCAATTCTTTGGCAATAGACTTGTGCATGATCGGCCACGATCATCCTCTTCTCATCTAATAGTTCCAGCTGGGCTAGAAGATTTTCTCGACGCTGCTCAAGATTTAGCTCGGGATCCAGCTGCACTCTTAGTGAGGGAGCGAATATTTCGTATGGGAGTACCGCTTCTGTCCCGAAAGTTAGTGCATACGGGGTTTGACCCGTGGGAGTTCGGACAGAAGTGCGGTAAGCCCTGAGGGCCTCGACGAGGCGATCTGGCCAATCAAAGTAATGGTGAGACTTGCAAGTTTTCTTGATTATCCTTATGAGAGTTTTGTTTGTATCTTTAGCTTGTCCATTTCCTTGTGGGTAATATGGAGATGAATGATGCAAATTAATGCCATATTTACCACACATGTCGTGGAGCTCCTGTGACGTGAATTGTGGTCCGTTGTCGGTGATGATGTCACGGGGGACGCCGAACATGGCATGGATGTTGCACTTGATGAACTTCACCACCGTTGATGCCTTGACTTCTATGAATGCTTGAGCTTCCGCCCACTTCGTGAGGTACTCCGTAGTGGTGAGGATGAAGGACTTTCTCTGGACTTCTCCAATTATGTCTTCCAAGGGACCGACTATGTCGAATGCCCACATGGCGAAAGGCCAAGGAGCTATGAGAGGGTGGAGTGAAGATGAAGGAGTATGAACCTTGTCCGCATGAAGTTGGCATTTGGCACAATGACGGATATAATGGGTGCAGTCCTCCTGCATGGTAGGCCCGTAGTATTGTCGAAGGAGTTTTTGAGCAAGCATGCGACCATTTACATGGCCACCGCATTCACTGGAGTGCGCAGCCTCGACAACTGCACGATATTTGGTCTCATCAAGATAATGGAGGTATACTCCACTAAGGATTTATGGTGCAAGAGACCTCCTATGATAGCAAAGTGCTCCGCGGCCCGATGAATGGCTCGTCGGTCAGAAGCGGTAGCATATTCGGGAAAAGATCCATCCCGGAGGTAGTTCTCGTTATCGAAGTACCAAGGATTGCCATTTTCAAGGTCGAGCTCGGGCTCGTGAGAGATGGCATGAACTTGAAGGGATGGTTCTGAAAGTTGTTGGAACCAAGGATCTGAGTGCGACGAGATGGGCATCCTTTGCACAATAACAATAGCTGATGGCTTTTTGCCTGGAATCAGGAGAGAAGATGCCAAAGAAGCTAGAGCATCGGCTTGAATGTTTTGGGCCCTAGGAGTGTGCACTAGGGTTAGCTTCCTAAACCGCCAAACTACCTTGACGACCAAGTCCTAGTAGGGCTTCAGCTTCGGGTCCCGGGTTTGGTACTTGCTGAGGGACTGCCGGAGTATAAGCTGAGAGTCTTCAATGATTCAGAGCTCCTTAACCTCAAGTGCCAGCGCCATTTTTAAGCCCACAAGGACTGCCTCATACTCAGCTACGTTATTCGTGGTAGGGAAGGATAACTGACAAGTACGTGGAATCATGACACCTTCCAAAGATTGGAGGACAACTCCAATTCCATAACCCTTGGAATTGAGCGCAACATTAAAGTAGAGAATTCACGAAGGTTCACCATCGAAGATGGCTCCTAACTCTTTGTTCGGGAAATCATCCTTGACAGGAGAATGTATGGGAAGCGGATGATGGGCAAGGTGCTCCACAATGGCTTGCTCCTTGACTGCCTTTTGACTAACGTAGGTGATATCAAATTGGTTAAGAAAACTTTGCCACCTTACCAAACGATCAGTCAGCACAGGCTTTTCCAACAAGTATTTAATCGGGTCCATTCGCGCCAAGAGCTTCACTTCATGAGCTAGAAATTAATGTTTCAGCTTTTGGGTGACCCAGACGACAGCCGCACACGTCTTTTCCTTGGAAGTGTACTTCTTCTCAGCTTCATTGAACAACTTGGATAGGTAGTAGACTACCCGTTCCCTTTTTGCGTCGTCATATTGGGCAAAAATTGCCCCAATGGATTCCTTTGTAGTGGACATATAGAGTAGTAAAGGCCGACCCAAGACCAGGGGTATCAGAACGGGAGGATTTTTGTCACGCCCCGAACAAGGTGGAAATATCGGGACGTACAGTTAGGGACACGCTGGCAAGAGAGGGAACTAAATCTAAAATGATACACAAGTGCTACAAGATGGAAAGGAAATACTAAATGATCATTAAACAACCAAACTGATACAATAACCTCAAGTTCAACTTAATACAACTGGAATAATCAACCACTAAAACTCAATAACATGACTGAGACTAAAAGCTCTCCAAAACACAACTAAAGAAAGATAACACACTAGAACTGATACACTCAAGACATCACTCCTGCTCTTCCCCATCGGTAAGCGCGTCACCTGAGAAGCTTGGAAAGGGGGAAACATAGGAAATAACAGACAGGTATAAGTGATTAACAATTTAATTACATTTTAAAATGTCATGCTACAAATGATAGAAACAATAAAAAGATAACGGTGATATCACGAAACAGAATTCAAAGATCTTGCAAGGTCAAGAAATATAATGAATAGAATAGTAAGACAAGAATTTACTACAGGAGATAACGATAAAAAGTTGGCCATATCAAGACAATTCAAGTCATGTCAAGCACGTATGTAATTTCATTTCCACGTCCAAGTAATAAGCAAGTAAAGTAACCACAAGTAGAGTATAGAACAGTGAAGAGTGGAAAGTGAAAAGTAGTAGAAAGTAATGTAGAGAGTAGTGGAGAGAGTAGTGGACAGTCCTAGATTTAACACATGTCAAGTACTGGTGCCAAATGCCACACCTAGTCATTCACCTCCCCGGGGGTACACGTAGTGTTCGGGCACTCTTCCCAGGACCAGACCGAGCCCTTAATTGTTTGCCAGGCATTGATTTCTTTGGATCAAAGATCCCACGAATCTAGACTTCCACAGTTTATGGCCAGAATTCCAAGGTTTAAACTAAGTAGCAATACAACTTCAAGTAGGAAAGAGATTCATTTCCAGAATTTCAAGGTAAGTATAATCATCAAGGAGATCGAAACCAAGTCACAACAAGAGTTAATCGTGCTGCACTACTGTAAAACAGCAGCAATCAAACAAGCTAAACAACATATTAATCCTAATCACCAAGTTAGGATATCATGATTAACCATTATCATTTGCATTAAGACAATTGCCAAGAAGCTGATTCAAGATGATAAGGCAAAGAACAACTCCCACAGGAGTGAAATAGAATGCATTAACAGAGATTTAGTTACACCATTAACCACTAATTATGTGGGTTTCTATTTAATCTAGTATGCATTGAAATGAAGATGATAAACGGTGTGTTTTTACACTAAGTTTGCATGTATGGACCAATGTTAATTGAAACTAAAAAGGGTACATGAATAGGTCATTAGTTCCTCAAAAATGTAGTTTTCAATGTGATTAGGTTGAATGGAATGATTCCCCGGTGATCCGGATTGATCCCCGGGTCAAAGAATCATTTAAAACGGGTTTACAAGGCATGGGTCGACCCCTGGAAAAATTCTAGGCATGGGTCGACCCATTGGGTCGACCCCTGGGGCTTCCAGGAGCCAGTCTGGTGATGGGTCGACCCCATGGGTCGACCCATGCAAGGCAGAAAATTTCTGCTTGCTGGGTGGTATGGGTCGACCCCATGGGTCGACCCCTGGGTTTCCAGACCCGAATGGGCTTCCGTAAAACATGAAAAACTCCATGATTTGGGGTCTAAATGTATTGGGATCTTAACCATATGCTCTAGGTTTCTTAATATACATGCTAGGGTCATAAAACACAGTTTTGAAACATGAATTTCGATAGAAATCAAATGAAATACAACCTATTCTATGAAGAACACAAGAAAAGTCTAGCTTGCTAGCATGCTTCTAATAACACACGAAATACTCTAGGCATGATCTATAAAAATTGGGGATTTTGATGTCAAAAGAAAGCTAACATGCTATTGATTATATTCATGTATGTTAATTAGAAGTTGGGCTGTTATAACCTACCTCAAATTGAAGAGGGAACTCGAAACCTAGAATAAAGAACAACTTGACAGCACCTCACTAAAACCTCGATATCTCCACGGATACCTAATGAAAATTGGGGCTTTTGCCACCAATGGAAAGAGCTCGATGAGAGGTACAATTTGCTATACTCATGATCAAGATTTGGTTGAGAATTCCTACCTCAATCGATGGATCAAAGAAGGATGAAGGGAAGCCAACGGCCTGCTGACCCACCTCCATAAATCGAACTAGATCTCTCCAGATCCGAAATTTCAGCGAACCCCACAGCAGCCAAATGAAAGAAGACTCGTAGGGCTTCATTTTGATAGCTCATAGAGCTTCTGGAGCCTTCTGAATTGGGAGTATTCGATGCTGCAAGCTACGTGTTTAGAAACGGCGCCGAAATCCTTGACTTGACCAAACTATGTCGGCAGCACATTTTGGGACTAAGTTTACCTCAAATTGATTGAGGGTAAATGTTCCTTTATGTAATACCTTTCATTTGCCTCTGGAATCACCCTATTTGGTTGAGAAACAAGCTCGAATTTGATGTTCAAAGTTTGGGTGAATAGTGAATACGAATTTGAGTTAGGTGGGTTGTAAGTCAGGCTTAATCCACTGATTAGACCTAGATAATGATTTAATTAGGCTTACTCCAAGAAGGAAAAAGTGTTAGTCGAAGCATCTATTATTTAATTACTATTTTTATGAATTTTTATATGGTAGATAAAATTCCACTTCTACTATTCCGTAATTAATTAAATATTAAGTTCGGAAGACTTAGTTCGCTAATTCGGCTTAATAAACGATTTTATTAGGCTTAATTGTAGAAGATAAGTTGATAGACAAAATTAATTCTACAAGATGTGATTTTTGGGGATTTTTAGAAAATAGTAGAAAAATGACTTATTCTATTAATTAATTAATTAATCTAATTAATTTGGATAATTCTCATTAATTCGAATAACTTCAAATAAATTCTAAATAATTACAAATAACTTTCTAAATAAATTTCTAAAGAATTTGGGGTCTTACACCCTCCCCTACTTAAAGGAATTTGGTCCTCCAAATTCACTGCACTAAAACTGACAGTAGAAAAAGATCGCTCACCTAGAATAGATCGGGATACCGCTTTCGCATAGTCTCTTCAGACTCCCATGTAGCTTCTTCGGTCCCACGCCGACTCCACTGAATCTTGACCATCGGTATCGAACGATTCCGGAGTTGCTGATGCTTCCGGTCCAGAATCTTGACAGGTCTTTCCTCATAGGTCAAATCTTCCTTCAGTTCAAAATCCACCTGCTAAATGATATGAGTGGGATCGTACACATATTTCCGTAACATAGACACATGGAAAATGTTGTGTATGCCAGACAATTGCGGTGGTAAAGCCAGTCTGTATGCCACCTCTCCCACTCTATCTAGAATCTCGAATGGACCAATGTACCTCGGACTCAGCTTGCCATGAATGCCAAATCTTCGGATCCCTCTCGTCGGAGAGACCTTTAAGAACACATGCTCGCCAACCTGAAATTCCAATGCCCTTCTCCTGTTGTCGGCATAACTCTTCTGTCTTGACTGGGCTACCTGTAACCGGTCTCGGATAACACGGATGTTCTGTGATGATTCCGAAACAAGATCTAGTCCAAGCCACTGTTTCACACCTACCTCGTCCCAACACAACGGGGAACGACAACTTCTACCATATAGTGCTTCAAAAGGAGCCATCTGAATGCTAGACTGATAGCTGTTATTGTAGGCGAATTCAATTAATGCCAAATGTTCACTCCAATTATCACCGAAATCAATCATGCAAGCTCGCAGCATATCTTCCACTATCTGATTGGTTCTTTCAGTCTGTCTATCTGTCTGTGGATGAAAAGCAGTACTGAAATTCAGACGAGTACCCAAAGACTCTTGCAGTCCCTTCCAGAAATGTGAAGTAAATCTGGGGTCTCGATCAGATACTATATTCACTGGGATACCATGCAATCTCACCACTTCCTTTATATACAAAGCAGCCAATACATCAATCGTCCACTTGGACTTAATTGGTAAGAAATGAGCCGACTTTGTCAAACGATCAACAATCACTCATATCGCATCAAATCCACCCCGAGTCCTAGGTAGACCCATAATGAAATCCATGCCAATACTTTCTCACTTCCATTGGGGTATGTCGAGTGGTTTCAATTTCCCTGCTGGTCTGAAATGTTCGGCCTTAACTTGCTGACATACCAAACATCTGCTCACAAAATCTGCAACTTCTCTTTTCATATTCGGTCACCAAAAGGACCTTTTCAAATCTCGGTACATCTTAGTGCCTCCAGGATGAATGGTATATCTGGATCTATGAGCTTCCTCAAGAATTTTGTTCTTTATTGTAGCCTCATCCGGAACACAAGTTCTGCCTTTAAATAATAATCTACCATCATCGGCCAACATGAAGTCAGGTCTGCTGCTCAAGCTTCCCTTGATCTCTACCAACTCGGGATCATTATCTTGTAAGGACTTGATCTCTATCAATAATTCAGGTTTAAGTTGAATCTGAGCAATCAAGATCCGATCATTGTCAATATTGAGATCCAGACTAGATAATTGTTCCAACAATCTCCATTCTTGTAACATGAGACTTGACAATCTAGCTACCGGCTTCCGGCTTAATGCATCTGCCACAACATTACCTTTGCCAGGATGATACTCAATCGAGAAGTCGAAGTCTTTTAAGTACTCCAACCATCTCCACTGCCTCATGTTGAGTTCCTTCTGAGAGAATAAATACTTCAAACTCTTATGATCTGAAAACACTGTAAAGGTTTCTCCATATAAGTAATACCTCCATATCTTCAAAGCAAACACGACTGCAGCAAGTTCCAAATCATGAACAGGATAATTATCTTCGTGCTTCCTCAACTGCCTAGAGGAATAGGCAATCACCTTCCCATGCTGCATGAGTACACAGCCTAAGCCAATACCTGAAGCATCAGTATAAACAACAAATCCTCCTTCACCAGAAGGTAAAGCCAAAACAGGTGCAGTAGTCAAACACTCCTTCAGAGTCTGAAAGCTTCGCTGACAATCCTCTGACCAATCAAACTTATTCTCCTTGCGGGTTAATCTTGTCATAGGTACTGCAATCTTGGAGAAATCTTGAATAAATCTTCGATAATAACCTGCCAGGCCTAGAAAACTTCTAACTTCTGTCACACTGGTAGGCTGTTCCCAATTCTTCACTGCCTCAACCTTCGAAGGATCAACAGAAATACCGTTCTTGGTGATAATATGTCCGAGAAAGGACACTTCTTGTAGCCAGAACTCACACTTACTGAACTTAGCATATAGTTGATGATCTCTCAACAGTTGCAATGCCATTCTCAGATGCTCAGCATGCTCCTCTTCATTCTTAGAATAAATCAGGATGTCATCAATAAATACCACGACCCACTGATCAAGATAGGGCCGAAATGCATTGTTCATCAACTGCATGAAAGCTGCTGGAGCATTCGTTAGACCAAAAGGCATAACGACAAATTCAAAATGACCATACCTGCTGCGGAAAGCTGTTTTATAAATATCCTCTTCCTTAATCCGCAACTGGTGATATCCAGATCGAAGATCGATCTTAGAGAAATATTGAGCTCCCACTATCTGGTCAAATAACTCGTCAATCCTCGGCAAGGGATATTTGTTCTTGACAGTCTGCTGGTTTATTTGCCGATAATCAATGCACAACCTCATCGAACCATCTTTCTTCCTGATGAACAACACATGGGCTCCCCACGGAGAAGTACTAGGACGAATAAAACCCTTCTCGAGTAATTCCATCAGTTGCTGCTTCAGTTCCCTCAGTTCCGCAGGAGACATACGATAAGGAACCTTAGAAATAGGAGCTGTGCCAGGAATAAGATCAATAGAAAAGATAACTTCCCGCTCAGGCGGAAGTCCTGGTAGTTCCTCTGGAAAGACATCAGGAAAATCTCGGACAACAGGAATGTCCTTGATCTCCATCTGCTGCTCAGGGGTTGCACAAACAAAGGCTAGAAAAGCCTCACCCCCATGCCTCAAAAGCTTATTAGCTCGAAGAGCCGAGATGAGCGGTACGGAGTTATGGTGCTTGACTCCCGTAAAAGATAAACCAGAATGTCCAGTAAAAGTCACTGAGCTAGAACTACAGTGAACATTGGCCTCATACTTGGCCAACCAATCTGCTCCTAGGATTACATCATAATCCTTCATGTCCATGCATACCAAATCTGCTGGAAAGTTCTGTTCACCAATCATAACCTTACTAGAAGGATAGAAATACTGGATTGTTGATCTAGTGCCAATAGGGGTTGAAATCTCTAACGGAGTATTCATCAAAACAGGTTCCACAACTAATGACTTAGCAAATCTCCGAGAAATAAGTGAATGTGTTGCACCAGTATCAAAGAGAGCAAATGTGGGCTTATTGATTATAGTAAGGGTACCTTCGACGAGTCCGCCATCATCAGAAATCCCAGTTTCATCTTCATGTAAAGCTTGAAGCTTGCCTTGTGATTTCTTGAAGACTAGAGGTTTTACCGGTGTAGCTTGTTCCGATATGAGAGGACAATTGGGGATACGGTGCTCCTTGCTTCCACATCGCAAACAGGCGCCTTGCTTGCGCCAGCACTCCTCTATCTTGTGACCCGGACGATCACAATAGTTGCACACGCCCTTGAATGGAACAATAGGGCCAGGCTTCTTGTCTTCATGCCTCGGCATCTTGCCCTTCCACGATCCGGACCCGCTCCACGAACCAGGTCCACTAACAGGCCTCTTCTTGGTATACCCGGGTTTGACACTCCCGGAAACCGTAGGTAATTCTTTCTTGGTGCCTTTCCCACGGATTCTCTCCGTCATCTCAAGAGTATCCTCCAGAACTTGCGCTTTCCTTACCATCTCGGAATAAGTGGAAATCTCCATCGGTGCCAATTGGTTGATATAATGAAGCTTCAAACCATTGAGAAAGTGCTTCGCCTTCATCTTCTCGGTGGAAATGAGATGTGTAGCATATCGAGAAAGCCGTGCAAATTGAGCCTCATACTCTGCCACGGACAAACCTCGCTGTTTCAAGGCCGCGAACTCTGCCGCTTTCTTCTCTTGCACTCTATCAGAAAAATACTTGCTGTTGAAGAATTCTTCGAACTCTTCCCACATAACTTGCCGATCACCGAGAGTTGCCTTGATAGAATCCCACCAAGTACGTGCATCATGTTCCAGTTGAAATGTAGACAAAAGGACACGCTCCTGGTTGGTGCATTGCATAACTTCAAAGATTCTCCCCATCTCATCTAGCCAGTGCTCGGCTTGATCAGGGTCAGTCGAACCAGCGAATCTAGGCGGGTTCATTCGGCGGAAGTTCCGGTATAGATCACCGGTGCCATGCGGTGCCGCTCCTGCCTGAGCTACTTGCTGAAGGGCCTGAGTAAGGCCTTGAACCGTACGCTGCAGGTTCCTCCATTCAGCACGATCATCTGCCATCTACACGAGAAATAGGTTACTTAGGTTCAATAAGATAGATAAAGCACGATTCAGGAACGAACTTAACCCAAGTTCTACCCATTCTTACCAGGTCAGGTCCTAGACTTTTACAAGGTTAGGGATCTAATGCACCTAGACACGACCAAAAACTCGGTACCTGGCGGAGGTAATCGGTCCGAAGACCACTCGCGCAAGTGTGCGACCTTCCCGATAGGCGTAGCCTAACGTTCGGACAACACCTTTTGATATACCGATTATTGGGATGCAATGCAAGAGAACTTAAACTTAGGAAACCTAGGAATGTGAAACCTAGGGCTCTGATACCAACTAAACTGTCACGCCCCGAACAAGGCGGAAATATTGGGACGTACAGTTAGGGACACGCTGGCAAGAGAGGGAACTAAATCTAAAATGATACACAAGTGCTACAAGATGGAAAGGAAATACTAAATGATCATTAAACAACCAAACTGATACAATAACCACAAGTTCAACTTAATACAATTGGAATAATCAACCACTAAAACTCAATAACATGACTGAGACTAAAAGCTCTCCAAAACACAACTAAAGAAAGATAACACACTACTAACACACTAGAACTGATACACTCAAGACATCACTCCTGCCCTTCCCCATCGGTAAGCGCATCACCTGAGAAGCCTAGAAAGGGGGAAACAACGGGGTGTGAGCTAACGCTCAGTAGGAAATAACAGACAGGTATAAGTGATTAACAGTTTAATTACATTTTAAAATGTCATGCTACAAATGATAGAAACAATAAAAAGATAACGGTGATATCACGAAACAGAATTCAAAGATCTTGCAAGGTCAAGAAATATAATGAATAGAATAGTAAGACAAGAATTTACTACAGGAGATAACGATAAAAAGTTGGCCATATCAAGACAATTCAAGTCATGTCAAGCACGTATGTAATTTCATTTCCACGTCCAAGTAATAAGCAAGTAAAGTAACTACAAGTAGAGTATAGAACAGTGAAGAGTGGAAAGTGAAAAGTAGTAGAAAGTAATGTAGAGAGTAGTGGAGAGAGTAGTGGATAGTCCTAGATTTAACACATGTCAAGTACTGGTGCCAAATGCCACACCTAGTCATTCACCTCCCCGGGGTTACACGTAGTGTTCGGGCGCTCTTCCCAGAACCAGAGAGAGCCCTTAATTGTTTGCCAGGCATTGATTTCTTTGGATCAAAGATCCCTCGAATCTAGACTTCCACAGTTTATGGCCAGAATTTCAAGGTTTAAACTAAGTTGATGCGGGACGGACACGGGAGACGACACTATACAGTGCCACCCTCGGACTCTAGATGAAGACGAGACCAACAATACACACCAGGGAGACACTAAGCCCGACACTACGAGCTCCTAGTGGCAAAACATCGCTAACAGAAGTACAAGCTCACTCGGCGTCCCATGCGAGGGAAAGCGTGGATCGTGCGCGGTTAAGGAACCGGCAGAGTTCAAGGTAGTCAGACTCACTTCCGGACTCGGATCGAGTCGCGGGACGGGTCACTCTCACGCTCACAGCGGTGACATGGACACACGGGCTAGGAACCTACACTCTCGGCAGCGGCCTAAGACCGTATACTAGCTAAGCAATGTAACGCCAAGAAGTTAAGACCTTTACCTCCACGCACCCGGCGTGGCGAAGACACCCCGGCTGACTTACGGACCCCCGGTTAACATAATTCACAGCAGTACAAAAGGATTCGACCCACTCCACGCAGGGAGGTAAAAGGTCACATGTGGGCCCCGGGGATCACGCAAATCAGGTTGACAGGCAGCATCTTGATGTCGACTCGACGCGCCGAACTCCGCGTTTTCGTGCTTCCCGAACGGCGGGTTCTGCGGGCCCGTGGGGCCCACGGATGGCGCTGTCCTCCGGATCTGCGGAGGTGGGTCCCACTATGATGGAGACCCCTGGTGGCGCGCCTCCACGGACGGCGGTCGGCCGGAGACACCGATTGGTGGCCGGTCGGGTCCGATCTTCAAGTTGTGGAATGGCTGTCCACGGATTTCAGTTCTGTTTTCCCTGCGCGTGCTCCGGCGAAAACAGCCGTTTCGGTCGGCCCCGTCGCCGGAATGTGACGAGACCAGCGCCGTTGGAAAGAGGACTCAAAATCCTCCAACCTAGGTCCAGTGGAATCTTCTGAACCTCTGTGGACCTGGACCTTAACTAATTTTCAATTCTCTGTTACACAGTTCCAGAACTCTCAGATCAGCACCTTAGTTCCCTGTAAACGGCCCTTGACCGCCTATGTACATTGGGATTCAGACATCAAGCTCTTCTTCGAAGTTGTATATATTTAAACCACGAAGCTGGGACAATTTTTGGAATTGGATTCCCAGGTGGTGGTGATTTGATAGGAATTTCAGAGTGTCTGGTGGTCAGATCTGGAAACTGGCAGAAAGTACTGTAGCTAGGGAAGAACTCAATTTTTGTAAAATATAAGATGGACTCACAAACATTCAAGAAAATTTGGGGATAGAGGGGATAGTGGACAGAATGCCCAGTAAAATTGGGCGAACTAACAAAAATCAAAAAGTGGACCTAAGACTTAAAACGCAGGGCGGGTGGAAATGGAAATAGATAGGAGACAGATCTGGAAACTGGGATTGGACGAAAATAAAAAAATACCAAATGAGATCTTTATGACCAACCAAAATTCTGAGGACGTGCTGGACACCTCTGGAACATCCAGTAAAAGTCTCAGCTCGATCTGAGGCCGTGGCTGAGACTGAAATTTCGTAGAAGCTGCTGTGGTACTGCGCGGACAGAACTCCGGCGGTGGCGATGGCGGCTCGTGGCGGCGGCGGCGGCGACCGGAACTGATAGGGTGGAGTCACACCACCAAGAGGCAGCCTTCACAGCTGCAAGGGGGAGAGGGAGAGAGGAAGGGGGCGGCCTAGGCCTTGCTCCAACATTAAGTTTGATTCAAATGGCATTAATTCCACTAAAATGAAAAAATACAACTCTTTATAGGTTACATGCCAAATCCAATATCCACCCTTAGATCTAGGTATGGGGGAATGGATGGCTTGGATTGGATGTGACCAACCACAAAAAGAAATATTTAAAAGAAACCAATTCATAATTTTATCCCATGTGGTCAAAGAAGGAGAGGAAAGAAAAGAAAAAAAAACTAACCTAGCCTAATAAGGCCAAAAGAGGGGGCGCCCCAAGCTTGGGCCCTTCTTGGGCCAAATTGCTTCAAGTCTCATAAGGCCTTCCACAAGTCCATATTACTCCAATCTAGGAGGCCCATGTGGAGGGGAGGCTTAATTGGGCCTTAAGTGGCTTAAGAACCCAATATGAAGCCTAATGAGGCCTTATTACCCAATATGGCAATTAACCCTAAATGGACCCTAAAGGACTCACCCATTTGGCACCCATTTGGCTTATTAAGAGCCTTACATTGAACCCAATATGAAAAACCCACATAAAACACTCATTACAACCCAATGGCAAAGCAAACAATTGCTAAAACAATGCAAGTAAATGCTAAATGTGACTAAAAATCAAAGTGGGGACTCCAGGCTATCGCCTAGCCAAAGAGATGCTGCTGTAGCTCGAGTGGTGCTCCGTGTACGGTACTGATGACTCGCCGGCTCGTGCCTCTCGCGTGCTCTGGTGTCCGCACCAATTCTCCCCGGGTGGGAGAAACTCGACCCTGTCGAGTAAGGGTCTACATCGCTCCTGTATCGCTCCAAAAGGTCCGGATCGATCCGCTGCAACTCGCCATGTGTGATCCAAGTGTCTTCAGTAGCGGGCCGTCCTCTCCATCGCACTAGGTAGCGCGGGTAAGATCCACTCCTGGTAACTGTCACCTGCTCGTCCAGTATACGATCTATATGCTCACGCTGCCGTGAAAAAGGGGCTGGAGATGGAAGTGGACACTCAGGTGTGGGATCACTCTCAAGGGGAGGAGATGGCTCAAAAGGCTCACTAGGGATCACCGCTGGGTCCCTATATGCAACAAGATCTGATACATTGAAGGTAGAGCTTATACCATATTCCTCGGGCAGGTCCACAACATACGCATTGGATCCAACGCGTTTCAACACTCTAAAGGGACCGGCTCCGCGAGCTTGCAACTTCTTAACGGTTCCAGAGGGAAACCGTTCAGGTCTTACCCTGATCATGACGTATTCGCCCTCCTGGAACTCTCGGTGGTGTCAGTGGGCATCGGCTAACTCCTTGTACCGTGCATTGCTGGACTCAATGTGACGACGAATGTCGTCATGCAAACTCCTAACATGCCTAGCAAATGACTCGGCCGACTCCGACACTCTAGCATGGACAGGCATGGGGACAAGGTCAACGGGTTTCCTAGGCCTACGACCTGTGACAATTTCAAATGGACTCATGCCAGTAGACCTATTCACCGAATCATTATATGCAAACTCAGCCATAGGTAGAATGAGATCCCAATCCCCAATGCGGTCCCTAACAAGACATCTCAAAAGATCACCCAGACTCCTATTGACCACCTCGGTCTGACCATCTGTATGGGGATGGTATGCAGTGGAAAACTTGAGGTGCGTACCCATCATATGCCATAGTGTCTTCCAAAAATAGGAAGTGAACCTAACATCACGGTCAGACACTATAGTGCGAGGCAACCCGAACTTGCACACCACATGAGTAAGGAATAGGCGGGCTACCCTAGAAGCATCCGAAGTCTTCGAGCAGGGGATAAAGAGGGCCATCTTCGAGAAACGGTCAACCACCACATAGACCGAGTCATGCTTCCTAGAGGTACGTGGCAATCCCAAAACAAAATCCATACTAACATCCTGCCACGGGGCATCAGGCACGGGGAGAGGCGTATAAAGACCCGAACTTTGCTTCTTCATCTTGGCCGTAGCACAAGTACGGCACTGAGCCACGATGTTAGCAACATCGCGCTTCAAGCTCGGCCAATAAAAACGATGCTCCACTGCCTCAATAGTCTTGTTCCGACCAAAGTGGCCGGCTAGACCTCCCGCATGTAGTTCCCACACTAAGAAATCTCGAACCGAAGTTTGGGGAACACATAGCCTGCTACCTCGAAAGAGGTAACCCTCCTGAAGCACATACTCATCAAGGTCTCTCGAGGGTCCGGCCTGGATGGTGGTAAAAATCTGACCAAAGTCAGGACAATCAACATAGGCCTCCTTCATCTTTTCTAACCCTATGACCTCGGCACTCATGGTGGTAAGCAAACATGCTCGCCGACTCAAGGCATTAGCCACCTTGTTCTCCACTCCAGCCTTATGTTTAAGCACAAAGGTGAACTGCTGGAGATACTCGACCCAACGACTATGACGCGAATTAAGCTTCTTTTGCGAATGGAGGTACCTCAATGCCTCGTGGTCGGAGTATAGGACAAACTCCTGATGTAAAAGATAGTGCCTCTAATGCCTAAGAGCCTGAACAACTGCGTAGAATTCTTTATCATACGTGGAATATCGTAGTTTCGCGTCATTCAGCTTCTCGCTGAAATATGCGATCGGGTGGGACTCCTGACTCAAAACTCCTCCAATCCCAACACCCGACGCATCACAACAGACCTCAAACACCTTCGAGAAATCAGGCAGTCGAAGGATAGGTGTCTGGGTCATACGCTCCTTGATGTCCCTGAAGGCAGCAGATGCGGCCTTCGTCCATACAAATGTGCCCTTCCGGATGCAATCCGTGATCGGGGCAGTGACGGAGCTAAATCCGCGGATGAAGCGACGATAGAACGTCGCAAGGCCATGAAAGCTGCGGACATCATGAACCGTACGGGGTTCCGGCCACTCAACAATGGCCCGGACCTTCTCCGGATCGGCGGAGACCCCAGTTCTAGACACAATGAAACCCAAGAAGGTAAGCTGAGGTGTCATGAAAGCACACTTCTGTGGGTTTGCAAATAACTGCTCTCGCCGAAGAAGTAGACAGACCTGCCGAAGGTGGTCTAAGTGGTCCCCTGTGGTGCGGCTATAGATAAGGATATCATCAAAATACACCACTACAAAGACTCCAATGAAAGGTCGAAGGACCTGAGTCATGAGCCGCATGAAAGTGCTAGAGGCATTGGTCAACCCAAAAGGCATGACCAACCACTCATATAGACCGTCCTTGGTCTTAAATGCGGTCTTCCACTCATCACCTGGCCTAATCCTCACCTGATGGTAGCCACTCTTAAGATCGATCTTTGAAAAGATAGTGGCACCTGCCATCATGTCTAGCATGTCATCAAGGCGGGGAATAGGGAACCTGTACTTCACGGTGATTTTGTTGATGGCACGACTATCAATGCACATTCTCCACGTGCCATCCTTCTTCGGGGCGAGTAATGCGGGTACAGCACATGGACTCATGCTGTCCCGGACAGATCCTCTCTGCACAAGCTCATCGACCTGCCGTTTAAGCTCGGCATGCTCCGTGGGGCTCATTCGATAATGAGGAAGATTGGGCAAAGAAGAGCCCGGAACAAGGTCGATGGCATGCTGAATATCCCGCATAGGTGGGAGTCCCTCGGGAAGCTCATCGGGGAATACATCAGCATACTCCTGCAGAATGGGAACAACCTCAGGTGGGAGCTCACCCTCGGAGTCCCGCTCCACCTCTCGGACCGTAATGGCAAACACCGGACAGCCCTGACTAAGCTCCTACTCCATTTCCCGGGAGCTAATCATCATCAATCTCCTCGTCGAGGGCTCTCCTTGGCCAGAGGTAACGGTCATAGCCCGAGCTGGGGATGGGGTACTAGGCCCGGGAACGGAAGGCTTCGGAGTACTAGGGCCAGTAGGACCCCTAACAGATGGGCTCCTGGGCCGAACGGGTTGGAGGGTGACCCGCTGGCCATCGTGGTCGAAGGTACAGGTGTTCGATCGACCATGGAGTGTGGCATCTCGGTCGAATAACCACGGCCTACCAAGAATGATACTTCCCACTTCCATGGGAAGAACATCACACCAGATCTCATCACGGTAGGAGTGGAGGTGCAGCGGGACCAAGCACCGCAGCCTGACCGAAATTGAAGTGGTATCCACCCATGATACCTGGTAGGGGCAAGGGTGGTCTACGGGTGTGAGACCAAGATGAGTGACAGCGTTCGTGGAGATTGCATTGATACAACTCCCGCTATCGATGACCACCTTGCAAATTTGCTTTCCCAGCCTACAGAATACATGAAGGATAGTGGTCCGACGCCAGTCATCACTGACCTGTGGCTGGGTGAGGATACATCTGACGACCCCCACATGGGTATCGTCTAACTGCTGGGCATCCTGGGCCTCACCTCCCATCTCATAGTACTCGTCAGCTAGCTCTTCATCTGCCTCATAGCTGACTAACTCTAGGCCCGCAGGGGTGGTATCCTCGGCCTGTGTGTCCCCAATGTGAAGAGATGGGCGGGTGGGACACTGGTTGGCGAAATGGCCAAACCCATTGCAGCGATAACACTGCTGCCGTGATCCACTAGGCTCCCCAATTATAGGTCCTTTACCTTTATCCTCCCGACGGATAGGAGGCGTAGGCAACAAAGGACGTGCGGGTGGTGCGGGTGCTGGGGGACGGGCTATGGGTGGGGCCGTAAGATGCTGGGGACGAGGAAGGTCCCTCGGGGGTGGAGGGCGAGGCCTAGGAGCAAAGGGCTCGTGGCGAGCGGGCTCCTGAGGTCGAGCCATGGGGGCCCTCGGATATGTGCCAGATGAGCCACGGGACTCGACACTACGAAGGGGAAAGGAGCCCAACCGATGGGGTGACTCGAACTCGGCCTCGAACTGCTCCAATTCGAGAGCAATCTGATATGCCTGCTCCAAAGTGGTGGCATTGCGGTGAAAGAGTTCATATTGATAATTAGGCCGCAAACCTCTCCGAAAGCGGGATATCGTCATGGTGCTCTCTTCCGTGACCCCGCACCGCAAATAATACTCATCGAACTCGGCGGTGTACTCGGTCACGGATCGGTTCCCTTGGGAGATGCTTTGCCACTTGTCTATAAGACGTTGGCGATATGAGGCAGGAAGGTACTTCTCCCTCAATTTGAGTTTCATATCATCCCAGGTACCGATTTGGGGTTGACGTCGCTGGTTGAGCAGGCTCTCCACATTGATCCAATAAGTTTGGGCCTGCCCTTGCAGCTTCATCTTCGCATATCGGACTCTTCGGTGGTCCGTCATCTCAAACCACTCGAAGTACCGGTCCATACCGGCCTCCCAATCTAGATACACCCTAGGGTCCAAGGACCCGCTAAAAGTGGGAGGGTCCGCACGCACACCCCTAAGAATGCGGTCGTCATCCTCGTCATCACGGTTCCGTCATTGATGACGACGACCGTTACCCCCGTGATCATTGTCGGAGGCATAATCATCCACCATAGGCGCCTGTTGCCTCCCGACATCCTCTACCTGAGCCCTTGGCACAGCGGGTTGCTGCACCGGCTCTTGTTGGCCGTTCATCGGCGCGGGTTACGCCGCTACTGGGCCCCTCTCTAGGACGGCAATCCTCCCAACAAGGCCTTGAATGGACTGCTCCGAAACCCCGGCCCGATTGATGCGGGACGAGACCACGGACACGACAAGCTCGTGATCGTCCCTTAACGAGGGAAGCGTCGGATGTGCGCGGTTGAGGAACCGGCTGTGAGCTAGGGTGGTCGGCTCTCACTTGTGCCCGGATCGGGTCACGGGACGGCTTCGCTCTCTCTCGCAGCAGTGATATTATAAATTGAAGGCGAGCTAGGTATCCCTACACATGCTCTCTAGCAGCGGCATATAAAGCATATAAAGAATTAAGCTAATGCCAAGTGTAAGGGTGAAGGCGATACCTCCACGCGCTCGGCGTGGGGACGACGGACCCGGCCAATCTCGTACTCCCGGGACAGTTATTATATAAATATTACAGCAATGATGTAAAGCCCACTCCACGCAGGGAGGTAAAGGGCGACACAATGGAGCCCGGGAGGGCCGATTTCGGGTTGACGGGCGGCTTTCCGCGTAGCTTCGGTAGCACCCGAACTAATGACGGTGGAGCCCACGTGCTGTCCGGAGGGGCCGTGTGGGACCCGGGTCACCGCTGTGGTGGGGGACACTGATGGAAGTGATCCCCGGGCTGGCGGCATGCTGGAACGACGATCGGAGGCCGGGCGGCTCCGGCCGGCGCCCGTCGGGAAAACTTCCCACGGATCTGTAGTTTCTGGTTTTCAGCGCGCTGTCCGACGAGAACGGACACTGCGATCAGATCCGATGTCGGATTGACACGAAATTAGCTCCGTTGGAAAGCTGACTCGAAGTACTTCAATGTAGGCCTAGAGATATGGCCTAGATCTTCGCTGATCTGGACTTATGGAATTTACAACCTCCTGTTGTACAGTAACTGAACACTCAGATCTGCAGAGCTGATCTCTGATAACTGCCGTTGACCGCTAGGAAGACCTTAGATTCAGACTTCGACTTCTTCATGAACGTTGTAGGATTTTGAGTTGGGAAGATGGAAAAATTAGTTTGGACACGTTTGGAAGTGTCTATGAATTTCTATGATTTGTTTACTGGAAGAATGTCGGATCTGGGATCTGGCTGGAAGTACTGTAGCTCCGGTAGAACATGAATTTTAAAAATAGATAAAAGACTCAAAAAACTTTAATAAAAATTTTGGTGGTAGGGAAAAATGTACAGAAACCCCAGTTAAATTGGGAGGTCAAAAAAAAATCAAAAAGGAGGTCGAATGGGAAGTACTCAGTGGTACTGTCACTGTAGATAGAGACAGATCTGAACTGAGTTTGGGGAATGAACGAAGTGGAAACACTATGAAACGGGGGAATTTGGACCTGAATTTTTGTGTGGAGAAGGGGATATAAGATAGGAACCAACCCTCAAAATTTCAAGTCGATTGGAACTCGTGGCTAGCTTGAGGAAGTTTCGAGCTGCACCTCTGTCCAGCAGGACAGAACACCGAAGATGATCTCGTGGCGGCTCGAAGGCGGCACGAACGGCGGCGGCGGCGGCACAGACGATCACCGGAGGTTGAGAGGAGATGATAGAAGGTAGAATCACTCTATAACTTGAGGTTGGAGGAGAAGAACACCAGGGGGAGAGAGGAACAAGGGCACACCCTTCAATGGCTCAAGCCAATTTTACAATTTTTTCTTCATTAATCTCTAATGACACTATACATAGGCTTATATAGAAAATGGCAAGGGGTGGGGGGCTGATAATTTCGTGGGAAATATGTCATTTTCATCCCCCATGTGGTCAAAACTCAAAATAAATAAATTACATATGAATGAGGCACTCCTTTGACTAGGTAGGTAAGGTAGGTGGCCTACCTTTGAAATTTTAACCCCTTTATCTCCCATGTGGTCAATTAGCATTCAAACCTTCTAGATGGCCACCTAGGATGGTTGACCAGCCCCACATGGATGAGGTGGACCAATGGGGAATGGGAGGGGCCCCCCTAGCTGGACCTACTACACATTTGCACAAAAACCCACACAATCCAAGGGAATGACGCATTGGCTTATAAAGCCGTACAATTGCGCTTATACTTTCCCATGGATATAAAAATAAACTAAAGGACACAAATGCAAAATAAAATGTACATGCTCGGCGTCGATTCCCATCAACTCTCCCTGGGTGGGAGGAACTCGACCCCGTCGAGTAGGGGTAAGGATGCTCGAATACTCTGGCGGATCCGTCACCGTGCCAAGTAACGCGGGTACGCTCCACTCCAAGTGACCGTCACCTGCTCATTCCATATATACTCGATATGCACAAACTGCTGTGGGCTAAAGGTGGACACTCCGAGTGGGGTACTCTCAAAAGGGAAGGAAGCAGCTCGAAGACTCACTAGGAATCACCGCTGAGTCCCAATAGGTGACTGATCCGGGTATAAATGTAAAATCGACCCAATACTCATCAAGTGAGTCCACTCGCCTCTTACTCATAAGAGAACGACAACGAGCTTGCACAAGACGCATGCAGACAAACAAACGACACACAAACCATGCAAACAAATCACTCAAAACAAAACCACACAAAGAAAAAGCACACTGTTAGTCCGACCCGTTCATGGGTGACGGCGGACCAGGACACCCGAATATGTGCCATGCATATACTAGATGTACACGATGGTTGATGGAAGGGAGGACTCCTAGACACCCTAAGATGTACCACTCATGCATTTGTGACCGATGGGATTTGGGTGAAGAAGGGGTAGGAGATCCAAAACTACCCTCGTCATCATCCCTAGATGTAGAGACGGCTTGTCGAATAGACCGAGGGGTATGGGTGGAATAGTGAACTCCTTGGAAGAGGTGGAGAGAATGTGATAGCTCGGGAGCTTCACTAGTAGAGGGGTCAAAAGGGTCAAAGAAGGTATGACCCCGGGAGATGGGTTCCTCCATGACACGGTCCCAATCGTGAAAATCTTGAAGGTGTGAATGGTCACCTTCATCCGCCATAGTGAACGGGACGATGGTCATGTGAAGAAAATAAACTTCCTCCCTTGGGCAAAAGAGAATGAAGTCGGACTCGACCGGCATCGGGAGGAGTCGAAGAATCTCCGTGGTGACACACCCCACGGTGCACACGGAGGTAATGGATCCTAAGGCTGGATGGGTGAAGCTAAGACTAGCGGGTTGGTCAAAACCTCGGGCCAAAAGATGCGTCAACTCCCATTGTGAATCTAATCCCATAATAAGGTCATCCAAAGTATCGACATGGTGACTAGACCGAAAAGTTGTGTGGTAGGAGTTGACGGACACCAAAGGTAGGGTAGGGTCCATAGACGGGTAAGGGAGTGGGACCAAGCCATCCTTGAGCCAACTAAGAAGCGGCTCGGCTATGTATAATGTACCCGTTAGAAATACGGGTGGCTCGGGATGAGGTGGCTCCAAGCGCGAATCCGAAGGTAGAGTGGGCCGCTGGGGCTGGGTGGCTGGACATACGGGATCCCTAAGGGTGATCTTACCGGGTAGGTATGGTGGGCATAAGGTGCAAGTCCTCTTGTCCCAGTCAAGATTGGCCCTTCTCTCTCCTAACCACTTTTGCCCTAAAATGATGCATGAACCAGCAAGTGTGCCGATCCTGCACCATGCACCATCGGTGTAGAGAACAGAGCCGATCCTCTTATAGAACTCAACACAAGCAAAATCACCATCGCGGACAATCTCGCCTGTCTTGGAGAGAGACTCCACGATGTCAAGAGAAACCCAATTATCCGACTCCCTATCGGTGAAATGGAGTTCCATTGTGGACCCGTTGGGTAGAGCGGCTTTCATAATGAGAGGGGCAAAACCAAAGGCTCGGTCCATGAGGACATTCATTTTGGCCACAAAAGTTGACCACTCGGACGTATGGTCTTGGGGATCGGCCATGGGTAGTGGACATGGACATGCATACACACGGTGACAAGACACTAGACCGACTATGCAAGTTTGGAATGCATGCACACTAAGGACCCTAAACGTAAACCAAGACTTGGTACGTGGCGGAGATAACCGATCCGAAGATCACTCGCACAAGTGTGCGGCCTTCCCGATAGGCGTGGCCTAACGTTCAGACAACACCTTTTGATATACCGAGTAAAGGGATGTATGCGACCCAAAACGACTCTTTTTTGTTGTTTTAAAAATATGATGATCTTAGACTCGACGTAGACAATGAATAATGACTAGACATAAATGACACTCTTTTTTTTTTGACACCCTAGACTCAAACTTGGCTCTGATACCATATTGATGCGGGACGGGACCACGGACACGACAAGCTCGTGATCGTCCCTTAACGAGGGAAGCGTCGGATGTGCGCGGTTGAGGAACCGGCCGTGAGCTAGGGTGGTCGGCTCTCACTTGTGCCCGGATCGGGTCACGGGACGGCTTCGCTCTCTCTCGCAGTAGTGATATTATAAATTGAAGGCGAGCTAGGTATCCCTACACATGCTCTCTAGCAGCGGCATATAAAGCATATAAAGAATTAAGCTAATGCCAAGTGTAAGGGTGAAGGCGATACCTCCACGCGCTCGGCGTGGGGACGACGGACCCGGCCGATCTCGTACTCCCGGGACAGTTATTATATAAAGATTACAGCAATGATGTAAAGCCCACTCCACGCAGGAAGGTAAAGGGCGACACAATGGAGCCCGGGAGGGCCGATTTCGGGTTGACGGGCGGCTTTCCGCGTAGCTTCGGCAGCACCCGAACTAATGACGGTGGGGCCCACGTGCTGTCCGGAGGGACCGTGTGGGACCCGGGTCACCGCTGTGGTGGGGGACACTGATGGAAGCGATCCCCGGGCTGGCGGTATGCTGGAACGACGATCGGAGGCCGGGCGGCTCCGGCCGGCGCCCGTCGGGAAAACTTCCCACGGATCTGCAGTTTCTGGTTTTCAGCGCGCTGTCCGACGAGAACGGACGCTGCGATCAGATCCGATGTCAGATTGACACGAAATTAGCACCGTTGGAAAGCTGACTCGAAGTACTACAATGTAGGCCTAGAGATATGGCCTAGATCTTCGCTGATCTAGACTTATGGAATTTACAACCTCCTGTTGTACAGTAAATGAACACTCAGATCTGCAGAGCTGATCTCTGATAACTTCCGTTGACCGCTAGGAAGACCTTAGATTCAGACTTCGACTTATTCATGAACGTTGTAGGATTTTGAGTTGGGAAGATGGAAAAATTGGTTTGGACATGTTTGGATGTGTCTATGAATTTCTATGATTTGTTTACTGGAAGAATGTCAGATCTGGGATCTGGCTGGAAGTACTGTAGCTCCGGTAGAACATGAATTTTGAAAAATAGATAAAAGACTCAAAAAACTTTAATAAAAATTTTGGTGGTAGGGAAAAATGGAAAGAAATCCCAGTTAAATTGGGAGGTCAAAAAAAAATCAAAAAGGAGGTCGAATGGGAAGTACTCAGTGGTACTGTCACTGTAGATAGAGACAGATCTGAACTGAGTTTGGGGAATGAACGAAGTGGAAACACTATGAAACGGGGGAATTTGGACCTGAATTTTTGTGTGGAGAAGGGGATATAAGATAGGAACCAACCTTAAAAATTTCAAGTCGATTGGAACTCGTGGCTGGCTTGAGGAATTTTCGAGCTGCACCTCTGTCCAGCAGGACAGAACACCGAAGATGATCCCGTGGCGGCTCGAAGGCGGCACGAACGGCGGCGGCAGCGGCACAGACGATCACCGGAGGTTGAGAGGAGATGATAGAAGGTAGAATCACTCTAGAACTTGAGGTTGGAGGAGAAGAACACCAGGGGGAGAGAGGAACAAGGGCACACCCTTCAATGGCTCAAGCCAATTTTACAATTTTTTCTTCATTAATCTCTAATGACACTATACATAGGCTTATATAGAAAATGGCAAGGGGTGGGGGACTGATAATTTCGTGGGAAATATGTCATTTTCATCCCCCATGTGGTCAAAACTCAAAATAAATAAATTACATATGAATGAGGCACTCCTTTGACTAGGTAGGTAAGGTAGGTGGCCTACCTTTGAAATTTTAACCCCTTTGTCTCCCATGTGGTCAATTAGCATTCAAACCTTCTAGATGGCCACCTAGGATGGTTGACCAGCCCCACATGGATGAGGTGGACCAATGGGGAAGGGGGGGGGCCCCCCTAGCTGGACCTACTACACATTTGCACAAAAACCCACACAATCCAAGGGAATGACGCATTGACTTACAAAGCCGTACAATTGCGCTTATACTTTCCCATGGATATAAAAATAAACTAAAGGACACAAATGCAAAATAAAATGTACATGCTCGGCGTCGATTCCCATCACCGATCCTCGAGGACCTTCATCCTCCCTTCTAGACGCGTCCCTATGCCATCCATACGCGTACTAAGACCATCCATACGCGTGTCTAAACGATCCATGATGGCCCGGAACATCTCGACCGTGGAAGACTCATCGGAACTACGGGCTCGGGAGTCCGCCATAGGTGGTGGTGGCGAGTATTGGGTGCCTCGACGGGTGGGCATGCAAAGACGTACGGACTAGGTGACAACGACCGACTAATGCAAACACACTAAATGATACACTTAGACCTAATTGCAATTTGAAAACACTCCTTTTTTGGTATTTTGAAAGAATGCAATTTAAAACACTTTTTTTTTTGTTTTGAAAAGAATGAGACTCGACTACACCCTAGACACGGCCAAGACTCGGTACGCGGCGGAGGTAATCGACCCGAAGGTCACTCGCGCAAGTGTGTGGTCTTCCCGGTAGGCGAAGCCTAACGGTCGGACAACACCTTTGGATATACCGAGTGAAGGTTTGTGTGGGGTAACCTTAGACTATGCAAGACTTATGCAACGACTACCCTAGACTCGACTTGCTCTGATACCAAACTGATGCGGGACGGACATGGGAGACGACACTATACAGTGCCACCCTCGGACTCTAGATGAAGACGCGACCAACAATACACACCAGGGAGACACTAAGCCCGACACTACGAGCTCCTAGTGGCAAAACGTCGCTAACAGAAGTACAAGCTCACTCGGCGTCCCATGTGAGGGAAAGCGTGGATCGTGCGCGGTTAAGGAACCGGTAGAGTTCAAGGTAGTCAGACTCACTTTCGGACTCGGATCGAGTCGCGGGACGGGTCACTCTCACGCTCACAGCGGTGACATGGACACACGGGCTAGGAACCTACACTCTCGGCAGCGGCCTAAGACCGTATACTAGCTAAGCAATGTAACGCCAAGAAGTTAAGACCTTTACCTCCACGCACCCGGCGTGGCGAAGACACCCCGGCTGACTTACGGACCCCCGGTTAACATAATTCACAGCAGTACAAAAGGATTCGACCCACTCCACGCAGGGAGGTAAAAGGTCACATGTGGGCCCCGGGGATCACGTAAATCAGGTTGACAGGCAGCATCTTGATGTCGACTCGACGCGCCGAACTCCGCGTTTTCGTGCTTCCCGAACGGCGGGTTCTGCGGGCCCGTGGGGCCCACGGATAGCGCTGTCCTCCGGATCTGCGGAGGTGGGTCCCACTATGATGGAGACCCCTCGTGGCGCGCCTCCACGGATGACGGTCGGCCGGAGACACTGATTGGTGGCCGGTCGGGTCCGATCTTCAAGTTGTGGAATGACTGTCCACGGATTTCAGTTCTGTTTTCCCTGCGCGCGCTCCGGCGAAAACAGCCGCTGCGGTCGGCCCCATCACCGGAATGCGACGAGACCAGCGCCGTTGGAAAGAGGACTCAAAATCCTCCAACCTAGGGCCAGTGGAATCTTCTGAACCTCTGCGGACCTGGACCTTAACTAATTTTCAATTCTCTGTTACACAGTTCCAGAACTCTCAGATCAGCACCTTAGTTCCCTATAAATGGCCGTTTCCCGCCTACGTACAGTGGGATTCAGACATCAAGCTCTTCTTCGAAATTGTAGATATTTAAACCACGAAGCTGGGACAATTTTTGGAATTGGATTCCAAGGTGTGGTGATTTGATATGAATTTCAGAGTGTCTGGTGGTCAGATCTATAAACTGGCAGAAAGTAGTGTAGCTAGGGAAGAACTCGATTTTTGTAAAATATAAGATGGACTCACAAAAATTCAAGAAAATTTGGGGATAGAGGGGATAGTGGACATAATGCCCGTAAAATTGTGCGAACTAACAAAAATCAAAAAGTGGACCTAAGACTTAAAATGCAGGGCGGGTGGAAATGGAAACAGATAGGAGACAGATCTGGAAACTGGGATTAGACGAAAATAAAAAAATACCAAATGAGATCTTTATGACCAACCAAAATTCTGAGGACGTGCTGGACACCTCTGGAACATCCAGTAAAAGTCTCAGCTCGATCTGAGGCCGTGGCTGAGACTGAAATTTCGTAGAAGCTGCTGTGGTACTGCGCGGACAGAACTCCGGCGGTGGCGATGGCGGCTCGTGGCGGCGGCGGCGGCGACCGGAACTGATAGGGTGGAGTCACACCACCAAGAGGTAGCCTTCACAGCTGCAAGGGGGAGAGGGAGAGAGGAAGGGGGCGGCCTAGGCCTTGCTCCAACATTAAGTTTGATTCAAATGGCATTAATTCCACTAAAATGAAAAAATACAACTCTTTATAGGTTACATGCCAAATCCAATATCCACCCTTAGATCTAGGTATGGGGGAATGGATGGCTTGGATTGGATGTGACCAACCACAAAAAGAAATATTTAAAAGAAACCAATTCATAATTTTATCCCATGTGGTCAAAGAAGGAGAGGAAAGAAAAGAAAAAAAAACTAACCTAGCCTAATAAGGCCAAAAGAGGGGGCGCCCCAAGCTTGGGCCCTTCTTGGGCCAAATTGCTTCAAGTCTCATAAGGCCTTCCACAAGTCCATATTACTCCAATCTAGGAGGCCCATGTGGAGGGGAGGCTTAATTGGGCCTTAAGTGGCTTAAGAACCCAATATGAAGCCTAATGAGGCCTTATTACCCAATATGGCAATTAACCCTAAATGGACCCTAAAGGACTCACCCATTTGGCACCCATTTGGCTTATTAAGAGCCTTACATTGAACCCAATATGAAAAACCCACATAAAACACTCATTACAACCCAATGGCAAAGCAAACAATTGCTAAAACAATGCAAGTAAATGCTAAATGTGACTAAAAATCAAAGTGGGGACTCCAGGCTATCGCCTAGCCAAAGAGATGCTGCTGTAGCTCGAGTGGTGCTCCGTGTACGGTACTGATGACTCACCGGCTCGTGCCTCTCGCGTGCTCTGGTGTCCGCACCATAAGTAGCAATACAACTTCAAGTAGGAAAGAGATTCATTTCTAGAATTTCAAGGTAAGTATAATCATCAAGGAGATCGAAACCAAGTCACAACAAGAGTTAATCGTGCTGCACTACTGTAAAACAGCAGCAATCAAACAAGCTAAACAACATATTAATCCTAATCACCAAGTTAGGATATCATGATTAACCATTATCATTTGCATTAAGACAATTGCCAAGAAGCTGATTCAAGATGATAAGGCAAAGAACAACTCCCACAGGAGTGAAATAGAATGCATTAACAGAGATTTAGTTACACCATTAACCACTAATTATGTGGGTTTCTATTTAATCTAGTATGCATTGAAATGAAGATGATAAACGGTGTGTTTTTACACTAAGTTTGCATGTATGGACCAATGTTAATTGAAACTAAAAAGGGTACATGAATAGGTCATTAGTTCCTCAAAAATGTAGTTTTTAATGTGATTAGGTTGAATGGATTGATTCCCCGGTGATCCGGATTGATCCCCGGGTCAAAGAATCATTTAAAACGGGTTTACAAGGCATGGGTCGACCCATTGGGTCGACCCCTGGAAAAATTCTAGGCATGGGTCGACCCATTGGGTCGACCCCTGGGGCTTCCAGGAGCCAGTCTGGTGATGGGTCGACCCCATGGGTCGACCCCTGAAGCTGTGGGTCGACCCCATGGGTCGACCCATGCAAGGCAGAAAATTTCTGCTTGTTGGGTGGTATGGGTCGACCCATGGGGTCGACCCCTGGGTTTCCAGACCCGAATGGGCTTCTGTAAAACATGAAAAACTCCATGATTTGGGGTCTAAATGTATTGGGATCTTAACCATATGCTCTAGGGTTCTTAATATACATGCTAGGGTCATAAAACACAGTTTTGAAACATGAATTTCGATAGAAATCAAATGAAATACAACCTATTCTATGAAGAACACAAGAAAAGTCTAGCTTGCTAGCATGCTTCTAATAACACACGAAATACTCTAGGCATGATCTATAAAAATTGGGGATTTTGATGTCAAAAGAAAGCTAACATGCTATTGATTACATTCATGTATGTTAATTAGAAGTTGGGCTGTTATAACCTACCTCAAATTGAAGAGGGAACTCGAAACCTAGAATAAAGAACAACTTGACAGCACCTCACTAAAACCTCGATATCTCCACGGATACCTAATGAAAATTGGGGCTTTTACCACCAATGGAAAGAGCTCGATGAAAGGTACAATTTGCTATACTCATGATCAAAATTTGGTTGAGAATTCCTACCTCAATCGATGGATCAAAGAAGGATGAAGGGAAGCCAACGGCCTGCTGACCCACCTCCACAAATCGAACTAGATCTCTCCAGATCCGAATGAAAGAAGACTCGTAGGGCTTCATTTTGATACCTCATAGAGCTTCTGGAGCCTTCTGAATTGGGAGTATTCGCTGCTGCAAGCTACGTGTTTAGAAACGGCGCCGAAATCCTTGACTTGATCAAACTATGTCGGCAGCACGTTTTGGGACTAAGTTTACCTCAAATTGATTGAGGGTAAATGTTCCTTTATGTAATACCTTTCATTTGCCTCTAGAATCACCCCATTTGGTTGAGAAACAAGCTCGAATTTGATGTTCAAAGTTTGTGTGAATAGTGAATACGAATTTGGGTTAGGTGGGTTGTAAGTCAGGCTTAATCTACTGATTAGGCCTAGATAATGATTTAATTAGGCTTACTCCAAGAAGGTAAAAGTGTTAGTCGAAGCATCTATTATTTAATTACTATTTTTATGAATTTTTATATGGTAGATAAAATTCCACTTCTACTATTCCGTAATTAATTAAATATTAAGTTCGGAAGACTTAGTTCGCTAATTCGGCTTAATAAACGATTTTATTAGGCTTAATTGTAGAAGACAAAGTTGATAGAAAAAATTAATTCTACAAGATGTGATTTTTGGGGATTTTTAGAAAATAGTAGAAAAATGACTTATTCTATTAATTAATTAATTAATCTAATTAATTTGGATAATTCTCATTAATTCGAATAACTTCAAATAAATTCCAAATAATTACAAATAACTTTCTAAATAAATTTCTAAAGAATTTGGGGTCTTACAATTTTGCAGGTAACTCTTCAGGTCTTCAAAGGCCTTTTGGCATTTATCATTCCATTCAAACTTGGCCTCTCCTTTCAACATGTCATAAAAGGGCTTGCATCGTTGAGAGTGATGAGATATGAACCTCCTAATAAATTGCAAACGCCCGATTAGACCTCAGACTTCTTTGATGTTCTTGGGAGGAGGCATTTCAGCAATGGCCTTGGCTTTGTTAGGGTCAATCTCAATCCCTCTTTTGCGGACTATGAACCCTAAAAGCTTGCTTGAGGAAACCCCGAATACGCACTTCTTGGGGTTCATTTTGAGTTGGTGCTCCCGAGGCCATTGGAGAATTACGCGGAGGACCTCTGCACGGCCGCTCCTGGTCTTAGATTTAACCAAAATGTCATCCACGTATACTTCCATATAAATGTGCATCATGTCATGGAAGATGGCCATCATTGCCCTTTGATAGGTTGCACCCGCATTCTTAAGTCCGAAGGGCATGACAATACAACAATAGGTCCCCCACGGAGTGGTGAAGGATGTTTTCTCCTAGTCTTCCTCAGCTAGGCAGATCTGGTTGTACCCCGAGAATCCATCTATAAAGGACAGCATTTCATAGCTGGTGGTGTTGTCTACAAGGACATCAATGTGTGGAAGAGGAAAATCATCCTTTGGGCAAGCACGATTGAGGTCACGAAAATCTATATAGATATGGACCCTACCATCTTTCTTCAAAACGAAGACGATGTTAGCTACCCATTGCAGATACAAGACTACCCTGATGAACTTGGCCTTATGGAGCTTGTCAACTTCCTCTTTGATCTTGAGTGTGAGCTTCGGGTGAAGCCGCCTTAATTTCTGTTTGACAGCTCGTGCATCGGGTTTTAAAACCAAGCGGTGTTCTACCAATGATGGATCTAAACCAGGCATGTCCTCATAGGACCAAGCGAAGGCATCGGGGAATTCCCTAAGAACTGCCATAAGGGAGGCTTCTTATTCACTCTTCAAATTGGCACTTATCAAGATGATTTTGGGGTTATCCTTGGTGTCGAGATTAATTTCCTTGGTAGACTCATCGGCGAAAATATTGGGCTCATCAAATCTTCTTGTTCCATCGACGAGAGGAGCTATAGGATCCGTGCAATCCTCTAGTGGCTCTCCTTCTCCTTCATCATCAACATCTTCTTCTTTCAACACATAGACTCCTAGACCATCATCTAATGAAGATCCTTCTAGTTTGACTGCCCCTAGAGGAATAGGAGCCGATGTAAAATCGGAGACCTAACATAGTTGCGCTCACTTCTCGGTTAGCTAACTGAGGTAATGCGCAGGAACCTGACGACCCTAGATTGCTTGGAAGGAAAGGATGCTATATACAGACCCTGAATCGAACTAGACTCTACACTACTATGTAAAAGGGGAGCTTGTGAAGGAGGGTTCAAGGTGGAAAGTGTCGGCCCTTGGCCGAGGGATCCATATTCCAAGGAGGTGGTTCCTTCAATAGTGAGCTCGCAAGCCCACATTTGAGAATTGGCATTTTTTTTGGTGGTGATGGGTGAATGTGCAGACAAAGTGGGCTGGTTGCCCTGCGACCGTGTAAGTGAGGAGTGTAGGAAATGACGGATGAAATTGAAAGGGAATGAAACAGACAGGACCAGGCTTGTCTAGAGCAAGAAATGTGCCTATAAGATAGGCATGATTGGGGGGTTTATCTAGGTGGAAGAAGGAAAGAAGCCCGAAGTCCTCTTCGAGCGAGGGATCAGAAGGAACTTCTTCCCGGAGAATTTCAAGACTTTCCCTCGGCTCCTGTCGAGTTCCTGGCTGCATTGGACCTTTGACAAAGCGATCATATACCATACCCCTAGCTTGAGTGGTCTTAGATGCCTTTTTAGCGGAGTAACCTAGACCTGTGTGACCTTTGGAGACCTTGAGTCTCGTCCGATGTGTGGGACCTTGCTCGTGCTGACACAGACCTCTACCCATAGTGAAGTCCATCCTCACCATCATCTCCCATCCTTTTCCGAATGGGATGTTGGAGTGAGTGATTGGCTGAGGAAGAGTAGGAGAATTGGATGGATGTAGGGCCGAGGGCCCTACAGTGCTTGCTATAGAGAGAACCAGCTTCTTGCCCTTGTCTGGAATGGTCATGACGGGGATCTATTCGGAAGTAATAGCATTGAGAGTTTCCACCAGTGGGATACTCTTGATTTTGATCACCCTACCATTGTAAGGGAATTTGAAGCATTGATGGGCTGTTGACGGGATCCCTAGGGTTTGCTCGATCCACGGCCGTCCTAGGATGGCCTTGTATGCGGGGTCAACATCGAGGATGAAGAAGTCCGAAGACATGACCACAAGACCTAAGCTTAGCTAAAAGGTCACCTTACCTTTTGTGCACCGCTTCGAATTGTCATATGCTGAGATAGTGGTGCACACCTCTTCTAGGTTCTCTTCTTGTAGACCAATCTTTTAGATGGTCTTCATAGGACACACATTTATCGACTCTCCTGTGTCAATGAGGGTGGAATCGACTTTGACACCATTGAGAGTGACAGTGAGGCATAGTGGGAGTGATCTACTTTTAGGTGGAGCAAGATCTTTGTTGGATAATGATATGGACGGTCCATGAGTGAGGGCCATGATGGCATCAGTCACGCCACTTGCCGGAAGTTCCTCATTGAGCATGATCTTTTGGAGAAATTGTAGCAGAGTGGATTGATGTGATGGGGATTTCTTGATGAGCTCCAAAATAGAGACCTTGGCCGGTGTCCTATCTAAATGTTGGAGGATGTCATACTCCGTAGGGGGAACTTGAGAATTGACCCCCTCTTCGGGCTAAGATTGCCTTTGAGACGCGGGGATAATGTGATTGCGGAGGGTGACGTTTAATGAGGCTTGTTTTGGGCCTTCCAGCTCTGAGGGTTTTGGATGGATTAATTGCAAAAGAGCAGGAGATCCGAAGATGAATGAGAGAGAAGCTGGTTCCTCAATAGGAGCAGTAAGAACAGGAGGAGAGACCGGTTTAGGGTGAGGAGGTCGTAGGAGGACCAAGGGGCGCTCTCGCCCTGACTGAGTATTCACAGAGATGGTGGGCTCTTGCAAGGTTGATTGAGGAGGAGTGATCAAGGTGAGAGGACCTTGGGTGGCAGCTGAGGGTTGGCCAGGAGGTGAGGTCAATGTCCAGGGGTGAGGCTCTCAGGCAAACATATTGACTTCAGCCCACGGCTCGTTGGCTTCTACTTCCGATTTCCCGTACCATCTGAGAGAACCTTCAACGCTCCACGTTTGCATTCTCTTGAGTACACGGGGTTCCAACCCGATCACGGTGTTCCCCTGATCATTTTCCTTTGAGCTTGAGGGATCCTTGTTTAGTTGATGAGTAGGTCGAGGGTTTTGTACAATGCCAAGGTCTTGATTGGGTTTCTTGAGGTTGGCAATGGCCAGCTTAACATTGGACCAGTTGATTCTCCCCTTGTCGTTCATATCGTATACCCAGTCCCGAAATTGGAAGCAACTGAAAATGTCATGACCGGGAGCTCGATGATTCGGACAATACTTGGAGGTATCGGCATTGGGGTGGACCCAATCCCTTTGAGGGGGAAGTTGGATGGCTTGAGAAGATATGAGGGCAAAGAACACGTCACCTAAAGTTTTAGGCAACGAGGGATAAGTGGCCCTTTTAGGTCTGGTGCGGTAGTAATTCTGAGGTGGCGGGACATTGGAATACGGCCTTGGATTGCCTTGACCCTGATTAGGACCAGCTTGATTAGGGTGTAGAGGATGACGATTGTTGGGCCTAAAGGGTGGGCCTATGGCATTGACCTATTCATTCACCGTGACACCTTCGGTAGTGGGGACAGCTGGGGCCTTTCGACCTCTAGCACGAGATTCAAAGAAAGGTGGTAAGGTGGAATCCCTCATCTGGGCTTGAACAATTCGAGCCCGATTGTATAATTATGGGAAGGTATAGAGCTCGCTAAGCATTAAAATGGCCCTAAGTTGTGGAGTGGCGTTATTCACCAGCATGGTGATGGCTTGAGATTCGGGGATAGGGACCTCCATCCTGGAAGCCACAATCCTCTAACGATTAGCAAAATGGATGAAGTCCTCGTTGGGCTTCATTTTCTCCATGACCAGATCAAACAATGTGGGAGCTATTGAAGACATGTGGCCAAAGTGAGAGAGAAATCGCTCAGAGACTATGTCAAAGTTTAGGAGGTCAACATATGGAAGCGAGGAGAACCAATTCAGGGCCTCGCCCTCAAGGGATTTCTGAAATAGATGGACCAATAGTACCCGATCATATAGCCACTGATGGGAGTCCATAAGGAAACCCGAGAGATGATGGTGGGGGTCGGTGGTACCATCGTACCTCCTGTACTTGGGAGCATTAAGGCCAGGCAGGAAATAAGCATTTGGGAGTTTGCAATATTGGGCCAACGAATGGGGACATGAAGATGGCATAGTTTTGGCCACCGCTTGTCGAATGTAGCTTTGGATCTCCTGCCTGAACGTGGGGTCCATCCCTTTCGATAGGGTGACCGTGGTTGGTGGAATCGGGGGTTGAGGAACCCCTTGGGAAGCTATTGGATAGCTAGATTGAAGTGGAATCTCTCAGGCGGGTCGACTGGAGGACCTGTGCGGAACAACGAGGACTTTTCCTCAGGAGGCCATCGTGACCAGCTCCTCAGGAGCATAGCGAGATAGCACGTTGATGTCACGTCCCGAGATTATGCAGCGGAAACAATCGGGAATGTGAATAGTCGACTGGAACGCCTAAAGCAAGCAATGTAATCAGAGCGCTAACACATTCACACATAAGAAATGAATGCACTATTTGGACAAAATCTTAGCTCTATTTAAATAATAATCAAAAGTACATAAGGCTGACTCTTAACTCTTTGACAAACTAGACTCAAAAAAATAGAAAATTACATAGCGACTTCTTGACTATCAACTAATGACAATCTAAGGTTTCGCTCCTTCTTTAATCACTCTCGGATCCATCACCTGAATAATCTAAATCCGACCCGCTAGAATTTTCTGAAAAAGATTGAAAAAGTAGGGAATGAGCACACATACCCAGCAGGTATCTTCATATCAACATGAAGGCAATGTTTAAGTGATTAATATTTTAGCTCTAGAATATAAGATAGGTCATGAAAATTCAATGAAACACGTGAATAAACACAAATAACAAGATATGATCAAGGTGAGATATGAGAATTCATGTAGACTTGGAAATATGATTAAGCAATAATATAACATGAATGTAATTTGGCCTTTTATAAACAAGAATGTACTTTTTCATAACCATAAAGGTTATGCACTAGAAAGTCATATAACGAGAATGTACTAGCAAGTATGTAATTTCACAAGATTGCCTCGTGAGAATTTGTGGATTTCACCCATTTATAAAAAAAATACTCCCAACGCAATGTGACGCCAGTGTTCATCATATCCCATGGTTTATAGTATGTTTCCGGCTATTTGTCGAGGAGACTAGAGTGGAGCCCTTGGACACTGTCCGTGTCCACTCTTGCATCTTCAAGTTATAAATCAAGCTACTTTCATGAGAAATATAAATAATGTAGGCCAATAATAACAAGTTCAAATTATAGTTCATGATAACAACGTCAAGGTTAGAATGCACCAAATAAGAATATGAGAGTTCAAGATTGATTTAGAACAAGGTTATGCTATGAAGAAAATTCGACAGCATAACGCCACATTCTTTACTTTCCATAAGTTATTAATATCTTATTTAACAAGTGTTAAGTTCCAAGCAATCATCAGACCATCTATGAACTTATAAAACCCAACCCAAAGGTCAAACCTCGGGTTAGACAGGGTCAGGGACCAAGCGGTCATTTGCTGGACTGTTTGAGAACTCATGCAGTCAGATCCGGACCGTTAAAGAGATCCATGCGGTTAGGTAAGGACCGTTTACGTTGGGTCGAAGCCAGAATCAAAAGGATTAAGTCAGTGACACATACAGTCATAGATGGACCGTTTGTGGACAAAAGCGGTCTCGGGCCAACCGCTAGACAGGGCTTAGTAGTCGTCTGAGGACCGTTTAGAACCAGAACTCTGAGAAACACCGATAGTGTAAGTGCTTTCTAGTCAATTTGGGTTTTGATGGTACAATCAGCTCGGCATCCTAGTGATTTACGGAGGCCTTGAAACAAGATCACCTAGTCCGGTGGAAGGAATATCCAACGGAGAGGATCACAAGTCCAAGATTGTGTGCCTATAGTGCAAAGTGTATCAAATGACATCGTACCGGAATACGTGCCATATACTTAAGAAAATGACTCAGATAAGAAGAGCTTGTAAAACAGCGATAAACCAATTAGTGAAACAAGTTCCTCTATCACTTTGAAATATGTATTTAATTCAAGAATATATTGTTTTGGCATGAAACCAGCTTAGATTAAAAATAACGGCTAAGTGCATGAAACCATGAAACATATCCAGGTTTATGACTACAGTGCTTTAAACATGAATAGAGTCTAATCATGTAGGTTTATCATATGATAAATAAAGCTAATCTGCATTATGTTTCGGGTTAACATAAATATAGAACTCAGGAAAACCTAGCGGTCACTTGAGGACTGTTTGACCGGGCCTAGCTATCTATCGCAGGGTCACTAGAGAACTCTAGCGATCTTACGGAGACCGTTTGGTTCCCGTAACAGACAGAACAAGGTCGGTCGTGCAAGGCCAATTCTAAAGAAATATATGCATGGAAACATGCTAGAAAGGAATATAAAACATGCTGCAAGGGAAATAAAGTCATGAAGATGCATGGGTTCCATAGATTAAGCTAGAATTATTATCTTTGTACTTAAGGTTAAGGACTAAGCATGCTGAGTAATCTAATTGCGCAGTGCTAAAAACATTAAATACAACGTGTACAATGCATGAAAACTCATAAAATAAGAGGGCTTTTACTCCTAACTCATTGTTCTAGCCATCCATGAGATAACCTACCTCTGGTAGTGCTCCTAGACTTTGAATTTCTGACTGGAAGGAAGCCCTAGTTCTACATGTTTTGAGCCAAACCATCAACTTCCCATCCTTCTATCTCACGATCCTCTTGACCTAAATCCATAAAAATTGGAGGGTAGATAGAAGATATGAAGGGGAACAGAAAGTTCTAAAGAATCAACTCCTAAATATCTCGATTAGGACTTCTAATCTCTTGATTTTCACTGGACTGTCGCATTAGTTTTTGTGCAGTCTATTGTAAACCAGCAACTTGCAGAGGCTCTAACTCTCCAACGGCTTGGTCGTCTAGCATGAAAATTTGAGGGAAGTTAGACAAAACTAAGACGATCATAAAGTTCCAAATAACTAACATGTGAAGATGTCTCCTTACCTTCGAAATACGCGAGCCAATATTAGGGTTCGCATCAGTCAAAGTTAGGGTCTATTTATAGGATTCACATAGGGTTTAAGGGATTAGATCGAACCTAGAGTCCTAAATTGGAGTAGAGTTAATCCCTAGAGAGTTCTACAGAGTCTCTCATGTGAGGTATCTTCGATCTAGGGTGATTTGGTTGTCAAAGATCCAAGTTTTTCACATTTTCTTCCATTCACGGAACTGGGGTTGCTTAGCGGTCATAGCAGGACCGCTAGGGTGGGTCTGGCGGTCGCGCGATAGACCGTCAGGTTTCAAAAGATCCGAAATTTTTGAATTTTTGTATTATCTCCCATCTATCCCCTAATTGATGTATATATCCCGTTTTAAATTCACAAATTACCCAATTTACGTTTCTATTAATGGGCTTGGGTGTAAAGGTCCTGGAATTTGGTCTTTGGGCCCATTTGAGTTGGGCTTATCTTTAAATGGATTTAATAAATTCTTAATTCTTATTAATTATCCATTAAACCTTTAAAAATGCATAATAATTATATTTTAATCCTAAAAAATTCTTAAAAAATTCTCGGGCGTTACACCCTCCCCCACTTAAAAAGAATTTGGTCCTCAAATTCATCGTAACAAGATTTGCTAAGGAGAGTGTACTTACATTCAAATATCTCCGGAAATCTTTTACGTAAGGCCTCTTCGGTTTCCCATGTCGCTTCGTGTGGCCAAGATTTTGCTCCATTGGACTTTGACTATGGGAATAGTTTTATTCCGAAGTTGACGTACATCCTATTCAATTATTTTGATTGGCTTTTGCTCATACGTCAAATCCTTTTTAATCTCTAGGTTGTCATAAGTTATGACATGGAATGGATCGGGGACGTACCTTTTGAGCATTTGGACGTGAAATACATCATGGACTCTAGCTAATTGAGGGGGCAAAGCTATTCGATATGCGACATCACCAACCCTTTCGAGAATTTCAAAGGGGCCAATGAATCTCGGAGTAAGCTTGCCTTTGATGCCGAATCTTTGAATACGTCGACCCGGATAAACCTTAAGGAATACATGGTCTCTTACTTGAAATTCTAGGTCGTTCCTTCTGTTATCAGCATATGATTTTTACCTGTCTTGAGCCATCTGGAGTCTCCCCCGAATAAGTAATATCTTCTTGGTAGTATCCTTGATGATGTCGGGGCCGAGAAATTACCTTTCTCCTACTTCATTCCAACATATAGGTGAACGATAGCTTCTTCCATATAGTGTCTCGAACGACGCTATTTGTATACTAGCTTGATAGCTATTGTTGTAAGCGAATTCCACTAGAGGCAAGTGGTCGTGCCAACTCCCTCCAAAATCAATAGCACAAGCCCTGAGCATATCTTCTACTACTTGATTGGTTCTTTCAGTCTGAACATCAGTTTGTGGATGGAATGCAGGAGTCGGGTCCCTAATGAATGCTGTAGGCCCTTCCAGAATTGTGATGTGAATTGAGGGTCTCGATCAGATATAATAGTGATAGGGACACCATGTAGTCTGACAATTTCCTTCATGTATAGTGCTGCTAATACATCTACAGACCATCGACTTTTAATTGGTAGAAAATGTACAGATTTAGTCAATCGGTCTATAATCACCCATATACCATTGTGTCCACCTCTTGTCTTAGGTAAACCCATGATGAAATCCATCCCTATACTTTCCCATTTCCACTCGGGAATATCCAAGGGATGTAGTTTCCTGGCGAACTTTGAATGTTCCGTCTTTACTTGCTGACAAGTGAGGCAGCGAGATACAAAGTCTGCTACTTCTCTTTTCATATTGGGCCACCAGAAATTTCTTTTCATGTCTTAGTACATCTTGGTAGCTCCGGGGTGAATAGCACACCATGATTTATAAGCTTCTTCCATGATCAACTTCTTAGTGTCGGCATGATCCGGCACACAAATTTGATCTTTGAACAATAGTCTTCCATCCGTTGAAATGGAGAATTCTGACCGTTGATCAATATTAGCCTTGATCTCCATCAATGTGGGGTCATTTTCTTGTAATTTGACTAGATCTTCAATCAATGTAGGCTGTGACCCTATATTAGCAATCATACACCCTTCCTCTTCTTTATCAACATTGAGATTCAAATAAGCAAAATCCTCGATAAGATAAGTCGTACCTTTCTTGATGCTAGCTAGAGTTGCCATTGGTCTTCTGCTAAGAGCGTCAGCTACAACATTTGCTTTGCCTAGATGATATTGGATAGTAAAGTCGAAGTCTTTGAGATACTCCAACCGTCTGCGTTGTCTCATGTTTAATTCCTTTTGGGTGAAGAGGTATTTCAGACTTTTGTGATCTGAAAATAAAGTGAACTTCTCCCCATAGAGGTACTGTCGCCAAATTTTCAAGGCGAATATAACCGCAGCTAATTCCAGATTGTGTACATGGTAATTTTTTTCATGACGCTTTAACTGCCTTGAAGAATAGAAAATTACCTTACCATTTTGCATAAGAACGCATCCTAGGCCAATGCCAAATGCATCAGTATAGACTTCAAAGCCACCAGCCTCAACAGGAAGTGCCAAGATGGGGGCCGTAGTGAGATGATCTTTAAGAGTTAGGAAACTTTCCTCGCAATCCTTTGACCATATAAAAGGGTTCTCATTTCTTGTAAGCCTAGTCAAAGGGACGGCAATTTTTGAGAAATCCTCAATGAATCGCCTATAATAACCAGCCAGACCTAGAAAATTTCTAACTTCGGACACGGTCGTTGGCCGGCTCCAATTCTTAACAGCTTCTACTGACGTGAAACAAACATCCGAGTCTGAAACTTTCTTTTCTTTTCAATCTCTCCTTTTTTTAGTCCACATTTTTTTCCAAAAAATGTCTTCTCTCCCTTTTTTTATGCACTTCTCATTTTTTAAAAAAAACCTTCTCTGCCACCCCATCTTTCATTTTTTTTTCAAAACAACGTAACAGACTGAAAGAGAAAATAGAGAGAATGAGGAACATATAGAGAGAGAATAGGGAGAATAGAGGGTGACGAGAGAGGCTTCTTCCCTTTTTTTTGTTACACATGCTTTACGAAGAGAGAGAACAGAATTGAGAGAGAAAGAGGTGTTAGTCTATGAAGACTAGGTGCAATGGTGCACACACGGATTCAGAGGGGGGGTGAATGAATCCCCTTTAAAAATTCTACCCAATTTGAACCTTGATTAGTAAGCTATGCGGAATTAAAACTGATTGACTTTAACTAAATGTGAAGCACATGATCAAATACTTGGTGGCTGACTATGAGCTATGTTGAGGGACACTAACGAACAGATCGTAGATCTATGCAGTGGACTACTCGGCAGCAACTGTGCAGTTTATAGAAACAATCTAGGTATGCAGTGCATTCAAGAGTCACTCAGGCAGACTAGATTGAAAGCGAACCTAGACATTCATCTAGCGTAAACGACTGAACAATCAAACCATAGTGCACAGAAGATTTTTAGGTGGTTCGGTCCTCTAGACCTACATCCACCCCACACTCAAACCAGAGTGTGGACTCCGTTGCCAAACAGCTTGAACCGCTGGGCCTCACAGCTTGCCAACAAACAGCTGATGTAACATCCCGGATCTTTAACAGGTCTTGTTTGATCTTTATTAGGTCTTTCAGATCCTTTTTGGTGAGTTTCGGATCACTTTTGTAGCTCCCGAGTTGAGTTTTACGATCCGTGTGGGTTTTTCTCTCGTACTAGTTACGGAACCCTACGGTGAATTTATTTCTCAGTTCATCGACTCGTGGACGTTACAGCTGTGATGTATTCTTCGCAAGGATCATTTCGGCTATTTTTACGTATTTTTCTGAATTAGTGGATTATCGGCTCAAATATCAGATTTTGGGAATTTAGGAAAATTTCCTAATTTCTTTCTATAAATTTAACTCCACTATCTCTCCTGCTCATTTTCAACCTCATGTTCTCTCACTCCGTTCTCTCCCGTCTCTCGACCATTCGACGCGGGGCGCGCAACCGTGGAGAGCTGGCCGAAGTGTGGACGTGCTGGGGTGATCGGTTCGCGGGTTGGAGCAGCAGTTTGAGCGTGCCAGGCGCGATCCCTCGGTGGATTCTGAGAAGGCGCCGTTCATGTTCCTGACAATTTTTGGCGTGGTTTAGTCGCCTCGGTGCACGGTTTCTTCGGTGGAGGTAGGGAGACGGATCACCACTTCCTCCTGCACGTTTTCCCTGCCATTGCACATCGTTTGGTGGGGAAACGGCTGAGTTTGGGCTCGTTTAGCATAAACCGGGGTTTCGTAGGGTTCGTCAGAAAACTGTGACGATTTTTAGATCAGTTACTGTCAATGGACTCCCTGAAACGTCAGCGTTCCATAGTCACTGATTTCATCTTGACTGGTGGTCCCGTTTGATCGGTAGGGCTCCGGAAAGTCCGGAAACCCTTTTGGGCAATTTCGTTAGAATCGCCTGTTTCTTGTGATTCGTGTGTCATTTTGACTCCAGTTGGAGTCTATGTGATTGCGAGTAGGTCCATGGCTGTATCCCCTTCGTCTCGGAAGGAACGGGGAGTGGAAAGGCCTCCGTCGGGCCGATCCCACGATTTGCTCACCGTGACGCTTGAACGGTCGCACCAGAGACTGTTTATGTGTATGGGCGGCTAGCTTCAAACCGCTTATCATATGTTGGTTTGAGGTTGAGTGGTCATTCGATAGACCACTCATCCCCTCTAGGGTGGCCGGTTTCGGACCGCTCATCTTATGTCAGTTTGAGGTTGAGTGGTCGTTCGATAGACCACTTATCCCCCTTGGGCGGCTGGTTCCTAGCCGTTCATCTTCCCGTTGGCTTGAGTGGTCAGACCTGGACCGTTCATCCCTGATGAGTGGTCCATTCCGAACCTCTCATCCCCCTTGGGTGGTCTATCCAGAACCGCTCATCCCCTTGAGTGGTCCAGCCTTAACCGCCCATCCCCCATCAGTGTTTTGGGTCTGTTTGGTTGAGTGGTCCTGTCCGGACCGTTCATCCCGTTGAGTGGTCCCTGTGTGACCGCCCAACTAGTTGAGTCCGTCGTCTTGTCTGTTGGCTATGATGGCTATCCCGTGTCTGTCTGTTAGGTTGTTTTGGGCGGTGTCCGGGTGTCGGTGGTGCTCCAGATGAGTCGGTTCAGGGTCGACTGAGTGTGGTCTACTCTCTGACTGCCACAGTTCCCTAACAACTTCGTCTGTGACCGCCATTGTCCTTGTCTCTATGTGCGTAGCATGTTCCTCCTTGACTGCTGGGTTTGCCTAGTGGCCGAGTGATGGATCGCCTATGCCCAGAGTGTGGTTTCCTACCGTTCCAGTTTCTGTATGTCTTGGCTTGAACTTGTGGTCTGCCCGTTGTCCCGTGGATGTCTCCGGGCATCCTATGGGGGCTAAGACTACATTAGGAGGTTGCCAGGAGTTTTCTTGCTTGAAGTAGGATTCTCTCTCCTACTGTAGAGTTGTCATTGTCTGGTTCCGGTCAACCCGGGGTGACCCAGTGGTAGACAGGTGACCTTCTGTGTCTCGACAGTTCTGTCCAGTTCGAGACATGGCTCTGGATGCCTCGAGGTGTTATCTTACCTCGGTTTGCATGTCTAGATGTGCTGAGGGTCTTGGTGTTCCCTCATGTCCTCGTGTGTCGCTTTACGCTGTCATGTTGTTTTCTCTAGCTTAGGAATAAATCGATTGGCGGCTTGTTCCGCTTTGTATGACGATCGTGACTCCGAGTCGTGAGACTCAAGGATCATTGTGTTTTTAGGTCTAGTTGCCTTGTCCTGAGTCTGTTGGTAGTTGTCATGCTGCCTTGGTGCTTCGTAGTACGTGCGATAGCGCTTCCTTGCCTATCTGTACTACAGCACTCTTGTTTCAGAGTTCTGTGTCAAGTGAGCCTCCACTAGTCGTAGCCTGGAGACACATTACGACGTGTCGACCCACCCAAGAGTGGTGGCGTGGCAGTTCCCGATATACGGTTTGTAAGCTAGTTTCCGTGGGCCCCCGCTATACAGTGGCGTCCGGTTGGGTGGGGAAAACTAGCTAGAGGCCTCGCTCTCCAGCAAGAGTCGGTGTGTGCACACATGGTCAGGGGCTTTGGACTGACGCCGACGGGCGTTCCCCTGTCTAGTCACTCGTTACTGTAGTCCTGTTCTTGTTCCGAGTGTGTCTTAGTCTCTGTCATGTTTCAGGCGGCATAGTAGACGAGACACTTGTAGGCGCAACATAAGACGTCAGTGGACACAGCTGGCTGTTCTTCTAGTGAGGAGGTACTTCTGTCACGTGACACGTGACTCTTGCATTTCTCGTACGTCGTGACCTTTTCGGGTTAGCCCTCTCGTGGTTTTGCCCGAGGTCAGTGTTGTGTCGTGTGCACGACGTTCTAGTCGTGTGTGGTCGTGTCTAGAAGAGCGTGCACAGAAATCGAGTCGTGTATGCTTTAGGCCATCTGTGTCTATCTAGATCTTTTTCTAGACTTATTGTCTGGTTTCATGGGCCTTCATCTTGGGCCTCGTGCTTGCTGACAGATCGGTAACTCCTGACTTCGTCAGTTTAGAGTTACCCATCTGTTGCTGTTGTTGTTTGGAGTAGCTTAGGGGCCGAGGTTAATTCGACAGCCGTGTTTTGTTCAGTACAGCTTTTCCCTTTTCTTTTAGCTGTTCCTACTCCTTCCATTCCGGTCTTCTTTTACAGCTTTCTAGTGGTAGTTTTTCTACTTTGCTACTACTGCTGTTTTGTTGTTCCGTGTTACTACGTTGTTTTTCAGTGGGGATCCGCGTGACCCCTACTGGGCCAGTGACACGAGGCTCACCCCTACTTTTCAGGTGGGTGGCATTGTTCTACTTCTGCGGTTCCTGGTGTGACGTGTCCGCAGCTGCCAGCGGTACCTGCGTCGGGTTTCCCCTGATCTTAGGGTACGTCTTTCTTTTCTGGTGGACTATACTCCTTGTCTTTCCTTTGGACTGGACTCTGGTATGATTGTTAAACTTAAATTGTTAATTAGAAAGTAATTTTATTTCTGCTACTTTAGCAAACCGATCTAATGGAATTTAATTGCTTACTGTGCTATCTCTATGGCTTCAATGTACTACACGACAATCCTTTATCCCTTCGGAACTTTACCGCTCTTGGGAGGCCTCGCGGGTTCCAAGTGGTATCGGTTCTACTCGGTAGTCCTATCGGGTATATCCGGGATCTGGGTCGTCACAGTTGGTATCAGAGCGTTGTTATGTGAAGTACATGGGAATCCAAGATATACAGTCACTAGCTTGAAAGTCTAGTACAGTCTACGGCTGGCGTTAGGTTTCGCGATGCTCTATTGCTTTGTTTTCCGTGTGTTGTCTTGTGCGGGCTGTGTCAGCACTGTACGAGATGGTTTTGCTCTTGTCAAGATGCGATGGGATGCTCTTTTTCGGCGTGGTGTTTATCTCAATAGTGTTGTACTTGGCAGAGTTCACCGATAGGCTTGAATCTACTGTACATTGTTTGAGATTTTTCTGTGGTTTGTTCAGGTGGCTGGTGACTTTTTCGGGTTGGTGTGATGACCGTACACGTTCTTACGTTGTTTTTGGTCATCCCAACTTGAGTCTGTTCAGCTCCTGATGTGTCTCGCTTCTATTGAAGTGCTCGATTAGATTCCTTCGATTGAGAAGATGCTCAGGCGACCTCGGATTTTCCCTTCCTGGTGAGCTTCTGTTTGTGAGCTTGATGCTTCTCGTTCCATTTGGTGGAGCCTTTTCGAGGTAAGCCTTGGAATTGCTGTTTTAGTGATGCCTTTGTCCTGTGTCTACTTAAGTGTGGACAACGTCTATTCTGAGCCTGATCTGCTCCTTGTCTTACGGTTGCTTGGCTTTGGACTCCATCATGGTTTTAAGATCTGTCACGTACCGTATTTGTCGTGCCGTGTCCAGCGGCCGTTGTATTGTGAAGGCTCATTGTTTGCGACGGTTTTTTTTTCATCCGACCGTCTTGTTGTTTTTATTTCATGTATATATATATGTATATGTACATGTACATGTATACATGTCTTATTTCACGTATCGATCAGCCATTTGACTAAATGGGAGTCAACTGACCGATTGACGACGCGGGCGTGCCAGTCACATGAGTGACAATTTTATGATGCGCTCGTTCTGACCCGTGTCGGGCGAATGCGAGGTTCGGTCGGGACCAGTAGTCCGCCATACCATAAAGGCTATGGCATTAATTATATCCCCCACGAGGAGGGAACACCTTTGATTAATTGCCGAGATAGCGGGCTGTCAAAGCCGGAATAAAAAGAGCTACATGGTGACCATGACGAAGGCATGCAGGATGCATTTATTTATCATACAAGGGATGCATAGTTCATCAAGTTATGGACCCTTGGTACGTGGCGAAGGACGTAGGTCCGAAGACCACCATCATGCATAGTGGAGACTTCTGATTGGGCACAACCCGACCTTCTGTCAACACCATTTAATATACCCGAGGGTCGATGCAGACATGCACGAGGAACCATGATATACGGGGTGTGATAATGATGTTATAACACAAATTCGGCAGCATGTCCCCTCCCTTTGGACTATGCCAAATGGGAATATAGGACATCCATCCACGGAGAGCCGGAATGGAAACCAAAAAGAGAGTCGGGCGTAGCCCTAGGTCCGAGAAGGATCCAAATTTGACAGGGCAGTGTGCACCATCGCATCATTTGTTAATATTCCCCTCGAAGGACCGTTGGAGGACATGCAGCGGCAGAACTCCGAGGGTCAGCGGGGTGACAGAAGAAATGTTGGATTCGGTGTAATGTAGGGGTGAAACCTCCCATTAATGTATCTCCCATGGACCTGGGTGAAGAACCATAGTTCCCTCGTAAGGTAATGAAGACTGGCCCGAAGGTTGATAGTGATGGAATATTGAATTTAGGTTATGTTTGGGTTTGATGAAGTGGGGAAGGCATCAGACACTCAGATGATAACTATCATTGAGGTGAAACGGCACGGCACTGGAGTCGGCGCGAAGACCAAACGGCACGGCATGCTCCTGGCGCCATGAAAAGCTAAGGGGCAATCGGCAGAACCGGCTGGTGTAGGCGTCGGCGCGCCAACACCCGGCGCGCGCTGGTCTCGGCGCGCCCCCCACCCGGCGCTAGTTTGGCGCCGGGAGGCAGTGGCGCCGGGAGGCTTTGGCGCCGGGAGAATTGTGCCGCCGGGAGGGGTTTATTGATTTTAAAAGAGGGTATTATGAGGGTTTCTTCGTTCAATGGGGACTTCATGGTGATGAATGGATGAGAATGGAGGATGAGGGTGGTTCCACTCACAAAGGGGGTCCAAGGAGATCGCCAATTACGAGGTATATACCCTGTGATGGCAAGATGCCATGAGATGATATAGCTCACGCTCTTGTCATGCAATTAAGGGGTTAAATGCGCGATTCCATTGAAACGTCGTGCCGTATGATAGAGTAAAGCTCTGGGCAAATTTTGACAGCATCTCCCCTTATTTTGGGAGTGCGCCAAGAGAATATAATGGGCTATCTACTCACGAGTGCCGGAGTAGAAACTGAAATGAAAGCCGGGCGTAGCCCGGAATAAAGGGACCCAGATCGTATGGGACCTTGTTCCTTATGTTGTGATATCCCCGGTGCAGTCATCGAAGAGCCTGCACTGGCAGGGCTCCATGACTTAATGGGTTATAGAATGTAGGGGGATTGCACCCTTTAATATAGCTCCCGTGAGGACAGAGGAAAGGGTGATGCCTCTCCGCAGGAAGATAGGGCATTTAAAGCAATGATGGCACGGCCTGATGGCATCGGCGCCAACGTATTAAGATGGCCATCCTTGGCATAAGGGATGAGGGTATTGGTGAGAAGAATAATATGGCTTTCGGCATGAAGGCTTGAAGTTCAACCGGCGCGGCTAGCCCTCGACGCGAAACGTGCGCCGAGAGGGGCTCACGCCGGGAGGCTTTTGAAGTGGGGGTTTTAAGGGTTTGTTAAGGCAGAGGCTTTGAGCATTCGAAGCGAGGAGGTTTATTCAGCAACCTGGGCTATTTATTCGGATGATCGCAGAGAGGAGGCTTCGAGGGGGAGACGAACTCTCTTCTGGGGCCTCACTAGGAGCAGAGCCATGAACCAGAACTCCCGAAGATATTCCTCTCCATTTCACATACGAGGAGCCATGAGATAGACTGTCTCAGGCCCTCGAAATGTGGCTGGGGGTAGTGATGAAGAACGATGGCAAAGAAGCCTCAACAGATAACAAAAATTAAACATAAGACATTTGCAGTTGGCGATAGCCGTATATAGATTAAAACCTCGGATACAGAGGGAAGCGGAAGAGAATGATCCAGCATATCAGAACTCATCCCACTCTTTTTATTAACTACTTCAGCCAAATGGCTTACACATATGCGATTTAAGAGAAAGAAATCTAACCCAAAAGGAAAAGAAATCCAAACTTCATCCCTGTAAACAGGGTTACATTAGCATTCGATGCTACTAAAGCAAAGATGCTCGAAAGCGAAAGAAAAAAAAAGAGGAATACTCAGACAGACGGAGAAGAGAAAGAGAGAGCAAAGAAGTTGCAGTTGCACGGCCCTCACACCTGGATTCTCTCCTCGAACCCCTCTCTCTTTCCTCAGCTTCTACGAAGGGCGCTCGAGCTCTCCCCTTTCTTTTTGATGGCTAAGCACCCTCTTCCTTCTGCTTCCTTCTTTTTCTTCTGTCCTTCTCTTTTTTCTCTTCGACCGTCCTCCTTTTTTTTCTCTTCGACCGTCCTCCTCTTTTTTCTGTTCGAAGGGCAGCCCTCTTATAGAGGCCAGGCCCTCATCCTTTCGGCATGAACTTCCCGGCGCACCGGGATCGTCCTCCCGGCGCGGCCGTCATCGGCACGTCCCATCTCATATTTGGGCTTGGCCCATTTTCTTGTCATTCGGCCCATTCGACCCAGGATCCATTTGGTGGACTCCTTTCGACAATGGGATTCTTGATATATATATGTTAAGACTCCATGGGACTATTTACACCTTGCATTCACAACACGTGCGAGGCATTGTGCATCCCTTCTTCGGAGAATCAGAGACGTCTGAACATCTGTTTCAGCAGGCAGATGGTTGCCTGAATGTTGGTATAGTTTTATCAGCCTGACTATCTGAATGACAGCAGTACTGGACAGCGACCTAGCCAAAGACGGCTTTAGTCGAATAACATGATAGGGGTAGTGGGTTTCTTCTATTCAGACTCTCAGATCTCCCAGGGAGGGTACATGAGCTGTGCCCTCGACTGATCTTCAGAACTGTGAATCTGCTATGATCTCTTCTGACATATTTTAGGTGTCAACAAATGCCCCCCACCTGTAGGTGGCGTGAGCGAAGCATGAGTGACACGGGACATGCGGGTGTATATCACGTTCACACATTGCGCTTCGTGGTCTCTTCAGGTCCGCTCCTGTGCATTGGCTATTCTTTTGACTCTGAGTCTTCATTCTGCTCTGCGTGACTTCCATGCTCTACAAGCAAATTTGGACGAACACCAGCATTTTTGGCTTGATCTGTTGGTTACATCACCCCTGGTGGGCTAAACGGCTCCATGGACGCTCCCGGCACTATCTTCTCGGTGCGGAGGTGGGCTCGACATGGAATTCCCGGCGCGACGCTCTTCTCGGCGCGACTGTGGCATTTTTGCTTTTCGGTGCGGAGGCCGTCTCGGCGCGCCTTTCTGCGCTTCCGGTCATCGACGCGACCTCCCTCTCGGTGCGCCTTTTGGCGGTGCCGATATAGGCGCCGAGAGGGGGAGGGAGAAGCTCATTTCTCCTTGAGCTTTCTCCCTCTTCCTCCCTTTTCTCCTTCTGTCGCCTCAGAGCAGCCGGCGTGGAATCCTTCCCTTCGGGGAATTTTGTTCGGGACTCTGTCCCTTTTCATTTCAGAGTCACCCCCTCCTGGTGGGTGTTCTCCCATTTGAATTCTGGGCATACCCCGGATAAATGGAGATGCTGTCAAAATTTTTCTTGAAATTCTCCATTCTATTTTCATCTTCATATCATCTTATTATTTCCTTTTCTTGGTTTTGTGTCTGCAGCTCGCTGGAAATGGCTTCATCTTCTAGCCGCGTTGCCTCCGGCACTGCTGATGTTGACTCTTCTCCTCAAGGCAGGGCTTCTGGTCCCGTTGTGACTTGGAGGAATGTTGGACAGCTGGACCGGGGTCTTGGGAGGATCACCATAGTCGATGAATCCTCTGGCTCCAAAACAGATACAGTATCCGCCTCTCGCATTGTGACTGTTGAGGGAGGACGGGACTTCAATCGCGATGATGACTACTGTCCGGACTTCCCGAAGGATCGTCACCTCGCACCCTTTATTTGTACCTTCAACGTCTCTGGGAAGAGGGACGTCATGCTGGCTCGGATGGTGAAGAGGGCCATGTTGCTAGACCGGGACAGCTTAAAAGGTTCTGTGTATCGTGGCGATACCATCTACCTTCCGGGGGAGCGGCGCAAGTGGGACGCCGTTTTAGGGGTAACAGAGCTGGAGGCAGAGCTGAAGATGCTAACACGGGCCCCGGAGTTCACACCAGCCAGGTGGGACAACACCATAGGTCGGGTTAACAGGGAGAAACCCGGTTACAGTTTATTCTTGGCGCCCATCAAGTGGGGCTACAGAGAGGAACCGTTTGTGCTGAACTGCTTGGCTGTTCAGTTCAAATTTCAATTGGCAGCTGGGTGGTTTGCAGAAACGAAGGTGACAGATGCTCATCTCTTTCGTGTAGGGGCAGTGGAATTCACAGAATATGTTCTGAAAGAGTATGCACCGCTGTTGGTCAGGGCCGGGGTGTACCACAGTGTGTATGCATCCCGCTTCAGGTATCCCATTTCAAAGGGGCTGTGCTGCGGCATGTTCGAATTATTTTGCCTGCAGTTCAACACTTTCTATACAGCAGAAGGTGAGACCTCTCTGGATCTTTGGAGCCTATCACAGTTATCGGGCCTGCCGATTAACGGAGAGCCCTATTAGGAGGTCTGCATTCATGACTTCATCAAGGACGAAACAGACGGCGAAGGTGAATATTACTTCGGCTATTCATACCGGTACTTGATGAAGGCATACCGCTCCCTCTGCCTGACGCTGAATAGGGGATCCTCAAAGGGATACCAGCCCCGGGAGAGAAGCAGTAAACTGAGAGTCTGAGCAGGACATTGGATTCAGTATTTCTTCGGGGGCCTTTTGAAGTACAACGAGTTCCCTCATGTAGCTCCTGTTGCGGGCAAACCCAGCAGGCCACCTAAGTTCAAGTCAGAGCTGCCTGCTTCTCTTCGGGGGATAAGCCGCGGGGGGCCGAATCCGATGGGGGTGGATCCCCTTACCCATTGTGCTGCCTACCTTACCTTCTGGCTGTGTACTTTTGCCCTCCCGCAGGGGGATGAGACAGTTATTCGGCCGGAGGCAATATACCCGGCTTGTCAGATGGCTTGGGGCATACGGCTTGCAATATGTCCAGCCGCACTATGCCTGATTTACAAATCCATTGGAGATATTCATTGGCATCGGATCCCCCGCTCTTTCCGAACGGCGGGGCCGTTTCATTTTTTTAATGCCTGGGTGTGCAACTTATTTCCGGAGCTAGCTCCCCGGACTTTGCAGACAGTGACATTGTATCCCAGAATGCTGGAGTTTGCAAGGGCTGAACCGGGTCCAGTGTCCCAGCAACTCTTCTCCATCCGTGGCCGACTGACAAGGGTTCCGATGGATTCAGCGGGGACTATTCACTTTTGGAATCTGGCTGCACATTCATCTCCATTAGTGAACCGTCAGCGTGAGTGTAAGCTCGAGGCAGTGGAGACTTTCACACACTTCATTTCGGGCAACACTGTGACCCGACCAGTCTTGGAGCCTGAACTCATTGATTGGGTTTTATCAATTCACCCCAGTGTTTTAGTATTCAGAAAGGGGGGCGCAGTTTATTTAGAACCTTACTATCCCTTCAGGTTCGGTCGAATTTCGGCTACGATCAGCATATTCCGCCTTCGGTCTCCCTGTTCCCTTTAGACAGCAGGTCAAAGCATGGCTCGACCGTTGTGGCCGAAGGTCGCCCCTGGTGGGACTATTTTCACCGCCGGGACGCCAATACTTTCAAAGTGCCTATGCCGAACCGAGTCCCCCGGGTCACTCCAGAGTATGTAAAATGGTGGAATGCTCGTACGAGCTTCTACCGCAATGCCCGGATGACCTGCTGGGATGTGGCTGAGCGCACATTTCTGAGTCAGCAGCCTGGGCCCGTTTTTGACATTGACGAAGCCCATCTGAAGAGGTTATTTTCCCACCACCCGAAGGAGGCAGAGACATACACCGCGAGCAGAAAAGCCATCAAGGAGGGAGCGGCTGAACCACTGATACCAGTGGTTGCTGACATAAGTGAAGATGCTTTTACGCAGAATTTAGAACACCTGTGCCAGATTGGTGGCTCCCGCCTGGAGCTTCAGCAGTATCCGTTCCCTATCGAGGAGCCGCTCTCCAAAGCAGTTTCATGGAAGTGCGAGGTGGATCGCTTTTGCCCGTGTCGGGCGTTTGTTAATAGAGAGGACAGAACCCCGACATACTATCAGCATACATCTTGGCTGTTCGTCCTGATGAGCATCCACGGACTGACCCTTGAGAGTCCCGTAGCTAGTGTTCTGGACAAGCCTTTATTCGTATCTTTTCATTATGCCGATGTCTGGGGCTTTGACCACCTCGGCTTGTATCATTGTATAGCTTCCCACGGACATGCGGACCTGGCCGACCTGGTCGACAAGTGTAAGAAGATTGGCGACGTCTGCTGGCTCGTTCGGGAGGCTGCATCCCGAAGCAAGGAGGTGGCTTATCAGTATTGGCCACTCTCGTCTTTTTACAACGGCCGGGCAGGTAAGTGCTCCTCCGTTGACACGTAGATTAGTTTGTTGCTTCGTTCCTTCATAACGGCGTGTGCTTCACTTGACAGACCGTTCGGATATCAAGCAGTAGGGGCTTTATAGAAAAATCATCTCCCAGGCACAGAAGCCGGAATATTTTGAGGTCCCTGTACCAGCGCCGACTACTACTCCACTGCCGCCTGGCAAAAAGAGAGCGGCTTCTGTAATGAAAGTTGCAATAGGCCGAGCGAGGAAAGCTCGGAAAACTTCTTCCAAGCGGCCTTCGACTGACGCGACTGAGACTCCCCTGCCCGAGGTGCCATCATTTGAACAGTTTGCTGCTCGGAAAGAAGCTACTCAGCAAGCAGCTGAAGGTGACATCATTTTCCCTATACGATATAAAGGAATGCTCTTTTCATGACATTTTCATTCTTCTGACGTCTTCTTTGTATAACTTCAGCTCAAGGAGCGGCTGACACCACATGTGCTGAGGAAGCCGCCCTAGAGGCCGGAGAGATAGGGCCTTCCATCATAGCCCCGGTAGGGGTGACCGAGACGGCTGGAGCTACAGGGGAGAGTCTCCCCGCCGTTGAGGAGGATGTCAGACTTCCTTCTCCTACGCCTGCCAGCGAGGCTGAGGGTGAGCTGCACAATTGTGGTTCTTTAGGTTCCCCTTTTTATTGAGCTTTCCATCCTGCCTTACGCACTTGTTTTATTGTGATGGCAGGAGCGGTCAGCACGGCGGTTAAGGCGCATGTTGTGGAAGCTCCTTCACAGCCCGCGGGACATAAGACTGTGTTGAAGAAGGGTGCTATCCCATTGCGGCACGTGCTCACCCGCTTAGCGTCCCGTCAGGCGACGGAGGAGGCGGGCCAACCCGAGATCAGCATAGATATTTCTTCGAGTAGCTCTACCACTCCTTCTGACGAAGAGACTGACCATCATTCTTCAGAAGGTGATGAACAAGTGTCTGCAGCAGACAACAAAGGGGCAACGACTCCCTTCATACTGTCGAGCGATGCTTTGATTTTCAGTCCTCCGAGGCTACCGAGGGCACCATCCGAGGGAGTGTTACAGAAGGAATTTGCTGGATTGGACGTGGAGGTGGAGATAACCCCTCCTTTTGCTGCTTCATCTGCAGGGTTGGAATCTTCTATTCAGGGGCTTGAAGAGATGGATGCCGCCATCATGGTAAACTATATTCGCCCCTTTACAGAGCCGCATATCCCCCTCTTTTTTTTTGCCACCTTGGTGTTTACATGAATTTTCATTCCAGGAACCCGAAGCCGCTATTCATTCCCCGGCATCGACTTCTGGTACTGCTGTGGTCTCATCAGAGGCCTCGGATCTGCTACCGCTAGCCACCGCATCTCCTTCAGGGACAATCACCCTACTCCGCCCCGTGCCGGTGAGGATACATGCGGCTATTGGGGGATTACCCTCGGAGCCGAGCCAGTCGGGGGAGAGTCTCACCCTGGCGTCGGCGACAGAGTTGAGGGCTGAGGCTGACCCGCAAAGGGGGTCTGCTTTCGTACCGGCGGCCATAATGACGATCGCGCCTGATTCTGTAATTCCATTCGTGCCGGAGCCAGAGTTAGAACCTCCGTCCCTCCTAGGCTCCGTTGAAGGAAGCCCTAACAGGAGTCTGACGGAGCAGGAACATGTTGCCGCGGTATCTGCTTCTTCGGCTTTGACGGCCGTTCCATCTTCCTCTTCCGAGCCGGACACCGGCTTATGGGCCGCCATAGACAGGGAAGTGACCTTCGAGGTGTCTCCGGCGGCTTCCTTGGGCATTACCTCATCGGAGGAATTTGTCTGGCAGCATCTAGAGATGTTGCGTCAGGTTGTGGAATCTCAGCCAGCGCTATCTTACTCCCAGTTGAAGGAAGTGGCTGTGCGACTGACGATCGGGCTGCAGGCACTGGGCTACCGTCTAGATATCTGGACCCAGCGGGTGCTTTTCTTGTTGAAGTTTGTGAATCGCCGGGACTTTCTCGAGAAGATGATGGGCGACCGGCTGGCGACCCTCAAACTACAGAGAGTTGACTGTCAGGCGGAGCTGACGTCTCTGATCTCTGATCTTCAGGAGAGCAGGGCTCAGGTTGAAGCTTCCGTAACCCAGGCGCACATTCTACGTAGCCGACGGGAAGAACTACATGCTGAATTGGCTACTATAGAAGCTGAGATACCGCGGCTAGAGGCTGCAGAAGTCCAGGGCATTGAAAGAACTTCTTTGCTGGAGGGCCGAGTCGCATCTCTGGAGACTGAGGTGACTCAGGTTCAGGAAGAGGAAGCGCAGCTCCATGAACTGGGGGCGGCTCCTCATGTCGGGCTTATTGACTTTGCTGATATCTTCAGGCGGCCTTAGCTGATCCGCCTTTGTAATCTGTCCCCTGAGAAGGGCTCCTTTTGTATTCATTTCCCCTTTTTGTAATGAAGATAGAAGTTTCCTTCACTATATATTTTTTTTGTGTTCACATCCACACTCGCATTTTGTTGTGTCTTGTGGCAATTCCAGCGCCCTGCTTGGAAGTACCTCCATGTCCGTGTCGCAGGAGAGCGTCCACCCTCTCAAGGAAAGGATGGGGGACTCACTCCACCACGGGACGGGGTTCCAGAGGTTGCCAGGTCGGCGCAGACGTAGGTCTTGCTGACAAGAGGCGTCGAAACCGTGACTGCTGACCGCTCATGGTAATTCCATTATTGACCCTGATTGGGGGGAGATGTTGACCGACCTTGTCGATGGTGACACGGGTCGAAAAAGGTAGACGGTCTTGCCGATGGTGACAAGAACCGGGAGGGTAGCGACCGATCTTGCCGATGGTGACAAGGGTCGAAAGGGCAGACAGTCTTGCCAATGATGACAAAAACCGGAAGGGGTAGCGACCGATCTTGCCGATGGTGACAAGGGTCGAAAGGGTAGACGGTCTTGCCGATGGTGACAAAAATCGGGTAAGGGTAGCGACCGATCTTGCCGATGGTGACAAGGGTCGAAAGGGTTGACGGTCTTGCCGATGGTGACAAGAATCGGAAGGGTAGCGACCGATCTTGCCGATGGTGACAAGGGTCGAAAGGGTAGACGGTCTTGCCGATGGTGACAAAAATCGGAAGGGTAGCGACCGATCTTGCCGATGGTGACAAGGGTCGAAAGGGTAGACGGTCTTGCCGATGGTGACAAGAACCGGAAGGGTAGCGATCGATCTTGCCGATGGTGACAAGGGTCGAAAGGGGGTAGACGGTCTTGCCGATGATGATAAAAACCGGAAGGGTAGCGACCGATCTTGCCGATGGTGACAAGGGTCGAAAAGGGGTAGACGATCTTGCCGATGATGACAAAAATCGGAAGGGTAGCGACCGATCTTGCCGATGGTGACAAGGGTCGAAAGGGGGTAGACGGTCTTACCGATGATGACAAAAGCCGGAAGGGTAGCGACCGATCTTGCCGATGGTGACAAGGGTCGAAAGGGGTAGAGGGTCTTGCCGATGGTGACAAAAACCGGAAGGGTAGATGTATGTAAGTGGGATATCAGATGAAGACTCCGCCTCGACCTTGTAAATGGCCTTCTGGACGGAGGATGGTTCATCACTATTCATCGTTCATTTTTATTCACATTACTGACCTAAGCGCCCTTTCGGTTTTTCGCCGAAGCCAGCCCCCTCTTGCTTTTGCCCACGCGCCCTTTCGGGTTTTCATGTGGCGGGGTACCCGATTTTGCCTGCGACGCCCTTTCGGGTTTTCGCCACAGCTGGGTTACGGCCATTTTTGCTTGTCCTGGCATAGGAGCAAGTCTGGCGGGGTATCTCTATTTTTAACCCCATTTTTCTTTCTTTCTTTTTTTTTTGATTCGGGATGTGGAAAAATTGAACTGCGAAAATATTGACTGGCCTTGTCAATGATGACAAGGACCGAATCCTGTTTCGATTCGTCGACACTGGTTAGATGTCGAAGCAAAGGGGTATGGTCTATTAACAAGGATGTAGGATCCGAGTTAGGGGTAAAGATCGAACGATCTCGTTAACGATGACGAGGATTGAAAATGGGTTTATTAATCTGCATAGGTTACTACCGAAACAAAGGCGGGTTTATCAACAAGGACGGAAGGTCCAAGTTTAGGGGCAGGGATCGAACGATCTCGCCGATGATGACGAGGGTCGAAAAGGGTTTGTTCGTCGGCACGGGTTAATGCCGCAACAAGGATGGGATTGTCAACAGGGACGTAAGGTCCAAGTTGAGGGTAGAGATCGACCGATCTCGCCGATGATGACGAGGGTCGAAAAGGGTTTATTAAAGGATTTCCGGTGAGACTTTGATGATTGTCCCTTCCGGAGTTTCATTAGGTGGAGAATAGGAGAGGTATTTGGAAATTACCACTTTACTGACTCAAGCGCCCTTTCGGGTTTTCACCGAAGCCAGCCCCCTCTTGCTTTTGCCCGTGCCTTTCGGGTTTTCACGCGGCGGGGTACCCGATTTTGCCTGCGACGCCCTTTCGGGTTTTCGCCACAGCTGGGTTACGGCCATTTTTGCACTTGTCCCGATATGGGAGCAAGTCTGGCGGGGTATCTCTATTTTCAACCCCATTTTCCTTTCTTTTTTTTTGTATTTATGTAGGGTGGCAGGTCGAAGTGCGACGTTCAACCCTTGGTTGACAGTAGATGGCTGTGGCCGGAGCATCAGACCTTGCGCCGGGCAGAACAGTTCATTCGTTAGCAAGGGCTGAATGCTAACGCAAAGGAGTGATCTCTCGCCGATTCGGGCGTAAGGCTGGTAATGGCAACAGCGTGCTGTATTCTTTCGGTAGCTTGGTCAGGGCAAAATGCCACTAGACCGAGGACAGGGTAGTTCGGTTAAGGCGGGATGCCATTAACCAAGAAAAATGTAGCTCGGTTAGGGCGGAGTGCCACTAAACCAAGGAAATGATAGCTCGGTTAGGGCGAGTGCCATTAACCAAGGAAAGGGTAGCTCGGTTAGGGCGGAATGCCATTAACCAAGGAAATGATAGCTCGGTTAGGGCAGAGAGCCACTAAACCAAGGAAAAGGTAGCTCGGTTAGGGCAGAATGCGACTAACCAAGGAAATGGTAGCTCGGTTAGGGCGGAGTGCCACTAACCCAAGGAAAAGGTAGCTCGATTAGGGCGGAGTGCCACTAAACCAAGAAAAAGGTAGCTCGGTTAGGGCGGAATGTGACTAACCAAGGAAATGGTAGCTCGGTTAGGGCGGAGTGCCACTAAACCAATGGAAATGTAGCTTGGTTAGGGCGGAATGCCACTAAACCAAGGGAAATGGTAGTTCGGTTAGGGCAGAGAGCCACTAACCCAAGGAAAAGGTAGCTCGGTTAGGGCGGAATGCCATTAACCAAGGAAAGGGTAGGTCGGTTAGGGCGGAATGCCATTAACCAAGGAAATGGTAGCTCGGTTAGGGCAGAGAGCCACTAAACCAAGGAAAAGGTAGCTCGGTTAGGGCGGAATACGACTAACCAAGGAAATGGTAGCTCGGTTAGGGCGGAGTGCCACTAACCCAAGGAAAAGGTAGCTCGGTTAGGGCGGAGTGCCACTAAACCAAGAAAAAGGTAGCTCGGTTAGGGCGGAATGTGACTAACCAAGGAAATGGTAGCTCGGTTAGGGCGGAGTGCCACTAACCCAAGGAAAAGGTAGCTCGGTTAGGGCGGAGTGCCACTAAACCAAGAAAAAGGTATTCCGACCGATCACTCGGGGAATGCTGGCTGCGCTGCATGATACAGCTTAATATGCTTTCCGTTGAGGGGAGAGAACTGAATGACTCCTTTGTGGTCTACAAGGACGAAGGCACCCCCTTCATATACTCGGCGGATGATATACGGCCCGACCCAATTTTCGACCAGCTTCCCTTTAGGGTTGGAGGCCATCACTTCTTTTCTTTTGACCATTACCAGGTCCCCTTTCTTGAATTCTCGACCCTTGACTAGCTTGTCAAAAGCACGGGCCATGCGAGCTTGGTAAAGCTGGATGTTTTGCTGCACCCGGAGGCGTTTTCCTTCGAGCTCAATGAGCTCTTCCAATCTTCTTTCTGCATTGGTCTGCTCACCATTGACTAGTCCGTGCTGGATGGCAACTCGCAATGAAGGAACCTCAAGTTCAATTAGCACCACAGCTTCTGACCCGTAGACAAGGGAGAAGGGGGAACAGCCAGTTGGGGTCTTGTAGACAGTACGATAGGCCCAAAGTGCTTCGTACATCCTTTCTTCCCAATCTTTTTTATTAGACTTGACAGTCTTTGCCAGCAATGTGCATAGAGTTTTGTTAAAGGCTTCTGCAAGTCCATTGGCTTGAGGGTTGTAGGGGGAGGATGTCCTCCAGTCTATTTTATATTTTTCGGCCAGCCGAGTGATTTTGGAGGTTGATTTTGATTGTGATTAAATGCCCCGACAGAGGCGTTTTCTTCATGCCATCCCTGCCCTCTCTCCACCTCAGGGAGAGACGTGACAGGGTTTATGTGCTAGTTTGGCGGGTGCTCCGGCAGTGGATCATGGACAATCCCCATATCCTGCTGACGTGCTGGAGCTTGCTGTTGTTGCTGTGGAACTGGTTGCTGTGGCTGCTGAGCCTGTTGCTGCCGAGGAGGCCTTCTTTCTTTCATGGTGGCAATAAACTGCCTCATCTCATCCCAGTTGATGCCGCCCTGGTCATTTAGATCATAAATATAATCTCTGAAGTGAAAGCAACGATCAAGGTTGTGACCAGGTGCGCGATGGAAGGCGCAATAACGGGATGTGTCAACATTAGCAGGCCACGCTATTCTTTCCCTCGGTAACACGAGCAGGTTGGCGGCCATTAAGGCGTTGAAAATATCCGGGAGACTTTTTGGCAGTGGAGGGTAGTGAGCTCTCTTGGGGCCAAGTGGTGGTCTCTGTTGTTGTTGTTGGCCATAGTTGGTAGGTGGTGGTACCTGGTGGTACTGTTGCGGAGCTGGAGGGTTAGCGCGGGGCGCTTGGTTTTGCGATGGAGCAAAGGAATGTTGGGGTGCGAATTGGTGTTGTGGAGTGGAGTTGAAATGGGGGTTTTGTGGTGGAGGTGGGTTAGGCCGTGGGTTAGATTGATGGTGGGGGTGGCCAACTACGCCAACCTGCTCGTTTGCAATTGTGCCCTCAGTCGTGGGCCCGCTATTGTTGACATTTGTACTTTTCTTAAATAGCCGTGGCTTCGGCTCAAACATGCCCATAATGGGCGAATCCTTCATCTGTGTCTGAATATAACGAGCTCTTTCATAGAGCTCTTCCATGATTGTTAATCGGTTCATGGCCAAGATATGCCGGAACTGAGGAGTTGCATTGGAAATTATCATCTTAACTTGTTCTTGTTCCGCCAAAGTGTCTTTCAACTTCTCGGCCATTGAACGCCACCTATCAGCAAATATGATGAAGTCCTCCTCGGGCTTCATTTTTTCTGCAACCAGATCTGTGACTGAGAGGGAGGGTCCGACCCGGTCTCTATACTTCTGCAAGAACTTCTTTTGAACAATATCAAAATCGCTGGCATCAGCGGGATCCAACGAATAGAACCACTCAAGGGTTGGCCCCTCTAAGATCTTCTGAATAAATAGGCCAAAGAGGCCTTGTTGTCTTGCCAGAAAGAGGCCTCGTACATAAAATCCTTCTGATGAATAAAAGGATTGCCAATGCCATTATATCGCCAAAAATTTGGCATCTCAGATGGTGGCAGATGGAAGACTGGCAGTGTTGGGAGCGAGATTTCGGGGCGTTCTTGGCCGCAGTGACTTTCTTAAGTTGCTCTTCCATGCTAGCCAACTTCTGAAGCAGTAGAATATTAGTATCAGACTCGACTGGGGCCGGGTTTTGAATGAAAGAATGCGGTATAGGCGTTCGTAGAATTCGGGGAGGTTGGAGAGACTGAGGCCTAACCGCTGAGTAGCTCGCCTGTTGGGCCGGCATGGCCGCAGCGGGCGTTGGTGGACGGGAAGGAGGTTTGTGCAAGACCGCCTGGTCATTAGTGAGGTGATGGCCACTCTCGGCCGGAGGGGGATTAGAGGATGAAGAGGGAACATCCTTCCCTTTCAAAGCGGCCTGAACTGCCTGCCGCTGGGAATCATCTAACTGAGATAGAGCATTAATTAAATCTGTGACATTGAAGGATGGGGAAGGGTTCCCCGAAGTGTTGGAGGGTAAAGTCTGAGAAGAGGGCACAACCTCTTGAGGAGTGGTATCAACCACATGAACCTGAGGGTAATGAGACTAAGGAGGAGGGTAATTTCCCTCGTGATAAATGGAATCTTGGAGGGGGATTTCATATTGACCAAAAACATTCTCATCCTCATCATCATAAGAATACCCGTAGCCTGCCATGTTGATGATTTTACCTGATCGGAGTTTCATTTTTAAGAAAGGGGAAAGCTTTTATGAAAGGGGTTATCACACCAAAAAGCACTCAATCCAAGCAAACTTTAAGCAAATCAATCCAACCAAATTTATGCAATCAAGTTGAGATGAACGTAAAATTTTAGTGTTATGCTTGAGATTAGGGTGGATTAATTTGCAGAATAATTCACTCCTTTTGCAAAGTGAAACCTAGTTTATCCAAGTGTGACTTCCGGGTCAACTAGGTTCTTTCTCTCTATTCACCAACGATGGGTTCTCTATACTCCGGGTACTTCAAGGGTACAACCAGCCCGGCGTCCGTGAGGGAATCCACGGGTGCGGGGACTTACGGAGGTCTTGGAAAAGGGATTTCCGGTCCAAAGAGACGGAATGCTCAATGGAGGGTTGTCCCGATTCCAAGAGAGGTGTGTGGAATCCTAGTGTAGAGAGAGGAGGTCTCTCAACCAAATGTCACAAGATGCAAGCCAAGATATGCAGATCACACCAATGTAGCCAAACAATCAATATAAGAATCAATGCAGCATGAATAAGCAAAGACAACAGGGTTCTGTAAAACCATAGGAAAGAGACGACCTAGCCACGGTCGCTGTCAACAAAAGAGACGACAGTGAGACTATCGTGAATCCCTGGGGATCCCACAGGCAATGGAGAAAACACGCCTTGGTGTGAGATGCTATATGTGAAAAGGACGCCTTCGGCAGAGGGCGTCAAATCTGGAAACGCGCCTTGATGTGAGGCGCTAAGAAATAAAGAGACGCCCTGGGGCAGGGCGTGAGTCCACAAACAGCTAATTAAAGCAGGGGATATGATGAAGCACGCCTTATCAGAAGACGTTAAACATAAATCAGATGCCCTGGATGCAGGCGTTAAATTAAAATGCGCCTCTGGGTGAGGCGTTAATTCAGATCACAAACTGGCTGATCCCGGGAGTGTGCAGTGTGCACGGTGGAGGGTGCCCGTGGGGCACAAAAGGAGGGGTACCGTGGGTACCGAGGGGAAAGGGCACACGTGGGTGCCGAAGGGGAAAGGGCACACGTGGGTGCCAATAGGAAAGGGCACACGTGGGTGCCAATAGGAGATGGTAATCAAAAGAAAAACAGTGGAAGTCCCACCGTGATCGCCAATTTGTGGATCGTGATAACTCCACACATGTGGAACAAACCACTCATGTGAGATATATAAAAAGATGAATGGAGATGATAACAACGACAAAAGAAAGCACGTGGTGCTATAAAGGAGTGTGATCGCCAGAGGGGTTACCTCAATAATAAAACAAATGATCGCGAATACCTGGTGATAAGTGGGACGCGGGATGGATTGTGAATTCCTTCCTCCTCCTTCAATCGGCCGGCTGATGAAGGGGGTTTTCCTTGTTGATTACCCTTGCACAAAGACAAAACAAACAAGCAAAGGATGGATCAGCCGAGTGAACGTAGTATCAATCCCGAATAAAAAATAAGATGATGAAAAAGAACACAACATGCGCACCTCTTTTTTTGTTTTAAAACCCCTAAAGAGTTAGGGAAAGGAGAAATATGATACTAACGCAAGAAAAGAAAACAGTGGATGATGACCGATGGTGATGGTATGATGAAAATAAACAAACAAAAGAAGGTGCCCCTGCTGTTCCTGACAACAGTAAAGGGGAGAATCACGGTGAAGCTTTGGTTCGCCTGAAACGGCAGGAGGAAGCAAAGGGAATAGATCGCACAGAGGGAAGAGAAAGACTCTCCTCTGCACGCACAAAGTTAAAAACTGCACTCTGCTTCTTTCTCTCGTATATCTGTAACTTCTCTAATGGTCAGCACGTTATTCGTTGTTGTTAACCTTGCACAAGATCGACCAGAGCTCCTTTATATAGGGTTTTAACCGAAGATAAACTCAATTTTAGGAAGATAAGGATGGGCAATGGTTATCAAAGGCAGGACTCTAGTTCCAATTCGAGCAAGGAGACTATTGGAGGCAAGGAACTATTCAGGAAAGGCATACTCAAACACGACTCTGAAGGATAAAACATGACCTTCAAAAGGGCGTCAAAATCTAAATTGACGACCTACATCAAGACGTTACTCAAAAACACGACCCTAATAAAGGCGTCAAATCCTGGATTTTAAATTTGGCAATAAAACTTCTTTATTTGAAAATTATGAGAAAACGCCTGCGATAAAGGCGTTACTTGAAAACACGCCCTGAGGAAGGGCGCCAATCAGTATTTGGAATTTATTTTGAAACCGGATAATACCAAGAATTGACGCCCTGGTCATTTGGTCGTCCTTTCTTTTGAACACGCCCTAGGTAAGGTCGCTTTTAAAATAACGTCCCTCTTCAGGTCGCGAATCACAAAAATGCAAGAACAAACCAAAAAACACACAAAAATAGAAAAACTTCATATTATGAATGTATTGAAGTTCACTTTGGGGCGTCAACATAGTGACATGAGATTTGATCAACATAGCGTCAATTTTGGCGTGTCTACAGCTGCCCCGCCTTGGCGTCTGCTTTGCAAGGGAGTGAGATGAAAATGAAGCGATAGCGCAACCAGCGGAATGAAGTGGAATGAACTGATAAGTAGACGCCAAGGTGTGATGTGACACGCCTCAGACGCCAAGCATTAGAAATATTTCTAAGATTCTGAATGAAACAACTCCGAGTGATTCCAAGGAAGCATCGATTTGCTGGATAAAAGAGACTAAACTAAGTAAAATAAAAATGTGTGCGCAGCACGATAATGAGACACCATTGGAGAGCGTTTACCAGCCAATGTAGATGTGCTACAACCAAGGTGGATTTGTAGAAAAATAAAAGGAATTGAGATGGAGACCTAGCAAAGGAACATTTTCAAGGAAATAGCCTAAGCGGCTTTAAAGAGAATAAAGTACTCAATTTGGAGTGGAATATCTCATGTCAACTCAGCCAAGAACGAGTGACTTTCATTATCGCCATAATATGAAGATTTTCATCATGAAGCTCAAAGTCCTACATGATGCATGCTGGGCTAAAAAGAAAAAGATAAGACAAACTAAAAGATAAAAAATAATCAAGGATAATATTGTTAAGCCATCTAGACTTGGTCAAGAATCCAAATCTCTAAGCTGACACTAAGCCGAAGCCCGTTCGTCCGCGCATCAACTCAGAAAGTGGAACCATCGTCCCAGACCTTGGATGACCCAACGGCCTATCCATGTGATCAAGACTCTCCTGGAATTATCACCGTTTTTGATGAAGGGGAACTCAAATTCCAGGTTCATCAGAACCACAAGGTCCTTGATATGCTATAATAACGTAGAATACCATATAGTAATAATGCTTACAGGAACGAAATACAAGAACAACATGATGTTACTCCAACAGTGATCCGGGCATCTCGAAACCTGCAATCCTCTGCGCTTGAAAGTTCATTAGCCCCCCCACAATTACAATATGAATAACACTCAATTCAAAGCATGACATGATCATAAGTGCTAAATTAAAAACAATTCCAACAAAAAGAATAGCACTTAAGTTCATCAAAGTACGTAGGGAAGCAAATTCATAAGCTCACCCATTCACGCCTGGATGGAATGGCGTCAAAAACATGAAAGGTGCCTGCCATCAGGGCGTCAATAGATAAAACACACCTTTCACTGAGGCGTTAGATTCACCAAGAGTTCAAGAATAAAACGACCCACTCAAGGGCGTGAACTAAAACAGACCTCGGTCAGGTCGTCAATTCAACAATTGACGCCCTAACAGAAGGTGTTAGTTAAGCACAAGCTTCCGTTTCCGATTCGAAAGCTAAACCCAGTCCTAATAGCCATAAACTTTCTAACTCTGATCAGCCTTAAGACCCCCCCCCCCGGACTTCTATAAAGGAAGTCACTTCCTCAAATCAATCAAAGCAATCCTTCGGAGCTCTGTTTCTTCTGCTGCTTTTTCTCCTGTTCGTGTTCTTTTCGCAAACCGGAGATGGAAAGGGAAATTAAGAGATCAAAGTCCTCAACTCCCAGATTAACTGAGATTAATGGGCATATCAGCAGTAGAATCTCCATGAACCAGGTAAAGTATTATTTCTTCTTCTCTTTTCTTATCTTCACTGAACTAGTTCTATCGCTCATGTATTCTCCTTCTTTTCTTTCTTCCACAGGATTATCCAAATGTCCCAGGAGCTAGGAGATTTACAAAAATTAAGTGGCTGCCACTTATCCTTTCCAAGTTTTCTTCAGATATGAGGGTCTACCTAGCAAGATGGCACCTTCTGAGCCTAGTTACTCATGCCAAACACTATGATCAAATCCACTTAGATTGGGCAGCTATAGGAGCTCTTGTAGAGATATGGCATCCTTCTACTCATACCTTTCTCTTCTCTACCTTTGAAGCCACTATCCTATTAGAAGAATTAGAGATGATCTTAGGTTTAAAGAGAATGAAGCAAGGGGATGAAGAGAAGATGGCCATCATGCTAAAACCAATCTCCTCACATGAACTTCTAACCACATTGATACCTAGCCCGAACTTAGTGAATCAAATCAAGGTCACTAAAGGAATCAATCTTCTAAAGCTTGCCTCATGGGTGTACAAGAGAGCGGATCAAGCTAAAGAAGAAGAAGAGATAGAAAAGGTAACCAAGGCCTTCGTGGTATGCTTAGCAGGAGCACTCTTATTCCCATCCACGGAGGACTTTCTAGAAGAAGCCCAAGTAAGCGCCGTGGTTAGCCTATGGGAAGGAGAGAGAGTTGGACCGGCTATTCTAGCCTATCTCTATAGCGGGCTTACCTCGGCGGTAATGGGAAGGCCCATCCACGGATGCATGCTAGCATTCTCAAGTTGGGTAGACCTCCATTTCAAGTTTGATCCATGTGATGAAGCCCAACAATCCTCAAGAATTTTCTCAAAGAGCCCACTCTCTTATATGACCGGTTCTCTTGGGATAAGTAATAGGGTGATGAACCGGATACCTCAAATCAAGAAGAGGGTGGAATGGAGAGAGCACCTCAAAGTAATGCCAAAGAATCTCTTCACTTGCGCCCCGGGAATACTCAAGATTCAAGAACTCCGTGCAAGATTTTCTCCCGGAACAGACCTTCGACTCATAGGCGCTTCAGAATTCGTTTTGTATAACTCACACCGATGCCTTCCTCAACTCGGGCTTCCATGGCAAGTATTCGAAGATCCATCACACCTCCCTCCTATCAAGACAAGGGACCTTGGCAGCAATGAAGATGTAGAAGAGTGCACAACTATCCAAGCTCTGTGGAAAATCAATAAGATTCACCATCCTGTAGAAAGATTGGATGAAGATAGAGAGCAATGGAAATCTTATGTAATAGCTTTAAGAAGCTTGAGGCCCAAAATAGCTCATTGAAGCAATGTAATCACTTTTCCAATAAATCAATGATAATATTCTGAGTGAACCATAACACAATGTTTCTGATCAAATCTTCCAATAACCTGCGGTTCTGTTGCAAATAACGACTCAGGAAATGTCGTGAATTCACGAAGTGACGCCTCAGCCAACGTCGTCTTCAATGATTGATTTCTCATAACTGACGCCTTCACCAATGGGCGTTAGCTAAATAACGTCTTAAGACAAGGCATTAATTCAATTTTATACTCCAAAAGATATTCATTGAAATTCCAAAAGTAACGCCTTCAGAAGAGCCACATTTCATATAAATAACGTCTCAATCATAGGCGTTACTAAAATACAGTAATGATTATTCCCATCACATCAATCAATCACCCTTAAATACATCTGACGACGGTTATCATTCTCCATGCAAACACAAATAACGCCTTAAGCAATGTCGTCAATTATCAAGAAACGCCCAAGCTTCCGTCGTTAATTCCATAAGACACGACCTTCCTTAAGTCGTTAATTCATTTTGACCGTTCGGCTTAACTTTCCCTCCTTTCTTCTTCTTCCCCCGTCCTCTTTCCCTCTTTCTCTTCTTTCTTCTGCAACCCTAACCGAACCCTCCCCCATCTCTCATTCTCTCTCTCCCCTCTCCACACCCTAGCCCTAGCCATAGCCATGGCCGGTGGACTCAAGCGGCAGAGGGTGGCCGCACCGGAGGTTGTGGACTTGGAGGGCGAGCCCGCCCACGCCGGTGAAGAACAAGCCGTGGAGGACGTCCCCATGGCGGCCGAGGAGGAACATGCCTTGGAGGCCGGCGACGAGGCCGAAGGAGGCCAAGAGGCCAACGAAGGAGGTGAAGAAGATGAAGACAGTGGAGATGGACAAGGAGGAAATGGAGAGGGCGAGGAGGAAGAAGATGGAGAAGATGAGGACGTCGGTGAGCCACTGTCCACGGCGGCGACCGGCCCTCGCCCCGGCCAGCTCCGGCGACCACGCCAGCCACGGCCCCAACCCCAAGAACCGAAGCATAAGAAGGTAGGCCCCTGGCCCTAATTCAAATTTTTTTGCAATTTTATTTTTATTTTTCAGCATTTTCCATAGCCCTCGGGGTAGAAACCCTGCAACTCAGAAAAGAGACGCCCCCCGTGGGGGCGTGATTTAGAGATGAAATGCCCATCCCAAGGGCGTTAGTTCAAATTATCTTCTGCAAAATAATTAATTTCATGAAAACACGCCCTACAGCATGTCGCCCATTTAAATTCATCATTTTTCATATCATGCTGTTAATTTCCATGCTTTTAATTATTTCAAATATTTTTCCATGAATTTGTTTCGCATGCCGTTATTTTTATTTCATTTTCTGAAAACCATGAGAACAACGCCCCCCACCAGGGCGTTAATTCAATGAAAGACGACCAAACCAGCGGGCGTCAAATCATTAATTTCAAAAAATATTATGAGGCCCCAAAATTCCCATTTGAGAACAACGTCCCACACAGGGGCGTGACTTAAGCAAAAGACGACCCTGGGATGGGCGTCTCCTAAAAAAAAATCTTAAGAAATTAGAAATTAACCACCAAACCACGCCCAATACAGAGGCGTTTCTTAGATAAACAACGACCTGGGGTAAGTCGTGAATTCAAAGCACACTTAAGAACCACGCCCCTCCCAGGGGCGCCAATTGAACAAGCCACGACCTGAGGATGGTCGCTAATTAAACCAAACATCAACATTTCATCCCAAGGCAATCAAATGAATTTCCACATGAATAATCAAAACAATTAAGCCAAAAATTCTTTCTCTATATGCATGCAGGGGTTGATGAGGACGCGCATCTCCTGGGTCATGGTCCGGGCAGCAAACTATGGCCTCCCTGAGTTTCAGAGAGCTAGGGTAGACGCCATGGGGTTCGGGGCCTTCCTATCCATAGAGCCAGTTAGACCAGACCTACCACTTATCCAGGTTCTACGGGAGAGATGGGATAGGACTAGTAGGGCATTCCTGATGCCATGGGGGCATATGGTTCCTACCCTGGAGGACGTAGCTAGGATCACCGGGTTGAGGGTAGACGGAGAGGCTGTGAGTGGGATCACCTACCCTGACTACACTGAGCTCGCCCAGAGACTGCTAGGGCTAGAGATGGTCTACGAGACACCCAGTGAGTGTAGGACTATCTTCCGCATAGACCTGACTTCGGTGATGGGCTTAGGGATGCTAGGCATAGGTCCGGGGAGACCCTAGAGCAGTTTTCACAGAGGTTGATAGACGGGGCTAGGGCGGTCTACTGCCAGGACCCGGCTGACAGGGAGAGAGCAGACCTTGACTTGAGGAGGTTTCTACTGCTACTACTGGCGAGGCTATTGCTGGGGACGAAGGGCGACGTCATCAACTGCCGATTCCTGGGCATTCTTGAGGACTTGGAGGCAGTTGGCAGTTACGCCTGGGGAGCGGCACTACTGGCGCATTTGATGGCTGACCTGTCCATAGGGACAGGGCGAGAGACGACCGTCAGCGGCTTCTCACCTTTTCTTCAGGTATGCATTTTTCTCTTTTTCTTTTCTTTTCTTTTTTTCTTTTATTATGCATGTGAATGCCTCACTAATGCAATGCATGGATGCAGGTTTGGAGCCACCTATACATGCCGATGGGGCGCGTCGACCCACGGCCTGGAGGTGAGGGAGCTTTCCCTCTAGCGCGGCGTTGGCTGCCGGTGGTGTTCGGGGCCCCACTGGGCTACGAGTTGTGGGTTCTATGGAGAGAGTTCCGCGACTTCCCTCCCTCGCTGGTATGATGAATGTTATGCATCTTTCTTTTGCATTTATTTGAATTTATTATGTTGATGATGCAATGATGATGATATGCATGTTTATGAATGCAGGTGCGATGGAGACCCTACGAGGGGATGACAGACGAGGGCCAGCCGTGGGTCGTAGCGGGGCGACCTCGCTTTGAGCATGAGCTATGGGTCCACTGCTTGAGCGAGATCGAGCCGTTACGGCTTAGGCTAGTGATGAGGACCTTGGGCCTGCACCAGGAGTGGATTGAGGTAGGGGAGCCACGTGACATCGGGAAGAAGACACGCGGTCGTACAAAGGCGACCGACTGGAGGGTACGGTTCGAGGAGCAGTACGCCGACTGGCGGCGAGGCGGGATCCGAGTCACCTCCCACGCGACCGACAGCTCCGAGTACCTCCGGCGCTACTGGGAGGTTTACGTCGGACGACCTCAGATGAAGGTCCTAGGGGTATGTATGAATGCACTTATTTCTAAATTAAATGCAAATGCTTATGAGGCTATCATGTGACTAAAATGAAATGTATGCAGGATGCACGAGACATAGCGGCGATGGATGCCCAGGCCCATCTACACAGCCTGGAGGACCAGCTAGCCGCCACGCGGGCAGACCTAGAGACCCTGGTGAGTGTTTAAATTATTTCTATATGCAAATGAATTTTTATTGAATTATTGATGATTAGACACTGACGATCTTAATGAATGCAGCGTGCCCAGTAGGGAGCAGTGAGGAGAGACCCAGGGGAGGCCTCCAGTTCGAGGGGGCCCAGTGCAGAGGTGACTGCACTGGCAGAGCAGCTAGTGGGAGCAACCGCACGAGCCGAGGCAGCAAAGCGCGACCTCGCCTCACGGGTAAATTCCAAAACACAAATCCATTCAAATATTGATTATATAATTGTGCACTGATGAAACTTCATTTTACAGACCGAGGAGCTTCGAGCCGCTCTTGCCTGCGTCTGCGAGGGACAGCAGGCGATGACAGCCCAGGTGAGTGCTTTACCTTCCATCATTCACGGCTTATTTCCTGAATTATTGAACTGTGGAACTGATGATTTATTTACCTGTTTGCAGACCAGGCAGTTACAGGCGGCACGTACCCAGGCTGCCCTGGCCGGGACAGAGCTGGCGATCCGCGAGCAGCGGATCACGGAGCTGGAGCGGACCTTGAGACGACGGGAGGAGTTGCCTCAGGACGTAGCAGAGCTGCGAGTGGCCCTTGAGCTGGAGCGGCGAGAGCGTGCTCGAGAGCGGGAGGAGCACTTGGCGGACCGTGCCCGTCACCACGAGCTACAGCAGTTAGAGCGTGCCCGGTACCAGGAGCTGGAGCAGTCAGAGCGCGCCCGATACCAGGAGCTGGTGATAGCACATGAGCGTGAGCTGGCAGACTCGAGGACGCAGCTTGTCCTTGTTCAGGAGCGGCTACGAGTTGCTGAGGAGCGTCTCCAGCGAGGGCGTGAGCGAGCTCGTGCCGCGGGGTACTCCTTCACTAGCTCCACTTTCGTGGCGGGTTCTTCTCTTCGAGAGAGGAGCGAGGCAGGGGGCCAGGCTCGAGTTCCAGCTTCTTCTCGGGGGCCCATGCCCCCTCCACCAGTGCCTCCTCGGGACGGCGAGGATGAGGTAGAGAGTAGGAGAGAGGAGGGGGGAGGCGAGAGCTGAGAGACTTACTTGTACTCCTCCACCCTCACACTTGTACTCAGATATTCATGATGTATATATATATATGAGATTGTCATTTTTGTTACCTGAGCACTTGTGTATTAGTGTACTTGTGTTTGTGTACTTTTCTCTTTCCACGTTCTTCGTTTTTGCTTCGCTTTGCCCTGTTCCTGCAACTGTAATCCACACTTTGAACAAACAGATTAACTCATCTATTCGACTTGGCCCCTTGCTCAATAAGCAAGGGGTATCAATATTTTGACCTTAATGACGGGTCAAGGGGCCAAGCCTTTAATCAAATAAGGTAAATGAAATAACTGATAACGGGGAGATGCAACATGCAAGCACGCATATGCAAACCATAAATGAAGATGCCCATGCAGAAATGCAAGCATACTTGGAGAATGCATTTTTTTTCACTCATTTATATATTTTTTTATTATTTTTCTGAAAAACGCGCCTTAGAGTAGGTCGTGATTCACCTAAAAGACGCCCTAGAAGACGGCGTGAATTGGAAAAGTGAATTTGATCTTTGAGAAAGTAACGACCTGCGCAGGGACGTTATTTTGAAAGAGACGACCTAAACAAAGGCGTTAATTAACTTGAAAGCGCCTTTAGACAATGGCGTTAATTGAATTTATTCTGCAAAAATGGGTTGACAAGGCTATCAAGACCACGGGTCCTACACGGTCACCATCTAAAATTCATTAACCTTTCTTGAATAATTAAAAGAGAGTCGACGTGATCATAGTTGACTTGTATTCGAGATTTCGTACAGTGTAATTTCCTAAGTCCGTCTTGACCATCCTGCGAGTTCGTGACTTACCACATAGAAAGGATGGAAGAAAATATAAGGGAAGCCCATAAGGGATTCTGAGATACTCGAGGTAAAGTTACCTCCCCTACCCTATGCCTGTTGGGGTTCGGTCTTTGGCATAGGGAAATTTTGTTGCCTTTTTGCCTCTTTTATATTGCACGCATACGCCCAAGGTTTTTCTTGCGGGGACTTTGCCCTCTTGACATGCTTTTCTTTTCACCATTTGACTTTCACTTTGAAATTGACTTGCATTGATGAATCAACCTAATTGTACTTGGGCTTTTGTGGCATTTGCTCCCTTTTGGGCCTTGACTTCCACCTACTAGGGCGGCGGATAGGCTTGGCGGATCTACCCCGAGGTCTCCCTTCCTCCCTTATGGGCCGAAGAAGAAAAGAACGGGTATTGTCTTTCACCTTTAGTCAGGCTTTGACTTCCCATCGGATTTTGCACTGCTTGAGTTCAAGAATAAAGCGTGTTAGTGTGTGCGGGTGTCGACCCAATTTTAGGTTAACAAGACTGATGAATGAATTCTGAATTTTGACCTTTCGGACCTTGATCCTTCGTGTGCCATGGCACCAATTTTGAAAGCTTTTCATTTTGTTTGTTTTGATTTTGAAGAATTTCTATTTTTTATTTACTTTTTTGGAATTTATATTTTTGTTTTTTTGGAAATATTCCACTTTGTTTTGGATTTTCTTTTGTTTTTTTTTGGATTTTGAAAATATTCTATATATATATATATATTTTTGATCAAGGGTAGTATTTCTTAAGATACAAACCATTCCAAGGGTGAGTTAACTCTTCTCCTTCAGCATTAATTAGTTTATAAGCATTGCCTGGATAAACCTCTTTTATGACGAACGGTCCTTCCCAGTTTGGTTGGAGTTTTAAGCGGGGCCCACCAGGTTTTACGAAAATTCTCTTGATTACCATTTCACCAATTTTGAATTTTCTCTCAATTACTTTCTTTTGATAAAAACGTGAGAGCCTGTTTTGATAAACGCGCGCATGCTCAGCGGCGACCAGACGCTTCTCATCTAGGAGTTCTAATTGAGCAAGGAGTGAATCACGACGCTCATCAATAGAGAGTTCCTTGTCAAATTGTACTCTCAGAGAAGGAATGAGAATCTCATAAGGGACTACCGCCTCCATTCCATAAGTAAGGGCAAAAGGGGTTTGCCCAGTGGGGGTACGAATGGAAGTGCGATAGGCCCAAAGAGCTTCAACTAGCTTGTCTGGCCAATCCGAAAATTTATTAGCCTCATACGTCTTTTTAACAACTTTGATCAAAGTTTTATTAGTTGCCTCTGCTTGGCCATTGCCCTGCGGATAATAGGGAGAAGAATGATGCAATGCAATGTTATACCTGTTGCAGAGATCCTTAAGCTCTTGAGAGATGAATTGAGGTCCATTGTCGGTGACGATGGTGCTTGGAATACCGAACCTCGTGATGATGTTCTTCATTATGAACTTGTAGACAGTTGATGCTTTGATCTCCACGTAAGCTTCCGCTTCCGCCCACTTGGTGAAGTACTCCGTTGCCGTGAGGATGAACGACTTTTGTTTGGTCAGGAGGTTTGAATCACCAAGAGGTCCAATGATATCAAAAGCCCACATGGAGAAAGGCCATGGGGAGGACATAGGATGGAGTGAAGAAGCAGAGAATGAATTTTGTCGGCGTGTAGCTGGCACTTAACACACCTTCGAACATAGATAGAACAATCCTCTTCTAGAGTGGGCCAATAGAAACCTAGCCTAAGAATCTTCTTAGCTAGCATCTGGCTGTTCACATGACCACCACACACCCAGAATGAGCCTCTTCCACAACCTTCCAAGATTCATCATCATCGAGGCATCTTAATAAAACACCAGTGAGCCCTCTCTGTAGAGCACACCTCCAACCAAGACATAACGCTGAGCCACTCTTCTGATTGCCTTCTTTTCTTCCACAGTGGCTTCCTCGGGATAGGACTGATCATTGCAATACCTGGCAATCTCATAATACCAAGGTTTTTCTTCGTCAGCCAGCTCTTCTTGCCAATCTAATAACATGACCTCTCTGCCTTTAAGAGCTTCCCTCTGCTTGACCTTTTCGAACACTTGATCCCTAATATCGAGGAATGCACGATCCTTAATAGCTGGAGTGTCGCGCTGATGAATCAGAGGAACATGAAAATCACGCTCAGGAGGGAAGACTAAAGCAGAAGCTAAAGAGGCAAGGGCGTCAGCCAAGATGTTCTGGCTACGAGGACATGAACGAAGATCAACTTAGTGAAGAGTTTGGCATAAGCTGAAGCAAGCTCCTGGTAGGGTTTGAGTTTGGATTGATAGTGCGGCACTTGACGAGCACCTGGCGTAGAATAAGCTGACTATCACCAACAACCCGCAATTGGGTGACACCATATTTATGAGCGGTTTGAAGACCGGCCAAAAGAGCTTCATACTCAGCTATATTGTTGGTGACAGGGAAAGTGAGCCGAGCAGCAAATGGGATGGTGACCCCTTCTGGTGTTAAAAGAACCATGCCGATCCCTCTTCCTTGAGAATTTAGAGCTCCATCGAAATGTAATGTCCACATAGGATCCTGGGGTTGATTAATGGACATCAGTTCTTCATCTGGAAACTCTGAATTGACAGGATCAAAGTGGGGGAGAGGGTGATGAGCAAGGTGTTCGGCAATGGCGTAGCCTTTGATAGCTTTCTGTTGAATGTAAGTGATGTCAAATTGAGAGAGGAAGCTTTGCCAGCGTGCTAATCGATCACTGAGGATAGATTTTTCAAGAGGAATTTAATTGGATTCATGCGAGCAATGAGGTGAACCTCGTGAGCTAGAAATAGTGTTTTAACTTATGACTACCCAACTAAAGCAGCACAAGTCTTCTCCATGGCTGAGTACCTCTGCTCACAGGGTTAGAAGTTTAGACAAGTAGTATGCTGCCCTCTCCTTCCCTTCTTCATCCACTTGAGCTAAGACAGCACCTACAGAGTCATCCAAGACAGAAACATAAAGAATAAGTTGTTTGCCTGGAATTGGCGGCCTCAGGACAGGAGGATTGGCCAAATAATCCTTCAATCCGTCAAAGGCTGCCTGACACTTGTCATCCCAATTAAACTTGACTCCCGACTTAGTGAGCTCGTAAAACGGCCTGCATCGTTGTGAGTGCTGGGAGACGAAGCGACGAATAAATTGCAACCTCCCGATTAATCCTCGAACTTCCTTCAAATTCTTGGGAGGAGGCATGTCTCTAATGGCCTTTGCCTTGTTGGGATCAACTTCAATTCCCCTCTTGCTAACAATGAAACCAAGCAACTTCCCTGAAGAAACGCCAAATACACACTTTTTAGGGTTCATCTTCAATTGGTATTCTCGTGATCTTTGCAAGACTTTAGCCAGAACCCCAGGATGCTCAATCCTTGTCCTTGATTTTACAACCAGGTCATCCACATACACCTCAATAAAAATGTGAATCATATCATGAAAAATTGCCATCATTGCCCTTTGATAAGTGGCTCCAGCATTCTTGAGTCCAAATGGCATGACCACATAACAGTATGTTCCCCATGGTGTTGTGAAGGATGTTTTCTCTTGATCTTCTTCAGCAAACGAATCTGATTGTAGCCTGAAAAATCATCCATAAAAGAAAGGGTCTCAAATCCTGCCGTATTATCAATCAGAACATCAATATGAGGTAGGGGGAAGTCATCTTTAGGACACGCACGGTTGAGGTCCCGGAAGTCTATGCAAATCCGAACCTTTCCATCCTTCTTCATGACCGGGACGATGTTAGCCACCCAGTTGGGGTAGAGGACAACTCTAACAAATCTAGCCTTATGGAGTTTGTCGACCTCTTCTTTCATTTTCAAAGCCATATTAGGGTGGAAACGTCTCAACCGTTGTTTGACCGGGACAGACCCTGGCTTAAGTGTAAGCCGATGTTCAACGAGCGCAGGGTCTAATCCAGGCATATCCTCATAACTCCACGCAAACGTGTCCTTGTATTCTTGAAGTACCAAAATAAGCGCCTCCTCTTCGGAGGGCGGCAAATTCTTGCTGATGAGGACAATCCTAGGGTCTTCCTCGGTACCCAAATTTACTTCTTTGGTAGGCTCCTCTACAGAGGCTGATGGTTCGTCAAATCTTCTCATGCCACTGGCAAAGGCATCAGCCTCGTCCTCATATTCTTCATAACTTTCATCCCCCTCTTCAATAGGGTCTTCATCATTCATAATCTCGTAGACACCCAAACCCTCATAAGAAACATTAGCATCCTCATTTTCCAATTCTGGCAGGATGATTGGATCCTCCACAAATTCTGAAATGGCTAAACAGGCTCGGCATCTGATAGCTAACTCCAACAAAAATCTACGGGGAATCTGCTTACCCTTAGACTTCTTATGTGAATCTCCCCATGAATTTTATTATTAGAGAAAAAGAGGAGGAGCAACTAGCTTTATCAGGCGAAGAAGAGGTGAGAAAGGGGATACAGGAGGTGATACAGATGAAGACCCCTCATCGGAGGGGGAAAAGAGATTTATCAAGGAATCTTGGAAGAGCGGCCACTGGGTCGGGACACACTCGGGAAGGAGATAAGAGGTTTCCTCAAAAGTGATGGAGGATTGGAGAGTTGGAATTTTGGCATTTTTTTTTCATTTTTATTTTTATCTTCATTTTTATTCTCTTTTTCTAGAAGAAAGCAATGCGAGGGGAGAATAGTAGGAGGAGTGGAGATTGCAAGTTTGGAGAAAGATTGAATCGGTGGTGGCCCACGTGGGGGTGCAATGAGAGTTTAGAAAATCGCTCGGGGAGCGAGGGAGGAATCGGCAGAGAAACTTGGATTGAATTTGGAGACAAATTGATCGTAATCGGTGGCGGTCTTGGCACGCGACCAAACCAATGAGAATATAGAGAAGCAAGAACAGATGGATGCATGGAAGTGAGAGAAAAGAGGCTGGCCCACAGCCTGTCCACAGTGAAACCTTCCTCGAACGGAATATCTGGCTCTCCAGTATCAGTGTAGTCACTCAGCAACTGCCTCTTGTCTGTAATCACAGCAGGTTTTTCAATCAATTCATGAATAAGTGGTGGCCATTCCGGATCTGTCGGCATAAAGAGGCGGCTCAAGGAAATAGTAATGTCTTGCATATCGAACCACCTGTACCAGTCACATTCTGGATCATCCATTTTCCTTCTTTTATCTGGCCTTAAGATTCCAGGGCTTTATATGTGGCCAGCGGAGCTATATGACGAGCAAACTGTCTAGCATGAACATCCTGACAGTCTAGTATGGAAGTGATTATTGTAGTTTGCTCATCATTCTGAAAGCCACTCGTGACAAAATGTGTCTGCAACGTCCAGGTAAGCGGCTGGCGATCTGTTTTCAAGGTAGATGTCATAATTGCCCACGGTTCACCTTCATTTTTGCCTGGCCCTTTGTAGCCCAAACCACCTCTTGCAATCAATTTCTGAGGCTTTACAGGCCTAATCCTGCCTTGACAATTGGCACCCAGACCTTTGCCATTTTGATACCCCATTTTCATTAAAATGTTCCAGCCATGGGTGTTCATCACCGTTTTCTTCTTCTTCCCCTTGGACGGCAGGGGTGTCATAGCAACTGTTGTGATAGTCTCGGATGGCATCGACTGTGGGTGAGGGACGTCCAATACAGATAACAATGGCTTATTGGCAGGCCAAATAGACGGAACTGATGAAGCCAAGTGGATGTCCTCCTCTGGCAGAATCGGCATACTGGTAACCTTGACAATGCGGCCCTTGTGTGGAAATTTGAGGCATTGATGATTTGTGGAGGGCACTGCATCAAGCTGCTGGATGTAGGGACGGCCAAGAATGCCATTAAATGTTGGATCCATGTCCAAAATATGAAAATCAGCTGTGATTGTTGCTGGGCCCAAACTTACTTTTAGTGTTATCATGCCTAGAGGAGGCTTCTTCGTGTTATCATATGCAGTGACCGTTATGGTGGACGGCCGAATCAGATTCTCGGGAATGCCGCACATCTTCAAAGTGCTCGGCGGCAAGACATTGATGGATGCCCCAGTGTCCACCAAACACTGTTGTACAGCCACTTTATTGATATCAACTGTGATGCATAGAGCATATTTTCTTGCTGAGATTGGTGCCAGCTCATGCTCATAAAAAGTGATTGCTGGTTGACTGCCAGTAGGTGTTAAGACTGCGGTTATCTGCTCGACCGGAATGTCCTCATTGACCATGACTTTCTGCAGATATTCCTTTAGAGCCATCTGATGAGTGGTCGACCTCTTGATCAATTCTAGAATTGAAATTCTTGCCGGAGTCCGGTCCAAATGCTTTAACAAGTCGTATTCTGTGCCTGGTATGGACTCCTGTTCTTGTTCCTGTTCTTGCGGCCCCTGCGCGGGCTCTAACCCTCTCTGTGGAAAAATGCGGTGGAACATCCGTCCACTGCGGAGCGGCGCCACGCCTTGACGTGCCTCTGTCGGGGCAAGTGTGGGAGGAGGGTTAGAAGAAGAAGAGGGTGTGTTAGTGTTGATAAGCGGTGGAGGAGTGTTTGAAGAAGGATCCCCCACAGGGGGTGTTGATGAAGAGTTCAATAAAGATGCCCCAGTAGGAGGCGTAGGAGTAGAAAGGGATACCCGAATGCGGGGGGAATTGGTGGGTGGAACGAGGAGAGATCTGGGCATAAAAGGTGGGGGAGCCGACGGTGGAGGGATCCTTGCCGGTGGAGGAGTAGTGGTGGCGGGTGCAACGGGCATTGGCGACGGGCGGTTAAGGAGTGGCCTAGATGGCAGTGGTGAAGGGTTGGTGGTGGATGGGGTTTGTTGTGGTGTAGGTTGTGGAGGTGGTAAGCGGGTAAGAAGGGGGCGAACCGGCAAGGTTGGAGAATAAGTGGGGGTACGTGGATTAACGGGGCGCAGAAGGGATCGGCTCAATTGGGGGGTAGAAGAAGAAGAAAGAGTGCGCAAGAGGCGCGGAGGTTGATTTTGATTGTGATTAAATGCCCCGACAGAGGCGTTTTCTTCATGCCATCCCTGCCCTCTCTCCACCTCAGGGAGAGACGTGACAGGGTTTACGTGCTGGTTTGGCGGGTGCTCCGGCAGTGGATTGTGGACAATCCCCATATCCTGCTAAGGTGCTGGAGCTTGCTGTTGCTGCTGTGGAACTGGTTGCTGTGGCTGCTGAGCCTGTTGCTGCCGAGGAGGCCTTCTTTCTTTCATGGTGGCAATAAACTGCCTCATCTCATCCCAGTTGATGCCGCCCTGGTCATTTAGATCATAATATAATCTCTGAAGTGAAGCAACGATCAAGGTTGTGACCAGGTGCGCGATGGAAGGCGCAGTAACGGGATGTGTCAACATTAGCAGGCCACGCTGTTCTTTCCCTCGGTAACACGAGCAGGTTGGCGGCCATTAAGGCGTTGAAAATATCCGGGAGACTTTCTGGCAGTGGAGGGTAGTGAGCTCTCTTGGGGCCAAGTGGTGGTCTCTGTTGTTGTTGTTGGCCATAGTTGGTAGGTGGTGGTACCTGGTGGTACTGTTGCGGAGCTGGAGGGTTAGCGCGGGGCGCTTGGTTTTGCGATGGAGCAAAGGAATGTTGGGGTGCGAATTGGTGTTGTGGAGTGGAGTTGAAATGGGGGTTTTGTGGTGGAGGTGGGTTAGGCCGTGGGTTAGATTGATGGTGGGGGTGGCCAACTACACCAACCTGCTCGTTTGTAATTGTGCCCTCAGTCGTGGGCCCGCTGTTGTTGACATTTGTACTTTTCTTAAATAGCCGTGGCTTCGGCTCAAACATGCCCATAATGGGCGAATCCTTCATCTGTGTCTGAATATAACGAGCTCTTTCATAGAGCTCTTCCATGGTTGTTAATCGGTTCATGGCCAAGATATGCCGGAACTGAGGAGTTGCATTGGAAATTATCATCTTAACTTGTTCTTGTTCCGCCAAAGTGTCTTTCAACTTCTCGGCCATTGAACGCCACCTATCAGCAAATATGATGAAGTCCTCCTCGGGCTTCATTTTTTCTGCAACCAGATCTGTGACTGAGAGGGAGGGTCCGACCCGGTCTCTATACTTCTGCAAGAACTTCTTTTGAACAATATCAAAATCGCTGGCATCAGCGGGATCCAACGAATAGAACCACTCAAGGGCTGGCCCCTCTAAAGATCTCCTGAATAAATAGGCCAAAGAGGCCTTGTTGTCTTGCCAGAAAGAGGTCTCGTACATAAAATCCTTCAGATGAATAAAAGGATTGCCAGTGCCATTATATCGCCGAAAATTCGGCATCTCAGATGGTGGCAGATGGAAGACTGGCAGTGTTGGGAGCGAGATTTCGGGGCATTCTTGGCCGCAGTGACTTTCTTAAGTTGCTCTTCCATGCTAGCCAACTTCTGAAGCAGTAGAATATTAGTATCAGACTCGACTGGGGCCGGGTTTTGAATGAAAGAATGCGGTATAGGCGTTCGTAGAATTCGGGGAGGTTGGAGAGACTGAGGCCTAACTGCTGAGTAGCTCGCCTGTTGGGCCGGCATGGCCGCAGCGGGCGTTGGTGGACGGGAAGGAGGTTTGTGCAAGACCGCCTGGTCATTAGTGAGGTGATGGCCACTCTCGGCCGGAGGGGGATTAGAGGATGAAGAGGGAACAGCCTTCCCTTTCAAAGCGGCCTGAACTGCCTGCCGCTGGGAATCATCTAACTGAGATAGAGCATTAATTAAATCCGTGACATTGAAGGATGGGGAAGGGTTCCCCGAAGTGTTGGAGGGTAAAGTCTGAGAAGAGGGCACAACCTCTTGAGGAGTGGTATCAACCACATGAACCTGAGGGTAATGAGACTGAGGAGGAGGGTAATTTCCCTCGTGATAAATGGAATCTTGGAGGGGGACTTCATATTGACCAAAAACATTCTCATCCTCATCATCATAAGAATACCCGTAGCCTGCCATGTTGATGATTTTACCTGAACGGAGTTTCATGTTTAAGAAGGGGGAAGCTTTTATGAAAGGGGTTATCACACCAAAAAGCACTCAATCCAAGCAAACTTTAAGCAAATCAATCCAACCAAATTTATGCAATCAAGTTGAGATGAACATAAAATTTTAGTGTTATGCTTGAGATTAGAGTGGATTAATTTGCAGAATAATTCACTCCTTTTGCAAAGTGAAACCTAGTTTATCCAAGTGTGACTTCCGGGTCAACTAGGTTCTTTCTCTCTCTTCACCAACGATGGGTTCTCTATACTCCGGGTACTTCAAGGGTACAACCAGCCCGGCGTCCGTGAGGGAATCCACGGGTGCGGGGACTTACGGAGGTCTTGGAAAAGGGATTTCCGGTCCAAAGAGACGGAATGCTCAATGGAGGGTTGTCCCGATTCCAAGAGAGGTGTGTGGAATCCTAGTGTAGAGAGAGGAGGTCTCTCAACCAAATGCCACAAGATGCAAGCCAAGATATGCAGATCACACCAATATAGCCAAACAATCAATATAAGAATCAATGCAGCATGAATAAGCAAAGACAGCAGGGTTCTGTAAAATCACAGGAAAGAGACGACCTAGCCACGGTCGCTATCAACAAAAAGACGACAGTGAGACTGTAGTGAATCCCTGGGGATCCCACAGGCAATGGAGAAAACGCGCCTTGGTGTGAGGCGCTATATGTCAAAAGGACGCCTTCGCAGAGGGCGTCAAATCTGGAAACGCGCCTTGATGTGAGGCGCTAAGAAATAAAGAGACGCCCTGGGGCAGGGCGTGAATCCACAAACAGCGTAATAAAAGCAGGGGATATGATGAAGCACGCCTTATCAGAAGACGTTAAACATAAATAAGATGCCCTGGATGAAGGCGTTAAATTAAAACGCGCCTCTGGGTGAGGCGTTAATTCAGATCACAAACTGGCTGATCCCGGGAGTGTGCAGTGTGCACGGTGGAGGGTGCCCGTGGGGCACAAAAGGAGGGGTACCGTGGGTACCGAGGGGAAAGGGCACACGTGGGTGCCGAAGGGGAAAGGGCACACGTGGGTGCCAATAGGAAAGGGCACACGTGGGTGCCAATAGGAGATGGTAATCAAAAGAAAAACAGTGGAAGTCCCACCGTGATCGCCAATTTGTGGATCGTGATAACTCCACACATGTGGAACAAACCACTCATGTGAGATATATAAAAGGATGAATGGAGATGATAACAACGACAAAAGAAAGCACGTGGTGCTATAAAGGAGTGTGATCGCCAGAGGGGTTACCTCAATAATAAAACAAATGATCGCGAATACCTGGTGATAATTGGGATGCGGGATGGATTGTGAATTCCTTCCTCCTCCTTCAATCGGCCGGCCGATGAAGGGGGTTTTCCTTGTTGATTACCCTTGCACAAAGACAAAACAAACAAGCAAAGGATGGATCAGCCGAGTGAACGTAGTATCAATCCCGAATAGAAAATAAGATGATGAAAAAGAACACAACATGCGCACCTCTTTTTCTGTTTTAAAACCCCTGAAGAGTTAGGGAAAAGAGAAATATGATACTAATGCAAGAAAAGAAAACAGTGGATGATGACCGATGGAAAAGCACAAATAAACAAACAAAGAAGAGCCCCTGCTGTCCTGACGACAGTAGAGGGGAATCACGGTGAAGCTTTGGTTCGCCTGAAACAACAGGAGGAAGCAGAGGGAAGAGATCGCACAGAGGGAAGAGAAAGACTCTCCTCTGCACGCACAAAGTTAAAAAACTGCTCTCTGCTTCTTTCTCTCGTATATCTGTAACTTCTCTAATGGTCAGCACGTTATTCGTTGTTGTTAACCTTGCACAAGATCGACCAGAGCTCCTTTATATAGGGTTTTAACCGAAGATAAACTCAATTTTAGGAAGATAAGGACGGGCAATGGTTATCAAAGGCAGGACTCTAGTTCCAATTCAAGCAAGGAGACCATTGGAGGCAAGGAACTATTCAGGTAAGGCATACTCAAACACGACTCTGAAGGATAAAACACGACCTTCAAAAGGGCGTCAAAATCTAAATTGACGACCTACATCAAGACGTTACTCAAAAACACGACCCTAACAAAGGCGTCAACTCCTGGATTTAAATTTGGCAATAAAACTTCTTTATTTGAAAATTATGAGAAAACGCCTGCGATAAAGGCGTTACTTGAAAACACGCCCTGAGGAAGGACGCCAATCAGTATTTGGAATTTATTTTGAAACCGGATAATACCAAGAATTGACGCCCTGGTCATTTGGTCATCCTTTCTTTTGAACACGCCCTAGGTAAGGTCGCTTTTAAAATAACGCCCCTCTTCAGGTCGCGAATCACAAAAATGCAAGAACAAACCAAAAAACACACAAAAATATAAAAACTTCATATTATGAATGTATTGAAGTTCACTTTGGGGCGTCAACATAGTGACATGAGATTTGATCTACATAGCGTCAATTTTGGCGTGTCTACAGTGAGGCCGGCCGGGACTCCGATGCGGTCGTGCTGTCGATCGACCTGCACTTCCTTAGCCTTGGGGTATAATTCTGGGGGTGTTACCCTGCCGACATCTCCAGAAGCTGTGATGTGGGAGACGACCTTCGGCTTGACATATCCGCGCGGCGATGGTGGATACCAACCGTCACCCGATCTATTCTTCGACGCCCCTGCGGGGGCCTCAGCTTCAGAAACATTCCGGGGAGGCCCCGTATATAGGTTGGCGTCCGCCAAATGACATTCAAACACCTCGAATGGGTGGATATCAGCAAATATCCTCTCCTCCTTCCCCTGGAGGCTGTATTTGATACACTGGTGGAGCGTGGAGGGCACCACCATATTTTCATGCAGCCATGGACGGCCGAGCAGTGCTTTGTAAGAGGTGCGAGAGTCAATGACATGAAACTGCACCGCTGTAGTGAAATCTGCCAGGGTCAGTGTGAACTCTGCCACTCCCATAGATACTTCACATTTTTGGTTGAAGCCAGCGATACGCATGTCCCCGACTTTCTCGAGATGCACATTAAAGTGGTACCTCTCGTATATTCTGTATGGCAGGATGTTGACTGCTGCACCAGGATCGACCAGGATCCGGTTCAGCTCTCTTCCATTCAGATGCCCTTTCATATATAGCGGCCTGTTGTGGCTGGCAGTAGGTAGTAGCATGTCTTCTGGAGAGAAGGTCATACTGGCTTCTGGTATAGCCTCCGCTATGCAGGCTTCAAAATGAGCAGGCGTCTGCAGAGCAGTGATGATCGCCTGTCGAGTTTCTTCACTCAAAGAGAGAATTTCCCAGATCGTAAATCGAGCGGGGAGCTTTTTAAGCAACTTCATTATTCGGCTCCCAGCCTGGACATTGGAGAGCTTCATCTCTTCAGCCCATCTGGGCTTGGGGAGGTTTTGATTTGTGGGTCCAGACGGACCTGCTTCATCTTCCTCGGACTCGGCACCCTCTTGGCTGACACCGGTTGTCGGGTCTTCTTTATTAGCTGCTGTAGGGCAAGCTCCATCTGCATTCGCATCCTCAGTAGATTGCGCTGGCTGCGGGTGAACGGCCCGGGTGTAGAGTTAGCATCTTGGCAGGGCTGCTTCCCTTTTGACATCTTCATAAATTTAAGGAATGAAGGGACCGCCTTGCCCCCACTCTTGTTGTATAGGCCCAACGGAGGAGGGATTTGGACTCCCTTAACCTCCGGCAGAGGTGTCTTGTAGGGTTGCTCCCCTCTGAACATGATGTTGTGATTGGGTGGTGGCTGGCGCCCCCATTTTCGGCCTGACCGAGTGGCATGCGCAGTAGTTGTGGCCTCGGCCTTGCCTCCCCCAGCATGGGGTGTGAAGCAAATTTCTTCTTCTTCCTCTTCTCCGGGTAGGTTGAAGAGTGCTGACAGGGTATTGCAGGAGACAACCTGTGTTTTATTGACCCCAGCGGCCTTTCTTTTCTTCTTCTTTTGCTTTCTCTTCTTTTTGGTTTCTGCGGGTGCCTGCCCCCAGAACAGGCTGCCCTCTTCAGGGGATGCTGCTTCAGCTTCCTCCACCTGTTTGAGTGAGAGTTGTTCCAGTTCTTGCCATGGGACGTGGTCCCGTACCAGCAAAGGTTTCAATTCGGGCTGCACATATTCATCTAGCCCTCCAATTAGGTGCTGCAGTCGAAGGACTCCAGGATTGGTTTCCTTGATTACTGGCAGCGGAGTTTGTCTCCTCCTGTTAGGTGTATGTATTCTGACAGTCGTAGGTGGAGTGACCCACACGGGTGCTACCACTAGCGGGGCAGGCCGGGGTGTAATGCCACGGATATGTGCCCCCTCTTTTGGGCGGGGTGCCCTCTCCTTCTTGTGCTTCATAGGGATCTGCTGCCACCCCTGCTGTTCTTTCACGGGCTCCAGGAAATGGATTTCGTAGGTGCTCCGTGTGCTTGCTTCAGAGATCTCCTCAGGTAATGCCTGGTAGAGGGAGATCATGTTGACCGCTGCCTACCTGAAAGGGGCTTCATGTGGCTGAGGAGGGTCCACTTTGTACTCTCCCAGCTCTATCTCATTCTTCTTCACCATCCCTTCGATGACGTCTTTGAAAACATAACAGTCTTCGATTGGATGTCCCAACATCTGGTGATAGGGGCAGAATCTTGGACTGTCTTTTCTTTTCAGGTCCTCCGGCCTCCTTGGCTCAGGCAGAGTGACCATGCTGTATTCTGTTACCCAGTCGAACAGGACTCGGGTCTTGTCTTTTGGAAAGGAATAAGCTTTCTTCATTTTGTCCCTCAGCGAAGGACCTTCTTTATCATCTAGAGCTTTTGCAGGTTGCGGGGGAGCCGCTTTCTTGCCTTTCTCCTTCTGTTGCTCGAACGCCTTGATATCAAGCGCATTCGCTTCTTTAGGTGTGGGGCGTCGTTCCGCAGCCTTGCCTTTCTGGGCTGTGCTGGCAGTTGACGCCGGGACAGGCTTGGCTAGAAAAGCCTCCACCTCGGCCACCACATTATTCAGCCGGTCGAACGACCGTATTTCCATACCAATCATCTTTTCCAGGACCTCCCTCCTGAGGTTTTGTTTGCATATTTACACAGCGTCCTCCTGATGCGGGGGCCGCTTGCACCTCATTCTGAGGTTCCTCCACCTCTTGATGTAATCAAGGGCTGTCTCATCTGCCCTTTGTTTTGTTGAGTAGAGTTCGGCCACTGTGACCTCCCTCTTTGTGACATGGAATCTATCTCTGAATTTTCTCTGCATATCCGACCAATCACTGATTGACCCGGCCGAGAGGCTAGAGTACCATTCAAAGGCGAGCCCCGTCAGCGAGGACCCGAAGAACTTCAGCAGATATGACTCGTCGGTGGCCAGATCACCCATAACGGTCATATAATATGCGATATGCTCTTTAGGGGACCCCTTCCCGTTGAATTTGTCGAATTTGGGTGGCTTGTTGACCCCTGGGGGGAGTCGTTTAGCAGCATGGTGTTGCGGGTAGGGCACCCGATAGGCATCGAATGCGACGTAGTCGCCTTCACTTTTTTCTGCGAGCTTCAGCTCGATCATCTTTTCCACCATCATCCGGTTCACGACCGTGGGGTCGACTCGCTCCGGATAGAAGTGCGCTGGCTGAAGGTACGGGGTGACCAGGGTGGTCGCCTGTGGAGGATGCAGCAGTGGGGGTGTCGGATGCACCTGGGGGAGCACCGGATGTAGCAGCGGCTGAGGCTATGGCGGCCGCTGTTGTGCTGTCGCCATGCTTGGCTCTGATGGCTGGGACAGTGTATAGAGTGGTGGAGGGTCGTCACGATGAACCCCCCCTGGGATGATTCACCCTGGACTTCGGGTGGTTTAGAAGCCGATGAATGCTCAGTCTTTTCCATCAGCTGTTTCTTCAGAGAGTCTATCTCCCATTGATATTTTTGTAGCAGCATCAGAACTGATGGATCTATAGTGGTGGGGATACCCTCTGTCGTTTCCCCGGACGTACCCTCAGGCAGGATGTCGAGGAGGATGTCGTCTTCTTCTTCCGTCGTCACCACATTAGCGGTCAAGACGGGGGCCTTATCATCCCAGCGGGGATAGACCTGGGGTTGTCTCCCTCTCATGATCATCAGAAGCTCTCTTGCTGCTTCTGTTCTGTGGGTAGTTGGCCCGGGCCGTACGGCCAATTGAGCCAGTTCTTGGGGATCTTCAGGAAGCTCCCCATACCGGCTGGATATACCAGCCATGTTGCAAGCAAAGACCTGCATCCTTCTTCTCTGTCGATGGACCCTCCGTATGGTTTGTTGCGGAAAGGTCAGCCTCTCGAACACAGAAACTCTTCTTTTTTCTTCCCGCTCGGGGAAGGCTTCATCGGCTTCGATCTCGAAAACGTCATCATACCCATTGTCGTCGACTGACGACACCATCATTCTATCTTCCATATCTTCTTCATCCGCTACTGATGGGAAGTAGTCTTCGTCAGTGGCGACTATCTGCATTAGTCGCTGCTGACCCAGCGAGGGGTTGCCCAACCCTTGAAAGTAGTTCCTGATCAGACAGGTTACCTCTTCTTGACCCCGCTCTTGATAGAGTACGGGGGATAGTTGTCGACCTCCAGCAGGAGGGATATAGGCCAGCCGAGGCCTGTCGGTCGGATGTTGGAATCTTCATCCCGTGACTGGGACGTTGGCTTGGCGGGCAGCAGCCCGGAAACTTCTGCGGCGCGGAGGATCCGCAACCACCTCTTCTTCATTCTTCGGGGGCAAGCCCCTTTCTCTTCTCACCCCCGCCTCGTTGTTCATAGGACGGCGGCGGATGGGTGTTAGATGGTAGGCAGGTCGGGTCCGCTTGGGAACCCACACCTGTTTGAACTTTTTCGGCTTGAGTGCCGAGCTTCCTTGGCCATAGGGGCCGGCTTCTTCTCTTTCTGTCCTCCTTCCAGCGAGAGCTTGATAGGTATTACGGACAGGGATGTTGGGGACGACTCGGTCTGGGGTCACCCGGGCCGTGCGTCCGTCGAGGAAGACGCGCATGCCTCCCACAAGCATAGATTTCCCAGACTGAGATAGGGTTCCGGTGACTACAGCAGCATTTTTGCGGACCTAGCGACGCTGGCGTCCTCCAGGGTGTTTGTTGATGACACTGGGGTGGGTCCCACATATGACGTGGTGCACCAAGCAGCTAGCGGCCGGGGCCGGGCTTTCAGGAAAGTCTTTGCAGCAGGGAGCCTTCAGAGGCTCCATTTTCTCTGCGACTTCCTTGGCAGGCTCTGGGGCTTCGACCTCCAGGATATCGACGAAGGCTAACCCCAAAAAGTTGGGGAAGCCCACAGCGGCAGGGAAGCTTTCCAATTCCATGGGTACTGCTAGGTACCCTTGCGCATGTCCAGCAACGATCGAATGATCGAAATCGACACCAGTTATCCCGTGGATCGTCATTGATCTGCCTGCAAAGACAAACAGGGAAATAATCAGTAGCCTTTGAGAGGGCTTTGAAGCCCGAATATCTCGGCGAAGAGATGAAAGGTGACACTGGTCCCACTGGGCGTGCCAGACTGTTTGCGACGATTTTTTTTTTCATCCGACCGTCTTGTTGTTTTTATTTCATGTATATATATGTATATGTACATGTATACATGTCTTATTTCACGTATCGATCAGCCATTTGACTAACTGGGAGTCAACTGACCGATTGACGACGCGGGCGTGCTAGTCACATGAGTGACAATTTTATGATGCACTCATTCTGACCCGTGTCGGGCGAATGCAAGGTTCGGTCGGGACCAGCAGTCCGCCATACCATAAAGGCTATGGCGTTAATTACATCCCCCACGAGGAGGGAACACCTTTGATTAATTGCCGAGATAGCGGGCTGTCAAAGCCGGAATAAAAAGAGCTACATGGTGACCATGACGAAGGCATGCAGGATGCATTTATTTATCATATAAGGGATGCATAGTTCATCGAGTTATGGACCCTCGGTACGTGGCGGAGGACGTAGGTCCGAAGACCACCATCGCGCATAGCGGAGACTTCTGATTGGGCACAACCTGACCTTCTGTCAACACCATTTAATATACCCGAGGGTCGATGCAGACATGCACGAGGAACCGTGATATACGGGGTGTGATAATGATGTTATAACACAAATTCGGCAGCATGTCCCCTCCCTTTGGACTATGCCAAATGGGAATATAGGACATCCATCCACGGAGAGCCGGAATGGAAACCAAAAAGAGAGTCGGGCGTAGCCCTGGGTCCAAGAAGGATCCAAATTTGACGGGGCAGTGTGCACCATCGCATCATTTGTTAATATTCCCCTCGAAGGACCGTTGGAGGACATGCAGCGGCAGAACACCGAGGGTCAGCGGGGTGACAGAAGAAATGTTGGATTCGGTGTAATGTAGGGGTGAAACCTCCCATTGATGTATCTCCCATAGACCTGGGTGAAGAACCATAGTTCCCTCGTAAGGTAATGAAGACTGGCCCGAAGGTTGATAGTGATGGAATATTGAATTTAGGTTATGTTTGGGTTTGATGAAGTGGGGAAGGCATCAGACACTCAGATGATAACTATCATTGAGGTGAAACGGCACGGCACTGGAGTCGGCGCGAAGACCAAACGGCACGGCATGCTCCCGGCGCCATGAAAAGGTTAGGGGCAATCGGCACAACCGGCTGGTGTAGGCGTCGGCGCGCCAACACCCGACGCGCGCTGGTCTCGGCGCGCCCCCCACCCAGCGCGAGTTTGGCGCCGGGAGGCAGTGGCGCCGGGAGGCTTTGGCGCCGGGAGAATTGTGCCGCCGGGAGGGGTTTATTGATTTTAAAAGAGGGTATTATGAGGGTTTCTTCGTTCAATGGGGACTTTAGGGTGATGAATGGATGAGAATGGACGATGAGGGTGGTTCCACTCACAAAGGGGGTCCAAGGAGATCGCCAATTACGAGGTATATACCCTGTGATGGCAAGATGCCATGAGATGATATAGCTCACGCTCTTGTCATGCAATTAAGGGGTTAAATGCGCGATTCCGTTGAAACGTCGTGCCGTATGATAGAGTAAAGCTCTGGGCAAATTTTGACAGCATCTCCCCTTATTTTGGGAGTGTGCCAAGAGAATATAATGGGCTATCTACTCACGAGTGCCGGAGTAGAAATCGAAATGAAAGCCGGGCGTAGCCCGAAATAAAGGGACCCAGATCTTATGGGACCTTGTCCCTTATGTTGTGATATCCCCGGTGCAGTAATCGGAGAGCCTGCACTGGTAGGGCTCCATGACTTAATGGGTTATAGAATGTGGGGGGATTGCACCCTTTAATATAGCTCCCGTGAGGACAGAGGAAAGGGTGATGCCTCTCCGCAGGAAGATAGGGCATTTAAAGCAATGATGGCACGGCCTGATGGCATCGGCGCCAACGTATTAAGATGGCCATCCTTGGCATAAGGGATGAGGGTATTGGCGAGAAGAATAATATGGCTTTCGGCGTGAAGGCTTGAAGTTCAACCGGCGCTGCTAGCCCTCGGCGCGAAACGTGCGCCGAGAGGGGCTCACGCCGGGAGGCTTTTGAAGTGGGGGTTTTAAGGGTTTGTTAAGGCAGAGGCTTTGAGCATTCGAAGCGAGGAGGTTTATTCAGCAACCTGGGCTATTTATTCGGATGATCGCATAGAGGAGGCTTCGAGGGGGAGACGAACTCTCTTCTGGGGCCTCACTAGGAGCAGAGCCATGAACCAGAACTCCCGAAGATATTCCTCTCCATTCCACATACGAGGAGCCATGAGATAGACTGTCTCAGGCCCTCGAAATGTGGCTGGGGGTAGTGATGAAGAACGATGGCAAAGAAGCCTCAACAGATAACATAAATTAAACATAAGACATTTGCAGTTGGCGATAGCCGTATATAGATTAAAACCTCGGATACAGAGGGAAGCGGAAGAAAATGATCCAACATATCAGAACTCATCCCATTCTTTTTATTAACTACTTCAGCCAAATGGCTTACACATATGCGATTTAAGAGAAAGAAATCTAACCCAAAAGGAAAAGAAATCCAAACTTCATCCCTGTAAACAGGGTTACATTAGCATTCGATGCTACTAAAGCAAAGATGCTCGAAAGTGAAAGAAAAAAAATAGAGGAATACTCAGACAGACGGAGAAGAGAAAGAGAGAGCAAAGAAGTTGCAGTTGCACGGCCCTCACACCTGGATTCTCTCCTCGAACCCCTCTCTCTTTCCTCAGCTTCTACGAAGGGCGCTCGAGCTCTCCCCTTTCTTTTTGATGGCTAAGCACCCTCTTCCTTCTGCTTCCTTCTTTTTCTTCCGTCCTTCTCTTTTTTCTCTTCGACTGTCCTCCTTTTTTTTCTGTTCGACTGTCCTCCTCTTTTTTCTGTTCGAAGGGCAGCCCTCTTATAGAGGCAAGGCCCTCATCCTTTCGTCATGAACTTCCCGGCGTGCAGGTATCGTCCTCCCGGCGTGGCCGTCATCGGCGCGTCCCATCTCATATTTGGGCTTGGCCCATTTTCTTGTCATTCGGCCCATTCGACCCAGGATCCATTTGGTGGACTCCTTTCGACAATGGGATTCTTGATATATATATGTTAAGACTCCATGGGACTGTTTACACCTTGCATTCACAACACGTGCAAGGCATTGTGCATCCCTTCTTCGGAGAATCAGAGACGTCTGAACATCTGTTTCAGCAGGCAGATGGTTGCCTGAATGTTGGTATAGTTTTATCAGCCTGACTATCTGAATGACAGCAGTACTGGACAACGACCTAGCCAAAGACGGCTTTAGTCGAATAACATGATAGGGGTAGTGGGTTTCTTCTATTCAGACTCTCAGATCTCCCAGGGAGGGTACGTGAGCTGTGCCCTCGACTGATCTTCAGAACTGTGAATCTGCTATGATCTCTTCTGACATATTTTAGGTGTCAACACTCATTTATCATTTTCAGGATGTGAAGGTAAGCTGAGATTAGCCTTTTCCTTGGGCCTTATGTTGAAGCTGGTACTCCTCTTCTTTGCACTTAGGCTTCTTGTGATCGATTGTTCGCTGAATCAGTACTCGTGGCGTGTTATATTACGATTTTCATGAATTGTGATGCCACCGTACGTGTGCTGAGATGCGGATACCGAGATAATTTCTAATGCCTGTGTGCGTTTTATGAGTGTGCAGCGGAAGCGTGTGGGCTGATTACCCACGGGTCGAGGATCATTGTTGTTAGATTCTGGCCGGTCAAGAGAATTGTTCTTTCTCGATGTGACTTCATCTTGGCTTCTTGTGCCTTGATGTGGTCTCTTGCCGTGTCGTTGCTGAAGTCATTCTGGTGTTGGCAATGACATTTGCGAGTGTTGGGGAATCTGTCGGCATTCCTTGCTGATTGAATACAATCTATTCTGCATTCCTTCTCTTGGGTGTTGTGCTCTCGAGGTGTGATCGTGGTCCTTGAGGTGCGTTCCCCGATATTGTCATTTCTCATTGTCGTGGGTCTTTTCTTGGTGAGCAGTCTGATGCATGACCCATCCCTTCTGGTCGTGTGTTTAGCTGTTCTTGTGCCTTGATGTGACCCTGCTTGCAGTTGTGTTCCATGATTCTGTGTTCTGTACGGAGCCAGAATCCTACAGGTGCTGCCGTTGTCGTTGTTTTTCTAAGCGCTATTTCTTTATGATTTTGTGTCTCTGTCCTGGACATTGGTCTTGTCAGTTAGCTTTCCTGTACTCCTCTTCCCTAGAGTTAGCTTGCGACTCGATCAGATGTAATATCTGAGTGAGGACTGACTTGATTATGCTTGTGGTCCGGTGTTGTTGTCGTTGGCGTCCTGGGTGCCAGGTGTTCCCTATTGCCTTTGGCACTGGAGCCGATGATGTTGTCGAGCTGTCAACTGTGAGGACTATGCTTCCTTGTGTAAGCTGATTCTTGTCGTGTCTTTCGTTTCATTTCCTCGATATCTATTGTCGTGACATGAGTCGTGTCTCCTTTCCTGTGAGACGTAAGCGACGTTGCCCTGCTCCGGAGGTGTCAGAATTGTGTTCACTTGTGTCGTGCTCGATCTAGAGTGTGTACTTGTGATTATAGTCTGACTGTGTTCCTTTGAGCTGTGTTCTCATGATTTGTGTTATTTTCATGTTCGTGTTGTCGGGTTGTTCTTCTCTGCTTCTTCCTTCTTGCTAGTCCTTAAATTTTGAGGATGAACTTTCTTGAAGGAGGGGAGGATGTAATATCCTGGATCCTTAACAGGTCTTGTCCGATCTTTATTAGGTCTTCCGGATCCTTTTTGGAGAGCTTCGGATCACTTTTGTGGCTCCTGAGTTGAGTTTTACGATCCGTGTGGGTTTTTCTCTCGTACTAGTTACGGAACCCTACGGTGAGTTTATTTCTCAGTTCATCGACTCGTGGACGTTACAGTTGTGATGTACTCTTCGCGAGGATCGTTTCGGCTATTTTTGCGTATTTTTCTGAATTAGTGGATTTTCGGCTCAAATATCAGATTTTCAGAAATTAGGAAAATTTCCTAATTTCTTTGTATAAATTTAACTCCACTATCTATCTTGCTCATTTTCAACCTCACGTTCTCTCACTCCGTTCTCTCCCGTCTCTCGACCGTTCGATGCGGGGCGCGCAACCGTGGAGAGCTGGCCGAAGCGTGGACGTGCTGGGGTGATCAGTTCGCGGGTTGGAGTAGCAGTTTGAGCGTGGCAGGCACGATCCCTCAGTGGTTTCCGAGAAGGCGTCGTTCGTGTTCCTGGCAGTTTTCGGCGTGGTTTAGTCACCTCGGCGCACGGTTTCTTCAGTGGAGGTAGGGAGACGGATCACCACTTCCTCCTGCACATTTTCCCTGCCATTGCACGTCGTTTGGTGCGAAAACGGCCGAGTTTGGGCTCGTTTAGCCTAAATCGGGGTTTCGTATGGTTCGTCGAAAAACTGTGACGATTTTTAGATCAGTTACTGTCAATGGACTCCCTGAAACGTCAGCATTCCATAGTCATTGATTTCATCACAATTGGTGGTCCCGTTTGACCGGTAGGGCTCCGGGAAGTCCGGAAACCCTTTTTGGGCAATTTCGTTAGAATCACCTATTTCTTGTGATTCGTGCGTCGTTTTGACTCCGGTTGAAGTCTATGTGATTCCTAGTAGGTCCATGGCTGTATCCCCTTCGTCTCAGAATGAACGGGGCGTGGAAAGGCCTCCGTTGGGCCGATCTGACGATTTGCTCGCCGTGACGCTTGAACGGTCGCACCAGAGACTGTTCAAGTGTATGGGCGGCTGGCTTCGAACCGCTTATCGTATGTCGGCTTGAGGTTGAGTGGTCATTTGATAGACCACTCATCCCCCTAGGGCGGCCGATTTCGGACCGCTCATCCTGTGTCGGTTTGAGGTTGAGTGGTCGTTCGATAGACCACTTATTGTTGTGTGAGGATTGAATAGATCTAGAGGGGGGGTGAATAGATCTTTCCCCCTTTTTAATTTATTCCAGCCTTATTTGAACTATTGCTCGAGTCAATGTAACTAACTAGAGTGTCAATAAGATCTAGCTACTCAATGCATCAAGATTATAAACTAATATGCAACGAAAGCAATCACACCAAAACTCATCACACATGCACGATGATCTTTTTAGGTGGTTCAGTCTCTATGCGAGACTTACATCCACCCCTCACTCAACTTGAGTGAGGCTTCACTACCAAGAGACCCTTGTCTCAAGCAACACTGCTGCCTCACAGCTTGCACACACGCTGACACACAGCTTGACACTGCTGCCTCACAGCTTGACACTGCTTCCTCACAGCTTGATACAATCAGAAGAAAATAGTTGATTTAAGAACGACAAGGAACCATTAAACTGGAGATATGAGATTTCAAAATTTTGGCAAATCCAAGTGCATAGGGCTACTGGCGCATTGAGATCCTGATCTCTGAGCTGGGTAGTCTTCAGATGGTTGAGCTCTTGCACAGCTGGATCCCCATTGTCTTCAGCAGCAGATCTTCTTGCATCTACACGAACTGCATAGTAGGGGTTGAACGCGGCCGGTTCCTTCTTGTAGAAAACCCTTGTCTTCCACTCTCTCTAATCGTATGTGCATGCCACCTCTCTCGGCATGCATATTTTCTTTTTGTTTCCCTCCATCTGTCATCAAGAATTGGCGTAGAAGCTTGAGCCAATCTAATATTCATGCTCAGATTCTCTGCTGACTTTTTGGGCGGAAATCTATTTTTCAGTTTCTTCAATCCTATTCGCAAGGCTGACTCGATCTCCAAGAGATGCAGCAACAGATCGACCAGAATATTCTCCCATGCCTTTATCCACGTGCCATCTTCAACTTCTTTCCAGATTTTTAGACCTTCAAATCGGAATTAGTTTCTATAGGCTCTATCCAGACTTTGACAGGCCTCACGCAACGGATGTACATACTTAGAAGCTTGAAGCAGCAAGTCTGTAACTGAGTGTCCAGACTTTGGCTTCGCATGGCAACGGCCAATGTACATACTTTGGCTTCTCATGACAGCGGCCAATGTATGGACTTCTGCTTGCTGGACGAGCCCCAATGTATAGACTTTGGCTTCTCACGAGTGTATAGACTTGATGAAGCTTGAGACGCTGAGTGAGACTGTGATGCTGTACAGACTTTCAACCTGCCACTGAGACGCTAGGTGAGACGCAACCTGGCAATGTGCAGACTTGAGAGGCGATGCGCTGTAGGCTAATGCTGTACTGACTTGATAGCGTGAGACGCTGGAAGAGACGATGCACTGTATAGACTTCAAGATGAGTGGACAAACCAAAACAACTGAACCGTGTACAGACTTGAAGGTTCTGTAGAGGCTGTACAGACTTTGACGAAACGCATGCAGCGTTGTACAGACTTTTGATGCCCACAGGCGATGTACAGACTTGCCTTAGAAACGAATGTATAGACTTCGTTTTGAAGCAGGGCAATATACAAGCTGTATAGACTTTGATATTAGAAGCTCATCCGATGTACAGACTTTGAACGTCCAATGTATAGACTTCTATTGTGTAGACTTGCCAACATGTGAAACGCTGAAAGAAGAGGCTGACGATGTATAGACTTGACAGTGCATGCTTTAGTGATGTGTGGACTTTGAAATGCTTGAGGCGGTGGCTGTACAGACTTTGATGAACATGCAGGTGAGACGTGGCCACAAATGTGCAGACTTAACAGTGCCAGTGTATAGAGTTGCTGAGCTTTCGCTAAGTCTGTATGGACTTGCTAGATAATGCATGCACTGGCTACTGATGTGCAGACTTGAAGCTTCATGCATAAAGACGCTAAACGAGACGCTCAATCTCTTCCATCAAACTGTTGATCAGTGGAACCCTTGGAGTGAATATCACTTTACCACTGCCTGCAATGTCATCAGTACCTGGATTCATGGAAGAATGAAGTTCTTATTGATTCATAAATTGGAGAATGTTTCTACTTGTGTTTAAGTGAGTATCTCAATGATTTGTGGATTGTCATCATCAAAACTAGGGATGCACAACATTCTCCCCCTTTTTGGTGATGACAACCAAAAGTCATTGTGACGCCCTTGCAATCAATATATCAAGTATGAGTACATAAGTGCAGTGCATTTGAAAACTGTAGCCAAGCCAAACATCTCATTGCGTATATAAAGAACTGAATTATATAAAGAACTGACTGACATTGACATTTGATATTTGACATCCTACAACCTACAATGACTGACATCATCTTTTCTCCCCCTTTGTCATCAGCAAAAGAAGAAGGGGGGGGGGAACCTAACTTAAGACCCTGGTGGAGGCAGTGGAGCTAACTGCGACTCAGTCCAACTCAGTCTGTGGACTATGTCATTAAGCTGTGCATGAACTGCCATATGAGCATTTGCAATATGAGTGTTCTGGTGAATGAGAGAGGCAGATGAGAGTTTGATGCGAATGAGAGTTTTTTGAAAACAAACCTGCAAAGACCTTAAATTGAAAGGGGGGGCTTTTGTTTAAATCCTTTCCATAAAGAATCGTATTAGTTGATTTGTCCACTAACTTAATGAATTTCATTCTGAAGAATTTAGTGAAATAAATTTGGGGCTTTATCAGTGTGTTTGAGTGTCAAGACAGGAATAAACTTCAACAAAGTGGGATATGGTTCTTTACATGATCTAGTACCCTTATGATTGATTTTGCACAAGTTAATTTGACCAAAATGCCAGCTGCAATATGAATTCAGGAAAATTTTGCTGTCATGAGGTGCCAAGGGTCAACCATCTAACTTGTCTGACAGTTTTACTAACAAATTTTGAACTGCATACACACATTTTTTGATTAATTGATCGATGAGTGGTCAGGTTTATCACATACATTTCTGCACGAGATAACACGCTTTTTACACGCCAGAGACCCCGGCTACTTTGCATGCCTGACCGTCTCACTTGGGAATTGGTGAGCACCTTTTTGCGTGAGGATACACGTTGATTAGACGCCAGTATCCACAGTTACTCAGTACTCCCACCCCCTTATTCATACTGGCAGAGGTAGCTTGGCTCTTCATGACACACGTGTTTCTCCCTTTTTATACATCACTCTTTTCGTAGGGAGAGACAGCAGTTTCTCAGAGGCCATTCCATTGCTCTGCCTGACAGACATGATAATAGCGTATTCCCAAGGCATTCATGAATTAGTTGAATTTGATTTTCATTTGACAGCATGAGCACTTTGAGTAAGATAACTTTACTACTCTCAATTATAAAATTCAAGGGCATGTAAATGGCATACTCCTATATGTTTAGTTTATTGAAGCATGACAACTCAAGCTCATTTTACAGCCAACCAAACTTGTTCTTACTATGTTCTCAGAATTATGTTCATCATATAGTGGATGTGACAGCCCAACGATTTCAGAATAGAAGAGGTGTATACAAACCCTCCCCCTTAGTTCAAGAGTCTTTGCAGAGTTAGAGGAAGTGAGATTTTGTTGATGTAGGCTGTGAAGATTTTGATTGAATTGGGTTTGTAGAGGTTTAAAAAACATGAACAGGATATAGGCAACAAGGAGAAGGATCATGCCAAGCAGTCGGCTCAGTCTGCTCAATTTCCACCAATTTCAGCTAGATGACTAGTGACACTAGTACCTATCATGAGATGCTAACTGAAGAAGACATGCTAACTGAGCTGGCCATATGCATGCATGCTGAACTTCACTAGCCTAGACTCCCCCTTAATGTAACATATATTTGCCAGAAAACAATCAGTGATCATTACAGAAAATTGTTGCAGAAAGGCTGTTATGGATTTTCATGAGGAGACCTGCATAACCCCAATTCTCTTCTCAAGGTGGTGAATCTATCATTGTTGAGGGGTTTAGTGAAAATGTCAGCAAGTTGTCTTTCAGTCTCAATAAAGTGCAGTGCAAAGTTGCCCTTGCTGACTTCATCTCTTATGAAGTGATGACGGATTTCAATATGTTTAGTTCTAGAATGCTGGATTGGATTTTTTGACAAATTAATAGCACTCGTGTTGTCACATAATATTGGAGCACATCCAAGATCTATGTTGTAATCTTGGAGCTGATGTTTGATCCAAAGAACTTATGTCCCACAACTCCCTACTGCGACATATTCTGCCTTAGCAGTGGAGAGTGCAACGGAGTGTTGCTTCTTAGAAGCCCAAGTGATCAAACATCCACCCAAGAATTGGCAATAGCCACTCGTGCTTTTTCTATCTATTTTGCATCCAGCATAATCCGCATCTGAGTATGAAATTAAATCTAGATCACAAAAGGCAGGATACCAAAGTCCCAAATCTTGGGTGCCGGCAAGGTATCGGAGAATACGCTTGACAGCTCCTAAGTGTGATTCTCTATGCTTGGTATCTAGCACACATGCACACACTAAACTGTATATCTGGTCTAGAGGCAGTTAAGTAGAGCAGGGAGCCAATCATACCTCTGTATGTTTTTGTATCTACCAGATTACCTCTTTTATCAGTATCCAGTGTTACATTTGTGCTAATTGGTGTTCCAATTGCTTTGTAGCTCTCCATGCCGAATCTCTTTAGCATTTCCTTGATGTACTTGGATTGATTAATGAAGTATCCATCCTTGCATTGTATGACTTGCAGTCCAAGGAAGAATTGTAAGTCCCCCATCAAACTCATTTCAAATTCCGCAGTCATTAGATTTGCAAATTCATTACATAATTGAGGTTTTGTAGACCCAAATACAATATCGTCGACATAGATTTGCACAATGAGAATATCCTTACCTTGGGTCTTGGAAAATAAGGTCTGGTCTATTTTACCTCTTGAATAACCCTTGTTGGCAAGAAATGAACTTAGCCTCTCGTACCATGCACGTGGAGCCTGTTTCAAACCATATAATGCTTTATTGAGTTTAAAAACATGGTTAGGGAAACTCTCATTTTCAAACCCAGGAGGTTGCTCTACATAGACCTCTTCCTTGATGACTCCATTTAGAAAGGAACGTTTTACATCCATTTGTTGTAGTTTGATCCCATGAGAAGATGCAAAGGCAAGTAACATCCTGATTGCTTCTAATCTGGCCACAGGGGCATATGATTCCTCGAAATCAATACCAAATTCCTGGTTGTACCCCTTGGCTACAAGTCTAGCCTTGTTTCTAATGACCTCCCCTCTCTCACTTAATTTATTTCTAAACACCCACCTGGTTCCAATGACCGATTGAGAGGTTGGTCTGGAAACAAGATTCCACACTTTGTTTCTCTCAAATTGATTTAACTCCTCATGCATTGCATCTATCCAGGATTCATCATTCAATCCTCCTCTATAGTTTTTGGCTCAATTTGGGAGACTAGTGCAAGTTGGTCTGATTCATTAATAGCTCTCCACTGAGATCTTGTCCTCCTTGGTTCATTTACATTACCAATTATGCTATCAAGGGGGTGATCCTTAAGCACTCTCACATTTTCAAGATTGTTACCTGATCCATTTACACTTGCATTTTGTTCACCTGAATTGTTGCCTTGTTCTTCTTCGAGGCTTGATTCCTTATCTTGCTCATCTGGTTCATCCTTGGGTTCCATAAATTCTCCATCTTCACTCTTCTTGTCGACCTGTTCACCATCCATAGATTCATTAGACTCATCAAATGAAATGTGGGGAGATTCCTCAACTACTTGATCTTTGACATTGAATACTCTATAAGCCCTTGATATGTTAGAGTATCCCAGGAATATTCCTGGGTCACTTTTAGGTTCAAACTTGTCCAAGTTTTTCTTATCATTGTTATAGATGAAGCACTTTGTTCCAAATATTCTGAAGTGAGCTAGGGATGGTTTCTTACCTTTGAACATTTCATATGGAGTTTTTGCACTAGATGGTCTTACCATTGCACTGTTCACAATGTAACACGCAGTGTTGACTGCTTCTGCCCAGTATTTTCTTGGAAGGTTCCCTTCTGCCAACATTGTTCTCCCCATCTCTACCAGAGTTCGATTCCTTCTTTCCACCACCCCATTTTGTTCTGGCGTTCGGGGTGCTGAGAATCTGTGCGTTATTCCTTTTCTTCTGCAAAAGGCATCAAATTCAGAATTTTCGAATTCTCCGCCATGGTCAGATAAGATTGAGCATATTTTGAACTTACCATCCTGTTTCAGTCTTTTGTAGAAGGCCTGAAATTCATGGAATGCATCATTCTTGTGGGATAAGAAGAATACCCAAGTAAATCTGGAAAAGTCATCTACTAATACATAGCCATATCTTTTCCCACTAATGCTTGCTGTTCTTGTAGGGCCAAATAGGTCCATGTGCACTAATTCAAGTGGTTTAGAGGACTAGTTTTCAGATTTACTTTTGAAGGTTTTTCTCGTTTGCTTTCCCTGGGCACATGCAGCACATAGTTTGATGTTTTTACTGAAGGTGATTTCAGGCAGCCCTCTTACCATGTTCTTTTTAACCAATTTATGCAAAACTCTAAAGCTGACATGTCCTAACCTGCGGTGCCATAGCCAGATAAGATCATCCTTTTTAGCAGTTAAACATAAGTTAGAATGAACAGGATCATTTAAATCTATCATGTATACATTGTTCACTCTTTTTCCTGAGAATTTCACTAGATCTGAATTAGGTTCCATAATTTTGCAGCTTTTCGAGTCAAATATTACCTTGTGTCCTTTATCACATAGTTGGCTAATGCTCAGTAAATTATGCTCTAGGCCATCTACCAACAACACATTCTCAATGTAGTTTGAAGGCTTCTTACCTATCTTACCTGTGCCGATGATTTTACCTTTGTTGTTTCCACCAAAGGTTACGTGTCCACCATCCTTTTTAATCAGCTGATGAAACTTTTTCTTGTCTTCGGTCATATGTCTCGAGCAGCCGCTGTCAAGATACCATTTGTTGTGGACAGCCGCTAAGCATTCCTGCATGACATATCATGTGAAGATTTTTGGAACCCAGCTGCTCTTGGGTTCAATATGTCTAGCAAAGTCACTCAAATATTTTAAGACAGATTTAGGAATCCATATTTGATTGGTGGATCTTGTGGGTTGGAGCCAATTCTGATTTCTGCTCACTGGTGCATGGTTGCTGTTAAGATCTGTGGTCGGCTTATGGAGCCCTGGGTGTCGGCTTCTGCCATCCCAGTGGTTTTCCCACTTGCTGTTACGGGCCGTAGTCGGCTTCTGATGCCATCGGTGTCGGCTTCTGACTTCCGAGTAATTCATCCAGTTTCTATTTCTGGCTGTGGTCGACACCTGAGGGGGTTGTGGTCGACTTCGGCTCTACCAGAATTCAGCATTCCGTCTGGCTTTGCCCGTGGTAGACTTTGGGGGGTTTCTGAGCCGACTTTCCTGGTTCCAGAACTCTTTATTTCTTGTTTTGAATGCCTTGATTGAGTTTGTTTCCTTATTGGATGATTGGCCTTGTTTCAAGAAGAGTTTTTGAGAGCTTTGGCCTTTTACCCTCGAGTCTTCCAAGTCATTTTTGTTAGATTCTTTTTCTCTTGCATTTGTGTTACTTGACTCTTCAACTTCATACATGTTTATGAGAGGTCTCTTTCCTTTAGGATCTGCTCCGGCCACAAAGGTGATGGTTTTAATTTGAAATTCCTTTTTGGCATTAGGATTATACCCCAAACCTTCCTTTTGATAATTTACTTTTGTTCCGAGCATGGCATTCAAGTTTTCTTCTCCTCTTACCATTTTCTCTAGGCTTTCTTGTTTGTCTTCCAATGCTTTTTGAATTCTTTTGATTTCTTCCAGAAGTCTGTTATTTTCTTCCTTCATCGCATTAGCCTTTTCATTGATCAATTTTGTCTCATGTTCACATCTTTGCACTTTTAACTTCAGTTCATCAATTGTTTTCCTCAGTAGTTCATTTTCTTCTTCCTGAGATTTAAACGTGTTTTCTTCCAATTCCTGTTCACTCAATTTTTTGTGCAGATTGGTGATCTCTAGTTCTAAGTCAGCACACTTGTTGATTGAGCTAGTATCGTGACTTATGATGTTGATTTTCTTTTTTAGGCTTTTATTCTCTTTTCTGATTAGATCATACTGATCTAGTAATTCAGTGTATGCGTCTTCCCAATCTAAAACAGAGAAATGTTTGAAAGGAGAAGTTACCTCAAGATCTTCACTTTCTCCTTCTGCCATGAGACACAATTTCCCTTCATCTTCATCGGATGACGTCTCTTCCTCACTGTCTTCTTCTTCTTCGCTCCAGGTACTTACCATAGCCTTAGGCTTCTTCCCTCTCCACTTAGAGGTCATGCCTTTGGAGGCCTCAGGGCATTCAGCCTTCATGTGACCTAGTTTCCTACAGTTATAGCAAACTACTTTGTTAGAGGATTTCTTGGGTTGATCAAACTTGTGTTGAGAAAACTTTATTACCATTCCCTTCTTATTGTTGAATCCCTTACCTTCTCTTCGAAGAAATTTTCTAAACTTTCGGGTTAGCATAGCAAACTCACCATTGTCTTTCTCAGTGCTTGAGGACTCACTTGTCTTAGAGGATTCACATTTGCTTGGGCTGGCTTTCAAGGCTACTGGCCTTTTCTTTTTGTCCTCGTTTTCACTTCTCTTAAGATTGATCTCGTACGTCATTAAAGACCCAATTAGCTGGTCCACTTTCATAGTGGTGAGGTCTTTTGAATCTTCAATGACCGTGGCTTTGGTATGCCACACAGGAGTAAGAGACCTGAGAATTTTTCTTACCAACTCTTTGTCTGTGTAAGTCTTACCTAGACTTTTCAAGCTGTTAGTCAATTGCATTAATCTTGCATACATTTCAGAGATGCTTTCATCAGTTTTCATCTTGAACATTTCATACTCTGAAATTAACATGTTGGCTTTAGTTTCTCTTACCTCAGATGTACCTTCGTATATGACTTCCAGCCTGTCCCACATGGCTTTCGCGGTTGTGCATTGAGAGACTCTTGAGAACTCCGTGGGATGTAGTGCACACTGCATTACATTCATTGCACCCCAGGGAGTCCTCATCTTCAGGGAGCTCATATGGGCCACGATTCACTACTCTCCACATTTCATGATCCTGAGCCCTCAGAAATACCTGCATACGATTTTTCCAATATGAGTAGTCATTTCCATCAAAGTATGGTGGTCTGCTCACTGAGTGTCCCTCAGTTGTCAAACCCTTAGACATCAATCCTCCTGTTCTCTCCTGGTTGTTAGACCACATATTGGAGATCCAGGCTCTGATACCACGTGTTGTGTGAGGATTGAATAGATCTAGAGGGGGGGTGAATAGATCTTTCCCCCTTTTTAATTTATTCCAGCCTTATTTGAACTATTGCTCGAGTCAATGTAACTAACTAGAGTGTCAATAAGATCTAGCTACTCAATGCATCAAGATTATAAACTAATATGCAACGAAAGCAATCACACCAAAACTCATCACACATGCACGATGATCTTTTTAGGTGGTTCAGTCTCTATGCGAGACTTACATCCACCCCTCACTCAACTTGAGTGAGGCTTCACTACCAAGAGACCCTTGTCTCAAGCAACACTGCTGCCTCACAGCTTGCACACACGCTGACACACAGCTTGACACTGCTGCCTCACAGCTGGACACTGCTGCCTCACAGCTTGATACAATCAGAAGAAAATAGTTGATTTAAGAACAACAAGGAACCATTAAACTGAAGATATGAGATTTCAGAATTTTGGCAAATCCAAGTGCATAGGGTTGCTGGCGCATTGAGATCCTGATCTCTGAGCTGGGTAGTCTTCAGATGGTTGAGCTCTTGCACAGCTGGATCCCCATTGTCTTCAGCAGCAGATCTTCTTGCATCTACACGAACTGCATAGTAGGGGTTGAACGTGGCCGGTTCCTTCTTGCAAAAAACCCTTGTCTTCCACTCTCTCTAATCGTATGTGCACGCCACCTCTCTCGGCATGCATATTTTCTTTTTGTTTCCCTCCATCTGTCATCAAGAATTGGCGCGAGACAGAAGCTTGAGCCAATCCGATATTCGCGCTCAGATTCTCTGCTGACTTTTAGGGCGAAATCTGTTTTTCAATTTCTTCAATCCTATTCGCAAGGCTGACTCGATCTCTAAGAGATGCAGCAACAGATCGGCCAGAATATTCTCCCATGCCTTTATCCATGTGCCATCTTCAACTTCTTTCCAGATTTTTAGACCTTCAAATCGGAATTAGTTTCTATAGGTTCTATCCAGACTTTGACAGGCCTCACGCAACGGATGTACATACTTAGAAGCTTGAAGTAGCAAGTCTGTAACTGAGTGTCCAGACTTTGGCTTCGCATGGCAACGGCCAATGTACATACTTTGGCTTCTCATGACAGCGGCCAATGTATGGACTTCTGCTTGCTGGACGAGCCCCAATGTATAGACTTTGGCTTCTCACGAGTGTATAGACTTGATGAAGCTTGAGACGCTGAGTGAGACTGTGATGCTGTACAGACTTTCAACCTGCCACTGAGACGCTAGGTGAGACGCAACCTGGCAATGTGCAGACTTGAGAGGCGATGCGCTGTAGGCTAATGCTGTACAGACTTGATAGCGTGAGACGCTGGAAGAGACGATGCACTGTATAGACTTCAAGATGAGTGGACAAACCAAAACGACTGAACCGTGTACAGACTTGAAGGTTCTGTAGAGGCTGTACAGACTTTGATGAAACACATGCAGCGTTGTACAAACTTTTGATGCCCACAGGCGATGTACAGACTTGCCTTAGAAACGAATGTATAGACTTCGTTTTGAAGCAGGGCAATATACAAGCTGTATAGACTTTGATATTAGAAGCTCATCCGATGTACAGACTTTGAACGTCCAATGTATAGACTTCTATTGTGTAGACTTGCCAACATGTGAAACGCTGAAAGAAGAGGCTGACGATGTATAGACTTGACAGTGCATGCTTTAGTGATGTGTGGACTTTGAAATGCTTGAGGCGGTGGCTGTACAGACTTTGATGAACATGCAGGTGAGACGTGGCCACAAATGTGCAGACTTAACAGTGCCAGTGTATAGAGTTGCTGAGCTTTCGCTAAGTCTGTATGGACTTGCTAGATAATGCATGCACTGGCTACCGATGTGCAGACTTGAAGCTTCATGCATAAAGACGCTAAACGAGACGCTCAATCTCTTCCATCAAACTGTTGATCAGTGGAACCCTTGGAGTGAATATCACTTTACCACTGCCTGCAATGTCATCAGTACCTGGATTCATGGAAGAATGAAGTTCTTATTGATTCATAAATTGGAGAATGTTTCTACTTGTGTTTAAGTGAGTATCTCAATGATTTGTGGATTGTCATCATCAAAACTAGGGATGCACAACACTTATCCCCATTGGGCGGCTGATTCCCAGCTGTTCATCTTCCGGTTGGGTTGAGTGGTCAGACCTGGACCGTTCATCCCCGATGAGTGGTCCATTCCGAACCGCTCATGCCCCTTGGGTGGTCCATCCAGAACCGCTCATCCCCTTGAGTGGTCCATCCTTAACCGCCCATCCCCCGTCAGTGTTTTGGGTCTGTTGGGTTGAGTGGTCTAGATCGGACCGTTCATCCCATTGAGTGGTCCTGTCCGGACCGTTCATCCCGTTGAGTGGTCCCTGTGTGACCGCCCAACTAGTTGAGTCCGTCGTCTTGTCTGTTGGCCATGATGGCTATCCCGTGTCTGTCTGTTAGGTTGTTTAGGGCGGTGTCTGGGTGTCGGTGGTTCTTCAGATGAGTCAGTTCAGGGTCAACTGAGTGTGGTCTACTCTCTGACTGCCACAGTTCCCTAACGACTTCATCTGTGACCACCATTGTCCTTGTCTCTGTGTGCGCAGCATGTTCCTCCTTGACTGTTGGGTTTGCTTGGTGGCCGAGTGATGGATCGCCTATGCCCAGAGTGTCGTTTCCCACCGTTCTGATTTCTGTATGTCTTGGCTTGAACTTGTTGTCTGCCCATTGTCCCGTGGATGTCTCCTGGCATCCTATGAGGGCTAAGACTACAATAGGAGGTATCCATGAGTTTTCTTGCTTGAAGTATGATTCTCTCTCCTACTGTAGAGTCGTCATTGTCTGGTTCTGGTCAACCTGGGGTGACCCAGTGGTTGACAGGTGACCTTGTGTGTCTCAGTGGTTCTGTCCAGTTCGAGACATGGCTCTGGATGCCTCGAGGTGTTATCTTATCTCGATTTACGTGTCCAGATGTGCTAAGGGTCTTGGTGTTCCCTCATGTCCTCGTGTGTCGCTTTACGCTGTCATGTTGTTTTCTATGGCTTAGGAATAGATCGATTGGCGGCTTGTTCCGCTTGTATGACAATCGTGACTCCAAGTCGTGAGACTAAATGATCGTTGTGTTTTCAGGTCTAGTTGCCTTGTCCTGAGTCTGTCGACAGTTGTCATGCAACCTTGGTGCTTCGTAGTACGTGCGATAGTGCTTCCTTGCATGTCTGTACTACAGCACTCTTGTTTCAGAGTTCTGTGTCAAGTGAGCCTCCACTAGTCGTAGCCTGGAGACACATTACGATGTGTCGACCCACCCAGGAGTGGTGGCGTGGCAGTTCCCGATATACGGTTTGTAAGCTAGTTTCCGTGGGCCCCGCTGTACAGTGTCATCCTTCTGGGTGGGGAAAGCTAGCTAGAGGCCTGGCTCTGCAGCAAGAGTCGGTGTGTGCACACGTGGTCAGGGGCTTTGGACTGACGCCGATGGGCGTTCCCCTGTCTAGTCACTCGTTACTATAGTCATATTCTGGTGCCGAGCGTGTCTTAGTCTCTGTCGTGTTTCGGGAGGCATAGTAGACGAGACACTTGTAGGCGCAGCATAAGGCGTCAGTGGACGCAGCTGGCTGTTATTCTAGTGAGGAGGTACTTCCGTCACGTGACACGTGACTCTTGCATTTCTCGTACGTCGTGACCTTTTCGGGTTAGCCCTCTCGTGGTCTTGCCCGAGGTCAGTGTTGTGTCGTGGGCATGACGTTCTAGTCGTGTGTGGTCGTGTCTAAAAGAGCGTGCATGACAATCGAGTCGTGTATGCTTTAGGCCATCTGTGTCTGTCTAGATCTTTTTCTAGACTTCTTGTCTGGTCTCGTAGGCCTTCATCTTGGGCCTCATGCTTGCCGACAGATCGGCAACTCCTGACTTCGTCTGTTCAGAGTTACCCATCTGTTGCTGCTATAGTTTGGAGTAGCTTAGGGGCCGAGGTTAATTTGGCAGCCGTGTTTTGTTTAGTATGGCTTTTCCCTTTTCTTTTAGCTGTTCCTACTCCTTCCGTTCCGGTCTTCTTTTACAGCTTTCTAGTGGTAGTTTTCCTGCTTTGCTACTACTGCTGTTTTATTGTTCCGTGTTGCTGCGTTATTTTTCAGTGGGGATACGCGTGACCCCTATTGGGCCAGTGACACGAGGCTCACCCCTACTTTTCAGGTGGGTGGCGTTTTTCTGCTTCTGCAGTTCCTGGTGTGACGTGTCCGTAGCTGCCAGCGGTACCTGCGTCGGGTTTCTCCCGATCTTAGGGTACATCTTTCTTTTCTGTTGGACTGTACTGCTTGTCTTTCCTTTGGACTGGACTCTGGTATAATTTTTAAACTTAAACTGTTAACTAAAAAGTAATTTTATTTCTGCTACTTTAGCAAACCGATCTAATGGAATTTAATTGCTTACTGTGCTATCTCTGTGGCTTCAATGTACTACACGACAATCCTTTATCCCTTCGGAGCTTTACCGCTCTTGGGAGGCCTCGCGGGTTCCAAGTGGTATCGGGTCTACTCGGTAGTCTTATCGGGTATATCCGGTATCCAGGATCCGGGTCGTCATAGCTGAGCTTTATAGCTTGCTCCGCTAGGCATTATAGTTTTGCAACTACTGGGCAATACAGCTTAGCCACCGCTGATTCACAGCTTCAAACCACTAGGCCTTACAACTTATGCCACCGCTGATTCACAGCTTCAAAATGGAATGTAAAATGGAAAAATAAGAATGATAAAAATCAGCAACAAAAAGTTGGAATTAAAGCTCAGAAAATATAGCTTGCTCTGGAGCAATGTAGCTTGGATCTAATCCAAAAGCTACAGATCTTCTTTCTCCTTCGATCTTGTTTGCTGCACTCTCTTCTACTTCTTCAACCACTCGAGCTACTAGAAATTCACTCACAGACGGCTGCTAACTCTCTCAAGATCTCTGCTTTCAAAAATCTCTCTGAAGGTTCTCAGTGTGCTCTCTCTCTGATCTCTTTTTCTTTCTCTATTTTTCGCTAGCTTTCTGCCGCTCTCCCTTCTTTTCTTCTACTGCCTTATTATCCTCTTGTTCTTCTCTGCAGGTGCTTTTATATGGAGAACAGGGGCGCCGGAGGTAATTTGATGAAGACGATGATGTTCCCTCTGTCAGATAGCTCCACGTGGCAGGATCCCAGCGATCTCCAAAAAGAATCGCCTGGTCGTGTGGAGGGAATGTTCCCGCCATAAGATGAGCGCCTTAAAGCATCCACGTGTCAAAGTAGGTTGTTAAGCTTTCCACGTGGCATCCCTTGGATCACGTGCCCCAATTAATCCTTTGCACATGACTGGGCCAATGATTGGTCTTGACCTGTTCGACCATGTCTCTGACTTAGCCGCTTCCAGAACTTAAGTTACTCGAACCTGGTTCGTACTTAAGTCTCTACAGTAGAAGAGGCATTTAGTCATGCACCTGGCAATAAGATTACACTAAAAGAAACCAATAAATTTGACAAATTGATTCATGGTTTATGAATTTAATCGTGATTTAATTAAGGCTATCAATTCAGAAAATCACATAGAGAGTATTCAAATGCTCTTACAAATATTCATGGACGCACAAGTCAACTGTGCAAGCTTAAGTATTGTCACGCCCCGAGCGCGGAAGATACTCGGATATGCGCGACGAGTTTATATCAATCATGTCAATCAGAGTAGTAGTGTATTCGACACCAAAACAGAGATGCGCAAAATAGAAAGATAACTCAATCCTTATTTCATAATGGATAGACTATTGCAAATCCAATACTCTATTCAATTAAAAAGGAAAAGTACATAGTTGACTTAAGAAAATAGAAAAAAAAACTAGATGACACTTAGAAAAGCTCTAGCTCTTTCACTCTTGACTTTCCCCATCAGATTGACCTTCTTCGTCGGACTTACCTGAAAAGTAAGGACAAACACGGAGTGAGCGAACGCTCAGTAAGAAATTATATCTCAAGCGCTAGCAAGGGGTTTAAATAAGTACATCTTTCATGTATGTACTATAGCTATGCATGCTCGTATAAAACGACAAGATAGAGAGAGAATTTATCAATAAGACAGCAAGATGAACTAGTCATGAGCTTTCAAGAAAAGATGACAGATATTCAAGCAAGTACTTTTTAGCAAGTCATGTCAAGAACTTTGGCTATCTTGTATCAAGCAAGTAAGTAATTACCCTTTCTCGGGTCACGCAATTCATGTCATGTCAAGTACGAGTCAAGTACAAGATTTGTGTGGAATATCCAATCAAGCTAGTCATGCACTCGGTATAATGCCAGATACCTTATCATTCAACTCCCATGGGCACAAGTACTTTCGGGTGCTCCTCCCAGGACCAGATCGGGCCCTATATGCGCAGGTTTTTATCATGTATTTTTGACATCCACTCTTGTATATATATATAGCCAATATGGAATTTCAACAATTTAAGCTTGTAGACACGTAGGAGAATGGAGTCCAAAAATACGACATTAGACATAGATAGGCGATAACAACGGTACAATCACGACGAACGATGAAACTATGTGGAATTAGGTTCCCTTAACTCGGGTACCATGACGATTGAGGTCCACATGAACAGTATATCAAAGGCAAGATACCCTCATTCTTATTATAGAATTGAGGTCCACAAGAACATCAACAAATGGCATGATATCATCATCCCATTAAGAATTCTCATGATATACTCTTTGCATATCATAAGGGCCGGTATACCAGGTTTCTTTAGAGTGACATGGCATTCAATAGTGTAATGGGTTTTTAGGGTACAACCAGCTCAGTCGGCCTTGAGGGAATCCAAGGCTCGAGGAGTCTTACGGAGGTCTCTATGACTAACTCGCTAGTCCAAAGGAACGGAATGTCCAATGGAGAGCTTGTATGTCAATGAGAGTTGAGGGTGATCGATAAAACATCATGAAACGTGGGACTATACTCACGGAGTGGAGATATAGTGCCGATATACATATATATATATAGATATACTGAAACCATCGGTTATCAGAAACAGGCAAAAACATTTTTACAGGAAAATAACGACTTAAGTAAAGTCACTACTCAAGTAATTAACGCCTTCAGTAAGGGCGTTTATCTATTTTTCGTTTTTGCAAAATTTCAATATTTCAGTATTTTACCAAAAACGCGCCTTGGTAAGGGCCGTTTAATTACAAGTTGACGACGTATATAGTGGTCGTTCATTCTTTACTTCTATTTTTGCAGAATATATATTTTCAGTAATTTATCAAAAACACGCCCTGTACAGGGGCGTTACTTTTCAATCCACGCCCTGAACAGGGGCGTTAGTCAAGTGAGAGACGACCTATACAGGGTCGTGAATTCAAGGATTTACAATATTTCAGGAAATAAAATTCCAAGAGACAAGAGACATGATCATGATAGAAAATTAGCAGGGATTCACAGGTCGAGTCATGCAATATATATTAGATTGGATATTTCATATCTATTGAATTTTTAAACATGGATCAATTATTAATTACATGTGATTTTCATGAGATTAACGCCTACAGGGCAGGGCGTCAAATCTGTAATTGACGACCTGGTGCAGGTCGTTTCTTTAAAGTAGCGCCCTGGACACGGGCGTCTCTTGCAAAATATTACAGAAACGTGTAGAAACTATCAGGAAACTTATATACATGACATGCATGATGTGTTACTATGAATTTAACTTGTTTGGGCTACGTTGCTTGAGAAAACCTACCTTGATAAAGATTTGAACGGATGCAGGTTCTGTGAACGGAACGATACTCTATTTTATAAACAAAGTCTTTTGAAGCTTTCGATCTTAATAGCAGCAAGGGTAGTAAGAGGATGCATATGAAGAACCCTCAATTCTTCAGTCAACCGGGTTCACTTCTACAGGCAACCTGTAGAGGCAGAAGAAACGAAAAAGAAGATATTAAAATCTTCTTATACGTAACCGAAAGCGAGGGGAAGAACTTACTTGTTCTTCGGAAGACAAAAGCTTTCAACCTGTAATCAGAAGTAGATGAAGAATCATCAGTATTCTTCACAAATTCGATAGTTAGAGTAAAGAAAAAGAACATGATGTTCTTTACGTACCTTAGAAGAGTCCGAACGCCAAATAACGTTCTCAGTTCAAGCAGTAGGTTATTTATAGGATTTCTAGAATCCTAATAGAGTTAGTGTTTGATTGGAAGTAATACTTCCATATTAGAGTTATTACTACATTCGAACTCTTTCTCATAGTTATCAACTTACCCTGGATAGACTCCTGGGTCGAACGAAACTCAAACTGAATTAGCGTCCTAAGTCAGGGCGTCGAATTTAAATTGACGCATTGTCAAGCGTCGTTTCTTGTTGAAACGCGTCCACTCAAAGGACGTTATGCAAACTTGCCCTTTTTATTTATTTTGGTCGTTTGAAATTTGACGCCTTGACATGTGGGCGTCCTTTCTTCAAAACACGCCTTAGGTGAAGGCGTTTTCTTGTAAAATAGCGCCTATATCTGAGGCGTTATTTTCATCAGGGTTTAATTATTTTTCTTCCAAGCTCTTTCATTTTTTTATTAAATATTTTAATCTATTTTGATTTATTTATTCCTTTTTATTTTATCAAGGTTGCTACACCCTCCCCCACTTAAAAAGAATTTGGTCCCCAAATTCCATATCATATATTTACATTTGGAGAGTGTAGAGTATGTACCTTCTAAAATAAATCTGGAAATTGTTTCCTCATAGATTCCTCGGTCTCCCATGTAGCTTCATGTTCTGAATTCTTATTCCATTGTACTTTTAGCATGGGAATAACCTTATTCCTTAGGGTACGTACTTCTCGATCTAAGATCTTCATAGGCTTCTGCTCATATGTGAGATCCTTCTGCATTACTAGGTCTCCATGTTCGATAATATGTGATGGATCGTGTACATACTTCTTCAACATGGATACGTGGAACACATTATGTATCTCAGACAATTGAGGAGACAATGCGATGCGATAAGCAACCTCGCCAACTCTTTCTAGTATCTCAAAAGGTCCGATAAATCTTGGTGTAAGCTTGCCCTTAACACCAAATCTTCGTATTCCACGTCCAGGAGATATCTTGAAAAATACATGATCTCCAACTTGGAATTCGAGATCTCTTCTTCTTGTGTCAGCATAAGCCTTTTGTCTAGACTGAGCAACTTGCAGTCTTTCTTTGATCAATTGTATCTTCTCGGTAGTGTCCCTTACCATTTCTGGACCTAACAGTTATTTTTCTCCAACTTCATTCCAGCATAAGGGTGATCGGCAACTCCTTCCGTATAAAGCTTCGAAAGGTGCCATTTGTATACTTGCCTGGTAACTATTATTGTATGCAAATTCGACCAGAGGCAAGTGATCATGCCAGCTTCCATCGAAATCCATGATGCAAGCTCTGAGCATATCTTCAACCACCTGATTAGTTCTCTCGGTCTGATCATCCGTTTGAGGATGAAAAGCTGTACTAAAGTTAAGTCTCGTTCCCAACGAATGTTGTAGTCCTTTCCAAAAATGAGAAGTAAAACGGGGATCTCTGTCAGACACGATTGAAACAGGAATACCATGTAATCTGACTATTTCCTTGATGTATAGTGCAGCTAAGACATCAACTGACCATCGACTCTTGATTGGAAAGAAATGCGCTGATTTAGTCAATCGGTCAATGATAACCCATATTCCATCATGTCCTCTTTTTGATTTAGATAAACCCATGATGAAATCCATACCAATATCCTCCCACTTCCATTTAGGGATATCTAGAGGATGTAACTTTCCAGCAGGCTTTTGGTGTTCCGCCTTGACTTGTTGGCATGTGAGACAGCGTGATACGTAGTCCGCTATTTCTCTCTTCATGTTGGGCCACCAAAAATTTCTTTTCACATCTTGGTACATCTTGGTAGATCCAGGATGAATCATATACCTTGACCTATGAGCTTCATCTAAGACCTTCTTCTTCAATTCTGGGCAGTCCGGTATACAAGTTCTATTCTTGAACATTAATCTTCCATCAGAAGCTAATTGTAAATCCGATTGTCCTTCTAATCTGCCCTTGATTTCTACTAATGTAGGATCATCATTCTGAAGTGCTTGTATTTCAGACAATAAATCTGACTGTATGCTTACATGAGATAATGTGACACATCTAGGGTCCGTGTCCATGCTTATATTGAGTTAAGAGAATTGTTCCAGCAATTTCCATTCTTGAATTAGACAATTGGCTAACAGTGCTCTCGACTTTCGACTAAGGGCATCTGCTACATGATTACCCTTTCCGGGATGATATTGTATATTGAAGTCGAAGTCCTTGAGATATTCTAGCCATCGTCTTTGCCTCATATTTAGTTCCTTCTGTGAGAAAAGATATTTGAGACTCTTGTGATCGGAGTATATAGTAAACTGTACTTCATAAAGATAATGTCTCCATATCTTCAGTGCAAATACTACCGCGGCCAATTCTAAGTCATGGACGGGGTAGCTCTCTTCATGCTTCTTTAATTGACGAGAAGAGTAGGCTATAACCTTCCCTTGTTGCATTAGAACACACCCGAGGCCAATGCCAGAAGCATCAGTGTATACCTCGAACTTTTCTCCTTCAATTGGCAATGCTAAGATAGGAGCTGTAGTAAGATGATCCTTGAGAGTTTGGAAGCTTCTCTCACATTCCTCATCCCATTCATAACAGATCTCCTTGCGAGTTAACCTCGTAAGTGGCACGGCGATTTTAGAGAAATCCTTGATGAATCGCCTGTAATAGCCGGCAAGACCTAAGAAACTTCGGATCTCGCTAGCATTGGTCGGTCTTTCCCAGTTCCTTACAGCTTCAACCTTTGATGGGTCTACAGACAAGCCATCCTTTGATATAACATGTCTGAGAAAAGTCACTTCTTCAAGCCAGAATTCACACTTGCTAAGTTTTGCATATAATTGGTTTGTCCTCAATATTTGTAATACAATCCTCAAATGTTCCTCATGCTCTTCCTTGGTCTTGGAATAAATCAATATATCATCAATAAAGACCACCACGAATTGATCTAAATAAGGCCTGAATATACTATTCATTAACTGCATAAAGGCAGCAGGGGCATTCGTTAGTCCGAAAGGCATAACAACAAATTCATAATGACCATACCTGCTTCTAAATGCGATTTTATGAATATCCTCGTCCTTGATTCTTAGTTGGTGATATCCGGACCTAAGATCAATTTTGGAAAAGTACATGGATCCTGAAATTTGATCAAACAATTCATCGATTCTCGGCAGTGGATACTTGTTCTTGATAGTGAGATGATTCAATTATCGATAGTCGACGCATAACCTCATGGATCCGTCTTTCTTCTTTACAAATAATACAGGCGCTCCCCACAGGGAAGTACTTGGTCTAATGAATCCTTTCTTAATGAGTTCCATCAATTGCTCCTTTAACTCTTTGAGTTCAGCAGGTGACATCCTATAAGGTGCCTTTGAAATCGGACCAGCACCAGGGACTAAGTCAATGGTGAAGGCCACTTCTCTTTGCGGGGGTAATCCCGGCAAATCTTTCGGAAATACGTTCGGAAATTCTTGTACCACTGGAATGTCTTCTAGCTTAGCTTCCTTAGCTTCTTTAACTGTGACAAAGGCAAGGAAAGATGTACATCCTTTCCTGATGAGCTTGCTAGCTCGGAGAGCTGAAATAAGAGGGGATTTGCTCCGACTCTTGGGGCTAGTAAATATTAGTTCTGGAAATTCCTTGAATGTAACCTTACTATTGCGGCAATCAACCGTTGCCTGATACTTGGATAACCAATCTGCCCCTAGTATAACATCATACTCTTTCAGATCTAAACATATGAGATCAATAGGGAGATTTTGACCATGAATCAATACCTCGCAGTTTTGGTAATGATGTGTAATATCAGTCTCATCATCCAGAGGAGTAGACAAAACTAACTTTATCCATTCCGGTTCTAGGGGTAATGGGTCAGCAAACTTCTTAGAAATAATAGAATGCGATGCACCAGTATCAATTAAGACATATGCATTCCTGGAACAAACTTTCAATGTACCTTCCACTAAGCCGCCTTCTTCTTCTTGCTCGGTCTCCTTGATTGCATGAAGACGAGCATTCTTGGTTACTGGGCATTTTCCGTCATCGGCTTGATTATTTAGTAGTGGGCAATCGGGAATCCGATGCTCACGACTCCCACAACGGAGACATGCTCCTAGTTTCCTCCAGCATTCTTCTGCTCTATGACCCGCTTTATCACAATGTTTGCACACTGTATTTGGAGGGGTAGTGGTGATAGAGAAGGGCTTGGTCTTCTTAGACTTTTGGTCTTGTGAGGATGCCCCTCCATTGCTAGGCCTTTTCTTGAAGTTGGGTTTAAAGGAACCCGATCCTGTAACTTGTTCCTTCTTATCCTTACCACGAATCCTATCAGACAGTTCCGTGGCATCTTCTAATAGTTGAGCTCGACGTACTATCTCCGAGTAGACTTGAATGTCCATCGGCGCCAGTTGAGTAATAGCTTGGGGCCTGAGCCCATTAAGAAACCTCCTAGCTTTCATTTTCTCAGTGCTAACTAGATGCTTAGCATACCGAGATAGTCTAGAGAATTGGGCCTCATACTCGGCCACTGACAAGGATCGTTGCTTCAGTGCAGCAAATTCTGCAGCCTTCTTTTCCTGAACTCGGTCCGAGAAATATTTCGCGTTGAAGTGTTCAACGAATTCTTCCCACGAAACCTGATCTTGATTTATAGTAGCCTCTATTGATTCCCACCAGCATCTAGCATCCCTTTCTAACTGAAAAGTAGCTAATAAAATTTTATCCTGATCCGTGCATTGCATAACATTGAATATACGTTCTATCTCCCTAATCCAGTGTTCAGCGTCATTTGGATCAGTAGAACTCGTGAACTTGGGTGGGTTCATGTTCTTGAAAGTCTGGTGGAGACTTCCTGCTCGTTGTCCACCTCCTTGTGCTACTTGTTGCAGCACTTGAGTCATGCCTTGAAGGGTACGCTGCATGTTGCGCCATTGAGCACGTTCGGCAGCCATTATCCTACAATTACAATAACTAGATTAATACATGCTTGTATTTAAAGACTCATATACTATGTTAACTTTAACCCTTGGTTCTACCCAATCTCACTGGTTGAAGGTTAAAACTTATCCTTGGACTTGGGTTTTCCTAAGAATTGAATACCCTAGGCTCTGATACCACAAAAACTGTCACGCCCCGAGCGCGGAAGATACTCGGATATGCGCGACGAGTTTATATCAATCATGTCAATCAGAGTAGTAGTGTATTCGACACCAAAACAGAGATGCGCAAAATAGAAAGATAACCCAATCCTTATTTCATAATGGATAGACTATTACAAATCCAATACTCTATTCAATTAAAAAGGAAAAGTACATAGTTGACTTAAGAAAATAGAAAAAAAAACTAGATGACACTTGGAAAAGCTCTAGCTCTTTCACTCTTGACTTTCCCCATCAGATTGACCTTCTTCGTCGGACTTACTTGAAAAGTAAGGGACAAACACGGAGTGAGCGAACGCTCAGTAGGAAATTATATCTCAAGCGCTAGCAAGGGGTTTAAATAATTACATCTTTCATGTATGTACTATAGCTATGCATGCTCGTATAAAACGACAACATAGAGAGAGAATTTATCAATAAGACAGCAAGATGAACTAGTCATGAGCTTTCAAGAAAAGATGACAGATATTCAAGCAAGTACTTTTTAGCAAGTCATGTCAAGAACTTTGGCTATCATGTATCAAGCAAGCAAGTAATTACCCTTTTTCGGGTCACGCAATTCATGTCATGTCAAGTACGAGTCAAGTACAAGATTTGTGTGGAATGTCCAATCAAGCTAGTCATGCACTCGGTATAATGCCAGATACCTTATCATTCAACTCCTATGGGCACAAGTACTTTCGGGTGCTCCTCCTAGGACCAGATCGGGCCCTATATGCGCAGGCATTTATCATGTATTTTTGACATCCACTCTTGTATATATATATATAGCCAATATGGAATTTCAACAATTTAAGCTTGTAGACACGTAGGAGAATGGAGTCCAAAAATATGACATTGGACATAGATAGGCGATAACAACGGTACAATCACGACGAACGATGAAACTAGGTGGAATTAGGTTCCCTTAACTCGGGTACCATGACGATTGAGGTCCACATGAACAGTATATCAAAGGCAAGATACCCTCATTTTTATTATAGAATTGAGGTCCACAAGAACATCAACAAATGGCATGATATCATCATCCCATTAAGAATTCTCATGATATACTCTTTGCATATCATAAGGGCCGGTATACCATATTTCTTTAGAGTGACATGGCATTCAATAGTGTAATGGGTTTTTAGGGTACAACCAGCTCAGTCGGCCTTGAGGGAATCCAAGGCTCGAGGAGTCTTACGGAGGTCTCTATGACTAACTCGCTAGTCCAAAGGAACGGAATGTCCAATGGATAGCTTGTATGTCAATGAGAGTTGAGGGTGATCGATAAAACATCATGAAACGTGGGACTATACTCACGGAGTGGAGATATAGTGCCGATATACATATATATATATATATATAGATATACTGAAACCATCGGTTATCAGAAACATGCAAAAACATTTTTACAGGAAAATAACGACTTAAGTAAAGTCACTACTCAAGTAATTAACGCCTTCAGTAAGGGCGTTTATCTGTTTTTCGTTTTTGCAAAATTTCAATATTTCAGTATTTTACCAAAAACGCGCCTTGGTAAGGGGCATTTAATTACAAGTTGACGACGTATACAGTGGTCGTTCATTCTTTACTTCTATTTTTACAAATATATATTTTCAGTAATTTATCAAAAACACGCCCTGTACAGGGGCGTTACTTTTCAATCCACGCCCTGAACAGGGACGTTAGTCAAGTGAGAGACGACCTATACAGGGTCGTGAATTCAAGGATTTACAATATTTCAGGAAATAAAATTTCAAGAGACAAGAGACATGATCATGACAGAAAATTAGCAGGGATTCACAGGTCGAGTCATGCAATATATATTAGATTGGATATTTCATATCTATTGAATTTTTAAACGTGGATCAATTATTAATTACATGTGATTTTCATGAGATTAACGCCTACAGGGCAGGGCGTCAAATCTGTAATTGACGACCTGGTGCATGTTGTTTCTTTAAAGTAGCGCCCTAGACACGGGCGTCTCTTGCAAAATATTACAGAAACGTGTAGAAACTATCAGGAAACTTATATACATGACATGCATGATGTGTTACTATGAATTTAACTTGTTTGGGCTACGTTGCTTGAGAAAACCTACCTTGATAAAGATTTGAACGGATGCAGGTTCTGTGAACGAAACGATACTCTATTTTATAAACAAAGTCTTTTGAAGCTTTCGATCTTAATAGCAGCAAGGGTAGTAAGAGGATGCAGATGAAGAACCCTCAATTCTTCAGTCAACCGGGTTCACTTCTACAGGCAACCTGTAGAGGCAGAAGAAACGAAGAAGAAGATATTAAAATCTTCTTATACGTAACCGAAAGCGAGGGGAAGAACTTACTTGTTCTTCGGAAGACAGAAGCTTTCAACCTGTAATCAGAAGTAGATGAAGAATCATCAGTATTCTTCACAAATTCGATAGTCAGAGTAAAGAAAAAGAACATGATGTTCTTTACGTACCTTAGAAGAGTCCGAACGCCAAATAGCATTCTCGGTTCAAGCAGTAGGTTATTTATAGGATTTCTAGAATCCTAATAGAGTTAGTGTTTGATTGGAAGTAATACTTCCATATTAGAGTTATTACTACATTCGAACTCTTTCTCATAGTTATCAACTTACCCTGGATAGACTCCTGGGTCGAACAAAACTCAAACTGAATTAGCGTCCTAAGTCAGGGCGTCGAATTTAAATTGACGCCTTGTCATGCGTCGTTTCTTGTTGAAACGCGTCCACTCAAAGGAAGTTATGCAAACTTGCCCTTTTTATTTATTTTGGTCATTTGAAATTTGACGCCTTGACATGTGGGCGTCCTTTCTTCAAAACACGCCTTAGGTGAAGGCGTTTTCTTGTAAAGTAGCGCCTATATCTGAGGCGTTATTTTCATCAGGGTTTAATTATTTTTCCTCCAAGCTCTTTCGTTTATTTTATTAAATCTTTTAATCTATTTTGATTTATTTATTCCTTTTTATTTTATCAGGGTTGCTACAAGTATAAGCCAGACACAGATTGACTTCGTAATACGTAGATCATATGAATAATGAATTGCTCAGACATTAACATGTTGTGAATATGAAAGGGAAGAGAACAAAATGCATGCATTAGCTTTAACACATGTTTTAGTCTGCTGACACTGACCTTAGCCATAGACCATGCAAGCTAACACTGACTTGATGCAGATGACAAAGTCAGGTAGCACAGACTTTATTCATGAAGCAAAGCCAGCTAGCATAGACTTTACGTACGAGGCAAGGCTAACGAGCATCGACCTAGATGCAGGATAATGCATGCTAACGTCGACCCTAGGATGCGAGACACAACACACTAACATCGACCTAGATGCATGACGCTACATACTAACACAGACCTTGATGCATGATCACAACAGCTAACACTGACTCTAATGCATGAGACAATATCAGCTAGCATCGACCTGAAGTGTGTGTGAGGCACTACTTGCACCGACCTTATAAGTGAGCATGTAATTGTGCACCGACCTGGCAAACAAATGTGCTTGGGCTTTATATGGGAGCAGCAGAAGATGCACCGACCTTATGACAATGCACAACAGGCTAGCACCGACCTCATGAGCATATGCACGGACCTTAGTTAACCATGTCTGATGCATGCACCGACCTGATGAGAACATGACACCGACTCAGTGATGAACTTCTGAAACATGCATCGACCTTAAGAATAGAAATGCTCATGTATGCATGAAGTGAACTCTGCGGTGACCTCGGCAGTGTAAGAACACAACTAGCACCGACCTTAGCTATGCATGAATTACAACTAGCATCGACCTTAGCTATGTGAAAACACAACTAGCACCGACCCTAGTTATGCATGAACTACAACTGGCATCGACCTTAGCTATGTGAAAACGCAACTAGCAACGACCCTAGTTATGCATGATGCAACTGGCGTTGAATCTATATAAGCACAATGCAGTATGAAGATCATGCCCACCACTTGTTTGACCAAATGCCATGCACACAGGTTATTCAATAAAATGTCATGTGCACACACTTTATGTAGACACGTTGACTTTATGTGCACAGTATTGACTTTGCATTGACTTTTGGTTGACCTACGATGCGTTGACTTATATGAACAGTTGTACAAGACTTTATGTAATGCTTATACAGGGACATCGAAAAACATGCGCAGACATGCACGAATATACACGGATATATACAAACAACAACATATGAACTAAGATGCACATGTGCAACAGTTCATTCCATGTAATTCATCTATACAGCAATATGAGCATTGTATGCACACAACAAACACTATATGTAACAAGACACATACTGTATCCAATAAGCACATATGGAATCATAAAAACACATATGACATCATAGATATGAGTCATAGTGTTGTCATCATCAAAACACAATATCTAACAATCTCCCCCTTTTTGATGATGGCAACACTATGAGTCATATGAGTCTTGAAAACTAGACACTGAAACTATGACAATATGCAATCAACAATCTGCAAATAAGCAAAACTATGCTGACACAGATGCTGACACAGATATGTACTAACGTCAATGCAATCTCTCCCCCAATGCAATCTCTCCCCCTTACACAATGACTTAATGCAATCTCTCTATTGACAATCAAAAACATTTTCCAAACATTCTCCCCCCTAATCTCTTCCTCTTTTGACTTTAGCAATATATGACCTATTGACACCTCAGCTCTCATACCTATATGACGTATATGACTCAACCAATCTATCCCCCTTTGACGTCATCAAAAAGTGAAAAAGAAAAGGGATCCAAGTGGTGAGGGCAAGTGGGAAACAGGATGTAGACACAAAAATGATACCAAGTGATCAGAAGAAGGCAGGAGGAAAAATAGAAAGAAGCTGAAACTCCCCCTGAGGGAATAGAGGTCAATACAAGAAGTATGCTGATAGTTAAGAAAATGCCAAAGAATCACATGCTGCCCCTGAAATAGCCAATACAAGTCACAGACAGTTCTCCCCCTATGAAATGCAATAAATGCAGTACTGACATGATCTATCCTTCCCCTTTAAATCAATGTAATGCAAAGCTTCCTGTTTAAAATTAAATAAGGTGAATGAGTAAGGAGGATGAGGAATATGTTAAGAATAAACCAGAAGATCTCAGAGGAATACTGCTAAGAAATTTATAGCAGCAAAACACAAGGGTTTTCTGTGACAGGTTCAGGAAGATAAAAAGAGATAGGGACACAGTGCAAAGATAACAGGAGATATGAACAAATATGCAAGTTGACTAAGTTTTCATAAACATAACTGATCAGAAGAATTTTATAGCAGGTACTACTGTCATAAATCCAAGTAAAGATTAGACTCTCCTATCATAAGGGCTTATGAATTAGACTGCATGACAAGACTGGTTTAAGCATGATGTATATCAAATTTGTCAATCATATTCAATACTCATATCTAAAACTGAGTTTTAATAAAGGTGAAACAATTATTCATAAGACATTCTAGTTCAACCTTTTTCCATCTTACTCAAAAAATCTCAATGACTTCTTTAGGAGTTACACATTGTAGTATTGAGATCAAACACCTTTAATTGTATTTGAAGTTAACTATGTTGCAAAAAATTTCTGATATCAATTGAAGATTCTCTATCAATTTTCCAGATTTTACTTTTGAATAGCACTTTATTTTTCTTGAGAAATCTTGGTTGATCAACACCTTTTTACATGAGGCACAACACGTCTTAGGTGATGTGACCCAGTTACTCAGTGTGATAATCGCATTACCTCTCAATCATGAGAACATAGTTAGCAATGGGAGTGTCTTTTTACATGAGGAAACACGTTGATTAGAGGTCAAAATCCCCAGTTACTCAACACAACCATGCCATTGCTCTGTCAGATTTTAACATAATTTTCAGAGAATTCGTTCTTTTAGCAGAGTTAACTATGGTACTTCATGACACAGTCCTTTGGACAGGTTTCTCGGTATCCACAGCCATTGCTCTGACTTTTATTTTCCTTTTTAGTCAACTTCATACTGATTTAATATTTAAGAACAATACTAACAACATGTATCTCAACCAATAGTAACCATGATAGGTTTGCAAAGAAGACAGTCAGAAGATTTGAGTTTACAGAATATGTGATCAGAACAGAAACAGGCAGATAACAGGAGTGATTCAAAAGTTTCTATCTAGAGAAGAAGTGAAATGATTTTCAAGTAAGTGCAGCAATAAGAATTTTTGATACCAGGATTCTTCAAGGTTTATAGCAGAGAACAAGATCAGACAAACCAGCTTGTCAGGAGTGGAGTGAAGTGTATGACAAAGATAAGTTGGCAGTAGATGAAAAGACTGAACTAATTGCAGTGGATACATTGAAGAAATGAAATGCTCCCCGTGCCTATATGAAATGTAAAAGCTCTATTTGTGATTTTCTGAGATGAATGAAATGCAAAGAAATATCTATAGATATGCACATGTGATGACTTCCTTTGGATGAATGCACTGCAATTTCTTATGTGGCATGAAATCCAATCAGAGGATAAACAATTGACTCCCCCTGACAGTGTGTAGTGTTCTAATTTATCAACAATGCAGTGTGCAATCATGTGCTGACAGATGCCAAGTGTGAAGAAAGACATGATAGCAAAATACACATGATACCAATTGTAAGGTATGGCATGAATTATGCATACCAATTGTTCAAAATCTATGCAATTCAACTTTTCAGAAAGCATGTTAGCAACAACTCAACATATGCACCCTTCAGATGTGATACAATCAAAAACAGTTATTCCTAGAAAGCAGATGCACTAACTAAAATAGAGTTTTTCAGTAGAATTTGAAGATTCTAAAAATAGTAAACTCAGTTGAGTTACCTGGAATGCTCAGAAATGGGGTTTCCTTAGTGTCCTGTCTTATTAACCCCTTTTTATTCATCTCCAAGGCACACCTGCAACAAACACATCATTTTGATGCAGTAGGTACCCAAGAGACCTTGGGTCCTGGTTTACCATTGACACCACCAAATGGTGTTCTTGACTTCTGGTGAGCAACAGAGTCATCAAAATCCATCGAATTACTGTTGGACATGGAATGTCCAAACTGACCACAGTGATGACAAGTAACAGATTTCTAGTTCTTTTTATGCACATCATTGTGAGCATTGAATCTATGTGCATGAATATTGAAATTTTTGTTATGAACTTGAAAATTTTGTTTTCTGAAACCTGCCACCCAGCACTGATATGCTCTGTGGTCAGGTTTTCCACAGTTAAAATAACGAAAAGTCTTTTTCATGAATTCAATTCTCTTCTTATAAAAATTATTCCTACCAAAAACATAAAATGCAGGAGTTTTAGCAGAGTTGAGATTACTCTTTACTCCTTGTGCATACCAACAATTGGTGGCAATATGACCTATTTTGCCACAGTAAAAATGCTTCCCATTGATGCCAGCAGAATACATTTTAGCATGCTTTAACTTATCTTGTTTCATTAGATTGTAGTCATGTATATGATGACCCTTTCTATCACAATAATAGCATGCGCCAGATGTGTTTTTGTTATGAATTTGCACATGGGTGTTCTTAACAGCATTCACATTTTCAGATGCATTTATATCATCAATTTTCAATGCATGACATTCATCCATAACATGTCCTACCCTACCACAATAGTAACATGTAATCTTTCTATTGTGTGCATGTGAATATGTGACAATTTTATTCATTGCATGTGCAAAAATACTAGAAGATTTCACAGGAGAACCATTATCCTTCTTTTTCTATTTTTCTGGCTTTTCCAGATTTTTACTTTTCTTTTCAATTTTATGTGCAGTAAATTGAAAAACAAAAGGAGCAGATGTTTTGTTTTGATCAGAACTTCTTACAAACACAGTAGACATTTTATTCCCATCAATCTTTTTGTTCACCGGATTGTAACCCAGTCCCTTTCTCTGAAAATTAACATTGGTTCTAAGAAGCTTATTCAGATTGTCCTTACCTTTAACAAATTTTGATAATGAGTTTTTCGGATCTTGAATCTCGGAATTTAAGGCAACAATATTAGCTTCATAACTAGACATGTCTGTTTCACAGGAGATTACTTGTTGATGCAAGGCATCTTTCAGACTTTTGAGTTTTTCAGCTTCCTATTTTAGTTTTATTTCATTGTTACCTTCAGCTTCTTTTATGACAGATTTCCTGTTTTTAAAAACTAACAATCTCTCAGACATTACAGTGTTTAGAACCATGAGCTTCTTATTTTGATCCTTCATGTTTTCATTCTCCTCCAACAATTTACTATTTTGCTGCTAGTGTTCATCATCAAATACCAAATCACTTAAAGAAGTCTGACATTCAATAAACATTTCTTCTTGAAGTTTGTCAAAGTTTTTCTGAAGCTCTAAATTTGTTACTCTAACAGCCTCCAGTTTTTCAGATATCAACTTATTTTCACTTTCAAGATTCATTGATTTATGTTCAGTTTCCTGAATCTAGTTTTTGAGTTTCTTGTTCTCAGATTTCACGCAATCAAGTTCTGAACTAAGAGCATCGAGATCTGTCAGTTGTCTTCTAAATATACCATTTTTTGTTTTCAGAATTTCAATGTCCTCACCTACAGAGTCAGCATTCTCAAATTTGTTTAATTTCTTTTTCAGGGATTTTTTTCTCAATTTTTCATAGGACTCTAGCAAATTAGCATATGCATCTTCCCAATCATTTAAAGTAAAGTTAGCAAAAGGGTTATTTATCTCTTCTTCATCCTCACTTTCATTGCTTCCTTCAGCCATCATGCATTTTTGTTCTTCCTTTTCACAGCTGGCATTCTTCAGTTTGTTTAAAAAGTCCTTAGCAGATCTGCATTCATAAAGACATGGAAGAATAGCAACATCAACAGCTACCTTCATTAAATTTAATGCCTTCAAAGTAGCAACATTCTTTGATCTATGATTCTCAGTCCACTTAGATTTATCTTCAGGTAATCTGTGTGGACCACCTGAAATTAACTTACATAGATCAGGATCTGTTGTTCTAACAAAGCTACGCATGCTGTTGAGCCATGAATCAACGTTGGAACAGTTGAAAGCCGGTGGATGAGCCATAAAAGCAAATCAACAAACAATTCAATGCAACAGACTGAACACACTTAGAAATGCACCAAAGAGACTGCAGGATCTACTGTGGATCGTTGGATCCGATGAGATAGTAACCTGCTCTGATACCAATTGTTAGTCTGTAAAGACTAGGTGCAATGGTGCACACACGGATTCAGAGGGGTGGTGAATGAATCCCCTTTAAAAATTCTGCCCAATTTGAACTCTAATTAGTAAGCTATGCGGAATTAAAACTAATTGACATTACTAAATGTGAAGCACATGATCAAATACTTGGTGGCTGACTGTGAGCTATGTTGAGGCACACTAACGAACAGATCGTAGGTCTATGCAGTGGACTACTCGGCAGCAACTGTGCAGTTTACATAAACAATCTAGGTATGCAGTGCATTCAAGAGTCACTCAGGCAGACTTGATTGAAAGCGAACCTAGACATTCATCTAGCGTAAATGACTGAACAATCAAACCATTGTGCACAAAAGATTTTTAGGTGGTTCGGTCCTCCAGACCTACATTGTAATACCCTGGATTCTTATCTGATCTTTCGGATCCTTATCGGAGTGCTTTCGGATCGCTTTTATGGGTCTTGAGTTGAGTTTTACGATCTGCGTGGGTTTTTCTCCTGTACACGTTACAGAACCCAGTGGAGAGTTTATTTCTCAGTTCATCGACTCGAGGACGCTACAGTTGCGATGTACTCTTTGAGAAGATCGTTTCAACTATTTTTGCATATTTTTCTGAATTAGTGGATTTTCGACACAAAAATCAGAATTTCAGAAATTCGAAAAATTCCTAATTTCTTTTCTATTTAAAACCGTTTCACCTTCTCTCCTCCCTCATTCTCACCCTCACTTTCTCTCTCTCATTCTCTCTCCTCTCTGGTCCTCTCGAGGCGGGACGCGCGACCGTGGCGAGCTGGCTGAGGCGAGAACGCGATGGAGTGAACCTAGAGCATGATGGAGTGGTGGATTGAGCATGGCGCGGCGCGATCCCTCGGTGGATTCAAAGCCGGTGCGGTTCGTTGGTTTGGCAGTTTTCTACGCGGTTTAGTCACTTCGGCCCGCGGAATCGTCGATGGAGGTAGGGAGATGGAAGCTCTACTTCTCTGCTACGTTCCCTCGCAGTTTCACACCGAATGGTGCGAGAACGAGTGGGTTTCATTCAAGTTTGGGAAAATCATGTCTTTGGGGTGTTCATCGAGTTCGCCAAAAAATGGCGATGGTTTTCAGATCAATTGGTGTCATTCGAACCCTTGGAATGTCAGCATTCCATTCCCACTGATTTCGTTGTGATTGGTGGTCATTTGGGACCGGTAGGAGCCCGGGAACCCATGTGATTCCATTTGGGTCAATTCGGTAGAATTGCCCGTTTCTTGCCGTTTGTGCGTCGATTTGAGCCCTTCCGGAGTGTGGAAGGTCGGTATCGTCATTGTGGTTGCATCCCCTTCATTTCAGAGCGAACGAGGCGTGGAAAGGTCGAGATCCGGCCGATCCCATGTTTTTCCTGTCGTAACACCTTAACGGTCGTTACAGCGACCGTTTTAGTGATTGCGCGGCCCAATGTGTGACCATTTAAGGTATGTCGGTTTGGGTCTGCGCGATTGCACGATAGACTATTTTATATGTTTCACGGCACATTCAGGACCATTCATATCCTTTGGACGACACTGGGGTGGCTGTGTATATCCTCTGGACGACACTTGGGTGGCCATGCGGCTTCCTTTGGACGGCACTTGGGTGGCCGTGCAGGTTTCCTTCATCGCGTGAGTTGGTTGAGCGGCCTTACGATAACCGTTCAGCCCGCTTGAGTGGCCCTTTGCTAGACCGCTAAGTATGGTATGGCGGTTAGTGAAGCGGTCCTTCTCCAAACCGTTCCTTATCTTTGGGCGGTCACTTGCTAGACCGCTATTGACCGTTTGACCGTAGTTGTCCACCTCTTCGTTGTAGCACCCTTTTCTTAGGCCGCTATAGTCTGTTTGTCTTAGGTCCATAGGTTAAGGCGGTTAGTGTGGCGGTTCACTCTTAGACCACCCAGTCCATGTAGCAGGTCTATATTAGACCATATTGGTGGTTTGACCGAATAGGTCTGTTCAGGGTTGACTGGGTTTAACGGCCTAATCCTTGACCGCTACAGTCCCCTAGCGGCACATTCTATGATCGCCAGCGTATGTTCCTTTGCTTAACTCCTACGTGTCGTTTCCCGATGTGTTGGTTTCCAAGTGCCTCGGCTTGACCTCGTGGTTTGCCCATTGTCCCGTGGATGTGTTTTGATGTCTTATGAGGGCTATAACCATGTTATTAGATTGCCAGGCATACCCTGCTATTGGTTAGGTTTCTATACTGCTTCAGAGTTCTGGTCAACCCGGTGAGATCTAGTGTTTGACAAGTTACCTTGTGTGTGTCTCGACTATTCTGGATAGCCCAAGACAGTGGTTCTGGACGCCTTGAGGTACTATCCTACCTCTGTTTGTGTGTCCAGGTGCTTTGAGGGTCTTGATGCTCCCTCAGGTCTCCGTGAGTCATTTTATACGGTTGTGTGGATCTGATGATCCAGTGTCATTTTATTCGGCTTAGGATTAGGCTGATTGGCGGCTTGTCACCATTGTTGTGCGGCGATCTTGACTCTGAGTCATGAGACTCAAGGATCGTTGCGTTGGTAGGTCTAGTTGCCCTGTCCTGAGTCTGTTGGCAGTTAGTGTATTGCCTTGGTGCTTCGCAGTATGGGTGGCAGTGCTTACTTAGCCTGTCTGTACTCCAGCACTCGTGTTTCAGAGTCTCGGTGTCTAGTGAGCCTCCACTAGTCGTAGCCTGACGACCTCGAGTGCCGACCCACCAAGGAGTGGTGGCGGGGCAGTTCCCGAGATACGGTTTGTAGGCTAGTTTTCGTGGGCTCCCTTGCCTTGCAGTAGCGTCCTGCTGGGGGAGAAAACTAGTTAGAGACCTGACTCAAGGCATTGAGCTTGTGTGTGCACACGTGGTCAGGAGCGTTTGGACGAACGCCGACGGGCGTGACCCTGACTAGTCACTCGTTACTGTAGTTCCTGGTTCAGTTCAGTGAGTATCTCAGTCTCCGTCATTCTCGGCGTCCGTAGCGAGATACATGTGGCACAGTGTAAGACGTCAGTGGACGCATCTGGCTATTCTTCTAGTGAGGAGGTGCTTCCGTCACTTGGCACGTGACTTTCATGTTTCTCGGAGTCTATGTTCCCCTTCCGAGTTAGTCTATTCTTGGCTTCGTGTAAGATCAGCTTCCCCTTCTGCGATTGGTCTACTCTTGGCTTCGTCCAAGATCAATTTACTGTTGCATGCATGATGATCTAGTCATGTCTGTGTTAGTGTCTATGCCTGTCTAGGTCTTTTCTAGGGTTTTTTGCCTAGTTTTGTAGGACCTTCGCTTTGGGCCTTGTGCCTGTGTCGACGGATCGGTAACTCCTGACTTTGTGAGATCAGGGTTCACCCTTCTATCATTGTTTGGAGTAGTTAGGGAGCCGAGGTTTGTTCGGTAGCCGTGTTTTGCTAGGTGCGGCTTTTCCCTTTTCTTTTAGCTGTTCTACTTCTTCCGTTACTGCTTTCTTTTACAGCTTTCTAGTTGTAGTTTAGCCTTTCTTGCTTTACTACTACTGCTATTTTAGTTGTTGTTCTGTGTTACTGCGTTATTTTTCACTGGGGATCTGCGTGACCCCTACTGAGCCAGTGACACGAGGCTCACCCCTACTTTTCAGGTGTGGCACTCTTCTTCCTTCGCGGTTCCTGGTGTGGCGTGTTCGTAGCTGCCAGCGGTACCTGCGTCGGGCTTCTCCCGACCTCAGTGTACGTTTTTCTTTCTGTGGAACTGTACTTGTCTTTCTTTTGGACTGGACTCTGGTATAATTGTTAATTTTAACTGCTAATTAAAAAGTAATTTTATTTCTGCTACTTTAGCAAACTTGATTAATGAAATTTAATTGCTTACTGTTATATCGAGGGCTTCAATATCCTACACGACAATCCTTTTATCCCTTTGGAGCTTTACAACTCTTGGGAGGCTTCACGGGTTCCAAGTGGTATCGGGTCTACTCGGTAGTCCTATTGGGTATATCCGGTATCCAGAGTCCGGGTCGTCACAGGTGGTATCAAAGCGTTGTTGTGTGAAGTACATGGGAATCCGAGATATTACAGTATCCAGAGTCCTGAAAGTCCAGTACAGTCTTTCGCTAGCTTAGGTTTCGCGATTCCTTGTCCCTTTGTTTCCGTGTGTTGTTTTGTGCGTGCTGTGTTAGCACTGTGCGAGATGGTTTTGCTCTCATCAGGATGTGACGGGACATTCTTTCTCGTCACGATGTTTGTCTCAATCATGCTGTACGCGGCAGAGTTCGCCGACAGGCTTGAATCTGCAGTACATTGTTTGAGATTTTTCCATGGCTTGTTCAGGTGGCTGGTGACTTTTCGCGTTGGTGTGATGGTCGTACACGTTCTTACGTTGTTTTGGTCGTCCCAGCTTAAGTCTGTGCAGCTCCTGAGGTGTTTCGCTTCTGTTGAAGTGGTCGATTAGATTCCTTGTTTGAGAAGATGCTCAAGCGAACCTAGGATTTTCCTTCTTGGTGAGCTACTGTTAGTGAGCTTGATTCTTCTCATACCGTTTGGTGGAGTCTTTTCGAGGTAAGCCTTGGAAGTGATGTCTTAGTGAGGCCTTTGTCCTATGTCTACTTAAGTGTGGACTGTGTTAATGCTAAGCTTGATCTACCTCTCTGTTCTACGGTTGCTCAGCTTTGGATGTAGTTTTGTGTTAAGAGCCATTGTGCACCGTGTTCGTCGTGCCGTGTCTGACGGCTGACGTGTTGTGAAGGCTCAATAATTGTTTCAGGACATAAGGGTAAGCTGAGATTAGCCTTTCTTTTTGCTTTGTATTGAAGCTGGTACTCTCCTTCGTTTGCACTTAGGTGACTTGTAATCGATTGTTAGCAGGATCAGTACTCGTGGCGTGATACATGGCGATTTTCATGAATTGCGATGGCGCCGAGTGTGTGCTGAGATGCGGATATCGGGATATTTTTGATGCCTGTGTGTGTTGTATGAGTGCACAGCGGGAGCATGTGGGCTGATAACCGACAGGTCGAGGATCGTTGGTTGTAAGATTTTGGCCAGTCGAGAGAATTGTTTTTCTCGATGTGACTTCATCTTGGCTTCGTGTGCCTTGATGTTGTTTATTGCCGTGCCATTATTCTTGGAGGCATTATGGTGTTGGCACTAGCATTGGTGAGTATTGGGGAATCTGTCGGCATTTCTGCTGGTTGAGTACCCTCTGCTCTGTAATTCTTTCTTGGGTGTTGTGCTCTCGGGACGTGATCGTGGTCCTTGAGATGCGTTTTTGAAGATTGTTATTCTCGTTGTCGTGGGTCTTTCCTTGGTAAGCTGCTCGTTACATGACTAGTCCATTGTAGTCGTATGTTCAGCTGTTATTGTGCCTTGATATGACCCAGCTTGTGGTTGTGTTCCGTGGTTCTGTGTTCAGTACGGAGTCGGGTGTCTGCAAGTGTTGCTGCTGCTGTCGTTGTCGTTTTGTCATTGTTTCCCTGTGATTCTGTCTTAGCATCGTGTGGACCGTGATCTTGTCGGTTAGTTGTGTTGTACTCTTCCTTCCTGGTAGAGTTAGCATGCGACTCGATCAGATGTAATATCTGAGTGAGGACTGACTTGATTGTGTTTGTGGTCCAGTGCTGTCGTTGGCGTCCCGTGTGCTAGGCTTTCGTTGTTGCCTTTGGCACTAGAGCCGATGATGTCAAGCTGTCAGCTGAGAGGACTATGCTTCCTTGTTTAAGCAGATGCTTGTCGTGTCTGTCGTTTTGTTTTCCCGATTGCTGTTGTCGTGCCATGAGTCGTGTCTCCTTTCCCGTGAGACGTAAGCGACGTTGCCTTGCTTCGGAGAAGTCAGACTTGTGTTCACTGGTGTGCCATGCTCGTTATGTGGATCAATTTGTCTTGAGATCTAGAACGTGTGCTTATGATTATGGTCTGGCAGTGTTCCTCTGAATTGTGTTTTTTGAGATTCGTGCTGTTTCAAGTTATGTCTTGGGATTTGTTTGTCCCTGCTTCTTCCTGTTTGTTCCTTAAATTTCGAGGACGAAATTTCTTGAAGGAGGGGAGGCTGTAATACCCTGGATTCTTATCGGATCTTTCGGATCATTATCGGAGTGCTTTCGGATCACTTTTGTGGGTCCTGAGTTGAGTTTTACGATCTGCATGTATTTTTCTCCCGTATAAGGTACGGAACCCAGTGGAGAGTTTATTTCTCAGTTCATCGACTCGAGAACGCTATAGTTGCGATGTACTCTTTGAGAAGATCGTTTCGACTATTTTTACGTATTTTTATGAATTAGTGGATTTTCGGCACAAAAATTGGAATTTCAGAAATTAGGAAAATTCCAAATTTCTTTTCTATTTAAAACCTTTTCACCCTCTCTCCTCCCTCATTCTCACCCTCACTTTCTCTATCTCATTCTCACTCCTCTCTGTTCCTCTTGACGCGGGGCGCACGACCGTGGCGAGCTGGCAGAGGCGAGAACGCGATGGAGTGAACCTGGAGTGTGATGGAGTGGCGGATTGAGCGTCGCGCAGCACGATCCCTTGGTGGATTCAAAGCCAGCACAGTTCGTTGGTTTGGCGGTTTAGTCGCTTCGGCGCGTGGAATCGTCGGTGGAGGTAGGGAGATGGAAGCTCCACTTCTCTGCTACGTTCCTCGTAGTTTCACGTTGAACGGTGCGAGAACGAGTGGGTTTCATTCAAGTTTAGGAAAATCATGACTTTGGGGTGTTCGTCGGGTTCACTAGAAATCGACGACGATTTTCAGATCAATTGGTGTCATTCGAACCCCTGGAATGTCAGCATTCCATTCCCACTGATTTTGTTGTGATTGGTGGTCATTTGGGACCGGTAGGAGCCCGGGAACCCATGTGATTCCATTTGGGTCAATTCGGTAGAATTGCCCATTTCTTGCCGTTTGTGCGTCGATTTGACCCCTTCCAGAGCGTGGAAGGCCGGCATCGTCATTGTGGTTGTATCCCCTTCGTTTCAGAGCGAACGGGGTGTGGAAACGTTGAGATCTGGCCGATCCCATGTTTTTCCCGTCGTAACGCCTTAACGGTCGTTACAGTGACCGTTTAGGTGATTGTGCGGTCCAATGTGTGACCGTTTAAGGTATGTAAGTTTGGGTCTGCGCGGTTGCGCGATAGACCATTTTATATGTTTCGCAGCCCATTTAGTGATAGGTCCTGAAGGGTCTATATGGTGAGCTCAGATGCCAATAGATAGAACCTATGGAGGCTCTGACACCAACAGAAGTGGTGCTAGTCACGGATTTAGAAGGGGGGGTTGAATGAATCCCCTTATAAAATTGCGCCCAAATAAAAACCAGTGGAAAGGCAAAGATGCGGAAGCAATATGAACAAGTGCCTAGACTTAGCTGTGTGCTCTCTCCGAATGACGAGAGGATAACGGAAGAAATGAACTTCTGAACACTGCAGAGTAGTCTGATAAACAGACACAAAATCACCCAACTCACATGAGACCAAAAACAAACGTGCAGTGTGCAATTTAAACACTCACAAGATTTGAAAGATAGAGTGATCGCACCTAAGCATTCATCTAGCGAAAACGTGTGAATCAATCTGACCACGGTGCACAAAGAAGTTTTAAGGTGGTTCTGTCCGCAGACCTACGTCCACCCCATACTCCAACCAGAGTGTGGCTTCCCGCTGATACACAGCTTAACAGCTGGGCCTCACAGCTTGCCGACATCCGCTGAGCATCATAGCTTGCTTCTGCTGGGCAATACAGCTTAGCCATCCGCTGACACACATCTTGACCGCTGGGCATTACAGCTTCGCCGTCCAGACGATACCACACCTCTGCAACCGCTGAGGCTTACAGCTTAACCCGTCCAGAGGATTCCTCCTCTGCTATAGCTGAGCAACACAGCTTACTCTGCTGACAAACAGCTTGAAATAACGATAAAAAGGAAAACAAGAAACAGGAAATGACAACGACTGAAAGCTGTAAACACTAAAGCGTAGATATGGCTCTCAAGGAGCTGACTGGATAGGATTTGATCCTGATTCCAGTGTGGACTAATCTTCAGATAAAGCTTGTCTTCTTCTCTTCTCAAACTCTCGATCTCTTTCTCTTTCTGTCTACTTCATCTTCTTCCGCGTTTCTCTGCTGCTCTCTCTTTTTCTCTCTTGAACGCTCCTATTCTTTTCTCTGCTCTTCTCTTCTTCTACTCCCCAATAGTTCTTCTTGATTTCGCCCAAGAGTCCTCTTCTTAACTTGCAAAAGGATGACTTATATACTCCCTCAGACCGAGGTCACGCGCTCATGCCGTAGGCGTGTGGAGGGAACACTCCCGCCTGGAAGCTTCAGGAGAATCTTGCCACGTGTCAGAATCAGAACGATTGGGACCCCACGTGGCGGCTTCTTCCAATAAGGATCACCCTTGGATCACGTGCCAGTTAATTGTTATGTTGATCTCACGTGCCCTTGTTCTTCTATTCCTTATAAGTTAGATACTCAGGTGCACGTATGTTGCTTGAACTATGGCTTCCCTGGGTTGATCACTTGCGTGCACAAGTTCCATAAACTGCACGTATTGGGAATGATTGCACCGAGCATGTTCTATCAAAACTGGGCATTGCACCGACCTGGTCGAGCTGGTAAAAGCATTGCACCGTCTTAGATTGGTGTCCTGAGGAATGGTTTGCACTGATTGGCTTCTTCTGAAGTCACGCGTTGCACCGAGTATCCTCAAACGTTGCACCGAGCTCATTTTCTTGAGACCAGACACTGCACCGACCTGCTTGCGCTGAGAAGCCTACCCTTGATGAGAAGGAGTGCTTCGACTTTGAAGCTCATCCGTATGAAGATTTGCTCACACAACATACGAATGCACCTACTCAGCTATACGTACCTGCCAATGTGCACATACTCAATAGAGATAAGGAAACTATGCATAGGTATGACTTGAGTATATAAGAAAGAGATGCACAAGCTTTATGCACACGGAGGAAGAAATGCACCGACTCAATTGCGTGTCACAGCATGAGATGCATCGACCATGTGAAAGCAATAAATGCACAATGCGCCGAGTTTAAGCATGAGCACGCTAAGAATGCACTAGGTTAAGTACTCGCAGCAACATGAGTTGCACAGATTGAAACTCCATGGAGTATTATGTGAGTAAAACATTGCACTAACCTAATGCGAAGGAAGCACATAGAAGATATGCACCGATGCACGACTTAATCAGCGTGTAATACCAGAGGTTGCACCGATGTACGTAACACATGAAGGTGTTGCACCGACCTAGCACAGATAGAATGCACAGACTTGGAGACGCAAGCTAAGTAATGTACCGACCTAACGCTTGCCAAGGCTGCGTGCATAGATCCATGCACAGACCTTAATGCCCATGAACGATGATATGCACCGAGTTTGTTGGGTAGCCTGACTGACATATATGCACGAGCCTTAGACATAACCTGAATGTACCGACTTAACTGATTGCGTGCATAGAGAATGGAATGCTCATACCTTAATGCCCATGAACGATGATATGCACTGAATTTGTTGGGCAGCCTGGCTGACATATATACACGAGCCTTAGACATAACCTGAATGCACCGACTTAACTGATTGCGTGCATGCATAGACGTTTAAAGCCATGAAGTGCAATGTATACATTCGATACATGCTCAGACCTAGACCAGCAATTAAACGCACATCAATATATATATATACAACCGTGACATTTAATCAAGCACATGAAGTCAATTCAGGCACATGAAGTGACTCAGCTATCATCAAAATATTCTTCAACCATTCATTCTCAAGTGGTGACTCAGTGTTGCTATCATCAAAACTCATGAAGCAAAACATCATCAAGGCACAGGGGCACAACAATCTCCCCTTTTTGATGATGGCAACACAATGAGTTACACTGACTCGTCAAACTATTCTCATCCTTTTACTTCAGTAAAAAGAAGGTAGTTTGCGAGAAAAAAAATATATTGCATGAACCTATTCTCCCCCTTTTGAAATGATCAAATAGATCATGACAGAGAAAGGGTAATACTCCCCTTATCAACATGAATGCAGGACTACTCTCCCCCTTTGAAATACAATCCTCCCCCTTTGACATAATCATGAATATCTATAATGCCCAGAACTCCCCCTGAGAGCATGAAAGGAATCGAAAATGCAAGCACATGATGTATCTACAGGGATGAACTCTGGTTATCCAATGAATCAATCTGGAATCCACTACCACAAGAATTCTGAAGCAAAATTGGTTGTGGCACCTTACATCTGTATGGACAGAACAATGCAGGTGAAAGTCCCACAGAACCAGAATCGGTTACAAGAATCATTCGTCAGGGATACAGAAACAAGATGGAAGATTCAACAGTGTGGAGGGTGAAACTGATGATGTAAATAAAGTAAATGTGTCCAAGGGTAGGAGTAAATAACAGCAAGCAAGGCACAAGATCTCCAACAGGGGAGTTAGCATGATGATTAAGTTGTCAGAGTTGAACCTGATCAGTGGAAATTGTATGACAGGTACCACAGTAATAAGTCCTCACAATGAAAGACTCTCCTATCATAGGGGGTTATGAATTAACCGACATGACCCAACTGATTTAACAATGATGTATATCAAATTTGTCAATTAAATTCAATACTCATATCTGAAGGTAAGTTTTAATAAAGGTGAACCAATTAATCAAGCAATACTCAAGAACAACCACCTTTCATCTTACTCAAATGAACTCAATGACTCCTTTGAGAGTCATACAGAGCAGTATTGAGATTAAACACCCTTACTAGAATGTGAGTTGACTGTTTTTGCAAGATATTTTCTTTTGATTAGCACATTATTTTTCCTGAGCAGTTTAAGTTGATCAACACCTTTTTACATGAGGCACAACACGTCTTAGGTGAAGTGACCCAGTTACTCAGTGTGATAACTTTCATTGCCTCTCAACTTTGAGAACAGAGTTAGCAATAGAAGTGTCTTTTACATGAGGAGACACCTTGATTAGAGGCTGGACTCCCCAGTTACTCAACACAGACATGTAATTGCTCTGTCAGATTTTTCAATAAATTTTCACCAGAGATAACTATGGCACTTCATGACATAGGTTTACTCTATTTCATTGATAGAAAACCCAGTTTCTCGGTGACCAAGTCATTGCTCTGAATTCAAATTTTCTTTTTAGTCAACATTTTCAGGTTATTGTTTAAAAACAATACTCACTCTATGTGTCTCTACCAAAGTAGCCTTGATATCATATTTTCAGATTATAGAAGAGTGAGACTAGGGTATTCATGACACAGTTGGTTAAAGTTTATTAGAACTCATCATTCAGATACTTTCAATACATTTGAATACAAATCTGAGAACATATTAAACTTATATCAGTCTGAATCAGTAGACATTCTTAAACCTATATGATAGGAATTTCTTTTAAGAGTTCAGACTAAAACATGGTACACAACATAAGAATCTCAGATCAGTCCAATCATAGCAACTAAACAACTTATCATTCTTGGAACAAGAATCAGATTAATCAGACCAGCTTGAAAGGATGTGAGCGTTGGATAGGTATAAGCTGGTAGAGCAAATAACAGCAGGAGAAAAGAGCATCAAATATATGCAGAGCAGAATCAATTTCAGTAGCTGAGTCTGGAATACAGACAGATCAGCTAAATAAGTAGAGACAACAGAGAATTTAGGTGAACCACCTAAATGCAGAGAATGGATCAGATTGCTAGACAAAAAGAGTTCAAAAGGTGAAGAAGTGATGAAACAAGAATGCTCCCCCTGTCTAGACGCAATATGTAATAAAACTACATATGAGCAGCATGAAGATTAAACGAAAGCAGTCAATCTCCCCCTGACTAAGTGCATGGTATACAAAGAAAGCGTAACACATGGTTTTATGATGAAAGCTCATGAAACAGGCATGCAATTTAATCAAAAGGAGATTACCATGAACATTATGTGCAATTCAAATTTTCAAATGGTTTCAATTCAGCACAGACCGAATCAACATGATATTCAAACCTTTCAAACTCACAATTTCAGATGACAGAATTCGAAGTAAGTGCTTAGAACAGACCTGAAGAGCAGGATCATGGGGTCTTTTAATTTTTGAGTGCTTTGGTTTATTGACCCCTCTTTATTCATTCCGAGGCACACCTGCAGCAAAGTAATCATTTTGATCCTGTAGGAACCCAAGTAGCCTTGGGTCCTGTATTAGCCCTAACAGGAGTCATGAACAGTTTCTTAGCGACATTGTCATCAAAATCCATCAGATAACAATTGGCCATGAAGTGATCGAATTTACCACAATATCTACATGAAACAGTAGATTTTCTGGTCCTATGATGCGTATCAACAGCAGCATGAGACCTATGACCCTGAGCATGAAATGTTCTGTTGTTTACATGGACATTTTGTTTCTTATTCTTAATCAGCCAACATTCAGCAGATTTGTGACCTGGCTTACCACAGTTAAACCATGAAAAGTTCACAGGTCATTTTGTAGAGAATTTGACAAAATAGGGATTAATAGAATTTTCTTGAACATGCCAACAGTCCTTGACTGTATGGCCATGCTTCCCACACTCAAAGCACTTGATGTGCTTACCTTTAGAACCATTTTTACCCCAAGTAGATCCAAACCAGCACTCAATGGCTTTGTGACCACGTTTGTTACAGTTAAAACAAATAATGTGCTGGTTTGAAGCAAACGTGTTTCTTTTGGGGCCATGATGATTAGCAGAATATCTAGCATGCATCCTATCATCGAGTTTCATAACAGAGCACTCATTCATTAAATGACCACGCCTACCACAGTAATAGCATGAAGTATCAGATTTCCTAGTAGCATCGTTTCTAACAAATGAATTCTTAGAGTGCATTGTTTCACAGAGGTGCTCATCCTCAGCCATCAAATTGTAAACATCCATTACATGGCCTACCTTGCCACAATAATGGCATGAAACACTCTTATCAGATGCATACGAATAAGTAAATGAGTTATGAGCAGTATGCATTGACCCATCAAATGCAGCAGAGCTAGCAGATTCCAAGGCATAAGTAGGAACATTTTTGACCTTATTTTTCATACCATTCTTGCTCAATTATTTACCCTTGTTCACAACTTTTGTTTGTTTTTCATTATTCTGAGCCTTAAATTGGAATAATGATGATGAAGGTATTTTCAGGTTTTTATTTTTTTGGGGGGATTGACTTGTGGTACCAGCTACATCAGAGCTTTGCACAAAAGTGGTGTATAGCTGGTTTCTAGTAATTTCCTTAACATCAGAACTGTAACTTATCCCCTTTCTTGAATTATCATCCTCACCTTTCATGACAACTTTCATTTTTTCTTCATTTTTAGCGGACATAGGTGCTGAGTTTTCCAGATCATGAATTTTATTTTCCAAAAGGGCAATGTGGATGTTATAACTAGCAATCTCATGTTCACAGCAACTAACGCATTCACTTAGTACTTTGTTTACATTTTTATATTTCTCAATTTCTTGTTCCAGATTGCTCAAATGTTTAGATTCTTTATTGCAAGCAGTTTTTCCTTTTTCTAAGGTGAGAAGTTTCTCAGACATACCAGTGTTTAATCGTTTTAATTTTTCAATTTCAGCTTTCAATTCAGTGTTTTCCTCCTCAAATTTTTTAGCTTGAATTTCCTTATTTGCAGATCTTTCTCTCTCGGTAGCGAGAAGCCTCTCTGAAATAACAGTATTTAGGACCATGAGTTTCTTGTTTTATTCTTTCAGTTCTTTGTTCTCTTTGATCAGCTTCTCAATTTCTTCACTACTAGATCCAGAATCGAGTCTTTCAATTAGTTCCTCCTCTCTTTGTTCGACTTTAATTTTCTCATTCAATAGATCTTCGTTTTCTTCTCTGAGAGAAGCAATCACCTTCATCAACCATTCATTTTCACTTTAGAGTTCTTCATTACGTTCTTTGAACAATGAGCATTTGTTGCAATCTGACTCTAGAGAAGAAATATGTGAAACTTCCTTATTGACTTCATTCATTCTAGCCTTGAGATTTTCATTATCTTTTTGAACTTCTGCATTTTCAAACTTCAGTTTGTCCATTAAAGAATTAATCTCGATCAATTCTTGCATGCTTTTTAGATGCTCATCTTTCTTCTTATTCAGCTGATTCTCAAGTTCTGATATCTTGTTCAAACATGTTTGATTTTCAATTTTTAAAGAACCATTTTGTTCCTTAAAATTTTGAACATTTATTAAGCAAGTATCATAAGACTGTTTCAATGTAGGACAAACATCACAAACGATTTCAGATTTACGTTGTTCAATCTTTTTATTTAGCCTTTTATTCTCAGATTTCATTTTCTTAGACAGATCTAACAAATCTTCATACATTGCAACCAATTCATCAAACGAGGGTTCATCAGATCCGGAGCTTACCTGAGAAGGAGTATCATCATCATCATTTCTCCGGTTGGCCATCAAGCATTTATCCTCTTCCTCCTTGTTTGTAGCAGTTACTCTGTCCAACATTTTCTTTCCCGACGCACACCTGAGAACAAAAGGAAATTTGTCAGCATTCGCTGCATCTCTTAGAATATTAAGAATTGTGATATTCTTACGGTTCTTCGATCTGTCCTCACTGGACCACTTAGTCTCATTTCGGGGCAACTTATGTGGGCCTTTCGATACAAGTTTCCATAGACTCGGGTCAATGGAATTCATGTAGACGCAGAGACCTCCCAACCACTTGCTGAAGTTAGAACCATCAAAGACGCAAGGACAAGCCATATGGAAAGATAGAAAATAGCCTTAGCACACAAAGCAATCACAGATGAATGCACCAAAATCCCTTGATCAAAATAGAACAGACAGCAACAGGAGTACCACCTTAAACAGCAGGATCCTCTGCAGATCGTTGGATCTAAATGTACAGAGACCTGCTCTAATACCAATTGATAGGTCCTGAAGGGTCCTATATGGTGAGCTCAGATGCCAATAGAAAGAACCTATGGAGGCTCTGACACCAATAGAAGTGGTGCTAGTCACGGATTCAGAAGGGGGGGTTGAATGAATCCCCTTATAAAATTATGCCCAAATAAAAACCAGTGGAAAGGCAAAGATGCGGAAGCAATAAGAACAAGTGTCTAGACTGAGCTGGGTGCTCTCTCCGAATGACGAGAGGATAACAGAAGAAATGAACTTCTAAACATTGCAGAGTAGACTGATAAATATACCCAAAATCACCCAACTCACATGAGACCAAAAACAAACATGCAGTGTGCAATTTAAACACTCACAAGATTTGAAAGACAGGGTGATCGCACCTAAGCATTCATCTAGCGAAAACGTATGAATCAATCTGACCACAATGCACAAAGAAGTTTTAAGGTGGTTCAGTCCGCAGACCTACGTCCACCCCACACTCCAACCAGAGTGTGGCTTCCCGCTGATACACAGCTTAACAGCTGGGCCTCACAGCTTGCCTACATCCGCTGAGCATCACAGCTTGCTTCCGCTGGGCAATATAGCTTAGCCATCCGCTGACACACAGCTTGACCGCTGGGTGTTACAGCTTCACCATCCAGAGAATACCACACCTCTACAACCGCTGGGGCTTACAGCTTAACCGGTCCAGAGGAATCCTCCTCTACTACAGCTGAGCAACACAGCTTGCTCTACTGACAAACAACTTGAAATAATGATAAAAAGGAAAACAAGAAACGGGAAATGACAGCGACTGAAAGCTGTAAACACTAAAGCGCAGATATGGCTCTCAAGGAGATGACTGGATAGGATTTGATCCTGATTCCAGTGGGGACTAATCTTCAGATGAAGCTTGTCTTCTTCTCTTCTCAAACTCTTGATCTCTCTCTCTTTCTGTCTACTTCTTCTTCTTCTGTGTTTCTCTGCTGCTCTCTCACTTTCTCTCTTGAACTCTCCTATTCTTTTCTCTGCTCTTCTCTTCTTCTGCTCCCCAATAGTTCTTCTTGATTTTGCTCGAGAGTCCTCTTCTTAACTTGCAGAAGGATGACTTATATACTCCCTCAGACCGAGGTCACGCGCTCATGCTGTAGGCGTGTGGAGGGAACACTCCCGCCTGTAAGCTTCAGGAGAATCTTGCCACGTGTCAGAATTTGAACGATTGGGACCCCACGTGGCGGCTTCTTCCAATAAGGATCACCCATGGATAATGTGCCAGTTAATTGTTATGTTGTTCTCACGTGCCCTTGTTCTTCTATTCCTTATAAGTAAGATACTCAGGTGCACGTATGTTGCTTGAACTATGGCTTCCCTGGGTTGATCACTTGCATGCACAAGTTTCATAAACTGCACGTACTGGGAATGATTGCACCGAGCTTGTTCTATCAGAACTGGGCATTGCACCGACCTGGTCGAGCTGGTAAAAGCATTGCACCATCTTAGATTGGTGTCCTGAGGAATGGTTTGCACTGATTGGCTTCTTCTGAAGTCACGCGTTGCACCGAGTATCCTCAGACGTTGCACTGAGCTCAATTTCTTGAGACCAAACACTGCACCGACCTGCTCGTGTAGAGAAGCCTGCCCTTGATGAGAAGGAGTGCTTCGACTTTGAAGCTCATCCATATGAAGATTTGCTCACACAGCATACGAATGCACCGACTCAGCTATACGTACCTGCCAATGTGCACAAACTCAATAGAGATAAGGAAACTATGCATAGGTATGACTTACGTATACAAGAAAGAGATGCACAAGCTTTATGCACACGGAGGAAGAAATGCACCGACTCAATTACGTGTCACAACATGAGATGCATCTACCATGTGAAAGCAAGAAATGCACAATGCACCGAGTTTAAGCATGAACACGCTAAGAATGCACTAGGTTAAGTACTCGCAGCAACATGAGTTGCACAGACTGAAACTCCATGGAGTATCATGTGAGTAAAATAATGCACTGACCTAATGCGTAGGAAGCATAGAGAAGATATGCACCGATGCACGACTTAATCAGCGTGCAATACCAGAGGTTGCACCGATGTACCTAACACATGAAGGCGTTGCACCGACCTAGCATAGATAAAATGCACAGACTTGGAGACGCGAGCTAAGCAATGCACCGACCTAACACTCGCCAAGGCTGCATGCATAGATCCAGGCACATACCTTAATGCCCATGAACGATGATATGCACCGACTTTGTTGGGCAGCCTGACTGACATATATGCACGAGCCTTAGACATAACCTGAATGCACCGACTTAACTGATTACGTGCATAGAGAATGGAATGCACAGACTTTAATGCCCTTGAATAATGATATGCACCGAGTTTGTTGGGCAGCCTGACTAACATATATGCACAAGCCTTAGACAAAACCTAAATGCACCGACTTAACTGATTGCGTGCATGCTTAGACGTTTAAAGCCATGAAGTGCAATGTATGCATTCGAGACATGCTCAGACCTAGACCAACAGTTAAATGCACATCAATATATATATATATATATATATATATATATATACAACCGTGACATTCAATCAAGCACATGAAGTCAATTCAGGCACATGAAGTGACTCAGCGTTCATCAAAACATTCTTCAACCATTTATTCTCAAGTGGTGACTCATAGTGTTGCTATCATCAAAACTCATGAAGCAAAACATCATCAAGGCACTGGGGCACAACATTCAGGACCGTTCATATCCTTTGGACGACACTGGGGTGGCCGTGTATATCCTCTGGATGACACTTGGGTGGCCGTGCGGCTTCCTTTGGACGGCACTTGGGTGGCCGTGCAGGTTTCCTTCATCGCGTAAGTCGGTTGAGCGGTCTTACGATAACCATTCAGCCCGCTTGAGCGGCCCTTTGCTAGACCGCTAAGTATGGTATGGCGGTTAGTGAAGCGGTCCTTCTCCAAACCGTTCATTATCTCTGGGCGGTCCCTTGCTAGACCGCTATTGACCATTTGACCGTAGTTGTCCGCCTTTTCGTTGTAGCGCCCTTTTCTTAGGCCGCTACAGTCCATTTGTCTTAGGTCCATAGGTTAAGGCGGTTAGTGTGGCGGTTCACTCTTAGACCGCCCAGTCCGTGTAGCGGGTCTATATTAGACCGTATTGGTGGTTTGACCGAATAGGTCTGTTCAGGGTTGACTGGGTTTAACGGCCTAATCCTTGACCGCTATAGTCCCCTAGCGGCCCATTCTATGATCGCCAGCGTATGTTCCTTAGCTTAACTCCTGCGTGTCGTTTCCCGATGTGTTGGTTTCCAACTGCCTCGACTTGGCCTCATGATTTGCCCATTGTCCCGTGGACGTCTTTTGATGTCTTATGAGGGCTATAACCATGTTATTAGATTGCCAGACATACCCTACTATTGGTTATGTTTCTGTACTGCTTCAGAGTCGTTATTAGGTTCTGGTCAACCCGGTGAGATCTAGTGGTTCACAAGTAACCTTGTGTGTGTCTCGACTATTCTGGATAGCCCGAGACAGTGGTTCTGGACGTCTTGAGGTACTATCCTACCTCGGTTTGTGTGTCCAGGTGCTTTGAGAGTCTTGATGCTTCCTCAAGTCTCCGTGAGTCATTTTATACGGTTGTGTGGATCTGATGATCCAGTGTCATTTTATTCGGCTTAGGATTAGGCTGATTGGCGGCATGTCACCATCGTTGTGCGACGATCTTGACTCTGAGTCATGAGACTCAAGGATCGTTGGGTTGGTAGGTCTAGTTGCCCTATTCTGAGTCTGTTGGCAGTTAGTGTACTGCCTTGGTGCTTCGCGGTACGGGTGACAGTGCTTGCTTAGCCTGTCTGTACTCCAGCACTCGTATTTCAGAGTCTCTGTGTCTAGTGAGCCTCCACTAGTCGTAGCCTGATGACCTTGAGTGCCGGCCCACCTGGGAGTGGTGGTGGGGCAGTTCCCGAGATATGGTTTGTAGGCTAGTTTTCGTGGGCTCCCTTGCCTTGCAGTAGCGTCCTGCTGGGGGAGAAAACTAGTTAGAGGCCTGACTCAAGGCATTGAGCTTGTGTGTGAACACGTGGCCAAGAGAGTTTGGACGAACGCCGATGGGCGTGACCCTGACTAGTCACTCATTACTATAGTTCCTGGTTCAGTTCAGTGAGTATCTCAGTCTCCATCATTCTCGGCGTCTGTAGCGAGATACTTGTGGCATAGTGCAAGACGTCAGTGAACGCATCTGGCTATTCTTCTAGTGTGGAGGTGCTTCCGTCACTTGGCGCGTGACTTTCGTGTTTCTCGGAGTCTATGTTCCCCTTCCGAGTTAGTCTATTCTTGGCTTTGTCTAAGATCAGCTTCCCCTTCTGAGATCGGTCTGCTCTTGGCTTCGTCCAAGATCAGTTTACTGTTGCATGCATGACGATCTAGTCATGTATGCTTTAGTGTCTATGCCTGTCTAGGTCTTTTCTAGGGTTTTTTGCCTGGTTTTGTAGGACCTTCGCTTTGGGCCATGTGCCTGTGCCAACGGATCGGTAACTCCTGACTTTGTGAGATCAGGGTTCGCCCTTTTGTCGTTGTTTGGAGTAGTTAGGGAGCCGAGGTTTATTCGGCAACCGTGTTTTACTCGATGCGACTTTTCCCTTTTCTTTTAGCTGTTCTACTCCTTCTGTTACGGTTTTCTTTTATAGCTTTTTAGTTGTAGTTTAGCCTTTCCTGCTTTACTACTACTGCTGTTTTAGCTATTGTTCTGTGTTACTGTGTTATTTTTCAGTGGGGATCCGCGTGACCCCTACTGAGCCAGTGACACGAGGTTCACCCCTGCTTTTCAGGTGTGGTGCTCTTCTTCCTTCGCGGTTCCTGGTGTGGCGTGTTCGTTGTTGCCAGCGGTATCTACGTTGGGCTTCTCCCGACCTCAGTGTACGTTTTTCTTTCTATGGAACTATCCTTGTCTTTCTTTTGGACTGGACTCTGGTATAATTGTTAATTTTAACTACTAATTAAAAAGTAATTTTATTTCTGCTACTTTAGCAAACATGATTAATGGAATTTAATTACATACTGTTATATCTGGTGCTTCAATGTACTACACGATAATACTTTTATCCCTCCGGAGCTTTACACCTCTTGGGAGGCTTCACGGGTTCCAAGTGGTATCGGGTCTACTCGGTAGTACTATCGGGTATATCCGGTATCCGGAGTCTTTATCGTCACATACATCCACCCCACACTCAAACCAGAGTGTGGGTTCCACTGCCAAACAGCTTGAACCGCTGGGCCTCACAGATTGCCAACAAACAGCTGAGCTTCATAGCTTGCTCCGCTAGGCATTACAGCTTTGCAACTGTTGGGCAATACAGCTTAGCCACCGCTGATTCACAGCTTCAAACCGCTGGGCCTTACAGCTTATGCCACTGCTGATTCACAGCTTCAAAATGGAATGTAAAATGGAAAAACAAGAATGATAAAAATCAGCAACAGAAAGTTGGAATCAAAGCTCAGAAAATATAGCTCGCTCTAGAGCAATGTAGCTTGGATCTAATCCAGAAGCTACATATCTTTTTTCTCCTTCGATCTTGTTTGTTGCACTCTCTTCTACTTCTTTAACCACACGAGCTGCTGGAAATTCACTCACAGATGGCTGCTAACTATCTCAAGATCTCTGCTCTCAAAAATCTCTCTGAAGCTTCTCAGTCTGCTCTCTCTCTGATCTCTTTTTCTTTCTCTATTTTCTGCTAGCTTTCTGCCACTCTCCCTTCTTTTCTTCTACTGCCTTATTATCCTCTTGTTCTTCTCTGCAGATGCTTTTATATGGAGAACAGGGGCGCCGAAGGTAATTTGATGAAGATGATGAAGTTCCCTCCGTCAGATAGCCCCACGTGGTAGGATCCCAGCGATCTCCCAAAAGAATCGCCTGGTCATGTGGAGGGAATGTTCCCGCCATAAGATGAGCACCTTAAAGCATCCACGTGTCAAAGTAGGTTGTTAAGCTTTCCACGTGGCATCCCTTGGATCACGTGCCCCAATTAATCATTTGCACATGACTGGGCCAATGATTGGTCTTGACCTATTCGACCATGTCTCTGACTTAGCCGCTTCCAGAACTTAAGTTACTCGAACCTAGTTCGTACTTAAGTCTCTACAGTAGAAGAGGCATTTAGTCATGCACCTGGCAATAAGATTAGACTAAAAGAACCTAATAAATCTGACATATTGATTCATGGTTTATGAATTTAATCGTGATGTAATTAAGGCTATCAATTTAGAAAATCACATAGAGCGTATTCAAATGCTCTTACAAATATTCGTGGATGCACAAGTCCACTATGCAAGCTTAAGTATAAGCCAGACAAAGATTGACTTCGTAATACACAGAGCATATGAATAATGAATTGCTCAGACATTAACATGTTGTGAATATGAAAGGGAAGAGAACAAAATGCAAGCATTGTTTTTAACACATGTTTTAGTCTACTGACACTGACCTTAGCCATAGACCATGCAAGCTAACACTGACTTGATTCAGAGGACAAAGTTAGGTAGCACAGACTTTATTCATGAAGCAAAGCCAGCTAGCATAGACCTTACGTATGAGGCAAGGCTAACTAGCATTGACCCAGATGCAGGATAATGCATGCTAACATCGACCCTAGGATGCGAGACACAACACACTAACATCGACCTAGATGCATGACACTGCATACTAACACAGACCTTGATGCATGATCACAACAGCTAACACTGACTCTAATGCATGAGACAATATCAGCTAGCATCGACCTGAAGTGTGTGTGTGGCAGTACTTGCACCGACCTTATAAGTGAGCATGTAATTGTGCGCCGACCTGGCAAACAAATGTGCTTGGGCTTTATATGCGAGCAGCAGAAGGTGCACTGACCTTATGACAATGCACAGCAGGCTAGCACTGACCTCATGAGCATATGCACGGACCTTAGTTAACCATGTCTGATGCATGCACCGACCTGATGAGAACCTGACACCGACTCAGTGACGAACTTCTGAAACATGCATCGACCTTAAGAACAGAAATGCTCATGTATGCATGAAGTGAACTCTGCGGCGACCTCGGCTGTGTAAGAACACAACTAGCACCGACCCTAGCTATGCATGAACTACAACTAGCATCGACCTTACCTGTGTGAAAACACAACTAGCACCGACCCTAGTTATGCATGAACTACAACTAGCATCGACCTTAGCTGTGTGAAAACACAACTAGCACCGACCCTAGTAATGCATGATGCAACTGGCATTGACTCTATATAAGCACAATGCAGTATGAAGATCATGCACACCACTTGTTTGACCAAATGCCATGCACACAGGTTATTCAGTAAAATCTCATGTGCACACACTTTATGCAGACACGTTGACTTTATGTGCACAGTATTGACTTTGCATTGACTTTTGCTTGACCTATGATGCATTGACTTATATGAATAGTAGTACAAGACTTTTTGTAATGCTTATACAGAGACATCCACAAACATGCACAGACATGCACGAATATGCACGGATATATACAGACAACCACATATGAACTAAGATGCACATGTGCAACCGTTCATTCCATGTAATTCATATATACAGCAATATGAGCATTGTATGCACACAACAAACATTGTATCTAACAAGACACATACTGTATTCAATAATCACATATGGAATCATAAAAACACATATGCCATCATACATATGAGTCATAGTGTTGTCATCATCAAAACACAATATCCAACAAACTCCCCCTTTTTGATGATGGCAACACTATGAGTCATATGAGTTATGAAAACCAGACACTGAAACTATGACAATATGCAATCAACAATCTGTAAATAAGCAAAACTATGCTGACACAGATATGTACTAACATCAATGCAATCTCTCCGCCTTACGCAATGACTTAATGCAATCTCTCTATTGACAATCAAAAACATTTTCCAAACATTCTCCCCCCTAATCTCTTCCTCTTTTGACTTCAGCAACAGCTGTCATATCTACATGACGTATATGACTCAACCATTCTCTCCCCCTTTGACGTCATCAAAAAGTGAAAAAGAAAAGGGATCTAAGTGGTGAGAGCAAGTGGGAAACAGGATGTAGACACAAAAATGATACCAAGTGATCAGAAGGAGGCAGGAGGAAAAACATAAAGAAACTGAAACTCCCCCTGAGAGAATAGAGGTCAATACCAAAAGTATTCTGATAGTTACGAAAATGCCAAAGAATCACATGCTGCCCCTGAAATAGCCAAGACAAGTCACAGACAGTTCTCCCCCTATGAAATGCAATAAATGCAGTACTGATATGATCTATCCTCCCCCTTTAAATCAATGTAATGCAAAGCTTCCTGTTTAAAATGAAATAAGGTGAATGAGCAAGGAAAATGAGGAATATGTCAAGAATAAACCAGAAGGATCTCAGAGGAATACTGCTAAGAAATTTGCAGTAGCAAAACACAAGGGTTTTCTGTGACAGGTTCAAGAAGATAAAAAGAGATAGGGACACAGTGTAAATATAACAGGAGATATGAACAAATATGCAAGTTGACTAAGTTTTCACAAATATAACTGATCAGAACAATTTTATAGCAGGTACCACTGTCATAAATCCAAGTAAAGATTACACTCTCCTATCATAAGGGCTCATGAATTAGGCTGCATGACAAGACTGGTTTAAGCATGATGTATATCAAATTTGTCAATCATATTCAATACTCATATCTGAAACTGAGTTTTAATAAAGATGAACCAATTATTCGTAAGACATTCCAGTTCAACTTTCTTCCATCTTACTCAAATAATCTCAATGACTCCTTTAGGTGTTACACATTGTAGTATTGAGATTAAACACCTTTAATTGTATTTGAAGTTAACTATGTTGCAGAAAATTTTTGATATCAATTGAAGATTCTCTATCAATTTTCCAGATTTTACTTTTGAACAACACTTTATTTTTCCTGAGAAATCTTGGTTGATCAACACCTTTTTACATGAGGCACACCCCGTCTTAGGTGAAGTGACCCAGTTACTCAGTGTGATAACCGCATTATCTCTCAATCATGAGAACAGAGTTAGCAATGGGAGTGTCTTTTTACATGAGGAAACACCTTGATTAGAGGTCGGAATCCCCAGTTACTCAACACAACCCTGCCATTGCTCTGTCAGATTTTAACATAATTTTCAGAGAATTCATTCTTTTAGCAAAGTTAACAATGGTACTTCATGACACAGCCCTTTGGACAGGTTTCTCGGATCCACAACCATTGTTCTAACTTTTATTTTTCTTTTTAGTCAACTTCATACAGATTTAATGTTTAAGAACAATACTAACAACATGTATCTCAACCAATAGTAACCATGATTTTAAATTTTTATATTTCATAAGATTTTATCCAGAGGTTACATGAAACAATTAGTTAAAATGTATTAAAACTTGTGATTCAGATACTTTCAAGTCTTTCAATTCAAATTCATGAATACATTAAACTTATACCAATCGAGACCAAACAGTTAATCTTAAACCTATATAATATGAGTTTCTTTGATAGTTTTAGATTCATAAACAAGGTACAATGATTTAAGTAACTTCAAGATCAGTTCAATCAACATCTTTAGTCAACTTGCCAACAACAGAAGTGATGATAGGTTTGCAAAGAAGATAGTCAGAACATTTGAGTTTGTAGAATATGTGATCAGAACAGAAACATGCAGATAACAGGAGTGATTCAGAAGTTTCTATCTAGAGAAGAAGTGAAATGATTTTCAAGTAAGTGCAGCAATAAGAATTTTTGATACTAGGATTCTTCAAGGTTTATAGCAAAGAACAAGATAAGACAAACCAGCTTGTCAGGTGTGGAGTGAAGTGTATGACAAAGATAAGCTGGCAGTAGATGAAAAGACTGAACTAATTGTAGATGGATACATTAAAGAAATGAAATGCTCCCCGTGCCTATATGCAATATGAAAGCTCTATTTGTCACGCCCCGACGCGGATTATCGGGACCGGCAGTAGAAAACACTAGTAAAGATAACAAGATAAGCTGAGAATTTACATAACGTCAAAAACAGACATAACTCCAATTCTATTACAAATACCATCAAACTGACTTAAACATAATCAAGCATAAACTCTACTCGACTCCGTTACAATAACTAACACAAGTTCTAAGGCATAGCTAGATGTAAAATAACTATAACAATCTCAACATATCTACTAGCTGATACATTCCAAGTCATCACCCATGCCCATTTCGTTATTCTAATTAATTTCAAATAAATTTTGAATTACTAATTAATTTCTTGAAAAATCGGGGTATTACACCCTCCCCCACTTAAAGAATTTGGTTCTCCAAATTCAATGCACTTAATAAAAAGAGGGAGTGAGACAGCTCACCTAGAATAAGTCGGGGTACTATCTCCGCATAGTATCTTCTGACTCCCACGTAGCTTCTTCAGTTCTACGCCGACTCCACTGCACTTTAACCATCGGTATGGAATGATTCCTGAGTTGCTGTTGCTTCCGATCCAAAATCTTGATCGATCTTTCTTCATAAGTCAGATCTTCCTTCAATTCGAAGTCCATATGCTGAATAATGTGAGTGGGATCATACACATATTTCCGTAACATAGACACATGGAAAACATTGTGTACTCCAGATAACTGAGGTGGTAGTGTGAAACGGTAAGCAACCTCCCCCACTCTTTCCAGAATGTCGAATGGACCAATGTATCTTGGACTCAGTTTGCCCTGAATACCAAACCTTCGAATTCCTCTCATAGGAGAAACCTTTAAAAACACATGCTCACCAACCTGAAATTCAAATGCTCTCCTCCTAGTATCGGCATAACTCTTCTGTCTTGATTCTGCTACTTGCAACCGATCTATGATAATACGGATGTTCTTAGACGATTCGGAAATGAGATCTGGTCCCAGCCATTGCTTCTTACCTACCTCATCCCAACATAACGGGGATCGACAGCTTCTACCATACAAAGTTTGAAATGGAGCCATCTGAATGCTGGATTGGTAACTATTGTTGTAGGCGAATTCAACCAATGCCAAATGATCACTCCAACTACCTCCAAAGTCAATCATGCAGGCTCTAAGCATATCTTCCACTATCTGGTTGGTCCTTTCAGTCTATCCGTCTATTTGTGGATGGAAAGCAGTACTGAAATTCAGACGAGTTCCCAATGACTCTTGCAATCCTTTCCAAAAATGCGAAGTGAACCTAGGGTCTCTATCAGACACAATGCTGACTGGTATACCATGTAGTCTTACTACTTCCTTCATATACAAAGCTGCCAAGACATCAACTGTCCATTTAGACTTAATGGATAAGAAATGATCCGATTTTTTCAATCTGTCGACAATCACCCATATTGTGTCAAATCCACTACAAGTCCTAGGTAGACCCATAATGAAATCCATGCCAATGCTTTCCCACTTCCATTGGGGTATATCAAGGGGTTTCAATTTCCCTGCTGGTCTGAAATGCTCCGCCTTGACTTGCTGACAAACCAAGCATCTACTTACAAAGTCCGTCACTTCCCTTTTCATATTCGGCCACCAAAAAGATCTTTTCCAATCCTTGAACATTTTAGTACCTCCAGGATGAATGGTGTATCTGGATCTATGAGCTTCCTCGAGGATCTTACTCTTCATCTCAGCTACATCAGGTACACAAGTTCTTCCCTGAAATAACAATCTTCCATCATCAGTCATCATGAAGTCAGGTCTGTTACTCAAGCTTCCCTTGATCTCTACCAACTCCGGGTCATCATCTTGCAGAGACTTGATTTTCATCAATAATTCAGACTTAAGTTGAATCTGAGCAATCATAATCTGATCCTTGTCAACATTAAGATCCAAACTAGCTAACTACTCCAACAATTTCCATTTTTGTAACATGAGGCTTGACAACTTAGCTATAGGCTTGCGGCTTAAGACATCTGCCACAACATTACCTTTTCCAAGATGATACTCAATGGAGAAATCGAAATCCTTCAAATATTCCAGCCATCTTCGCTGCCTCATATTGAGTTCCTTCTGAGAAAATAAGTATTTCAAGCTCTTATGATCTGAAAACATCGTGAATGCTTCTCCATACAAGTAGTGCCTCCATATCTTCAAGGCGAACACCACTGCTGCTAGCTCCAAATCATGAACATGATAATTCTCTTCATGCTTCCTCAACTGCCTAGAAGAATAGGCTATCACTTTCCTATGCTGCATGAGTACACACCCTAAACCAATACCTGAAGCATCAGTGTATACAATAAAACCTCATTCTCCAGAAGGTAAAGCCAAAATAGGTGCAGTAGTCAAACATTCCTTTAGGGTCTGAAAGCTTCGCTCATAATCTTCTGACCAATTAAATTTGATCTCCTTGCGGGTTAATCTTATCAGAGGTACCGTAATCTTGGAGAAATCTTGAATAAACCTTCGGTAGTAACCTGCTAGGCCTAGGGAACTTCTCACTTCAGTCACATTAGTAGGCTTATCTCAATTCGTTACTGCCTCTACCTTCGAAGGATCAACAGAAATACCTTCTTTTGTGATGATATGCCCTAGAAAGGACACCTCTTGCAGCCAAAAATCACACTTACTAAACTTGGAATATAACTGATGATATCTCAATAGTTGCAATGCCATCCTCAAATGTTCAGCATGCTCCTTCTCACTCTTAGAATAAATCAAGATATCATCAATGAACACCATGACCCATTGATCAAGATAGGGTCGAAACACATCGTTCATCAGCTGCATGAAAGTTGCAGGTGCATTCGTTAGCCCAAAAGGTATTACAACAAATTCGAAATGCCCATACCTGCTACGGAATGCTGTTTTATAGATATCCTCCTCCTTAATTCGTAACTGATGATATCCAGATCGAAGGTCGATCTTCGAAAAATACTGAGCTCCAGCTATCTGATCAAATAACTCATCAATCCTTGGCAGTGGATATCTGTTCTTGATAGTCAATTGGTTCAATTGCCGATAATCGATGCACAACCTCATCGAACCATCCTTCTTTCGGACGAATAATATAGGGGCTCCCCACGGGGAAGTACTAGGACGAATGAACCCTTTCTCAAGCAATTCCATCAACTGCTGATTTAGTTCCCTTAGCTCCGCAGGAGACATACGATAAGAGCTTTGGAAATAGGGGTCGCACCAGGAATTAGATCAACGGAAAAGATAACTTCCCTTTCAGGAGGGAGTCCTGGTAGTTCCTCAGGAAAGACATCTGAAAAATCTCAGACGACAGAAAAGTCCTCAACCTCAATCTTCTGCTCAGGGGTCACAGAAACAAAGGCTAGAAAAGCCTTACATCCTATCCTCATCAGCTTATCAGCTCGAAGAGCCGAAATAAGTGGAACAGACTTATGGTGTCTAGTTCCTATAAAAGAAAGTCCAGGGTGTCCAGTGAAAGACACAGAACTAGATCTGCACTGAACATTGGCCTCATACTTACCCAACCAATCTGCTCTTAGGATTACGTCATAATCCTTCATGTCCATACAAACTAAATTAGCTGGCAGGTCTTGTTCATTGATCATGACCTTACTGGAAGGATAGAAATACATAATTGCTGATCCGGAACCAATAGGAGTTGAAATCTCTAACAGAGAATTCATCAAAACTGGCTTCACAGCTAAAGACTTCGCAAATCTCCGAGAAATAAAAGAATGTGTGGCACCAGTATCAAAAAGAACAAAAGCTGATTTATCATGTATAATAAGAGTACCTTCGACAAGTCCACCTTCCTCGGTGGATCCTGCCTCGTCTTCTTGTAGACCCTGGAGCTTGCCTTGCTGCTTCTTGATTCCATGCGGTTTCACCGGGGTAGCTTGCTCAGATAAAAGAGGACACTCGAGAATACGGTGGTCCCTACTGCCACAACGTAAACAGGTGCCCAGCTTGCGCCAGCACTCCTCCATCTTGTGACCTGGACGGTCACAATACTTACATATGCCCTTGAATGGAACAATAGAACCAGGTTTCTTCTCTTCAATCTTCGGCATCTTGCCCTTCCACGAACCACACCCGCTAATGGGCCTCTTCCTGCCATGACCAGGCTTGATACTTCCAGAACTAGTATGGTATTGTTCAATCTTAACATTCTTCCCACGGATTCTCTCCGTCATTTTTAGAGTATCTTCCAACACTTGAGCCTGTCTCACCATCTCGGAATAAGTTAGAATTTTCATCGGTGCCAACTGGTTGATATACTGCAGCTTCAGCCCATTAAGAAAGTGCTTAGCCTTCATCTTCTCGGTAGATATCAAATGAGTAGCATAACGAGATAGCCGAGAGAATTGGGCTTCATATTCAGCTACAGATAGATTTCGTTGCTTCAAAGTAGCAAACTCAGTCACCTTCTTCTCTTGTACTTGATCAGAGAAATATTTACCATTGAAGAATTCCTCGAACTCCTCCCATGTGACTTGTCTATCACCAAGGGTAGCCTTCACTGCGTCCCACCATGTCCTCGCATCACGTTCAAGTTGAAAGGTGGACAAGAGGACACGTTCTTGATTGCTGCATTACATCGCTTCAAAAATCCTCCCTATCTCTTCAAGCCAGTGCTCGGCTTCATCAGGGTCAGTCGAGCCTCCAAATCGCGGGGGATTCATCCCACGAAAGTTTCGATAAAGGTCGCCAGTGCCATGGTTTACAGCTCCTCCTTGGGCCACTTGTTGCAAAGTCTGAGTAAGTCCTTGAACCGTACGCTGCAAGTTCCTCCATTCCGCACGTTCTCCTGCCATTGCAAAAGCCTACACGCGGAATAGGTTATATTAGGTTCAATTAAGAATGGATAATCGTACAATGAGATTATTAACTCAACCCCAGTCTTCTACCCAAATCTCACCAGGTTGGGTCCTTAAACATAAAACAAGATTATAGGTCCTACGGTATCACTTAGGATCCAAGAACTTAGAGAACCTAGGGATATCAGAAAACCTAGGCTATGATACCACCAAACTGTCACGCCCCGACGCGGAATATCGGGACCGATAGTAGAAAACGCTAGTAAAGATAACAAGCTAAGCTGAGAATTTACATAACGTCAAAAATAGACATAACTCCAATTCTATTACAAATACCATCAAACTGACTTAAACATAATCAAGCATAAACTCTACTCGACTCCATTACAATAACTAACACAAGTTCTAAGGCATAGCTAAATGTAAAACAACTATAACAATCTCAACATATCTACTAGCTAATACATTCCAAGTCATCACTCTTGCCCATTCCCATCCATCTGTGAATCTTCACCTGAGCTGCCTGGAAAGGGGGGAAAACAACTATATGAGCGAATGCTCAATAGGTAACAACATGCAAGTGTAAGTGATTAACCAATTAATTACATGTATGAAACGGAAGAAAAGAAATACCGAGCGAATGAAACAACATAATAAAAGAAAATGCTAAAGAATGGAATGGAATAAAAATATGGCAGAATGATATAACTACAAGAATTGATATATATAACAGGAAATTATAAGAAATTGGCCAACAAGCAAGAATATAACCAAGTAGAACACGATTCAAGTAAGAGATCATTGTCATAGACATCACGCTAGTCATGCACTCGGTGCAATGCCTCACATGTCATTACAAACTCTCATGGGCACAAGTACTTTTCAGGTGCTCTCCCCAGGACCAGACCGGGCCCCTACGGTGCGTTGGCATTGATTTATTGGATCCAAGATCCCAAGTTCCGTCTAGACTTTAATCAAGTTAAAATGGCCAATTACAATCAAGTACAAACTTACCTTGGAACATCCCAAGGCTAAGTTGAAGAGATATTGTCCAGAATTTCTGTCCAGAAGTCCAAGTTATCAAGAACCAACATGTTCTTGGATTCAAAACCATAAAACACAGAGAAAACTAGTCTCTGGATGATATGCGGTTCCTACTAGACCGCTCAAAACTTGTGCGGTTGACACTGGGCCGCACTAACAGCAACTGGGCTGAGGTTTAGAGCTCAGGGGTCAAGGTTGAACAGCTGATAAAGGGCCGCTCTAATATATGAATGGTAAGCACTGGGCCATACAAGGCCGGACGTTTATAAAATTGAGGTCATGATATGTGGTCCTGACAGAGTCGCTCATTAGTTGAACGGTCCACTCAGGGCCGCCTGTATGATGTACGGTCCATTACTGGCCGCACAACACATGGCCTAACCATGAGTTAGAACTTAGCCCAAGTGGGCTCCCGGGCTACCATAGGCAGGGTGGAACTGAACCGGAGTCCAGCCCACTATCTGCTGGTCGGCCTAGGGTCTACTGGACTGATCAAATCAAGGATTGGCCGAAGATGGATCAAGGATAATCGGTCAAACTAATTGGCATAAGCCAGGGATAAACGATCTATATTGGGCCGTTCAGGGATATATGCGGTCCACAAATGGCCGCGCAAGTCCCTGTTAGTCTAATTCAGACTAACTCAAATCACAGCAATTCGATTGAGTCCAAATCAATTCTAGGGGATAATATGGTTCAAGATTAACGGTTCAAGTCTAAGGTTAACAATGTAAACCTAATAGCCATTTCAATTATCAAGAATTCACAATTAAAATTGACATTCATTGGAAAGATGGATCAAGATCAAGCTCAAATTAAATAAATCAGCAAGAATGATTTACTGTCATGAATTACAGTTTATTAGGTGTGTTGCTAACATGCAAATAACCACTAATCTATTAACGTAACATGCTGTAATGATAATTAATCCGGTCTGTTACAGATGTGCGGTCGGTTCTGGACCTTACATCGTAATATACGGTCACAGAGAGACCGTACATGCCCCTTCAGATCCGAAAACCTGCTAGATATGGACGGTCGGTCGTGTGCCGCTGGAAGGGATGTGCGGTCTGGAACTGGCCACAGGACAGACATGCGGTTAAGGCTCGGCCGCACGTTCCAGGGACACGATCAGATATAGAAAACTATAAACGGTCAAAAGAGGGCCGCCTGTCTTGCATGTGCGGTCTATCGTGTGGCCGCACAAGTCCAGACAGGTCGCTGCCCCTTCGCCTTGCCCGACTCCGACGAGGTTTCTAGGGTCAGAACCAAAACATGAAATTCGCACGATATAAAGCATGGAATTTGGGACTTTTACTATCAAAAGAAAGTGCACGAAAAACTATACAAGATGCATGAATCAATTTTATGTTTACAGCATGAAATAACTACTTAATCGAAAGGGAACAATTATAACCCTAGTTGTGACATGCTTCTACTAAAACCTAAAATTCTCGTAGCGCACTTGATAAAATTTAGGGCTTTCTATATCAATGAAAAGCTGACACGATGATGCTTCCAACCATATATTATTTGTAGGGTTTGGCATGCTATCAACTACCTGAATCGGATGAAGAAGGAAGGAGAAAGAAACCCAAAGACGTCAGTACACACATCCACTAGTCGCTGGAGATCTCCCTCGATCTAACTCCTCTGCAGCCGCCGCTGGTTCTAAACGATTCTAGGGTTAGAGAGCTTCATTTTAATAGGTCACACACCTTCTAGAGGCTTCTATGCGCGGAGTATTCGTCCACGTAAGTTGGGTCGACGTGAACGCCGCCGTAAAAGTTGACTCGATCCAAACTCCGCCGAATGCATCTCCTAGGGTTAGGGTTTCGAGAGATTAAGAGAGGGTAAATGATCCTCTCATCCTGGCCTTTCATTTGCCACCGGTTTGGGCTCAATTGATGGAGTATTGGGCTCGAATTTGGCGATTCAAGGTATGATTAACTAAGTGTTCAATTTGGACTTAATCCACTAATTCGGCCTACTTACAAATTTTATTTGGGTTGGCCACAGAAGACAAGTTTGTTAAACGTGTTATTCTCTACAATAATATAATTTTTATAGATTTTTACAAAATAGTCAAAATATAACTCATTCTATTTATTAAAGAATTATTCTAATTAATTTCAAATAAATTTCGAATTACTAATTAATTTCTCAAAAAATCGGGGTATTACACTATTTGTGATTTTCTGAGATGAATGAAATGCAAAGAAATATCTACAGATATGCACATGTGATGACTTCCTTTGGATGAATGCACTGCAATTTCTTATGTGGCATGAAAGTCAATCAGATGATAAACAATGGACTCCCCCTGACAGTGTGCAGTGTTCTAATTTATCAACAATGTAGTGTGCAATCATGTGCTGACAGATGCCAAGTGTGAAGAAAGACATGACATCAAAATACACATGATACCAATTGTAAGGTAAGGCATGAATTATGCATACCAATTGTTGAAAATCTATGCAATTCAAATTTTCAGAAAGCATGTCAGCAACAACTCAACATATGCACCCTTCAGATGTGATACAATCAAAAAAAGTTATTCCTAGAAAGTAGATGCACTAACTAAAACAGAGTTTTTCAACAGAATTTGAATATTCTAAAAACAATAAACTCAGTTGAGTTACCTGGAATGCTCAGAAATGGGGTTTCCTTGGTGCCCTAGCTTATTAACCCCCCTTTTATTCATCTCCAAGGCACACCTGTAACAAACATATCATTTTGATGCAGCAGGTACCCAAGAGACCTTGGGTCCTGGTTTACCATTGACACCACCAAATGGTGTTCTTGACTTCTTGTGAGCAACAGAGTCATCAAAATCCATCAACTTACTATTGGACATGGAATGTATAAACTGACCACAGTGATGACAAGTAACAGATTTCAAGTTCTTTTTATGCACATTATTGTGAGCATTGAATCTATGTGCATGAATATTGAAATTGCGATTATGAACATGAAAAATTCTATTTTTCGAAACCTGCCACCCAGCACTGATATGCTCTGTGGCCAGGTTTTCCACAGTTAAAACAACAAAAAGTCTTTTTCATGAATTCAATTCTCTTCTTATCAAAATTATTCCTACGAAAAACACAAAATGCAGGAGTTTTAGCAGAGTTGAGATTACTCTTTACTCCTTGTGCATACCAACAATGGGTGGCAATATGACCTATTTTGCCACAGCAAAAACGCTTCCCATTGATGCCAGTAGAGTACGTTTTAGCATGCTTTAACTTATCTTGTTTCATTAGGTTGCAGTCATGTATATGATGACCCTTTCTATCACAATAATAACATGCACCAGATGTGTTTTTGTAATGACTTTGCACATGGGTGTTCTTAACAATATTCACATTTTCACATGCATTTATATCATCAGTTTTCAAAGCATGACATTCATCCATAACATGTCCTACCCTACCACAATAGTAACATGTAATCTTTCTGTTGTGTGCATGTGAATCTGTGACAATTTTATTCATTGCATGTGCAGAAATACCAGAAGATTTCACAGGAGAACCATTATCCTTCTTTTTCTATTTTTCTGGCTTTTCCAGATTTTTACTTTGCTTTTCAGTTTTTTGTGCAGTAAATTGAAAAACAAAAGGAGCAGAGGTTTTTTTTATCAGAACTTTTTACAAACATAGTAGACATTTTATTCCCATCAATCTTTTTGTTCACCGGACTGTAACTCAGTCCCTTTCTCTGAAAATTAACATTGGTTCCAAGAAACATATTCAGATTGTCCTTACCTTTGACAAATTTTGATAATGAGTTTTTCAGATCTTGAATCTTGGAATTTAAGACAACAATATTAGCTTCATAACTAGACAGGTCTGTTTCACAGGAGATTACTTGTTGATGCAAGGCATCATTCAGACTTTTGAGTTTTTCAACTTCCTATTTTAGTTTTATTTCATTGTTACCTTCAGCTTCTTTTATGACAGATTTCCCTTTTTCAAAAACTAACAATCTCTCAGACATTATAGTGTTTAGAACCATGAGCTTCTTATTTTGATCCTTCATGTTTTCATTCTCCTCCAACAGTTTACTATTTTGCTACTAGAGTTCATCATCAAATACCAAATCACTTAAAGAAGTCTGACATTCAATAAACATTTCTTGTTGAAGTTTGTCAAAGTTTTTCTGAAGCTCTAAATTTGTTACTCTAACAGCCTCCAATTTTTCAGATATCAACTTATTTTCACTTTCAAGATTCATTGATTTATGTTCAGTTTCCTGAATTTAGTTTTTGAGTTTCTTGTTCTCAGATTTCAAGTAATCAAGTTTTGAAATAAGAGCATCGAGATCTGTCAGTTGTCTTCTAAATATACCATTTTTTGTTTTCAGAATTTCAATGTCCTCACCTACAGAGTCAGCATTCTCAAATTTGTTTAATTTCTTTTTGAGGGATTTCTTTTATTTTCTCAGTTTTTGATAGGACTCTAGCAGATTAGCATATGCATCTTCCCAATCATCTAAAGTAAAGTTAGCGAAAGGGTTATTTACCTCTTCTTCATCCTCACTTTCATTGCTTCCTTCAGCCATCATGCACTTGTGTTCTTCCTTTTCATGGCTGGCATTCTTCAGTTTGTTTAAGATGTCCTTGGCAGATCTGCATTCATAAAGACATGGAAGAATAGCAACATCAACAGCTGCCTTCATTAAATTTAATGCCTTGAAATTAGCAGCATTCTTTAATCTATGATTCTCAGTCCACTTAGATTTATCTTTAGGTAATCTGTGTGGGCCACCTGAAATTACCTTCCATAGATCAGGATCTGTTGTTCTAACATAGCTACGCATGCTGTTGAGCCATGAATCAACGTTGGAACAGTTGAAAGCCGGTGGATGAGACATAAAAGCAAATCAACAAACAATACAATGCAACAGACTGAACACACTTAGAAATGCACCAAAGAGACTACAGGATCTACTGTGGATCGTTGGATCCGATGAGGTAGTAACCTGCTCTGATACCAATTGTTAGTCGGTGAAGACTAGGTGTAATGGTGCACACACGGATTCAGAGTGGGGGTGAATGAATCCCCTTTAAAAATTCTGTCCAATTTGACCTCTAATTAGTAAGTTATGTGGAATTAAAACTGATTGACTTTAACTAAATGTAAAGCACATGATCAAATACTTGGTGGCTGACTATGAGCTATGTTGAGGCACACTAACGAACAGATCGTAGGACTATGCAGTGGACTACTCGGCAGCAACTGTGCAGTTTATAGAAACAATCTAGGTATGCAGTGCATTCAAGAGTCACTCAGGCAGACTTGATTGAAAGCGAACCTAGACATTCATCTAGCGTAAACGACTGAACAATCAAACCATAGTGCACATAAGATTTTTAGGTGGTTCGATCCTCCAGACCTACATCCACCCCACACCCAAACCAGAGTGTGGATCGATTCCGCTGCTAAACAGCTTGAACGGCTGGGCCTCACAGCTTGCCAACAAATAACTGAGCTTCACAGCTTGCTCCGCTAGGCATTACAACTTTACAACTGCGGGGCAATACATCTTAGCCACCGCTGATTCACAGCTTCAAACCGTTGGGTCTTACAGCTTATGCTCTTAGAGCAATATAGGAATGGAAAAACAAGAATGATAAAAATCAGCAACAGAAAGTTGGAATTAAAGCTCAGAAAATATAGCTCGCTCTGGAGCAATGTAGCTTGGATCTGATCTAGAAGCTACAGATCTTTTTTCTCCTTCGATCTTGTTTGCTGCACTCTCTTCTACTTCTTCAACCACACGAGCAGCTGTAAATTCACTCACAGACGGCTGCTAACTCTCTCAAGATCTCTGCTCTCAAAAATCTCTTTGAACCTTCTCAGTCTGCTCTCTCTCTGATCTCTTTTTCTTTCTCAATTTTCTACTAGCTTTCTGCCGCTCTCCCTTCTTTTCTTCTACTGCCTTATTATCCTCTTGTTCTTCTCTGCAGGTGCTTTTATATGGAGAAAAGGGGCGCCAAAGGTAATTTGATGAAGATGATGATGTTCCCTCCGTCAGATAGCTCCACGTGATAGGATCCCATCGATCTCCCAAAAGAATCGCCTGGTCATGTGGAGGGAATGTTCCCGCCATAAGATGAGCGCCTTATAGCATCCACATGTCAAAGTAGGTTGTTAAGCTTTCCACGTGGCATCCATTGGATCACATGCCCCAATTAATCATTTGTACATGACTGGGCCAATGATTGGTCTTGACCTGTTCGACCATGTCTCTGACTTAGCCACTTCTACAACTTAAGTTACTCGAACCTGGTTCGTACTTAAGTCTATACAGTAGAAGAGGCATTTAGTCAAGCACCTGGCAATCAGATTAGACTAAAAGAAACCAATAAATCTGACATATTGATTCATGGTTTATGAATTTAATCATGATGTAATTAAGGCTGTCAATTCAGAAAATCACATAGAGAGTATTCAAATGCTCTTACAAATATTCATGGATGCACAAGTCAACTGTGCAAGCTTAAGTATAAGCCAGACACAGATTGACTTCGTAATACACAGAGCATATGAATAATGAATTGCTCAGACATTAACATGTTGTGAATATGAAAGGGAAGAGAACAAAATGCATGCATTGGCTTTAACACATGTTTTAGTCTGTTGACACTGACCTTAGCCATAGACCATGCAAGCTAACACTGACTTGATGCAGATGACGGAGTCAGGTAGCACAGACTTTATCCATGAAGCAAAGCCAACTAGCATAGACCTTACGTACGAGACAAGGCTAACGAGCATCGACCTGGATGTAGGATAATGCATGCTAACGTCGACCCTAGGATGCGAGACACAACACACTAACATTGACCTAGATGCATGACACTGCATACTAACACAGACCTTGATGCATGATCGAAACATCTAACATTGACTCTAATGCATGAGACAATATCAGCTAGCATCGACCTGAAGTGTGCGTGAGGCACTACTTGCACCGACCTTATAAGTGGGCATGTAATTGTGCACCGACCTGGCAAACAAATGTGCTTGGGCTTTATATGCGAGCAGCAGAAGATGCACCGACCTTATGACAATGCACAGCATGTAGCATCCTGATTTTTTAATATTAAATATCACCATATTATTTAATTGATTTCTTAGCTCAGTTTTTTAAAATTCTATTAAATATGCATATTATTTAAATTTTGATTTCCAACAAGTTTGTCTTTAGAAAGGAACACAGAATAAAATTGGTTAAGTTCCAATTTCACGTTTTAAGCTAAAAATCGTTGCTTTTTAAGAACAAGCTAAACTTCCTTAATTGGACCTTAATTGTTGCCCAATTGGGTTCTGATTGAAGCCAAACCCTAGCCCAACTATAGAGGATCGTTTCCCCTCCGAAAACCCTAATCCTAGACCTTTCATTTGGCGGCGGCGGCATATTAGTTTCTTTCCCGATTTTCTCACCGTTTTTCCCCTTTGGGCTCTTCACCCTGATCTGATCACTAGAAGCATCTATAGATCCTTTAAATAGGGGGCTTTCGATCCCTGAGAACCCTATTTGCTCCGACGGCCGGTGGCGTGGTTGATCGTGGCCGGACGTGGGCGTATTTCAGCGTTCTAGGAGCGGCCTAATTAGGGTTTCCGGTGGCCTTTTTCTTCTTCCTTTTTTATCGATTAAAGGTAGGTGTCTCTCAGGCTGAATTGTTAAAAATATATATCACCTTGGTCGTCTCTCTGAGCTCTTTCATTTGATACCAAATTGCCCAAATTCCATGCACTATGTTGTTCTAATTTTATCGATTACTCAGAGGTATACCCGAAGGGTTACTTTCCAAGTTAGTCCATTTTATGTTTATTTAAATCACTCTAAACTAAAATTAAAGCATGCTATCTTAGGTGTCTTTGGATGCTCTTTCCAATGGTACCCTTTGGCCCAATTAAATTCTCCCTATTGCTTATAATCGGAGTTTTGATCCTAGAGTGTAGAGGTTCGCCGTCAGCGAGTCTCGGGCCCTTCCAGCGACTACTTGGGATACCAAACGGTCACGCGATAGACCGCTTGGCCACCTTAAGTTTTCAAAAAAAAAATATGTACAATGTTAAACGGCCATACGATAGACCATTTTCTCTGTCAAGTGGCCTCAGTGTAGAACATTTCTGGCCTCTTGCAGAGAGAGGTTTTTAAAGTCTATTTTATGCGTTTTGACTTGAAACTTACCCTGTTTAGCATGTTGATTGACCAGTAATGATGCAAAAACGAAGTGTTAACTTAGTATCATGAACTATAAATTTATATTTCACTAAATACATGAAAATTTTCTTTTGATTATCACCGTTGGACTAATAGGTGAATTAGTGGAATAAACTTGGTTCTTAACTTCTTGATCTTAAACCTTGCCACTTATAATTACCGATAACTTGGTTCTGATGTCATTGTTTGATAGTCATGCCACTCCGGTGGGATTTACTGACCACACCGTTCACATTTTTCATGTTTTAGATAGCCTCAATCTTGTAATAGTCGGGACTCTCCGCCGGATACTCCTTCCGTCGGACTAGGACCACTATTATGAGACCTCCGTAAGCCCCCGTGAGTCTAGGATTCCCTCCAGGATGCCGAACAGGTTGTACCACAAAGACCAAAACTCTCGAACTTGATTTGATTCGCATTTTGGGACATTCCACATCCGGATTGTTCTGAACCCCTAGCGGCCCACCTGGAGACCGCTAAGAGACCCTTCGCGGCCCAGGGCTAGACCGCTAGGCTTTCCTTGGCCTGGTTAGAAGCTGGCTTGGGTTAGTCAGATTATTCTTGAACCCAGTCAACTCTGACCTGACCAAATCATTCTGTTGACCTTGGCTTTGTGGGCTGTACCCTGGTTTGGATCCACTTTGTCTCAGGCTGAATTGAGGACTCTTTTTTTCCACTTGAAAGCCTTGATATTACTCAATCTAGAAACGGTCTAGGACTAGACCGTTAGTCTCATCCTAGCGGTCCAGGTAATGACTGCAAACCTTAAGACTGAACGTGTTTTTCTGTGATTTTTGTTATGGTAGCGATCGTGCCAAGGATGGCCTTGGACTGAGAAGTCTTGCCTTGGCTCATGGTCACTTTGGACTCTCAAGTCATTTTCTATGATATCTTATTCCAACTTTCCTTGGAATTTCTCTTGATCATAGAAGTTTCATAAGCTTAAACCATGGAACTCTTGGCCATTCAAATATGGTGAATGTCTAGATTGGGATCTATGATCCAACCCTTCAATGCCAATGCATCATAAAGGGCCCGGTCTGGTACTGGGAGGAGCGCCCGAAAGTACTTGTGCTGTAACGCCCCGAGATCTGATCCTCAATTTATGGACATTTTTTTTCTTTATCGGACCCCGAAGTATTACTTCGTACGTATCGCGAAAGCACAATATATAAACATGCATACATTCGCATGAAAGAGAGAGAGAGAAACCACAAGTACACGAAATGTAAATAACATGTCAGCCATTCATAATTTCCAAGAAGAGTACATGTCCATTGTTCCAAAATAACAAGAGTCCATATAGGCACCACCCCATAACCATACATATGAGAGATACATTCATCCATAACATACCCAGACGAACTATGAACTAGCACTACTCCTCAGCTGCAGCCTCCTCCTCAACCTCCTTCTCTATGTCTCCTGAAAACGTGTGTCACAAAGGGGTGAGTGTGACGCTCAGTAGGTAGCCTAAACAAACCGGAGTTAACTCACATCTATATAACCATTTTATTAACATAATTCAGATGTTAATGATAGCATAATCCATTCATTATCATCTACTTAAAATAACTCATATGAAGAAAATACATATTCTTTAACTAACATATAAGGTACCTATGCATATGTTAAAACCACGGTGAATGAGCAGTTTACATATTATCACCTTTTCTCATTTTCACATTTTCACATTTTTACATTTTCATAATTCTGTTATTTTTGGAAACAAACAGCTACCACAACACAGGTGACCCCACACACACACACAAATGAACGAACGAAAGAGTACTGCACAGACCCAAGAGCGAACTCCCACCTATACTCTTGTGGCCCACCACGAACTGTGGCGTTACATATCGCCGTCCCATAGAACGAGCCGAGTCCTCGGATTTCACCTAGATTCCTGTGGCCCATCGTGAACTATGGCGTTACGTATCGCCGTCTCACAGAATAGACCAGCCGAAACGATAGGTTTTGACCAGGGCGTTACGCACCGCCGTCCCCTGGGATCTTTTGCTTCCGCGGAGTTACGTATTGCCGTCCCGCAGAAAGGGCCATCCCACAGAGGGACCGAAGTCTTATCTCACGGAATGGTGTTGTTCCCACTCATAACATTCACATCGTATTCGCATTCATACTCATTTTACAAATACTAGTATGATACTTTATCATAACATGCATGCTTCCAATAGTTTAAGTGGGGTAAACATATTTATATGCTGACTGGTGCGGAATAGTTCATGATCAGGTTATTATAAAAAAATAATAGGTTTATCCTTCTAGGCTACACATGCACAGAAAATGATTTATATCTAAAAGTACATAATTTCTATGAGCATGAAATTTTTACTGTGAGTTACTAACTTAGCCTTCTGCCATTTTCTAATTTTTCAGATTTTTTTGAATTAAAATGACCTCCCAAAACTCTCCTTTTCTAAGTTTCTGGAAATTGGACAGACCCACAGGTGCACCGACCTTACCTAAGTCTGTGCAACACGTGCACCGACCTTACCTATGCATGGACAAAGACTGCACTGACCTTAGTCATGCTTGGGCCAAACATGCACCAACCTACTATGCACAGACCTTAGTTATGCTAACACAAAACATGCACAGACCTTACTATGCACAGACCTCACTGTGGCTAACACAAAACATGCACAGACCTACTATGCACAGACCTTTCCGTGTCCAACACAAACATGCACATACCTTACCATGCACAGACCTTACTATGCACGGACCTTACCGTGGCTAAAACTATGTATAGACCTTACTGTGGCTAACACAAAAAGTGCACAGACCTACTATGCAAAGACCACACCATGGCCAACACAAAACATGCACAGACCTACTATGCACAGACCTTATCGTGGCCAACACAAATATGCACAGACCTTACCCTGCATAGAGCTTACTTTGCACGGACCTTACCGTGGCTAAAACATGCACGGGCCTTACTATGCACAAACCTTACTATGCACAGACCTTTACCTACACATGGACCAAAAGTGCACCGATGCTATCATAAACATGCACAGACCTTGCTATGGCTAACACAAGCAATGCACATACCTTATTAAGGCTAACACAAATATGCACAGACCTTGCTATGGCTAACACAAACATGCACAGACCTTGCTATGGCTAACATAAACGGGCACAGACCTTGCTATGGCTAACACAAACGTGCACAGACCTTGCAATGGCTAACACAAACGTGCACAGACCTTGCTATGGCTAACACAAACGTGCACAGACCTTGCTATGGCTAACACAAACATGCACATACCTTGCTAGGACTTAATCAAATGTTCTATTCTAAGACGCTACTGACCTACCTAGGGGCTGTGGGAACTTATGAAACCCAAGAGAACTTAATGAAAGACAGAATCCGAATGAACATGATGGTGGTCCTCACATGCCCTTAATCCCTCTTTTAGAGTGTATAAAATATATTTAAAATGTTCTAATGCATCATCGACCCCTAAAGTTTGAGGTTATGTGCCTACCTTTGAGATGTTAACCGATGATCCGGGGATAATATCCACACCCCAGATCCTCCTCAGCTTTACCCCTTTCGATCTGGGGATGAGATCCACACCCCAGATCCTCCCAAGACTTCGCTGCAGGTTCACCCTTCTACGAAGTGCCCAGGTCCCTTACCTATCTTCCTTACCCAAGGGAAAACGTAAGTGGCAGAAAATGGAAGAGTAATGTTGCTAAAAGGCTGACCACCCATGACACCCCCACCTTTTATAGTTTCTTTCAAGTCTCCCAAGGTTCTCCTACGACCCAGAAGGCTCCCACCTGCTTCCCAAGGTCGATGGTTTAAGGAAGGTTGATGTTAAGCATCTTTTCGGTTTGAACAGCGGTGACCCTTCGTCTACCCGGTCAAAGATGTGAATGGGCGCGCTTTTCGGTTTTGAGTTAGGTTGGGCTATCTTCATATGGAATACAGAGGACCTCCAGATCTAACTTTCAGTTGTGGTTTCATCTAATTTCATCAACTTTATCCTGAGTTATGATTTTAGCAATATTAACGTTATCCCTCCTCTGTTTCAGTCGCCACCCTTCGTCTACCTGGTCGTAAATGCGAGTGGGCGTGCTCTTCTGTTGGGATTTGGATTGGGATGTCTTCAGATGAAATCAATAGGGCTTCCATATCTAACCGTGGGTCATGGTTTCATCAAATGTCAGTATCCCTAGCAATAGTTTTGATTTTCTCAAGATTAACATTTATTTTCCCCCGTTCCAGTCGTGACCTTTCGGTAGCCCGAGGTAATTTTGAGTATAACTCTAGTATCCAGGTGGAATTTAGCCTCGGCCTCAACATATAAGATATCATCCCATTCGAAATTATGGCCTTAGTTTCAGGTCCTTTAATTAACCACAGATGAAGTTATGAATTTCTCATTAATTACGTTCGAATTCTCCTAACAGTCACACCTCTTTGTGACAACTGGCAGTAAATGGGCTCAGAACCTTGGGTTCTAGTGCGAATTGGGTTTCTATATCAACAGAAGAGTTTGGGATAAGGGCCCAAGCTTTCTAATAAGCCTGTCTTCATCTCATTTGGTTGACTGTGGACCAAGATATCCTTATTTTAACGGGTGACTATGTTTTCTGTAATAATTTCGGCCCATTATCATAATTCCTTCTTATCTCTTATTAGGTCCATTTTTCAGAAGTTATACTCTTCATCAAAGTTGTTCCTTATCTAATGGTCGTTGCATGGGCTTTAGTTTCATCTAATTCTGACCTCCCTATAGTAAGTTACCAATTTCCTAATAATCCTTCAATAATCTGTCCAGATTTCTAACTCATTGAGTTCACGGGCCCGAATTATTCTCAATTGGGCCAGTGCCCAAATTGGTGGTCGTAACATATGCCCCGGGGAGTTTGTAATGACAAGGTGTGGCATTGCACCGAAGTGCATGACTAGCGTGTTGGTCTATGACATTCTACTTCACTCAATCACTTAAAAATTCATGACGTGCGTGCTTGTTATGGCCAGTTCACATTAAAACTTACTTGAAACATCGTGGAAAGTTCTTGTTATACTTGTGCTTGTTCCTTACATGAAATCTATCTTTCCTTTCTCTTATCTATTATTTATCGCTTGCCATTTGATTATTATCATTCTTTTATCACATTGTTATACATGCTAAAATGATTAATCACTTAAACTGTGCCTGGTGATAGAGATATAAAATCCTACTGAGCTTTCACTCACCCCTTTCTTTCCAATCCTTTTCAGGTAATTTGGATAAGGATGTGCACACTGATGGGGAAGGGAACGAGTGATTATGGAGTGAGCCTTCTACTTGTGTTTTGAGTCGATGTCTTTGTTAGTCGTCGAGTCTTGATAGTTCAGAGTCTATGTAATTTTCTTTCTTTTGGTTGATGTAAGCGTTAGTGAAAGTCATCAAGATGTCGTTGTAATAAGTACATTTCCACCCTTATTATCAATAAAGTTTGGTTATTTGCATTTTAAATAGTGGCCTTGATGTATGGTCTCTTATGGCAATGTATGCTCTGATTGACATGAATGATATAACTACTGCGTTCCGATTTTCCACGTCAGGGCATGATAGTTTTTGTGGTATCAGAGCCTAGGTTTTCTTTAGACCCTAGGTTTCTAGTAGTGTCATAGAACCCGTGACATTAATAAAGTCAAATCCGACCCAGTAAGGTGGGGTAGAGACTCGGGTTGAGTTAATTTACCAACTCTAAGAAAATGAATTTGGTAGAACGATCTTAATTAATTTCCCTTTTACGTTGTAGAAATTTCCCCTAATGGCAGCTGAGCGCGTGCAGTGGCGAGACATGCAAACCCAGGCCTTACAGCAAGTAGCTCAAGGTGGCGCACATCACGGAGCTGGCAATCTCCATCAGAATTTTCAAGGCCTGAATCCCCCTCGTTTTGGCGGATCTGTAGACCCAGATGAGGCCGAGAATTGGCCGAAGGAGATGGAGCGTATCTTTAGAGTTATGCAATGTGGTGATCAAGACCGAGTCCTTTTGCTGACTTTTCAACTAGAGCGCGATGCACGAGCTTGGTGGGAAGCTGTGGAAGCCACGCTCGGCAATAGGCGGGCAACGTGGGACGAGTTTAAATAGCATTTTAACATCAAGTATTTCTCAGATCGTGTGCAAGAGAAGAAAGCAGCGGAGTTCGCTGCTCTCAAGTAGAGAAATTTATCTATTGCTGAGTATGAGGCGCAATTTACCAGATTATCTCGCTATGCATCACATCTGGTATCTACGGAGAAGATGAAGGCTAAGCGATTTTTGAACGGATTGAAACTTCAGTACACCAACCAACTAGCACCTTCGGAGATCCACACTTATGCTGAGATTGTAAGGAAGGCCCAAGTTCTCGAAGACACTATGGAGATGATGGACCGGATAAGAGGTCGAGACAAGAAGAGGGAGCAGACTCCTAGCTCCGGGAATTTCAAACCCACCAATGGCAAGAAGAGGCCCAATGGCGGGCCGAGTTTTTCAAAGGACAAGAAACTGAAGGAAGGCGAGAAGAAGGTCGGATCGACTGCTCCATCTAAAGCAGTCTGCAAGTATTTTGACCGCCCGGGTCACAAGATGGAAGAATGTTGGTGCAAGTTGGGCGCTTGTTTGAGATGTTGTAGCAAGGACCATCATATTCCTGAGTGTCTCCTCATTACCGAGCAGGTGGCATCTGACAAGCCACAGGGGAGTCATAGGCGGCAGGGCAAGCTCCAAGCCCTCCAAGATGCAGAGACTGAGACCGAGGCTACCGAGGAAGAAGGTATTGTCGAAGGTACCCTTACTATTCTTTCTAGGCCAGCATTCGTACTTTTTGACACTGGAGCTACTCATTCTTTTATATCTCAGAGATTTGCTAAGACTTTATCTGTGAAACCGGTATTATTGGATTCTCATCTTATGATTTCAACCCCTATTGGTTCGGGGTCAGAGATTAAATACTATTACCCCTCTAGCGAAGTTTTGATTAATGATTGTAACTTATCTGCTGATTTGGTATGTATGAACATGAAAGATTATGATGTGATTTTAGGAGCTGATTGGTTAGCTGGACATGGGGCTAGTGTCCATTGTAAATCAGAAGTGGTATCTTTCTCTGGATGCCCTGAGCTTTTCTTTTCTAGCTCTAGGCAAACTAAGTCCGTGCCAATTGTTTCAGCACTCCGGGTAGATAAGTTGTTAAGGAAAGGGTGTCAGGCATTCTTGGCATTGATCTCTTTAACTGATAAAAAGGAAGTGGAGTTGAAGGATATCTCGGTTGTCTAGGATTTTCCAGAAGTGTTCCCTGACGAATTGCCAGGTCTTCCTCTTGAGAGGGAGGTGGTTTTCTCCATTGACTTAGTTCTGGACGCTTCACCTATTTCTAGAGCCCCAAATCGTATGTCCCCTACTGAGTTAAGGGAATTGAAGGAGCAGTTGCTGAACTTGTTAGAAAAAGGGTTTATTTGTCCGAGTACTTCCCCGTGGGGTGCTCCTGTACTCTTTGTAAGAAAGAAGGATGGTTCGTTGAGGCTATGCATTGATTATCGCCAGCTGAACCAACTCACCGTGAAGAACAAGTATCCATTGACAAGGATCGATGAGCTATTTGATCAGATAGCTGGAGCTCAGTATTTCTCGAAGATCGATCTCAGATCGGGATATCACCAGTTAAGGATAAAGGACGAGGATATTTTTAAGACTGCATTCCGTAGCAGGTATGGGCATTTTAAATTTGTTGTTATGCCATTTGGACTAACAAATGCTCCTGCAGCTTTCATGCAGCTGATAAACAGTGTGTTCCGACCCTACTTAGATCAGTGGGTTGTAGTATTTATCGATGATATTCTTATATTTACTCCAAGAGTAAGGAGGAGCATGAAGAGCACTTGAGGATGGCGTTGTAAACATTAAAGGATCATCAGTTATACGCCAAGTTCAGTAAATGTGAGTTCTGGCTGCAAGAAGTATCTTTTCTAGGGCATATTATTTTTAAAGATGGAATTTCAGTAGACCCTTCTAAAGTGGAGGCAGTACGTAATTGGGAAAGGCCCGTTAATGCTATTGCGTTATGGTTTTGATGATTGTTGTGATTGTTAAGTTATGGCTTTGATGATAACTAAACTTAATGTGTGATTAAGTGATGATAACTAAACTTGTGGTTGTTTGCTCATGCTCTTGTTATTTATGTATGGTTGAGATGGCAAATGGCAACGGTTACATGGTCTTGATCCTTGGTTTACATATGTTGGTCTCACAAGAGGCAAGGGGTTTCATAACCTCTTTAATGTGAACAAGCATGGTATTAACTCTGACTATCTTGCTTGCAGGATTAAACTCATGGCAGTCACTTGGTGAACCAAACGTGTGGATAAACACCCTGCTCCTCTACAATCCAAAACATGTGGTATATGTCATGTACTGTCAAGAATCATTGGTAAGGCTCTTACCCTGTTATACACTCCTTGTTATTGAGTGTTCCATGAGGTTATTTCATGAATAATTTACTTGAGATGATTGAGTTTTATCTCTTGATTCTTAGCTCGGAACTTGATCCTTACCTCAGAACATGTGTGTTTCAAAGTGTTCATATGCACCTAGTTCATGAGGTTTCAAGCCCTTGCAAAACCCACCATCGTTCGCCCTCGCACGCGGATCGACCTGCATGAAATTGATGAGGACAATCTCATGTAATGATAAGTGCTCATTTGCCTTGAACCTATATGCATAAGCTAAGTTAATCCAAACCCAAAATGCATGAAATTGATGAGGACATGAAGCTCTTGACTTATGGACATGTTTTGCTAGGCTAACAACTTGTTTTTGTAGGATCTTCACTGTTCGGTCGACCAGAGGACAAGGTCCGGTCGACCTAAATTTCCAGGGATGAAAAGGCTACAAAAATCTCAATAGTGGTCGACCGCCCCTAGGCGTCCGGTCGACCGGTTTTGCCAGAACCAAAAGGTTCTATCTGCAGACAGTTCCGGTCGACCGCCCAACACCGCCGGTCGACCGCCAGCCCTGAGGCTCCCTTTTGTTGACTTTTGTTTCAAGCTCGAGGAGAGGTCTTTCTTCCCATTTGTTTAATCCTAAAGTCACCCAATCTCCCATGGATTGTGGATCTGGTCTGGGGGATGTCTATGGACCATTCAAAGTCTATAAAATACACACAAGAGGGTTAGAAACCCTAACAATCTAAGAGGGCTTCAAGTGAGATCAAGAGGAGGTTATCCAAGGAGGAAGGAGAGGGTACTGTAGCTCCGTGAATAGTACCTCGTGCAATAAGATCTTCATCCATCTCCAAGGTGTTTGAAGCCAAATCTGAAGCTAGCAACCTCCAAGGGAGTGAAGAAGCAAGCAAGCATTCAAGGAAGATCAAGGGGAGGCCATCCAAGGAGGAAGAAGGGAAGAAGCAAGTAAGCAAGCAAGAGATCAAGGGAAGACTGCCAAAGTGTGAAAGAATAAGGTTTTCACAACCCATCCAAAGCCATTCAAGCAAAGAAGGAATCAACGCAAGATCTGCATCATACACTCAGGGGGAGCCTAAATCAGGAGCATTCTAAATTATGGTTTATTTTTTTTGGTGTCTTGTGCTTTGAGTTTCAAATTTGTGTTTCTTATAAACTGTAAACTCGTGTGTGTGTGGATCGTTGTTGGATCCATGGTCGTGTGTGTGTGTGTGTGTCGTATTTGATTCGTGTGTGTGCGTGGATCTTCCTAGATTTGCGTTTGTGTGTGTGTGGATCTTTTAGATCCATTCTGTCTCGTGTGTGTGGATTGCTGCACTTGTAGCAGCGGGTGTTTGTGTTGGTGATCCACTTGTTGGATCGTGTTGGAGACCTCATCTCCGTGTGTGTGTGTGTGTGTGTGTTGGGGTGCATCCCCGTGTGTGTGTGCAGGCGTCGTCCTGTGTGTGTGGTTGGTGTTGTGTCCCTGTGGTCATTTGAGTTATTTGATATTCATGGTTTTGATAATGGCTAAACACTATAAGTCATTGTTGTTTTCCACTCTCATATGACTGACATACGTGATGCTTTGTTCATGACAGGTAAGCCAATGAATGGACAAGGAATGAAGTGGAGATGAAAAATGTGAAAGCTCAATGATTGCGCCCTCGCACACGGATCGAATTGCGCGGTCAGGTCGTGGGGATCGACCTGCCCGGTCAGGTCGCGGGGTCAAGGGGGCAGCGCCCCTTGCGGGGGTTTCCGGGGGCGGAGCCCTCAGAACCAAATTTAGAAATGCTCAAATGATCTAATGCATAAACCAAACCCAAAAATGTATGGAATTGATAAGGACATGAGTATCTTGACTTATGGACATGTTTCTTTGGGCTAACACTTCATTTTTGTAGGTATAGGTCTTTCCGGTCGACCAACACACCTTGGCCGGTCGACCAGATTTTCCAGAGATGAAGAACTTCAGAATTTACAGGTTCTGGTCGACCAGTGGGTAGTGGCCGGTCGACCAGTTCTTCCAGAAACGAGAAACTCTAGTTTTTACAACTTTCGGTCGACCGCCGCTAGGTGTCCGGTTGACCGGTTTTGCTAGAGATGAAAAATCAACCGACTGTAAAATTTCGGTCGACTGCCCCATGCCTTCCAGTCGACCGCCAGCCCCGAGGCCCCCTTTTGTTGACTTTTATTTCAAGCTCGAGGAGAGGTCTTTCCTTGTATTTGTTTAACCCCAAAGTCACCCAATCCCCCATGGATTGTGGATCTGGTTTGGGAGATGTCCAAGGACCATTCAAAGTCTATAAAATCAACACATGAGGGGTTAGAAACCCTAAGGCTTCAATTGGAACAAGAGAGGTCAAGGGAGGCTAGAGGAGGTGATTCGCGGGTATTGTAGCACCTCCGTGAATAGTGCTTCGGGCTGGAGTTCTTCATCCATCCAAGGTGATTCAAGCTTGTTTTTGAAGCCATCAACCTCCAAGAGAAGTGCAGAAGCAAGCAAGGCTATCAAGGTGATCCAAGGAAGCTGATTTCACAAGGTTTTTAAGGGAGATCAAATCTGCATCCTTTATCTTCTTCATCAACTCAAGGTGATCCAAGGAAGATCATTTCACAAGGAAGAAGATACCATTGAAGAATCAGATTCAAGCTCCAGTAATCTTAGACAAGATTTTTTCTCTTTAAGCATATTCTATATCTTGTTTGTGTGTTTTCATATTTGTTATCTTTCCATTTCATTCAATCATTTGAAACTGAAGATCGTCCCTACCGGTGGTTAGTAGGAAGGTAATCGGAAGTTGTCCGATCTGCGGTGTTGACTTCCCTACCTGTGGTTAGTAGGAAGGCAATCGGAAGTCTTTCCGATTTATGGTTCAGTGCGTGGCACTAGTGGAGCCTCACCGGATTTGGTGAGGGGTGGACGTAGGACTGGGGATTCAGTCCGAATCACCTTAAAATCTCGTGTGTTGTGGTTTGCTTGTGCGATTGCTTTGTGTTAGATGCATGCTTAGGTTCAATATCTATACTGCGTAATCATCTTGCTAAGCAAATCATTTGTGTCCTTCATTAAGCTAGTTATATTCCGCTGCTATTATCATCATCTAGCTTTAAAGATGGTTGCATTGCAAAAAGAGGGGCAGATCTATTCACCCCTCCCCTCTAGATCCGCTATCCACTACTCAACAAGTGGTATCAGAGCCTAATCTCTTATTATGGGGTCCAACGACCTTGAGGGAAATGGTAGATTAGCATCCAAAGGTTTTTTACTAGAAGGACATTCTGTTAATAGATCTCCTTACTTTACTGAAACTAATTACCCTTATTGGAAACATCGCATGCAGGTGTTCATTCGCGCCCAAGACTACGAACTTTGATGAGTGATCAGCAAAGGTCCGTATGAACTTACAGATAATGAGGATTTGTGGACCAAAGAACAAATAAGACAATCCACTATCAAGTGGAGTGCCAAACACATCATGCAATGCTCACTCCATCCAGTAGAATTCTCAAGAGTGGCTACCTGCGCAACGGCAAAACAAATGTAGGACAAGTTAGAGGTAATTTACGAAGGAACCTCTCAGGTACGAGAAACAAAAGCCAACATTTTAGTTTCTGAATATGAAATGTTCCGCATGAAGCCTGATGAGTCAATTCAGAATATGTATGCTCGGTTAATTGTGCTTACTAATAGTCTGACAGATTTGGGAAAGAAATACTCAGAACCGAAATTGTGAGAAAGATTCTCATATCATTGACTCACGCATGGCACACAAAGGCTACCGTAGTTGAAGAATTGAGAGATCTCGCAACTACCAAGGTAGATGAACTCATTGGGTCATTGATGACCTATGAGATCAACCTTAAGAACAAAGAGGTTGAGGTGCCTAAGAAAAAACCCCTAGCTCTTAAAGCAGGACCCAGCGGTCAAGGCACTTCTGATGAAGGTGAGGATTCGGCAAGTGAGCAAGATGAGGATGATGTAGCCATGCTCACACGTAAGTTTAGAAAATTTCTGAGAAAGGAAGGTAAGAGCTTCATGAGAGGAAGGTCAAAGGTAAGAAATGGTTTCAAATCTAATTATGAAAACTTTAAGAAATCTGACAAAATCATTTGTTATTCTTGCAACAAACTAGGGCATTTCAAGACTGATTGTCCTGACAGATTCAAAAAGGCTGACAAATGGAAGGACAAGAAAAAGAACAAGGCCATGGTGTCCACCTGGAGTGACGAGGAAGAAAGTGATGGTGGAACTAGCTCCTCGGACAAGGAAAAAGAAGATCTTTGTCTCATGGACAGAGGTGATGAAGAAACTTAGGTAAACTCTCCATTTGAAAATTACATACTTGATGATTGGGAGGAAGCATATATACAACTCATGGAAAAATATGACATGTACAAAAAGGAGAATAAATCATTGAAAAAGAAAATTAACTTCTTTGTGCATGATCATGATATGAATGATAAGAATGCTCTACTTGAAACTGAAATTGAAGATCTTAAGAAAATAATTGAGAACTCAGAGGAAGGAAGAAAAGAAATGGCTGACTTAGAAATTGAAAATGAAGATTTAAGAAATGAGATTGACAGCATGAAGCTCAAAATGCAAACTTATGAAAAGGATAGCAAATTAAGCAATGAGAAGTATGAAGCTGTCAAACAAGTCAACATTCAACTCGTGTAAAATATTAAAAACCTACAAAAAGAGTTGAAGGACAAACAACAATCTTTAGAAAAATTTATGGATGGAAAAGAAAACCTAGATGCATTGCTAGGTACTAGAATGAACTTCAACAAGGAAGGGTTAGGTTTTGAACCTACAAACAAAAGGCCAATTGGGTTAAAAACTGTCACATTTGTTTCTTCTTTCGAAGCTTCCACCTCAAACATAACTCCCACACAAAACCAGTAAAAACAAAAGGAGAAAGGGAAAGAAAAGATTGAAGAGGCAGTCACTAAAATTCCCAAAAAGTCTGTCCAAAAGCCTAAGAAAGGTCGACCTTCCCCGCAGCACAGGTCAACACTTCCTTGGCCATTGAATGCTCAATCTTCCAGATATCACCATAATTGGATTGCACATTCATATAGGCCAACACCACCCTACTTTTGGGGAAATTATGATTCATGTGTTCACCAATCTTATAAGTCTCAATCCCCTAGGTGGCAAAACAATCACTTTCAACCCAAAACCAACCAACGGCCTCAATGGTTTAAGAAGCAAACTTCCTCAACTTTCCATAAAATCCAACAAAGAGCTTCTAAACAAATAGTGAATGTCAAAGCTGAAAAGAAAAATCAAATCCCTGCTCGAAGCAAACAAAACATGAATGCTAGGAAGGTTTAGATTCATAAAAAATGGTTTCATATTTTAAAAATCTAAAGAGTTTGATGGGACCCAAATTTGGTTGGGTTCCAAACACAATTGCTTAATTGCTTGTGCAGGAGTGTCTTGCAGCCATGCATAACAGGTGGTACCTTGATAGCGGCTATTCAAGACACATGACTGGAGACAAAATAAAATTTTATCTCTTGGAGGAAAAGGAAAAAGGATACGTCACATTTGGAGGGAACAACAAAGGAAAAATTATTGGAACATGTAATGTAGGTAAGAACCTCTCCAACTTCATCTGTAACGTGCTGCTAGTTGAAGGCTTGAAATATAACTTGCTTAGCATAAGTCAACTCTGTGATAAGGGTCACAAAGTATTGTTTGACTCTCATGAATGTAGAATCCTTGAACCAAAATCTGACAAAGAAAAGTTTTCTGGAAAAAGAGTCAACAATGTTTACATGATTGACTTAGATGATCCTGCTCACATAAATCTTTGTCTTGCTGCACCAAAATCTGAACTTGCATGGTTATGGCATCGTAGACTAGGTCATGCTAGCTACAATGTCTTACATAAACTGTTAAAGCATTCAATGGTGAATGGGTTGCCTGAAGTTTCTTTTATACAAGAAAATAAATTGTGTGATGCATGTGCCCTAGGTAAACAAACAAGAAAATCCTTCAAGACTTGATCTGTAAACATGTCATCTAAACCACTTGAGCTGATTCATATGGACTTGTTTGGTCCAACTAGAACTGCTAACTTAAGTGGTAGAAAATATGGATACGTCTTGGTGGATGACTTTTCTAGGTTCACATGGGTTTTCTTTCTCACACATAAAAAAGATGCTTTTGATGAGTTTCAGGCACTCTACATGAAGATAAAGCAGGACGATGAGTTTAAAATTTTTAAGATTCAATCTGATCACGGTGGTGAATTTGAAAATGCTGACTTCTATAATCTGTGCAGGGCTGAAGGCATTTCACACCGATTTTCTTCACCAAGAACTCCAGAGCAAAACGGTGTAGTTGAAAGGAGGAACCGAACACTTATAGAGATGGCAAGAACAATGCTTGCGAACGGCAACTCCCAAGGAAATTTTGGGCTGAGGTGGTAAACTCGGCATGTTATATTATCAACCGCTCTATGGTAAGGCCACACACCAAAAAGACTCCTTATGAGTTGCTGAAAAGTTAAAAACCCTCTCTCTCACATATGAAAGTGTTTGGGTCAAAATACTTCATCCACAACAATGACAAAAGAGACTTAGATAAATTCGAGCCCAAGAGCGATGAAGGTATATTCCTTGGATATTCTGATAGATCTAGGGCTTATAGAATTTATAACATTAAGAGTCAAACTGTGGAAGAATCACCCCATGTTTCCTTTGATGAATATCATGATGATTCTAACAACGATAACTCTTACAGGAAAAATGATGAAGATGGGGAATTCCTAAGCATGAAGGACAAGAGTGATTCTCCACAAGAAGAAATAAAAGAAGATGGTGACCGAGCTGAATCAAGCAATGCAAGGAATCAAGCTCCATAAGAAGGTAATGATTCTACAAACATTAGAATTCTTAAGGATCATCCTTTAGAAAATGTCATTGGTAGCTTGAATGATCCACCTAGAACAAGGTCACATTTTAAAATTGTGAAGAATTAGATCAACTTGCTCTTGTCTCTCAGCTTGAACCCAAAAATATTGATGAAGCATTAAAGGATGAAAACTGGATAAATTTAATGCAAGACGAGTTAAACCAGTTTGAGAGAAACAAACTTTGGCATCTTGTTCCTAGACCTTCATCACAATCTGTCATAGGCACTAAATGGGTTTTTAGGAACAAACTAAGTGAGGATGACAAGATGATAAGAAACAAGACTAGATTGGTGGCTCAAGGATATAATCAAGAGTTTGGGATAGACTTTGATGAATCTTATGTCCCAGTTGCTAGACTCGAAGCCATTATAACTTTACTTGCCTTTACATGCTTTATTAGAATAAAGCTGTACCAAATGGATGTAAAAAGTACTTTCTTGAATGGCTTGATCAAAGAAGAAGTCTATGTTGAGCAGCCCCCTGGCTTTGAGAACACTAACCATGCAGATTTTGTATACAAGCTAGACAGGGCGCTTTATGGACTTAAGCAAGCACCAAGAACTTGGTATGAGAGACTAAGCTCATTCCTCATTAAAAAAGGGTACACACGAGGTAAGGTAGACCAAATACTTTTCACCAAGAAGTAAGGTAAGAACATCTTGATTGTTCAAATTTATGTTGATGATATTGTGTTTGGTTCTACTAAATCTGAAATGTGTGAGGAATTTGCTAACCTCATGACTAGCAAATTTGAGATGAGCCTAATGGGAGAACTCCAATTCTTTCTCGGTTTGCAGGTCAACCAAGAGAAGATGGGTGCTTCATAAGTCAAGCCAAATACATCAAGGAGCTGTTGAAAAGATTTGACATGACAAATAGTAAAATAATTGTAACTCCTATGAGCACCACAACATCACTGGATTCGGATGAAAATGGTAAATTAGTGGATGCAAAGATCTATAGAGGTATGATCGGCTCTTTGCTTTACTTGACTACATCCCGACCATATATCCAGTTTAGTGTATGCCTTTGTGCTAGATTTCAAGTTAGTCCTAGAGAATCCCACTTGACTACCGTCAAATGTATCCTTAGATATCTTACCGGCACTCAAGATTTGGGATTGTGGTATCTGTCATCATGTGATTTATCTCTTATATCTTATTCTGATGCGGACTATGCTGGATGCAAGCTGAATCGCAAAAGTACTAGTGGCTACTGCCAGTTTCTGGGCGGGTGTTTAGTTTCTAGGGCCTCCAAGAAATAACACTCGATTACCCTCTCAACCGCAGAGGCAGAATATGTTGCTGCGGGGAGCTATGGCACCCAAGTGTTGTGGATTAAACACCAACTCCAAGACTACTTAGTGGATCTTGGTTGTGTCCCAATTCTGTGTGATAACACTAGTGCTATCAACCTTACAAAAAATCCAGTCCAGCACTCTAGGACTAAGCATATTGAGATTAGACATCACTTCATTAGAGATGAGGTCGTTAAGAAAAATTTTGAACTATATTTTGTTGATACTCTAAATCAAATTGCTGATATTTTCACGAAGCCCTTGTGTAATGATAGGTTTTCTACACTCAGGAGGGAGTTTGGTCTTGTAGCAACCCTGATAAATGAATATTTGAAATGAATTAAAATATATATATAATACAGATAATAAGAAGAGGGTTAAATGGAGGAATAAAACCTAAGATGCAAATAACGCCTCTCAGTAAGGCGTTAATTTAATAATAAACGCCTCTATCAAAGGCGTTATTCAAGAAGTGACGCCCTCACTACGCGACGTCAAATTCCAACGTCAAAAAAGGGTAAGGCCAAGAAACGCCCCAATCTTGGGCGTGTTTTAAAGAAAAGAACGCCCTTACACAAGGCGCTTATTAAGAAATGACCTGAAGCAGGTCGTCAATTCAAGAATCGACGACCTGACCAAAGTCGTTAATTCCATTCGTGAACCGTTCGACCCAGGAGCTTATCCAGGGAAGGATTATGTTAATCTAGTAAGTGTCTACGAGGGCAAGGACTCTATCATGGAAGTGTTACTTCTAATCAAACTCTAGCCCTAATGGGATTCCCAAAATCCTATAAAAGCCCATGCCCCTCGAACCCTAGAATCTATTTGGTCGACTGCTGCTACGGTATGTACAGAACCACAGGTTATTCCTCATCGTTTTCTCTGTTATACGATCGTGTGAAGAACATTAATTGATCTTCTCTTATTTGTAGGAAGTCTGCTTGTCGAACGTGAAGGACAAGGTATTGTTCTTCTATCTTTTCCATAAAAAACTTCGGTTATATCTGTGAAGATTATTAATATCTTCATCTTCCTTCCTTTTCTCTCCCTCTACAGGTTGACGGTAGAGTGAAGATTTCTGAAGAACGATTGTTCTTCTTCTTGCTGTTGCTGCTGCTGTTATTGAGTTGCAGTTGAAGCTTCAGAGTATTAGGCTTCTCACCAAATCCTTCAGAGTTCATCTTCAAGTCTTCAGGTAGGTTTTCTCAAGCAACGTAGCCCAAATCAATAGTTAATAAATATACCAACATGACATGCATGTTAGATAAGTTTTCTTGTGGTTCTAAAATGATTTTTCTGTAAATTTTGAAAGAAACGCCCTGGACTAGGGCGCTAATTTAAAAAGAAACGACCATCCCAGAGGTCGTCAATTTCATAATAGACGCCCTGTACTTAGGCGTTAATTTCGTGAAACTATTAAATACCCACATTAAAATATGGTTTATATGAAATCCTGATTCTATAATAAAGCATGTCTCTACCTGTTAGTTTGCCTGTCCATCCATGAAAATTTGATAATTGTTCCTGTCCTGTCCATAATATTTCATCTCTGCGAATTGCTTGATATACATATTTCGTTCCTATTTATGACCCCTGAAGAATTAACGACCTGATTCAGATCGTGACTCATGAAACTAACGCCCTGGACTAGGGCGTGAATACCTAACTAACGCCCCTTGACAGGGCACTTTTTTGAAAAATATAGGAAATAGAATTCTGACAAAAATAGAATTAAAAGAATGGACGACTGCTGTTCAGGTCGTCAAATTGAAATAAAACGCCCCTGAACAGGGCGTGTTTTAGATAAAAAAATTGTAATATTAAATTTCTGGAAATAGAAAATGCCTGTATAACGCCCTTCTGTAAGGTGTTATTTACTTAAGAGAAGACTTATCTTAAGTCGTTATTTTCCTGAAAACTGATATTTTTATTGCTACTGTTAACCGATGGTTTTATATGTTATATAATATATCGGCACTATATCTCCACTCCGTGAGTATAGTCCCACGTTTTCACGATGTTTCATCGATCACACTCAATTCTCATTGACATACAAGCTCTCCATTGGACATTCCGTTCCTTTGGACTAGCGAGTTAGTCATAGAGACCTCCGTAAGACTCCTCGAACCTTGGATTCCCTCAAGGTCGACTGAGCTGGTTGTACCCTAAAAACCCATTACCCTATTGATTACTATGTCACTCTAAAGATACATGGTATACCGGCCCTTATGATTATACAATGTGTATATCATAAGAATTCTCTAAATGGCATGATGATATCATACCATTGATCTATTGTTCATGTAAACCTCAATTCTATGATAAGAATGAGGGTATCTTACTTTGATATACTGTTCATGTGGACCTCAATTCTATATAAAGAATGACAGTCCTTATGTGTCATGGTACCCAAGTTAAGGGAACCAAATTCCACCCAGTTTATCGGCGTGTCATGGTTACTATGTTTTGCGCGGATTTTATCGCCAGTATGTCCTTACTCAAGGGTCTTGCCCTTGAATTCCATGAAAATCTTATCTTATCATCCTAATTAAAGCTTGTTCTTGGAACTCCTTATTGGCTATAAACTATCGTGGATGTCTAAGATCTATCGTGAATGCTGTGCATATAGGGCCCGATCTGGTCTTGGGAGGAGCGCCCGAAAGTACTTGTGCCCATGGGAGTTTTAATGATAACGGTGTCTAGCATTGCACCGGAGTACTCTTTATCTTGATCTTTGGCATTCCACGATCTCTCTTTTCTTGCGTGCGTGACTTGACTTGCGTGACTTTACTAGCGTGGCCCGACACGGGCAATGTACTTGCGTGAAATAGCCAATAATCTATAAAGTCTCTCATGAAAGTTTCTTGTTTATTATTCGCTTGAAGGTTTTGCCCGATGTGTTATTCTCTTGATTAGTTACTCATTCAGTTATTTCTACATGCATAGCCTTATTGCATTTACATGTGGGAAATTGTAATTACTTAAACCCATTGCTAGTTCTTGAGATATAATTTCCTACTGAGCGTTCGCTCACTCCGTTTTATTCCAACATTTTCAGGTAAGCAGGTAGCTAGCAAGACCGAGACCCACACGGGCGGGACAAGTGTGCAAGCGAGCTTCGAAAACTAGTGAACCGAGTCTTTTATCTTTCTTGAGTCTAGATAGTGTTGTCTAGCTAAGTCAGCTTGGCGTCTCTTATTCAGTCATCTTGTCTAAGTCTGTTAGTATGTCGTTATCTTCTTTTCCATTATGTTGAAGTCTCCAAGTTGGAAAATAAGTTCTTGTAAGAGATTTATAATAGAAATATAAAATTTCTATTGTTGTTCAAAATTATCTTTGTCTTATGCGATTGCTCTTGATCATTCACGACTGTTTAACTGCCACGTTCCGAGCAAACGACACGTTCCGCTGCTATCGGCCAGGGGCATGACAGAGGTGGTATCAGAGCTTCGGCTTTCATATCCTCCAGATTAAGAATCCTTGTCTGTCATATCAGAGCTTCGGCTTTCATATCCTCCAGTTCTTAGGTTGTTTATGGATCCTATCAGAGCTTCGGCTTTCATATCCTCCAGATTAAGAATCCTTGTCTGTCATATCGGAGCTTCGGCTTTCATATCCTCCAGTTCTTAGGTTGTTTATGGATCCTATTAGAGCTTCGGCTTTCATATCCTCCAGATTAAGAATCCTTGTCTGTCATATCAGAGCTTCGGCTTTCATATCCTCCAGTTCTTAGGTTGTTTATGGATCCTATCAGAGCTTCGGCTTTCATATCCTCCAGATTAAGAATCCTTGTCTGTCATATCAGAGCTTCGGCTTTCCTATCCTCCAGTTGTCATATCCTCCAGTTATTAAGCCATATCAGAGCTTTGGCTTTCCTATCCTCCAGTTGTTATATTCTCTGGTTATTAAGTCCCAAGGATAGGTCATCCTTATCAACCATATTAGAGCTTCAGCTTTTACATCCTCAAGTTATTAGGTTTCAGTGATAGGTCAGATATCCTTGTTAGTCATATCATAGCTTTGGTTGTCGCAATCGTTAAGTTTCCGTGATAGGTCCGGTATCCCGGTCGGTCATATTTGGATTCAACTTTCCAAAATCCTTAGGTTGTTGAAACCAGGTTATAGGTTGAGTATCCTGGTCAGTCGTCCTATAGGAATTCCGTGAGAGATGGGTAGAACTTGGGGTTAAAGTTATAAAAGAAAGATAAAGTATTTACATTTCATTAACACTAAATCTTGAGTAAATAAATTATCTCCCCAATCATCCTTGCAGGAACCTAGATAAAATGGAAGCCTCTAAGCCGAGCCTTGTTCATGAAATGATCTTGGTGGATGTCCAAGTTTACGCGAGCCTTGTCAGGAGAGTTCAAGAACTAGAGAAAGTAGTGGAAGAAAAAGAAAGAGTTGAAGGGAAAGATCAAACAAATAACTCCGAAAGTTTCGCCGTTATCAAGAAAAGAATAAATGAGGAAGATATTTCACAAAGGTGTAAGAAATGCCAGAAAGGTAAGAAGTGTAATAAGTGTAATAAGAGGGAAACTTCGGCGGATCGCCCGCAAGATAAGTGTAAATCTTGTGGAAGATATGGTCACAAAATGAAGGAGTGTTGGTGGAGTTCGGGAGCATGTCTGCGTTGCGGGAAGTTAGATCACAAGATAGCGGAATGCCCCAAGAAGCCTCCAAAAGGAGTTCAGAATTTTACCAAACTTGCCAGAGGGAAAGTTGCGGAAGGTACCCCTCACCCTTAAGCCTTAATTAATTCTATACCACTCGATATATCTAGATTTCTATTACGCTTTATAGTAGTCCCCCATTGTAAGTAAAAGATAATGTGAATTTGGGGACCAAATTCTTTTAAGTGGGGGAGGGTGTAGCAACCCTGATAAATGAATATTTGAAATGAATTAAAATATATATATAATACAGATAATAAGAAGAGGGTTAAATGGAGGAATAAAACCTAAGATGCAAATAACGCCTCTCAGTAAGGCGTTAATTTAATAATAAACGCCTCTATCAAAGGCGTTATTCAAGAAGTGACGCCCTCACTACGCGGCGTCAAATTCCAACGTCAAAAAAGGGTAAGGCCAAGAAACGCCCCAATCTTGGGCGTGTTTTAAAGAAAAGAACGCCCTTACACAAGGCACTTATTAAGAAACGACCTGAAGCAGGTCGTCAATTCAAGAATCGACGACCTGACCAAAGTCGTTAATTCCATTCGTGAACCGTTCGACCCAGGAGCTTATCCAGGGAAGGATTATGTTAATCTAGTAAGTGTCTACGAGGGCAAGGACTCTATCATGGAAGTGTTACTTCTAATCAAACTCTAGCTCTAATGGGATTCCCAAAATCCTATAAAAGCCCATGCCCCTTGAACCCTAGAATCTATTTGGTCGACTGCTGCTACGGTATGTACAGAACCACAGGTTATTCCTCATCGTTTTCTCTGTTATACGATCGTGTGAAGAACATTAATTGATCTTCTCTTATTTGTAGGAAGTCTGCTTGTCGAACGTGAAGGACAAGCTACTGTTCTTCTATCTTTTCCATAAAAAACTTCGGTTATATCTGTGAAGATTATTAATATCTTCATCTTCCTTCCTTTTCTCTCCCTCTACAGGTTGATGGTAGAGTGAAGATTTCTGAAGAACGATTGTTCTTCTTCTTGCTGTTGCTGTTGCTGTTATTGAGTTGCAGTTGAAGCTTCAGAGTATTAGGCTTCTCACCAAATCCTTCAGAGTTCATCTTCAAGTCTTCAGGTAGGTTTTCTCAAGCAACGTAGCCCAAATCAATAGTTAATAAATATACCAACATGACATGCATGTTAGATAAGTTTTCTTGTGGTTCTAAAATGATTTTTCTGTAAATTTTGAAAGAAACGCCCTGGACTAGGGCGCTAATTTAAAAAGAAACGACCATCCCAGAGGTCGTCAATTTCATAATAGACGCCCTGTACTTAGGCGTTAATTTCGTGAAACTATTAAATACCCACATTAAAATATGGTTTATATGAAATCCTGATTCTATAATAAAGCATGTCTCTACCTGTTAGTTTGCTTGTCCATCCATGAAAATTTGATAATTGTTCCTGTCCTATCCATAATATTTCATCTCTGCGAATTGCTTGATATACATATTTCGTTCCTATTTATGACCCCTGAAGAATTAACGACCTGATTCAGATCGTGACTCATGAAACTAACGCCCTGGACTAGGGCGTGAATACCTAACTAACGCCCCTTGACAGGGCGCTTTTTTGAAAAATATAGGAAATAGAATTCTGACAAAAATAGAATTAAAAGAATGGACGACTACTGTTCAGGTCGTCAAATTGAAATAAAACGCCCCTGAACAGGGCGTGTTTTAGATAAAAAAATTGTAATATTAAATTTTTGGAAATAGAAAATGCCTGTATAACGCCCTTCTGTAAGGCGTTATTTACTTAAGAGAAGACTTATCTTAAGTCGTTATTTTCCTAAAAACTGATATTTTTATTGCTACTGTTAACCGATGGTTTTATATGTTATATAATATATCGGCACTATATCTCCACTCCGTGAGTATAGTCCCACGTTTTCACGATGTTTCATCGATCACACTCAATTCTCATTGACATACAAGCTCTCCATTGGACATTCCGTTCCTTTGGACTAGCGAGTTAGTCATAGAGACCTCCGTAATACTCCTCGAACCTTGGATTCCCTCAAGGTCGACTGAGCTGGTTGTACCCTAAAAACCCATTACCCTATTGATTACTATGTCACTCTAAAGATACATGGTATACCGGCCCTTATGATTATACAATGTGTATATCATAAGAATTCTCTAAATGGCATGATGATATCATACCATTGATCTATTGTTCATGTAAACCTCAATTCTATGATAAGAATGAGGGTATCTTACTTTGATATACTGTTCATGTGGATCTCAATTCTATATAAAGAATGACAGTCCTTATGTGTCATGGTACCCAAGTTAAGGGAACCAAATTCCACCCAGTTTATCGGCGTGTCATGGTTACTATGTTTTGCGCGGATTTTATCGCCAATATGTCCTTACTCAAGGGTCTTGCCCTTGAATTCCATGAAAATCTTATCTTATCATCCTAATTAAAGCTTGTTCTTGGAACTCCTTATTGGCTATAAACTATCGTGGATGTCTAAGATCTATCATGAATGCTGTGCATATAGGGCCCGATCTGGTCCTGGGAGGAGCGCCCGAAAGTACTTGTGCCCATGGGAGTTTTAATGATAACGGTGTCTAGCATTGCACCGGAGTACTCTTTATCTTGATTTTTGGCATTCCACGATCTCTCTTTTCTTGCGTGCGTGACTTGACTTGCGTGACTTTACTAGCGTGGCCCGACACGGGCAATGTACTTGCGTGAAATAGCCAATAATCTATAAAGTCTCTCATGAAAGTTTCTTGTTTAATATTCGCTTGAAGGTTTTGCCCGATGTGTTATTCTCTTGATTAGTTACTCGTTCAGTTATTTCTACATGCATAGCCTTATTGCATTTACATGTGGGAAATTGTAATTACTTAAACCCATTGCTAGTTCTTGAGATATAATTTCCTACTGAGCGTTCGCTCACTCCGTTTTATTCCAACATTTTCAGGTAAGCAGGTAGCTAGCAAGACCGAGACCCACACGGGCGGGACAAGTGTGCAAGCGAGCTTCGGAAACTAGTGAACCGAGTCTTTTATCTTTCTTGAGTCTAGATAGTGTTGTCTAGCTAAGTCAGCTTGACGTCTCTTATTCAGTCATCTTGTCTAAGTCTGTTAGTATGTCGTTATCTTCTTTTCCATTATGTTGAAGTCTCCAAGTTGGAAAACAAGTTCTTGTAAGAGATTTATAATAGAAATATAAAATTTCTATTATTGTTCAAAATTATCTTGGTCTTATGCGATTGCTCTTGATCATTCACGACTGTTTAACTGCCACGTTCCGAGCAAACGACACGTTCCGCTGCTATCGGCCCGGGGCGTGACAGGTCTTTGCCGACCTCAGGCCAATAAAAATTGAAATGATGATCTTGTTCAATTTAGTTGTGTATTTTTGCAGATTGGTGTCCATGCATTGTTTATATGTAATTATGTCATTTTTCATATGGTGTAACATTGCATGTAGTCATAATGCATAATAAAGTTGAATTCATGTTCACGATGCCTTGCATGGTTTGTTTAGCATCATACTTGCATGGCCATGGTATATTAAATGTTGATGTATAGAAAGGCAGGTTATGCTTGTCTAGAAGCACTCAATATGCGTGAGGTTTCACCTCCGCCATGTATCATGTGCCACTGTCGCATATAGGCCATATAGTAAAGGAGAGTTGTCTTTTTGAAGCATTCATACATATGTTTCATCTTCATTCTGTTGCCATGAATAAGTGTACAACCATGTGTTGGGTCATGCATTTCATGTCTGCCAACTTCATGTTTGATCAGGTCAACCCCTGCATGGTTCTAGTCAACCTCTCCTTGACAATTGTCTTTTCACTTGCAAACATAACTCCTTGAGTGCATTCATTGCATATCCTTAGGGGGAGTCTTGTTGCTTTTCTTAATCTCTTGCAATCTGAACTTCAATGGCTTACAGTCTGATTTGAGATCATCAGACCGACAGAACTACGGCGTAAGAGCTTTCTATTATATGCCCTGATGATTGTCCATCCAATGAAAATGGTTTAGATTTAATGATTTCCTTGAAGTTCTGAAATATTTGTTCTGAAATCATCTATGTTCTGTGGTTTTAATAGACCTTAAGTAAAGATTGCATATTGTGCTTTGAATGACTATCCTGATATCTGAAAATTCAAAATTCCTGACCATCTTGGTGATACACTCAGGCTTAGTATTATTTTTAAATATCTTGATGAGCTGGAATTCTTGGAAATCCATTTGACAGAGCAATGATATTATTGCACTGAGAAACATGTCATGTCATCAAATCAAGTGACAAATGATATGTCATGATGTGCCCCTGTTATCTCTGTCGTCATTATATTTGGACTCTAGGCAGAGCACTGGCATAATTACTAAAAAATATATCTTCTCATCAAAGAAATGAGTTTGGATATGTCATGACGTGACTTTGCTATCTCTATTCATTCTGAAGCATAATCGTCAATTTTGCCAAATACCTAGGGATACTGGCGTCTAAACAACGTGTATTCTTACGGCTAGGAGGCATGTACTAGACTTGATTACTCGTAAAATATGAGTCATGTGCCTTCAAATTAAAAAGATATTAAAAATCCAATTTGCTACACTCATAAAATTCCATGCTTTACTCATACTTGTTTAGCCTCAATACTAGTTTTTGTGTTATTCCCTTTGTAGTTATTGAATATGGATCTATAAGACAAGGGACGGTTACACACCGCCATGATATGCACTTTTGGTTCATTTCTATTAAAAATTGGATGTAGCTGCTTTTCGCACTCTATTGTTGATCTCGGATTTCATTAGCTTTGAACCATATATATATTGCACACGGCATGTTTCAAGTTTGCATATAATGGCTTGCTCATCACTTCCTTTCAGCTCTGGTCTCTCAGACTTTTGTAGCCTTCTCCCTCCTTTTTGTTGTTGTCAAAGGGGGAGAATCTGCATATGTGAGTCCTTTGTGAGCTACTACCTTGAGCTTGTTTGTTAGTACCACTTTGTGAGTCTGTCCACTCTGTACGCCTTTGTCATCTTGTCAAAGGGGGAGAATCGAATTAGGAAAGGGGGAGAGTCAAAGGGGGAGAGAGCCTTCATCTGTGATGGGGGATTGCATAGCATTCACATGCTTTAATTATCATGGATCTTGAGTTGCATATCTTGAGCTGCATATGTTATAAAATTTGTCATCTTGGACATTACTGCCACATAATTACTCACAGTGTTGCTATCATCAAAAAGGGAGAGAATGTTGTGCCCCTGTGGTCATTTGAGTTATTTGATATTCATGATTTTGATAATGGCTAAACACTATAAGTCATTGTTGTTTTTCACTCTCATATGACTGACATACGTGATGCTTTGTTCATGACAGGTAAGCCAATGAATGGACAAGGAATGGAGTGGAGATGGAAAATGTGAAAGCTCAATGATTGCGCCCTCGCACGCGGATCAAACTGCATGGTCAGGTTGCGGGGATCGACCTGCCCGGTCAGGTCACGGGGGTCAAGGGGGCAGCGCCCCTTGCGGGGGTTTTCGGGGGCAGATCCCTCGGAACCAAATTTAGAAATGCTCAAATGATCTATTGCATAAACCAAACCCAAAAATGCATGGAATTGATAAGGACATGAGTATCTTGACTTATGGACATGTTTCTTCGGGCTAACACTTCATTTTTGCAGGTATAGGTCTTTCCGGTCGACCAACACACCTTGGTCGGTCGACCAGATTTTCCAGAGACAAAGAACTTCGAATTTACAGGTTCCGATCGACCAGTGGGTAGTGGTTGGTCGACCAGTTCTTCCAGAAACGAGAAACTCCAGTTTTTACAGGTTTCGGTCAACCGCCCCTAGGTGTCCGATCGACCGGTTTTGCCAGAGATGAAAAATCAACTGACTGTAAAATTCCGGTCGACCGCCCCATGCCTTCCGGTCGACTGCCAGCCCCGAGGCCCCCTTTTGTTGACTTTTGTTTCAAGCTCGAGGAGAGGTCTTTCCTTGTATTTGTTTAACCCCAAAGTCACCCAATCCCCCATGGATTGTGGATCTGGTTTGGGAGATGTCCAAGGACCATTCAAAGTCTATAAAATCAACACATGAGGGGTTAGAAACCCTAAGGCTTCAATTGGAACAAGAGAGATCAAGGGAGGCTAGAGGAGGTGATTCGCGGGTACTGTAGCACCTCCGTGAACAGTGCTTCGGGCTAGAGTTCTTCATCCATCCAAGGTGATTCAAGCTTATTTTTGAAGCCATCAACCTCCAAGAGAAGTGCGGAAGTAAGCAAGGCTATCAAGGTGATCCAAGGAAGCTGATTTCACAAGGTTTTCAAGGGAGATCAAATCTGCATCCTTTATCTTCTTCATTAACTCAAGGTGATCCAAGGAAGATCATTTCACAAGGAAGAAGATACCATTGAAGAATCAGATTCAAGCTCCAGTAATCTCAGACAAGATCTTTGCTCTTTGAGCATATTCTCTATCTTGTTTGAGTGTTTTCATATTTGTTCTTTTTCCATTTCATTCAATCATTTGAAACTGAAGATCATCCCTACCGGTGGTTAATAGGAAGGCAATCGGAAGTTGTCTGATCTGCGATGTTGACGTCCCTACCTATGGTTAGTAGGAAGGCAATCGGAGGTCTTTCAGATTTACGGTTCAGTGCGTGGCACTAGTGGAGCCTCACCGGATTTGGTGAGGGGTGGACGTAGGACTGGGGATTCAGTCCTAACCACCTTAAAATCTCGTGTGTTGTGGTTTGCTTGTGCGATTGCTTTGTGTTAGATGCATGCTTAGGTTCAATATCTATATTGCATAATCATCTTGCTAAGCAAATCATTTGTGTCCTTCGTTAAGCTAGTTATATTCCGCTGCTATTATCATCATCTAACTTTAAAGAGGGTTGCATTGTGAAAAGAGGGACATATCTATTCACCCCTCCCCTCTAGATCCACTATCCACTACTCAACAGTTGGAGCATCGTCTCCGTTTGGGGATTTATCCCCGAGTGAAGCCTCACCGGGTTTGGTGAGGGGTGGACGTAGGACTGCCGTCGTTGCATCCGAACCACCTTAAAAATCGCTGTGCAGTGTGGTTTGTATTGTGTGGTTTGATCCATTTCCTCTACCTCCATTCTACATGAGTGTTAGTGTAAATTATTGTTCCAGATTTATCTACATATATCTTGCTTAATCCATATCTTCATCAATTAAGTTTAATAAATCTGATTTGTGATCATACAGTTTTGAACCTCTTGATTAGCCTTATATCACATATTTTAAAAAGGCAAAAAGTTTTCTTAAAATTGTAAACACCCAATTCACCCCCCCTCTTGGGTGTCATTGATCGTGGGACTTCAAATACAACAGAGATCAGGAGTTTCTTAGGCCTAGCAGGATACTATCAGAGGTTCATTAAGGATTTCTCCAAAATTGTAGTGCCCTTGACTAGATTAACTCGTAAGGAGAATCGATTCGAGTGGTCGGAAGTTTGTGAGAAAAGTTTTGAAACTTTGAAGGAGTGTTTGACCACTGTCCCAATTTTTGCCTTGCCTTTTGGATAAGGAGGTTTTGAAGTATACACCGATGCTTCAGGAATCGGCTTAGGCTGTGTGTTGATGCAACTAGGGAAAGTGATAGCTTATTCTTCCAGGCAGCTAAGAAAGCACAAGGAGAATTACCCTGTTCATGATTTGGAGCTAGCAGCAGTTGTGTTTGCTCTAAAGATTTGGAGGCATTACCTATATGGAGAAACTTTCACAGTGTACTCAGATCATAAGAGCCTAAAGTACTTATTTTCTCAGAAAGAGCTGAATATGAGGCAGAGAAGGTGGCTCGAGTACTTAAAGGATTTTGACTTCTCTATTGATTATCACCCTGGGAAGGGGAATGTTGTGGCGGATGCTTTGAGCAAGAAGCCGATGGCTAGATTAGCGAGTTTGATGCTTCAAGAATGGAAGTTGTTAGAGTAATTTGCAAGCCTAGATCTTAGTGTCACCGAAAAGGGAGAGCGGATTATGATTGATCATGGCCAGCTTCACTCAGAGTTGCTGACAGAGATTAAGCAACTATAGGATAATGACCCGTTGCTAGTAGAATTAAAGAACAGATGGCTAGTCGACCAGATTTTGTGTTGGCCGATAATGGTAGATTATTGTTCTGAGGTAGAACTTGTGTTCCTGATTCTGCAGAAGTGAAGAAAAAGATTCTCAAGGAAGCTCATAAGTCCAAGTATACAATTCATCCAGAAGCTATGAAGATGTATCGAGACTTGAAGAGGTCTTTCTGGTGGCCGAACATGAAAAGAGAAGTGGCCAAATTTGTAAGGAAATATCTAGTTTGTCAACAAGTTAAGGCCGAACATTTTAGACCTGCTGGAAAATTAAAGCATCTCGAAATGCCACAGTGGAAGTGGGAGAGTGTCGGCATGGATTTTATTATGGGCTTGCCCAGAACTCGTAGTAGTTTTGATGCCATTTGGGTGATTGTTGATCGTCTGACTAAGTCCGTGCACGATTTGCCTATTAAGTCTGAGTGGACTGTGGATGTTTTGGCTGCCCTGTATATGAAGGAAATAGTGAGGTTGCATGGAGTCTCTGTGTCCATCATATCTGACAGAGACCCCAGGTTTACCTCTTACTTTTGGAAAGGTCTGCAAGCATCATTGGGAACACGTTTGAACTTCAGTACTGCTTTTCACCTTCAGATAGATGGGCAGACTGAGAGAACAAATTAGATTGTTGAAGACATGTTGAGAACTTGTATGATTGACTTTGGAGGCAGTTGGTATGAACATTTACCTCTGATTGAGTTTGCCTACAACAACAGTTACCAGTCTAGCATTCAGATGGAACCATTTGAGGCTTTGTAGGGAAGAAGCTGTAGATCCCCTCTTTGTTGGGAAGAGATCGGTGAGAAGCAATGGCTCAGACCAGATCTTGTTTCAGAGTCATCCAAGAACATTCAAGTCATTAGAAACCGTTTTAAGATTGCTCAGTCCAGGCAGAAGAGCTATGCTGATAACAGAAGAAGGGATTTGGAATTTCAGGTTGGAGAGCAAGTGTTTCTGAAAGTTTCACCATCAAGAGGAATTAGAAGATTTGGAATCCGAGGCAAGTTAAGCCCGAGGTTTGTTAGCCCGTTCGAAATCTTGGAGAGAGTAGGCGAAGTTGCCTATAGACTAGCGTTACCCCCACAGTTATCAGGCATTCATAATGTGTTCCACGTATCTATGCTACGAAAATACATATACGACCCCTCGCATGTCATCCAATATGCATATTTGGAAGTGAAAGATGATCTATTCTATGAATAAAAGCATGTCAAGATTTTGGACTACAAATAGCAGCAACTCAGGAACCGATCCATTCTTATGGTTAGTCGGCGCAGAATTGAAGAAGCTATGTGGGAGTCTGAAGAAGCAATTAGAAAGTTGTATCCCGATTTGTTCTGAGGTTGGTTTTATTTTTATAAGATTCGGTGAATTTGGGGACAAAATTCCTTAAAGTGGGGGAGGGTGTAGCATCCAAATTTTTTAATATTAAATATCATCATATTATTTAATTGATTTCTTAGCTCAGTTTTTTTTAAATTCTATTAAATATGAAAAAATATGTATCTTATGTAAAATTCGATTTCCAGCAACTTTGTCTTCAGAAAGGAATCCAGAATAAAATTGGTTAAGGTCCAATTTCATGTTTTAAGCTAAACATCGTTTCCTTTTAAGAACAAGCTAAACTTCCTTAATTGGACCTTAATTCTTGCCCAATTGGGCTATGATCGAAGCCAAACCCTAGCCCAACTATAGAGGATCGTTTCCCCTCCGAAAACCCTAATCCTAGACCTTTCATTTGGCGGCGACAGTAGATTAGATTCTTTCCCGATTTTCTCGCCGTTTTTCACCTTTTGACTCTTCACCCTGATTCGATCACTAGAAGCATCCATAGATCCTTTAAATAGAGGGCTTTCGATACCTGAGAACCCTATTTCCTCCGACGGCTGGTGGCGTGGTTGATCGTGGCGGGACGTGGGCGTATTTCGGCGTTCTAGGAGCGGCCTAATTAGGGTTTCCGGCGGCCTTTTTCTTCTTCCTTTTCCATCGATTAAAGGTAGGTGTCTCTCAGGCTGAATTGTTAACAAAATATAACATCTTGTTTGTCTCTCTGAGCTCTTTCATTTGATACCAAATTGTGCGAATTCCATGCACTATGTTGTTCTAATTTTATTAATTACTCGGATTTATACCCAATGGGTTACTTTCCAAGTTAGTCTGCTTTTTGTTTATTTAAATCACACTAAACTAAAATTAAAGCATGCTATCTTAGGTGTCTTTGGATGCTCTTTCCAATGGTACCCTTTTGCCCAATTTATTTTCTCCCTATCGCTTGTAATCGGAGTTTTGATCGTGGAGTGTCGAGGTTGGCCGTCGGCGAGTCTCGGGTAGGCAAGCGGCCCTTCCAGCAACCGCTTGGGATACCAAATGGTCGCGCGATAGACCGCTTGGCCACCTTAAGTTTTCAAAAAAATAAATAAATATGTACAATGTTAAACGGCCATACGATAGACCATTTTCTCTGTCAAGCGGCCTTAGTGTAGACCGTTTATGGCCTCTCGCAGAGAGAGATTTTTCAAGTCAGTTTTATGCATTTTGACTTGAAACTTACCATGTTTAGCATGTTGATTGACCAGTAATGATGCAGAAATGAAGTGTTAACTTAGTATCATGAACTATAAATTGAAATTTCACTAAATACATGAAAATTTTCTTTTGATTATCACCGTTGGACTAATAGGTGAATTAGTGGAATAAACTTGGTTCTTAACTTCTTGATCTTAAAACTTGCCATTATAATTACTGATAACTTGGTTCCGATGTCATTGTTTGACAGTCATGCCACTCCGGTGGGATTGACTGACCGCACCGTTCACGTTTTTCATGTTTTAGATAGCCTCAATCTTGTAATAGTCGAGACTCTCCGCCGGATACTCTTTCCGTCAGACTAGGACCACTATTATGAGACCTCCGTAAGCCCCCGTGAGCCTGGATTCCCTCCAAGACACTGGGCATGTTGTACCACAAAGACCAGAACTCTCGAACTTGATTTGATTCGCATTTCGAGACATTCCACATCCGGATTATTCTGAACCCCTAGCGGCCCACCTGGAGACCGCTAAGAGACCCTTCGTGGCCCAGGGCTGGACCGCTAGGCTTTCCTTGGCCTGGTTAGAAGCTGGCTTGGGTTAGTAAGATTATTCTTGAACCCAGTCAACTCTGACCTAACCAAATCGTTCTGTTGACCCTGGCTTCATGGGCTGAACCCTACTTTGAACCAACTTTGTCTCAGGCTAAATTGAGGACTCTTTTTGTCCACTTGAAAGCCTTGATATTACTCAATCCGGAAATGATCTAGGACTAGACCGTTAGTCTCATCCTAGGGGTCCAGGTAATGACTGCAAACCTTAAGACTGAACGTGTTTTTCTGTGATTTTTGTTATGGTAGCAGTCGTGCCAAGGATGGCCTTGGACTGAGAAGTCTTGCCTTGGCTCATGGTCACTTTGGACTTTCAAGTCATTTTCTATGATATCTTATTCCAACTTTCCTTGGCATTTCTCTTGATCATAGAAGTAAGTTTCATAAGCTTAAACCTTGGAACTCTTGGCCATTCAAATGTGGTGAATGTCTAGATTGGGATCTATGATCCAACCCTTCAATGCCAACGCATCATAAAGGGTCCGGTCTGGTCCTGGGAGGAGCGCCTGAAAGTACTTGTGCCCCGGGAAGTTTGTAATGACAAGGTGTGGCATTGCACCGAAGTGCATGACTAGCATGTGGGTCTATGACATTCTACTTCACTCAATCACTTGAAAATTTATGGCGTGCGTGCTTGTTATGGCCAGTTCACATTAAAACTTACTTGTTATAACATTCTACTTCACTCAATCACTTGAAAATTCATGACGTGCGTGCTTGTTATGGCCAGTTCACATTAAAACTTACTTGAAACATCGTGGAAAGTTATTGTTATACTTGCGCTTGTTCCTTACAAGAAATATGTCTTTCCTTTCTCTTATCTGTTATTTATTGCTTGCCATTTGATTATTATCATTCTTTTATCGCATTGTTATACATGCTAAAATGATTAATCACTTAAACTGTGCCTGGTGATAGAGATATAAAATCCTACTGAGCTTTCACTCACCCCTTTCTTTCCAATCCTTTTCAAGTAATTCGGATAAGGACGTGCACACTGATGGGGACGGGAACGAGTGATTATGGAGCGAGCCTTCTACTTGTGTTTTGAGTCGATGTCTTAGTTAGTCGTCGAGTCTTGATAGTTCAGGGTCTATGTAATTTTCTTTCTTTTGGTTGATGTAAGTGTTAGTGAAAGTCCACAAGATGTCATTGTAATAAGTACATTTCCACCCTTATTATCAATAAAGTTTGGTTATTTGCATTTTAAATAGTGGCCTTGATGTATGGTCTCTTGTGGCAATGTATGCTCTGATTGACATGAATGATATAACTGCTGCATTCCGATTCTCCGCGTCAGGGCATGACACAGCAGGCTAGCACCGACCTCATGAGCATATGCACGGACCTTAGTTAACCATGCTTGATGCATGCACCGACCTGATGAGAACCTGACACTGACTCAGTGACGAACTTCTGAAACATGCATCGACCTTAAGAACATAAATGCTCATGTATGCATGAAGTGAACTCTGCGGCGACCTCAACTGTGTAAGAACACAACTAGCACCGACCCTAGCTATGCATGAACTAAAACTAGCATCGACCTTAGCTATGTGAAAACACAACTAGCACAGACCCTAGTTATGCATGAACTACAACTAGCATCGACCTTAGCTGTGTGAAAACACAACTAGCATCGACCGTAGTTATGCATGATGCAACTGGCGTTGACTCTATATAAGCACAATGCAGTATGAAGATCATGCACACCACTTGTTCGACCAAATACCATGCACACAGGTTATTTAGAAAAATGTCATGTGCACACACTTTATGCAGACACGTTGACTTTATGTGCACAGTATTGACTTTGCATTGACTTTTGGTTGAACTATGATGCGTTGACTTATATGAACAATTGTATAAGACTTTATGCAATGCTTATATAGAGACATCCACAAACGTGCACAGACATGCACGAATATGCACAGATATATACAGACAACCACATATGAACTAAGATGCACATGTGCAGCAGTTCATTCCATGTAATTCATATATACAGCAATATGAGCATTGTATGCACACAACAAACACTGTATGTAACAAGACACATACTGTATGCAATAAGCACATATGGAATCATAAAAACACATATGACATCATACATATGAGTCATAGTGTTGTCATCATCAAAACACAATATCCAACAAGAGGAAGAGAGAGATGGTGAGTGTAGAGAAGTGAACAGAGAGGATAGAGAGGATGAGAGGGATGACGAGAGAGAAGGTGATGAGAGAGAGAGGTACCCGCGGCCATAAAGCTGACGTGGGGAGGGGGGAGAGAGAAAGATAGAGGATGGGTAGAGAGAGAATGGTGTGGCCGTTGGCGACATCGGCGAGAACTCAGCATGCTCAGACCAATGGCGGGCATGGCCGGAGGCCATGCTCGCTGCTCTGCCAATGCTCGGAGGTGAGATATGCCAGGCTCGGAGGGGAGGCGGACACTCACCCATGCATGCTCGGGAGGCCGGTGACGCTGCATGCTTGCTAGGGCTTGTCTGCTTCTCTCTCCTGGCTTCACGAAGTAATTGCGACGTGCATGCAGAGAGGGTAAGGCGAGAGAATAGTGTGGAGGCAGAGAGAACTGGAACCTCGCGCATGGGAGTGCAGGGTAGCTACGTCAGCAGGTAGTCATGGCGATGGGCGTTGGGAAGGGGTTAAGAAGACTCTGGGAGACAGGTTGGACGTGGGTGGGTTCCGTCAGGTTTATAAGAAGGCCGTAGATGGCGGTGGCGGCGGTGGAGGATGACGATGGTGGTGCACGGCGAGGGAGGTTGACTGAGGCTTCGGGTGGGACTTCTCGCCCGCTCCCATCTCAGGAACAGTGCACCCGGAGCTACCGGTCTTCCTCCATGGAGGGGGTGGATGTGAGGTGTGGGCTTCTCACCCAAGGGAATTCCAAAAATTGATGGTCACACAAAGTATAGCCATGGCTAACATATAACATTTCTCATTGTATTCTCTTCAACGTGGGTTACATGCTTGCTTAAATAGTAACGGTATGGGGAGGGGAAAGGACGCCTGGTGTTGGCCTAGAATAGATGGCGGACAAGAAGGGGGGTTGAATTGTCCCCTAGTCGAGATGGCAGATTTTAAAAACAATCAGAACTAATTGTAGTGGAAATCAAATTAACTATGTTAATTAACCTGAACTGAGCTTAAGTGAGATTAATGTTCACTTAACCTTTCCGATCTCACTCGAACATCCAACCAACAAGCGATGAACAATAACTGATAACAGATAGCAGAGCTAACAAGGTGTGATGGTGCAGTGAGTAAAAATCTATAGAATTGACTTGTGAATGGAGATAGGAGAAATGGACAAACGCACTGGCACACCACATGCAAAACAGAGATTTTTAGGTGGTTTGGGACCACGACGGGCTCCCTACGTCCACCCCTCACCGAAACTCGGTGAGGCTTCACTATTACGCTACAAATGTAGCAACCACGGGGACGAACCCCAACACCACACACACCCACTGCTTCCGCAGCAAGTCACACACACGGGGCCTGCCCCCAAGACGCTGCCACTGCGGCACACACTCAAACACAGTCGGGGAACTCACCCCGTACTAAAGCCTCACACAGAGACACAGCTCCGTACACCACACGCAGATATTCTGATGTTCCGAAAAACATGAAGATATACAATATAGCTCATAGTAGTATGTAAATGAAGAAAGCTATCATCAAGAGATGGATAAAAAATGTATAATGTTTCCCCTTCATTTTTTCAATGGCCGTTTGAGGATCTTCCTTGAAGTTCTGGTCGAAGGGAGTCGAATCTGTAGCAATTTGAGGATCTTCCTTGAAGTTCTGGTCGAAGGGAGTCGAATCTGTAGCAAGATGGAGCAGTCGGTCATCTTCCTTAAAGATCTGGGTTTGTCTACAACTTCAGCAGCTCGTACATGATATATCCTTCAAATCCTAGCTCCAAACAAACCTGCATACATCAGAAAATGGTTAACCTCACAAAGCCCTCTCCTTTCCACCTTGTGGCTGCCCACGTTCTTCCTTCCTCTGCCAGAGAATAGAAAATATTAGCCCCTCGATTGCGTTCCTTGTAAAGATCGCAAGGATATATATATAGCAACATATAGATGAACAAAAGACCACAATAGCCCAAGCAAAACTCTCTCAAAATAACCCTTAAACATGTATAGGAACCCTAAGGGTAAGGGTGTAAAAGAGCAAGGCAAATGGATCTAGAAAAGTGGGTTTCAATACCCAATACGCAAACCCGATCCGGACGCACCAGAGAAAGTGTCGACTCTTAGAGTCGACACTTTTGTCAAGGTATTCTGCCAGCAAGGAAAAAATCAACACACAGGTGAAAGTGTTGACTCTTAGAGTTGCCTAAGAATACCCCTCTGACCTAGTCTTTCCGGCGGCATGTGGACTCCGTCCATGGCTGTCCTCGGGGGGCCTTCGGTGGCCCCCCTGGACCCCCCCTCTTCCACTGCAGACCTTCATTCGCTGCCATCCTCTGTCCCTATCGCCATTGTCTCTGTTCAAGCTTCCAAAGCGCGCACTTTTGCTGAGGTCATAACATCTTCTATGTCACCTCCGGTGGTTCGGGGATCAGTTCACGCTCCAGCAACGACGGATAATGGGGAACCTGTTGTCTTCTTTAGTCAGGATGAAATACCTGCTTCTCTTCGACCGTTTGCATTCTCCCTGGTTGCTCGCACACTGCAGGGGAGGCCGGCGTTCTCTGATATCAGGGCCCATTTGACCAGCAGATGTGGGTTTAAAGAGGATTATATGATTAGTGCTCTTGATAATAGGCATCCCCTACTGCGATTCAGGAACTACGAAGATTACCTGCTATTATTGCTCAAGGAAACCCTATTTGTTCATGGACGTCTCTTCCGGTTCTTTAAATGGACCATGGATTTTTCCCCTTCAGCTGATTCGCCCCTCCTTCTGGTATGGATATCTCTCCCAGGCCTTCCAGTTAATTTTTATATTGAGCCATTGCTGCGGTCCATTGCTGGTAACATTGGACAGGTCCTAAAAATCGATTAGTCTACTTTGAATTTATCTCAAACAAATGCTGCGAGAGTCTGCATTGAGCTTGATATATCTAAGCCTCGACCATCAAGAGTTTGGATTGGTTTCCCGGGGGGTGGTTCTTGGCAAGAAATTCATTACCCCAATCTTCCATTCTATTGTTCTGTTTGCTCTCGGATTGGTCACAATGTGGAAAATTGTAAAGGCTCAAAGAATACGAAACAACATCGGATGCCCCATCAGATTACCTCCACTCAGGTCACTTATGGACTGGATAGCAAGGCAAAGGCTACATGGCAACCCATTATCAATAATAAAGACATACCAGATGATAAAAAGGATAATGCAAATATGACAGATTCAATTTACGGATTTCGCGCTCTCTCAAGGATCCCTAAATAGAGTGAGCCAAAGTTATTTCAACCTGGCGATTCATCAAAGCAGCAGTCGGGCAATAATAGGATTGTAAATTGTGAAGACAACCCATCTTTGAGTTCAGACTTGGATACTTTTGTGATTGTGGTTTCTTCTAACTTTGTGCCTCATCTGAATGGTGGGACTCATAGTTTACTCTCTTCAGAGTCAATTATTTTAGCTAATACTCCGCCGGTGGAAGATTGTATCAGAGCTCAAGAATCAGTTACGACATATGAACCTCCTTCAAATTTCAGTCAGCTCTTGGCCCCCTTTCATCGGGAGCTCCCTTCAACCCAAAACAATGTACAGGATGGCATAATTGCTCCTGTCCCGGAGCTAGAAGTTGTTGATGCCATGCCCAATCAATCAAAGCCAGCTCTACTACCGCAGCAAGCTAATGAAGGTCCTCTATTTGATGAGGCCATTGCCAAAAGACTGGTTATCACAAACTCTGTTGCAACTGATAATATCCTTGTTCTTCACAATGAGCGCCCATGGGTAATTACCAGAGCTATGATGAGGTCAGGCTCTACAGGAAATATTCCAAACTCCCATCACTCCTCATGAATTTTATTATATGGAACATAAGAGGAATAGGGAACGAAATCTCGATTGGCAGAGTAAAGTTCCTTATAAAATCTCACAATATTGATTGCATTGTGCTCTTGGAACAAAAAATAAAGGTTAGCAAAGCAAACAGCATTTGCAGAAGATTGGGTTTGGACAATTATGTTGCAAATAATGATGATATGGCTCATATCTGGGTTTTATGGAAAGATCCATTGAACTTCACTGTTAGCTATAGAGATGACCAACAAATTACTCTCTTGCAGACTAATAGCCTTTAATTTCATACTACTTTTGTTTATGCCAAATGCAATATTTCTAAAAGACAAACTTTGTGGGCCTCACTATCTACTAGCCACATGCAAATATCAGGACCCTGGATGGTTGCTGGGGATTTCAACTGCATCTTAAATGTGAACGATAAGCTTGGTGGTAATCATCCAATTCTGAATGCTATTTCTGATTTTCGTGGTTGTGTCTCTGACTGTGATTTGGTTGATGCGGGCTACATGGGTTCAATTTACACTTGGCATAATAATCAAAGTGGAGGAAAAGGCATATGGGCAAGGCTGGATAGGGTTCTTCTTAATGCAGACTGGCTGAAATCCCTCCCTATTTCTGTGGAGCACCTGTCTAGAGAGGCATCTGACCATGCCCCTCTCCTTGTTAAACTGACTAACCATGAGAAAAGACTTAGCAGGTTCTATTTTCAGAAAATGTGGACTATGCATAACAATTTTCTCCAGGCTATTCAAAACTGCTGGCAATGTAGTCCCCTTGCCTCTTCCTTCATGGCTTCTCTGTACCTCAAGCTCAAAGATATGAGGAAAATGCTCAGAATTTGGAACAAACAGACTTTTGGTAATGTCCATATGAATCTAACTGAAGCCGAAGATGCTGTTCTAAAGGATGAACATGCCTATGATATCTCTCCAACATCTGCAAACTATAATTTACTAGAAGAGGCAAAGAACATCCAATCTGAAAGACTTTTACAACAGGAATGTTTTTGGAGACAAAAATCCGGAATAAGGTGGCTTCAAGAGGGAGACAGGAACACAAAGTTCTTTCATATGTCTACACTAACTAACAGGCGTAAACATAGAATTCACCATCTTAAGAATTCTGCTGGCAATCTTATCTCAGATCATGAAGACATGAAAAGGATTGTAGTTTCTCACTTTCAAAAGGCTTTCACCTCCCAAGATCATTCTATTGAGGCTAACTTCCTAGATTGCATTCCTCAGCTGATAAACCAGGATGAGAATGAATGTTTATGTGCCATTCCAACGGAAGCAGAAATCTATGATGCTATTTTCAGCTTGTCAGCAGATAGTGCGCCGGGGCCTGATGGATTTATTGGAGCTTTCTATCAAAAGGCATGGCTGATCATTGCTAAACCTATTATTAGTGCTGTTCAAGAAGCTTTCTCCTCCAGTAATCCTTTTCCAAGAAGTGTGACTGCTACTTTGATTGCCTTAATCCCCAAGAAGCATAATGCAGTTGATATATCAGATTTCAGGCCAATCAGTCTATGTAACTTCTTTTATAAGATTATTTCCTCCATCATCAATAAAAGATTAGCTACAATTCTACCCAAGATTATTTCACCGGAACAATCAACTTTTGTTAAAGGGAGACACATTATTGAAAATATAGCTCTTGCTCAGGAAATCACACAAGAGCTTGGCAGAAAAACCAGAGGGTCTAATGCTATGTTTAAACTTGATATGGCAAAGGCTTATGACATGCTAGAATGGGATTTCCTCTATGCTGTTATGCTTAGATTTGGCTTCAGCAATAACTTTATTTCTCTTATTGAAAGGTTGATTAGCAATTGCTGGTTTTCAGTTTTGCTAAATGGAGACTCTGTTGGTTTTTTCAAATCCTCGAGAGGTGTTCGTCAAGGTGACCCGATTGCTCCTTCATTATTCATAATTGCGGAAGAAGTATTGAGTAGATCACTAAGGGAAGCTTACAATAGTGGTAAAGTGCAATGGTTTTCTGGGTATAAGAGATGCCCAAAAATTTCCCACCTACTATTTGCTGATGACACCCTCATTTTTAGCAAAGCCAGCTCTTCTTCTATCAAGAGACTACTTAAAGTTCTCAACACTTATGAATCTGCATCTGGCCAGCTCATTAACGTCAGCAAGAGTGGCTTTTTCATTCATCCAAAAAACCAGAACTCTGCTGCTACTCAGATCCACAGTCTTACTGGATTCACCCGGCAACATTTTCCACAAAAATACCTTGGTCTTCCCTTGATACTTGGTCGAAGCAGGAAGATTTACTTTGTTGGGATTATAAATTCTATTCAAAAGCGGATTGCAGGCTGGAAAGCTAATTTATTATCACAAGAAGCCAGGCTGATCCTCATCAAGCATGTTCTCACTTCCCTCCCAATCTATTCTCTATCTGCTACACCTTTGCACTCTGGTATTCACCACCTGATTGAGCAGGCTTTTGCTAATTTTTTTTGGGGGTCTTCCACCAATGGGAAAAAAAGGCATTGGAAGTCTTGGCAGGCCCTTTGTAGACCAACTTCAAAGGGTGGCCTTGGTATTTTATCCCTTAGGCAAATGGAAACTGCCTTGCGTGTTAAAATGTTATGGCAAGCTATTCACACAGAATCTTTATGGGCCTCCTATTTCAAAGCCAAATACATGCATCAATGTCACCTCCGGGACATTGATTTTAAAAACATGAAGGGTAATGCTAGAAGGAGTTGGATAAAGGCAAAAGATATCATTCTTCAACATAAGTTGGTTGTCCTAGGGGACGGTAAAAATACTAATTTCTGGCAAGATAAGTGGCTGGGAAATCAATGTCTGATTGATTATGTCCCTGCCAACCTCAATCCAAATACGAAAGCATCAGTCAGTGATGTTCTTTTACATCCAAGTGAGGAGGAAACTGAGCTCAAAGAAATGTTTCCCACTTGTATCCAACAAGCCATTGCTCATGTGAAGATGAATCAAGAATCTGATATGGGAATTTGGAGCTTATCCTCATCTGGTAAATGTTCAGTAGCCTCTACTTATAAAGTCTTATCAGCTGACAATCAACCCTGGTCTGCTATTCCCTGGTCCCAACTGTGGTCCAACTAGCTTCCTATCAAAATTTCAGTATTCTTATGGAAGATCATGAATAACTGCCTCCCTATTGATACAAACATCCAGCGAATTGGGGTTTACCTTTGTTCAAAATGTTACTGCTACAAGGACCCGTAGGTGGAAGATCCAAATCACTTATTCTTATGCAGTGATTATGCCATTCATGTATGGTCCAAGTTTAAAGCTGCTGGTATGCAAATTGAAGGCCGAACTGTAAGAGAAGTTATTCTAAAATCAGCTTGTCAAACTCAGTCTCATTCAGCATATGGACTCTTCTGTCTTGCGGTTATTGGTTTTGGAATGTGGGAATTATGGAGAGCTAGGAATTCTAGTAAATATGAAGATAACTCATTATCAAAGCATAGCATTGTCCATCATGTCTGCTCTCAAGTGAGAAAGGTATGTGAAATAGCTGACCTCAAGGAATGCAACTACAATAACAGGAAAGTTATGGAGCTCTTTGCTATCAATACCAACTTTCCTAGTAGCCAAAACCCGAAAATTGTAAAGTGGATCCATCCCCCTTGGCCTTCTCTCAAACTTAACACCGACGGTGCTTTCAAGCAATCTGGAGACTCAGGAGGAGGTGGCACCATTAGAGACTGCAAAGGCAAGGTTCTCCTTGCATTTTCACATTATTATGGGCAATCAAATAGCCTTATTGCTGAAGCCCGCGCTCTTCTAGATGGAATTAAATACCTGCATGCAGTGGATACTAAGCCAGCTATTCTAGAATGTGATTCACTCACATTAGTCCGGATTGTCAAGAAAGAAATACATTGCCCTTGGTCCATTCTCAGTTATGTTAGGGAGATATGGAGCCTAACATCTCACCATCACTCGATCAATCATATCTACAGGGAAGGAAATACAGTTGCGGATCTACTTGCCTCTTTAGCTTGCACCTCTGAATGTAATTCCTTTTTTTCTTTCAATGAGCTACCTTCCTCTATAAAAGGTGCTGCTCGGCTTGATAAGCTAGGTATGCCTAGCATCCGCTTGATGTAATTCTTATTTTTTTGCAACAGAAATAAAATATTCCTCCTAGTGACTCGATGGTGGAGTGGTTTTTCCCCTTACCCCTGGTAAGGGGTGCACTCTCCCATTGATCTCTAGGCAGGGTTTCCTGATTAAAAAAAAATTGACTCTTAGAGTCGACACTTTTTGGCAACCACACTTTCTGCAGCAAAACCATGCCCCTGGACACCAAGTATCGACTCACAAAGTTGACACTTGCTGCCTGCTGCGTCGAGGCAGCTAGCAGGATAATAAGTGTCGACTCTGTGAGTCGACACATGCTCTGTCCAAGCTAGAAACTTCCTATGGCAGTCCAATGCAAGCACATCCATTAAAGGGCCCTTCAACCCCATTCAAAAATAGATTATGCCAAGTTAAATAACATGGTTTGAGGGTCTTTAAAAACACCAAACATACTTGGATTTATATAGGAATAAGTGAAAGAAAGTAAGCAACACACTACTATAGACTTCCATGAGCAACATGCATGAAGTCACATGCAAACCCAATTTCATCTAAACAAGCAATGGGCATAAAAACAAGGGTTCTAAGCAATGCTTACTAGATATCCATCAACTTACAAACATTCAAGAAGCTCATTCTTACCTTTGGCATTGATGAAGCAGTTTGGATCTCTATCCTCCCTTTGATGAACCAAGGATAGCTTAGTTCATACGTAGGAGATAAAAGTATGCCACATGAGCAGGTGTTAATTATCAGAGCCTTTGTATAGTCGCCCCTATCATATATGAATTAGAAGTTCAGTCCAGAAATTCCAGTCAGACTTTTAATCAAAGCCACTGATAAGTACAGAGGTCTTGCATTATGTCCTTCACACAAATCTTTCAACCTGCACTAAGAACATTGTAACACTATCACAAATACCACAAATAAATCTGATTTACATGCTTTCAACCCAATCAAAGCACACGCTCTCATTTCACAACAAGTTCATGCACGAGAGCTCCATTCTCAGTTCAAATTTCATTCAAACCTTACATGAATTTCAGATGCAATCCGAAGCATAAAGAGCAACCTGAGTTCAATCAAAAGTCACATGGATTTCATGAGCTCTCCATAGCAAGTCAAACTAATTTGATTCATTATCAAACCATTTCACTTTCAACTCAAGGAAGCCCATTTTCTACACAAGTCTCACATATCAAATATTGATTTAATCTAAAACATGGGGTCCAGATTGAATTCAGTCAGATTACACACAAAATGCAACTTCAGTCCAATGCAAGCTAACATAGGTCGGTGCACATTTGAAGCAAGTCGGTGCACATATTGAAGCAGGTCGATGCACATGACCAAGCAACCTTACACAGGTCGATGCACATAAGGGATCCAAGTCTATGCATATAAAGGATCAAGGTTAAAGCATGTTCAACATAGGTCGGAGCATATGAATGCTAAGGTCTGAGCATATAAGAGACCAAGGTCAGTGCATGTTCAACATAGGTCCATGCACATTTTGAAAAACCCTATAATCAGGTCGATGCACATTTTGAAAAAGGCTTACACAGGTCGATGCACATTTGTAAAACACCAAAGGTAGGTCGATGCACATTCTGATAGGTCGATGCACATTGTGAAACAACCTATAACATTGAGGCATGATTTTTCATGGGTCCAAGGAATATGATGAACTTTTCAACAAAGGCTTGAAATGAAATGGCAATGTATTTACACAATGCCATGCAACCAATTTCATATCTACAAATTCTCAACCATTCCATACTAGTATGGGCACTAAAGCAAGAACATTAATCTCAACAGTCCCATACAAAAACATGCATGATACTCAATAATACAAACTTAGTGTTTGCATGAAAAATAAAAGCTTCACTTTTCTAGAACAAGATTCTTTTCTTCAAAATAACCACACCTATCAAAGTTCAGAGCATTAATCATTTCCACAGTTGATACCAAAGGTGTGTTACATTCCAAACAAATGAAAAACATAACAAACTTGGCCAAGTCGACTTTGACTTCAGCAAAGGTCGACTTCAAGGAAGCAAGCATGCATAAAGTATTCTTACCAAGTTTTCTGAAGAATGTACACAACATTTAGTACCAGTTTTGAACAACGGACAGCAAGATGCATGTCCATGCATTCATTTAACTCACGAAGCAATGTCCATCATTTGATTCCAATCCTGTAAAGCACGATCTTCAAAATAGAAGTTCATTAAAACATCAATGGACAATTTCCACAACACTTGAACAAGCACGCAAACCACACAATATTTTGTTATCATCAAAACCATTATCAAAGACAAAGAGGGAGCGCAACGAACTCAACAATCTCCCCTTTTTTGATGATGACAAAATATTATGGCCACCCCAAAACACTCCCCCCTTTGGCATTATCAAAAAGTAGGGGATGAGGGGAACAGATATGAAGCTTCCTCAAAAATTTGCTCATGAGTAAGATGGAATTAAAAAGGAGTGGCGCAAGAACCCAGTAATGTGAACTGATATGAGTGATATTCAGGTTAACCAAAGGAACCACATCATTCTTCAAACCTAAGATGAGTCACAAACCATTCAAGAACTTAAAAGGATGTGCAAGTATAAACCTGAAAATGCAAAATTAGGCATGTCCTAAGTTCTGCTCTGTGTATGCATGACCTAGAAGTTTCAAAATTTGTGTGAATGCCTTCTAAATGCCATGACTATGCAACACATGTCATATGCAGAAAACTGTGATATTCACAAGTGTGGCTGAAATATGTGCAAGTGTGCAAATTCTAAATTTTATGTAAAATGCATAACCAAAGTACGTGCAATATGCAAGATGACAGAAAAATATGTAAATGCTCAATTTTTGAATTATATGCAAGTGTATGGTTGAATCTCACATTATTCTCCCCCTTTTTGTCAAAGACCAAGAACCGATTGACAACGGGGTTATTTAACCTATTATTTACATGTATGATCTAAAGATACAACAAGGTTGTCACGCCCCGAGCGCGGAAGGAACCCGGAGTATGTGACGAGTTTATATATCGATCATATCAATCCGAGCGTTAGTGTATTTGACACAAAGACAGAGCGCGCAAAAGTAAAGATAACCCAATCCTTTATTCCATCACAATCTTAAAGTATTTCTATTACAACCGCTTAACGAAAGTGCCAGGACTCAATAAAAAGGAAAAGTACAATGAATGACTCAAGAAAATAGAAAGATAAGACTACTTGACGTTTGGATAGATGGAATAGCTCTAATCTCTTCACTCTTGACTTTTCGCATCCGATTGAGTCTCGTCATCGGACTTACATGAAAAATAGGGAAAATACTAGGTGAGCGAATGCTCAGTAGGAATTATATCTCAAGTGCTACCTTACTTTTACATGTTACATGAATGCAACATAGCTATGCATGTTCACGTAAAATGACAATAGAGAATGTATATCAAAAGATAGTTGAATGAACTAGCATGTCTTTCAAGAACTCATGTCAATATATATCAAGGTGATCAAGCACGTATATCTATCATGTCATGTCAAGAATTGGCTATCATGTTTCAAGCAAGTAAATACATATCCATTCCGGGTCACGCAAGTCATGTCATGTCAAGTCAAGTATTGGATTGTGGAATGTCATCTAGAACGATGAGTACTTCGGTGCAATACCACACCGTGATCATTACAACTCCCATGGACACAAGTACTTTCGGGTGCTCCTCCCAAGACCAGATCGAGCCCTATATGCGCATGCATTGATCATGTATTTTTGACATCCACTATAGTTATAGCTAATATGGAATTTCAAAGGAATAAGCTTGTAGGAAGTTTAAGGTAGATCTTGTGGAATAGAATCACAAGGATTGAACATGATGTGTAAGGACGTACCACGATAATAACGGTATAACCACGATTCGCGTTGAAAACTAGGCAGGATCGGATCCCTAATTGGGTGCCATGACATTAAGAATAAGCGCTCATATCGATATGGTCGCTCGTTCTTGTACATGATAAGGTAGATAGAATTAGTGTCCACAAGTATGGCACATAATTCTTAAGAAATATTAATGGCATGGTCTCCCATTCCATTATTTCAAGGATATTCTCATGGCATAGCATGTCATGAGACCCGGTATACCATGTTTCTTTAGAGTGACATGGCAATTAAGTAGTGCCATGGATTTTAATGGTACAACCTGCTCAATCGACCTTGAGGGAATCCAAGGCTACGAGGAGTCTTACGGAGGTCTCTATGATAAAATCACCAGTCCGAAGGAACGGAATGTCCCGCGGAGGGTTCATCTATCACCGAGAAATAGTGGGGTAATCGATAAAACATCATAAATCGTGGGACTATACTCACAGAATGGAATATAGTGCCTATATAAATAACCCACTGGCAAGGGTTACAGACAACCACGAAATCAGAAAATAGTAAATTGACGCCTTAGATCACGTCTTCATTTCATGAAATAGCACCCTGGGCAGGGTCGCTAGTTTAATATATAATGACTGTTCACTCAGTCGTTATATCCAGGTTCCATATTTATTAAAATCTGTAAAAATTCTCAATTCCAGATATTATGTAAATGACGACTTGGCTTAAGTCTTTAATTCAGTAATTAGCGCCCTAGTCAGGGGCGTCATATCTCAAATTGATGGCATGGTGCATGTCGTCATTTTAAAATCCATGTAATTAGGTCATGCATAGATCAAAATTCACAGGTTATCACTAATTAGCGCTTGAGTGTGGGGGCGTTCATTCAATTGACGACCTGAAGGCGGTCGTTATTTATTTGTCATATGATATGCACCGGGCAGGTACAATCATAGACACATGATTTTTGAAGTATGTCCAATCAAGAAACTAGAGACATGTTCAGACAGAGAAAAATAGCAGGAATCTAACAGTATACTCATGCATTAGGTTAGATGTCATGGTTCACAGTTATTAAATTTTGAACATGTGTAATTATTAATTAACTAGATAATTGACAACTGTTTGCACGGTCGTTAAAATAGCGCCCTAGGGGGGGGGGCGCGATTTTACTGAAACTCCCAGAAACATATCAAGCTCTACGTAAATCAATCTAACAAGCCTATATGCATGCTTATGATCTTGTAGCTATTAGATTGGGCTTGTACTTGAGAACAGCTACCTTTTGGTTGATTTGGGTGATGGAAACGTGAGAAGAATGAAGGATCCACAATAAGAACAGTCTCAGTACGATACTCTGTGTTCAACAGAGTAACTGGGCAATGGCAGTGAGAAGAAGATAATAAAAAGTAGCAGCAACAGCAGCTGACGGCGAAGCACGGAAAGAAGTCTTCATCTTCACGTGATAACAAAAGCAGAAGAAGCAGCACAAGCCTCCTCCTCTAGGAAGAAGTAGAGAAAGAGAATAGAATTCTATCCCCCACGTACAGCCAACGAAGAACAATCTTCAAGAGAATAGCAGGACGTCGTTGAAGAAAAAGAGTCAGCAGGTTGGCTCGACGGAGGGAATTGGTATTTATAGGAAGAGGTTCGATTGCGGTTAAAGTTTGATTAGGATCAAAGTTTCCATGGAACAATCCTAGTGTTATCTATACTTCCCTACATGTTAATCCCTTTCCAGATCAAAACCTTTCCGAATAGCATCCCAGTCCGAACAAAACACAACAATGGTTTTCGTTTTTGATTCTGTATGGAAATAGTGCCTAGAATAGAGGCACCCTTTAGGTAAATAGTGCCCATGATAGAGGCGTAATTCATGTAATTGGCGCCTTCGTGAAGGGTCTTCAATTTATGAAATGACGCCTTAAGAGGGGGCGCTATTCAATTTTTGGCTCATTTATTGTATGATGTAAGCCCCATTAATTATATATATATATATAAGTGGTTTAATATATATATATATATATATATATATATATATATATATATGAGTTAGGCCTTGAACCTTGGTTTAAGTTTTCAATCTATTTACATTCCTTCAATTTACCATGGTTGATACACCCTCCCCCACTTAAAAAAATTTGGTCCCCAAATTCAATCGTATATAGACATGGAGGGTGCAGAGTACATACCATTTAGAATAAGTCCTGAAATCGCTTCCTCATGGACCCCTCGGTCTCCCATGTGGGTTCGTGCTCTGAGCATTTACTCCATTGCACCTTTAGCAAGGGAATCGTTTTGTTCCTCAGTGTACGAATCTCTCGATCAAGGATCTTCATGGGCTTCTGCTCATATGTGAGATCTTTTTGAATCACCAGGTCACCATGATCGATGATATGTGATGGATCATGCACATACTTCTTTAACATGGATATGTGGAACACGTTATGAACTTCGGACAATTGAGGAGGCAAAGCGACTCGGTAAGCAACCTCGCCAACTCTTTCTAATATCTCAAAAGGTCCGATAAACCTTGCTGTATGCTTGCCCTTAACACCAAATCTCTTAATTCCACGTCCAGGTGATATCTTGAGAAATACGTGATCTCCGACTTGGAAATTATGATCTCTTTTTCTTGTGTCAGCATAAGCCTTCTGTCTAGACGAAGCCACTTGAAGTCTCTCTCTAATCAACTGAATCTTTTCGGTGGTATCCCTTACTATATTTGGGCCTAAGAGTTGTTTCTCACCAACTTCATCCCAGTACAAGGGTGATCGGCAACTCCTTCCGTACAAGGCTTCGAAAGGTGCCATCTGTATACTTGCCTGGTAGCTGTTGTTGTATGCAAACTCGACCAAAGGCAAGTGATCATGCCAGCTTTCACCAAAATCAATGATGCAAGCCCTGCGCATATCTTCTACTACCTGATTTGTTCTCTCGGTCTGACCATCCGTCTGAGGATGAAAGGATGTTCTAAAGTTGAGTCTTGTCCCCAACGAATGTTGTAGACCCTTCCAAAAATGGGAAGTAAAACGAGGGTCTTGGTCAGACACGATTGAAACAAGAATTCCATGTAGTCTGACTATCTCTTTAATGTACAAAGCGGCAAGAACATCTACTGACCATCGGCTCTTAATTGGCAAGAAGTGTGCGGATTTGGTCAAACGGTCTATGATGACCCAAATTCCATCATGTCCTCCTCTAAATTTAGATAATCTCATAATGAAGTCCATATCGATATCCTCCTACTTCCACTTGGCAATATCAAGAGGATGTAGGTTACCGGCAGGCTTTTGGTGTTCCACCTTGACTTGTTGGCATGTGAGACAGCGAGACACGAAGTCCGCTACTTCTCTTTTCATGTCGGGCCACCAAAAGGTCCTTTTCAAATCTTGGTACATTTTGGTAGATCATGGATGAATTGTGTACCTTGATCTATGAGCTTCATCTATGATCTTCTTCTTTAGGTCTGGACAATATGGTATGCAAGTTCTATCTCTGAACAACAACCTTCCATCTGAGGCTATCTTGAAATCATGTTGTTTTTCTATTTTGCCCTTGATTTCCACTAATACGGGGTCATTATCTTGAAGTCCTTGTATTTCAGAGAGTAGATCTGGCTGTATGTTCATATGTGATAGTGTAACACACCTGCTCTCCTTGTCCATACTTATATCAAGTCTAGTGAACTACTCCAGCAACTTCCACTCATGAATCATACAATTGGCTAATATTACCTTAGGCCTCCGACTGAGGGCATCTGCTACAGGATTACCCTTCCCATGATGATATTGTATTATGAAGTTGAAGTCCTTAAGATATTCTAGCCAACGTCTCTGTCTTATATTCAATTCCTTTTGGGAGAAGAGATACTTGAGACTCTTGTGATCGGAGTATATAGTGAACTGCACTCCGTATAGGTAATGTCTCCAGATTTTCAATGCAAATACTACCGTAGCCAACTCCAAGTCATGAACTGGGTAGTTCTCTTCATGCTTCTTTAATTGGCGGGAAGAGTAAGCTATAACTCTCCCTTGTTGCATTAAGACTCATCCGATGCCAATTCCAGATGCATCGGTGTATACCACGAATTTCTCTCCGTCAACTAGTAAAGCTAAGACTGGGGCAGTAGTTAGGTGATCCTTGAGAGCTTGAAAGCTTCTTTCACATTCCTCGCTCCATTCATAACGGATCTCCTTGCGAGTTAGTCTAGTGAGTGGTACAGCGATCTTGGAGAAATCCTTGATGAATCGCCGGTAATAGCCTGCAAGACCCAAGAAACTACGGATCTCGCTAGCATTGGTCGGTCTTTCCCAATTCTTTACAGCTTCAACTTTTGATGGATCTACAGATAGTCCATCCTTTGAAATCACATGACCTAGGAAAGATACTTCTTCCAGCCAGAATTCACATTTACTGAGCTTTGCATATAATTGATTTATCCTCAATATCTGTAATGCAATCCTCAAATGCTCCTCATGCTCTTCCTTGGTCTTTGAATAAATCAATATATCATCAATGAAAACCACCACGAACTGATCTAGATGAGGCCTGAATATACTATTCATCAACTGCATAAAGGCTGCAGGGGCATTTGTTAGTCCGAAAGATATAACAACAAATTCGTAGTGCCCATACCTACTTCTAAATGCGGTCTTAATGAATGTCCTCATCTTTGATTTTTAGTTGGTGATATCCCGACCTGAGATCAATCTTCGAGAAATATTTGGATCCTAATATCTGATCAAATAACTCATCGATTCTCGACAGTGGATACTTGTTCTTGATAGTGAGATGATTCAACTATCGATAGTCGATGCATAACCTCATGAATCCATCCTTCTTTTTTACAAATAGCACGGGTGCTCCCCACGGGGAAGTACTCGGCCTAATGAATCCCTTCTTTAGAAGTTCCATCAATTGTTCCTTTAATTCCTTGAGTTCAACAGGGGACATCCTATATGGTGCCTTAGAAACTGGACCAGCACCAGGGACCAAGTCGATGGTGAAGGCCACTTCTCTTTGTGGGGGTAGCCCAGGAAAATCTTTCGGAAGCACATCCGGGAATTCTTGTACAACTGGAATGTCTTCTATCTTAGACTCCTTAGTCTCCTGAATGGTGACAAAAGTAAAGAAAGATACACATCCTTTCCTTATTAGCTTGCTAGCTCGAAGAGCCGATATAAGAGGTGACTTGCCTCGACTCTTAGGGCTAGTATAGACCAGTTCCGGGAAATCCTTGAAAGTAACCTTGCTGTTACGGCAATCAACAGTCGCCTGGTACTTGGATAACCAATCGGCTCCTAATATGATATCATAGTCCCTCATATCTAGGCATATTAAGTCGATAGGTAGATTTCTTCCTTTTACCAAGACTTCACAATTTTGGTAATGATGAGCAATATCGGCTTCGTTTCTGAGAGGAGTCGAAATAACTAATTTTATCCATTCCGGTTCCATAAGTAATGGGTCAGTAAACTTCTTGGAAATAAAAGAATGCGATGCACCAATATCAAATAAGACATGTGCAGACTTGGAACAAACTTGCAGTGTACCTTCCACTAGTCCGCCCTCGTCTTGATCTGCCTCCTTAATAGCTTGGACATGTGCACTCTTCGTCACCGGGCGCTTCCCGTCACCGGCTTGATCGTTGCACAGGGGACAGTCGGGAATATGATGATCACGGCTCCCACAACGAAGACAAGCTCTGATTTTTCTCCAACATTCGTCGGCCTTGAGTCCGGCCTTATCACAATATTTACACACCACTTTGGAAGGTGTGGTGGTGATGGAGAACGGCATGTTGTTCTTCCTAGCTTTCTTTTCCTGCGAGGGCTCTCCTTCATTGTTTGGCCTTTTCTTGTTGAAAGTGGTCTTGAAGGCACCGGAGCTAGTGACATGCTCCCTCTTATCTCTCCCACGAATTTTATCAGATAGTTCCATGGCATTTTCTTGTAACTGGGCTCGGCGCACTATCTCCGAGTAGACTTGTATGTCCATCGGTGCCAGTTGTGTGATAAATTAAGGTCGAAGCCCATTTAGAAATCTTCTAGCTTTCATCTTCTCGGTACTTACTAAGTGTTTTGCGTACCTTGACAGCCTAGAGAATTGGGCCTCATATTCGGCCACTGACAGAGTTCTTTATTTGAGTGAGGTGAATTCTGCGGCTTTCTTCTCTTGCACTCGGTCGGAAAAATATTTTTCGTTGAAGTACTCGGTGAATTCAGCCCATGTGATGGGTTCTTCGCCTAAGGTGGCTTCTATGGACTCCCACCAGGAACGGGCGTCTCTTTCTAATTGGAACGTTGCTAGCAATACCTTCTCTTCGTCCGTGCATTGCATAACACAGAATATCCTTTCCACTTCTCGGAGCCAATGCTCGGCATCATCAGGATCTGATGAGCCAATGAACCTTGGTGGGTTCATATTTCTAAAACTACGGTGGAGATCACCAGCTCCACGGTTCACCGCTCCTTGCGCCACTTACTGTAGCGCCTAGGTCATGCCTTGGATAGTGCGTTGCATGTTACGCCACTGGGCACGTTCGGCAGCCATCGTCCTACAAGAGTTTTAAATAATTTATCAATATGAGATTGGCCAAGAGTTGGAGTACCTAAGTTACCTTAACCCATTGTTCTACCCAATTCTCACAGGGTGAAGGTTTAAACCTATCCTTGGACTTAGGTTTCCTAGGAATTGAATATCCTAGGCTCTGATACCATAAAAACTGTCATGCCCCAAGCACGAAAGGAACCCAGAGTGCGTGACGAGTTTATATATCGATCATGTCAATCAGAGTGTTAGTGTATTCGACACAAAGATAGAGCGCGCAAAAGTAAAGATAACCCAATCCTTTATTCCATCACAATCTTAAAGTACTTCTATTACAACCGCTTAATGAAAGTGCCAGGACTCAAAAAAAGGAAAAGTACAATGAATGACTCAAGAAAATAGAAAGATAAGACTAGTTGATGCTTGGATAGGTGGAATAGCTCTAATCTCTTCACTCTTGACTTTCCCCATCCGATTGACTCTCGTCATCGGACATACCTGAAAAATTGGAAAAAACACTAGGTGAGTGAACGCTCAGTAGGAATTATATCTCAAGTGCTAGTTTACTTTAAGTAAATTACATGTTACATGAATGCAACATAGCTATGCATGTTCGCCTAAAACGACAATAGAGAATGTATATCAAAAGATAGTTGAATGAACTAGCATGTCTTTCAAGAACTCATGTCAATATATATCAAGGTGATCAAGCACGTATATCTATCATGTCATGTCAAGAATTGGCTATCATGTTTCAAGCAAGTAAATACATACCCATTCTGGGTCACGCAAGTCGAGTCATGTCAAGTCAAGTACTGAATTATGGAACGTCATCTAGAACAATGAGTACTTCGGTGCAATGCCACACCGTGATCATTACAACTCCCATGGGCACAAGTACTTTCGGGTGCTCCTCCCAGGACCAGATCGGGCCCTATATGCGCAGGCATTGATCATGTATTTTTGATATCCACTATAGTTATAGCCAATATAGAATTTCAAAGGAATAAGTTTGTAGGAACTTTAAGGTAGATCTTGTGGAATAGAATCACAAGGATTGAACATGATGTGTAAGGACGTACCACGATGATAACGGTATAACCACGATTCGTGTTGAAAACTAGGCAGGATCGGATCCCTAATTGGGTGCCATGACATTAAGAATAAGCGCTCATATCGATATGGTCGCTCGTTCTTGTACATGATAAGGTAGATAGAATTAGTGTCCACAAGTATGGCACATAATTCTTAAGAAATATTATTGGCATTGTCTCCCATTCCATTATTTCAAGGATATTCTCATGGCATAGCATGTCATGAAGGCCGGTATACTATGTTTCTTTAGAGTGACATGGCAATTAAGTAGTGTCTTGGGTTTTAATGGTACAACCTGCTTAATCGGCCTTGAGGGAATACAAGGCTACGAGGAGTCTTACGGAGGTCTCTATGATAAAATCACCAGTCCGAAGGAACGGAATGTCCCGCGGAGGGTTCATATATCACCGAGAAATAGTGGGGTAATCGATAAAACATCATAAATCGTGGGACTATACTCACGGAATGGAATATAGTGCCTATATAAATAACCCATTGTCAAGGGTTACAGACAACCATGAAATCAGAAAACAGTAAGTTGACGCCTTAGATCACATCTTCATTTCATGAAATAGTGCCCTGGGCAGGGTGGCTAGTTTAATATATAATGACTGTTCACTCAGTCGTTATATCTAGGTTCCATATTTATTAAAATCTGCAAAAATTCTCAATTCCAGATATTATGTAAATGACGACTTGGCTTAAGTCTTTAATTTAGTAATTAGCGCCCTAGTCAGGGGCGTCATATCTCAAATTGATGGCATGGTGCATGTCGTTATTTCAAAATCCATGTAATTAGGTCATGCATAGATCAAAGTTCACAGGTTATCACTAATTAGCGCTTGAGTGTGGGGGCGTTCATTCAATTGACGACCTGAAGGCGGTCGTTATTTATTTGTCATATGATATGCACCGGGCAGGTACAATCATAGACACATGATTTTTGAAGTATGTCCAATCAAGAAACTAGAGACATGTTCAGACAGGGAAATAAAGCAGGAATCTAACAGTATACTCATGCATTAGGTTAGATGTCATGGTTCACAATTATTAAATTTTGAACATGTGTAATTATTAATTAACTAGCTAATTGACAACTATTTGCACGGTCGTTATATCAAAATAGTGCCCTAGGGGGAGGCGCAATTTTACTGAAACTCCCATAAACATATCAAGCTCTACGTAAATCAATCTAACAAGCCTATATGCATGCTTATGATCTTGTAGCTATTAGATTGGGCTTGTACTTGAGAACCCCTACCTTTTGGTTGATTTGGGTGATGGAAACGTGAGAAGAATGAAGGATCCACAATAAGAACAGTCTCAGTTTGATACTCTATTTTCAAGAGAGTAACTGGGCAACGATAGTAAGAAGCAGATAATAAAAAGTAGCAGCAACATCAGCTGATGGCAAAGCACGGAAAGAAGCCTTCTTCTTCACGTGATAACAAGAGCAGAAGAAGCAGCACAAGCCTCCTCCTCTAGGAAGAAGCAGAGAAAGAGAATAGAATTCTCTCCCCCACGTACAGCCAACGAAGAACAATCTTCAAGAGAACAGCAGGATGTCATTGAAGAAAAAGAGCCTGTAGGTTGGCTCGACGGAGGGGGTTGGTATTTATAGGAAGAGGTTCGATTGCGGTTAGAGTTTGATTAGGATCAAAGTTTCCATGGAAGAATCCTAGTGTTATCTATACTTCCCTACGTGTTAATCCCTTTGCAGATCAAAACCATTCCGAATAGCATCCCAGTCAACGGTTTCCATTTTTGATTCTGCAGGGAAATAGCGCCTAGAATAGAGGCGCCCTTTAGGTAAATAGCGCCCATGATAGAGGCGTCATTCATGTAATTGGCACCTTCATGAAGGGTCTTCAATTTATGAAATGGCACCTTAAGAGGGGGCACTATTCAATTTTTGGCCCATTTACTGTATGATGTAAGCCCCATTAATTATATATATATATATATATATATATATATATATATATATATATATATATATATATGAGTTAGGCCTTGAACCTTGGTTTAAATTTTCAATCTATTTACATTCCTTCAATTTACCAGGGTTGCTACAAAGGTGAAATGAAGCATGATATGAATAAAAAGGATCGGGCAATCAAGCACTCAAGCATGCATAATAAGATATGAAAGCAAGCAAGTCCCTTAGGGACAGGTCTAAGAAGAATGCAATTGATTATGGAGCATGATGTGCATGAATAATACTAAGATGGTCGTGCTTACAAAAAGATGGTACTGCATAAACCATGAAAGATAACTGATTGACAAAGTACATTCACACAATCAATCCCGAAGTGTATATGTGAGAATTGAGCAATGAATTCCAAAAATAATATGGATCATCGGATTTTCTAAGGAACACTATAAAAAATCTATCCTCCATACACTTCCATTTACAATGCTCGAATATTGGTAGCTATGTATAACCCCCCCTTTTTTTTAATTTAAACACAAGAAGGTGACTAACCTTTTGACGCGAGTTATACCCGTTGTCTCTGGAGCATTTTTCGGTTACTCAGTTTTGTCACTTATCTTAATTACGAATTTTGTCACTTTTCGGCGTGAGTTGTACCCTTTGTCTCAGGGTCACTTCCCGACTACTCGGTGCCAAATCCCACTTATTCTAATAGTGGATTTGCTTCAATTTTCGACGCGAGTTTCCTCCTTTGTTTTAGGAAAGATTCCCAGCTACTCGGATTTACGTTCCACTTATACAGATTTTTGGTGGGGCAAACAGCTTTTTCCTCACGAGACATGTGATTTCCATGTAGAGATTCAATATCCCTGTAAAGAGTTGAGTAGAATAACCGTAATCCTTATTAGATTGAATCATTTATCTCAAAAAGGTGCAAAGTGTGTGAGAGATTGTACTGAATGTAAGAGATGAATTAGTCTAATCACAGTTATATCTCCCCCTAAGTGTATGCACAGATATGAAATGAACCTCCCCCTTAATATGTGCCATGTAAAAAATATGTCTAGATCAATGTACTTTTTATTTAGCAAGGGACAAGGTCATAAGAGGAATCAAATAGAAGGGTGATATGTTACATACACTAAAACATGCATAGAGGTAAAGTTTTCACACAAGTTGATTACCGATACATGACTAAGAACGTAGGTCCGAAGACCACCATCAAGCATAGGGAAGGCTTCTAGTTGGAGAAAATCCAACCTTCCACAATCGCCATTTGATATACTAGATAATCATGGCATTCAAGCACACAAATATGTCAAGTATATGCAAGTATGCATGTAAATGGACAAATGATGAAAGACTTTCTTTATTTACAAGTATGCAAATATATGCATGGTATCTACAATATGTATAATGTAATTAAGTGTGTGTTCTATGTATGCAAGACTAAATTGTTATTTGCAAAAAGTGAGTAAGAGTATGAAAGACTTCATGTTCAGTGTAGATCATTTTAAAAACTAGATTTATTCACAAGATGTGCAACGGAAAATATGTAAAGCTGATTTAATCACCTAATCATTAACCAGCAGATCTCGACACTTTAGAAGTTGTCAAAATCAACAAAACATGAATGCAATTGTTTAAGCGGAATCATTTTTCTCCAAAACTCAATTTTTACCATTTCAGATTTTTGGAAGTGAACCTAAGCAAAATGATTTTCAAAAACAAACCAATTTTGTTTCTCACCTTGAGAATCCATATTTATTGACATTCCTCGGCCTCAAGGCGCCCCTGCAAGATAAATTCTCATTTTGAAGAGTTGGGTACCCAAGCCATCTTGGGTACCGAGGGGTTAGTTTCACCTCTAGTGGGTGCCTTTCACATTCTTTAGGGATGCATATCATCACAATGCATCAATTCACAATCATCCATATTATGCCCAAACTCACCACAATAATGACAACGAACATTTCTTTTGTTAAACCAATAATCATCACTTTTCTTTGTGAAACAATCTTCAAAAACATGACCATGTAATCCACAATAAAAGTAATGGGCATTGAGTTTTTTTATTATGAATTTCTCATGATTTTTAACATTGATTTTTCTATCATGTAATTTTCTAGCATGCATTTTAAAACCATTCAAATCATCATTTCACATTATAAAATAATCACTCATGACATGACTATACTTTCCACAATAATAACAATTAACATTAGAACCTTTTATCATGTGATCACATTTCAATTGATTCTTAGGACCATTTTGATGTTTAGAAGGTTGATTTATTTTCTTGGTCCTTAATTGAGTCGAAGATTTAAACTTTGATTCTTCAATAGAAGGGGAATTTGAAATGTTTGAAGAGCATGATGCATTCACAAATGAAGTTTGCATTTTCAGACTAAAGGATTTCTTTTTACTCGGATCATATCCTAGTCCTTTCCGTTGGAAATTCACTTTGGTCCCCAAGATTTTATCCAGGTTATCCTTCCCTTTGACAAATGTGGACAAGGATGCATTCAAATAAGCAATTTCAAATTCAAGAGTTGAAACATGCAATTCATAACAAGCTATCTCATCCTCACAGGAAATGATTCTCTCATTCAACATGACATTCATAGTTCTGTGATTTTTTATTTCCTGTCTTAACTCAAGCAATTGATCTGAATCATCAACTTTCATAGATTTTTCTTTTTCAAAATTTTCAAGACTTTTCAATCTACTTTCAAGTAAGGAAATCTGAATTAACAAAGCACTGTTTTCATTTTGGAGTTTTTCAAATGAATTTTCGTTCATGGAAGTGTGTTCAAGTTCGTTCTTTTGAAAACTCACTTTTTCATCATGTATTGCATTCATTATTTCATTGGAGTCGACAAACTTAGACAAATCATTCTTCAGATTTCTCAACTCCACTTCTAATTCAATAGTTTTATCATTCATGTTCTTAAAACTTTCTATCTCATGTCTTAGCTCCTTTAGCCTTTCATATTTGTCAACATTCAGAATAGCTTTCCCTTTTTCAAGAAAGAGCAGTTTTTGAGATATAGCAGTATTCAACTCTTTCAGATTCTCATTATCTTTTTCTATTTGTTGAAGTTCTGAAATTTTAGTCAGTAAAGATTTATTTTCAGTTCTAAGATCTGTAATTGTTTCTTTGTGTTCTTCAACATCAAACATGTGAGACTCAACTAACTTTTCAAGCTCAGTGCATTTTCCACATGAAGAATTATCAACACAAGTATTTTCAATTTCAGAACACTTAGCACATGGAGAGTTAACATAGGAAGAATCATCAAGTTGCTTTTTAAGTTTTTTGTTTTCAGATTTCATTGTTGTATATCTATCAAACAACTCATCATAAGCATTCATCAATTCATTATAGCTAAGCTCAACTTCTTCATCGGAGTCAGAGTTTACCTTTGAACTCTCCTCGCTTTGATGCTCAATCTCATTGTTTGCCACGAGACACTCTCTATTCCAGCTTTCTTCTTGGCTTCACTTAGCCCATCGAAGATCTCTTTGGCTGACCTACAAGATGAGACAAAAGTAAATTGATTAGTGTCCACAGCAGCCTTAAGAGCATTCAAAACAAACAAATTATCAGAATTCTTTTTCTTGTTTTCGTCAGTCCACCTTGACTCATTTTTTGGAAGACTATGAGGACCGTGAGTAACTAAATTCATGAGCTTCGGATCAATACTAGAAATCCAAATACAGATGCTTCTAAGCCATCATATATAATCAAAACCATCAAAGATAGGAACCAAATTCGCACTAGCCATCATGAAGTGATCTTTTCTCCTAGACCGTGAGGTCCGCTAAAGAAAATCAGAGACTGGGCTCTGATACCAATTGTTGGCCCAGAATAGATGGTGGACAAGAAGGGGGGTTGAATTGTTCCCCAGTCGAGATGGTAGATTTTAAAAACAATCATAACTAATTACATCAGAAATCAAATTAACTACGTTAATTAGCCTGAACTGAGCTTAAGTGAGATTAATGTTCACTCAACCTTTCCGATCTCACTCGAACATCCAACCAACAAGCGATGAACAATAACTGATAACAGATAGCAGAGCTAACGAAGTGTGATGGTGTAGTGAGTAAAAATCTATAGAATTGACTTGTGAACGGAGATAGGAGAAATGGACAAACGCACAGGCACACCACATGCTACACAAGGATTTTTAGGTTGTTCGGGACCACGACGGGATCCCTACGTCTACCCCTCACCGAAACCCGGTGAGGCTTCACTACCACGCTACAAATGTAGCAACCACGGGGACGAACCCTAACACCACACACACCCGCTGCTTCCGCAGCAAGTCACACACACGGGGCCTGTCCCCAAGATGCTGCCACCGCAACACACACTCACACATAGTCAGGGAACTCACCTCGTACTAAAGCCTCACACGGAGACACAGCTCCGTACACCACACACAGATATTCTGATGTTCAGAAAAACAAGAGGATATACAATATAGCTCACAGTAGTATGTAAATGAAGAAAACTATCATCAAGAGATGGATAAAGGATGTAGAATGTTTCCCCTTCATTTTTCTAATGGCCGTTTGAAGATCTTCCTTGATGTTCAGGTCAGAGGGAGTCGAATGTGTAGCAGGATGGAGCAGTCGGTCGTCTTCCTTGAAGATCCGGGTTTGTCTGTAACTTCAGCAGCTCGTACAGGATATATCCTTCAAATCCTAGCTCCAAACGAACCTGCATACATCATAAAATGGTTAACCTCACAAAGCCCTCTCCTCTCCACCTTGTGGCCGCCCTCGTTCTTCCTTCCTCTGCAAGAGAATAGAATATATTAGCCCCTCGATTGCATTCCTTGTAAAGATTGCAAGGATATATATATAGCAACATATAGATGAACAAAAGACCACAATAGCCCTAGCAAAACTCTCTCAAAACAACCCTTAAACATGTATAGGAACCCTAAGGGTAAGGGTGTAAAAGAGCAAGGCAAATGGATCTAGAAAAGTGGGTTTCGATACCCAATACGTAAACCCGATCCGGATGCACCAGAGAAAGTGTCGACTCTTGTCAAGGTGTTCTGCCAGCAAGGAAAAAATCAACACACAGGCGAAAGTGTCGACTCTTAGAGTCGACACTTTCTGCCAAGCACACTTTCTGTAGCAAAACTGTAATGCCTAGGATTCTTATCAGATTCTTATTAGGTCTTTCGGATCCTTATTGGAGGGTTTCGGATTGCTTTTGTGAGTCTTGAGTTGAGTTTTACGATCCGTGTGGGTTTTTCTCTCATACAAGTTACGGAACCCTGCGGTGAGTTTATTTCTCAGTTCATCGACTTGAGGACGCTACAGTTGCGATGTACTCGTTGAGAGGATCGTTTCGACTATTTTTGCGTATTTTTTTGAATTAGTGGATTTTCGGCACAAAAATCAGAATTTTTGGAAATTAGGAAATTTTCCTAATTTCTTCTATTTAACCCTCACCCCCCTCTCTCCTCCCTCATTTCTCACCTCTCTTTCTCTATTTCGTTCTCTCTCCTCTTTGGGTCTCTCAGCATGGGGTGCACACCGTTGCGAGGCTGGCCGAGGTGAGGACGTGATGGAGTGATCGGGACGCGGAATGGGGCGATGGTTTGATGGTGGTGAGACGCGATCCCTCGGTGGATTCCGAGACGACGTGGTTCTTTGATTTGGCATTTTCGACGCGGTTTAGTCGCCTTGGCGCACGATTTATTCGATGGAGGTAGGGAGACGGATCACCTACTTCTCCTCTACGTTTCCCTGCAGTTTTGCGTTGTTCGGTGAGCATACGAGTGGGTTTACTTCAAGTTCGGGAAAATCATACTTTTGGGGTGTTCGCAGGGTTTGCCGAAAAATGGCGATGGTTTTTAGATCAGTTGGTATCAATCGAACCCCTAGAACGTCAGCGTTCCAGATCCGCTGATTTCATGTTGATTGGTTGTCATTTGGGGCGGGTATGAACCCGAGAACCCCGGTGACTCATTTAGGGTCAATTCAGTGGAATCTCCCGTTTCAAGCCGTTTGTGCGTTGTTTTGATCCCTTCCAGAGTGTTGAAGGTCGGTATTCTCATTATGGATGTTTCCCCCATCGATCAGAATCGAACGGTGTGTGGAATCGGGCCCGGAGATTAGGGTTTGGCCGATTTTCCGCCGTGATCGATCGACCGGACCGGATGGGCAGGTCGACTGGTGGTTGCCCGTAGGACCATGATGGTCCAGCCGTTGGTCCGGTCGACTGACCACCCTGGTCCGGTCGACCGACCCTATCAGGTCGACTGACCCCAGGGGCCAGGTCGACCGGAATGCTATATTTTTGCTCGTTTTGAGTCTTGGTCGGTCCGGTTTAGACCCAATGACCAACCTATGGCCTCGCGAGTGTTCCGGACACCCTGTGGATTCCGTGTCCATGTTTCTGGAGTGTCGGGAAGTGCCGTGTTACTTCGATCAGCGTGCTCATAGGCATGTGTGTTTCGGGCTTTGTGTAGCATTCGATCGAGTTACCGTGTATCGGTATGAGTGCGGTGGGGTTCCCCCGCATGTGTGTGGCCTCCCTCGAGTTCCCGTTTGAGGGGATGGTCTTGGCGACTTATGGTCTATCTCGGTATTCGTGTTACCGTGGTTTTAGACCTATTCAAGATTTTAAGTCGGTTGGCCTTGGCGGCCCAACCTTCTTGCGTTTCTTCACTGTAGCGTGCCTTTCTTAGGCCGCTACATGTCGTTTGACTTAGGTCTTTGTCTTAGGGCGGTTAGTGCGGTGGTTGTCTCTTGGACCGCCTAGTCTGTGTGTCGGGTTTATATTAGACCGCTTTGGTGGTTTGTCCGAATAGGTCGGTTCAGGGTTGACTGGGTTTAACGGCTTAATCCTTGACCGCTACAGTCCCCTAGCGGCTCATTCTATGATCGCCAGATTATGTTTCCCGATGTGTTCGTTTACAAGTGCCTCGGCTTGACCTTGTGGTTTGCCGTTCCCGTGGATATCTTTTGAAGTCCTATGAGGGCTATGGCCACGTTATGAGATAGCCATGAGTTTTCTTGCTTGAAGTAGGATTCTCTTCCCTACTGTTAAATTGTCATTGTTCGGTTCCGATCAACCCGGGGTGACCCAGTGGTTGACAGGCGACCTTGTGTGCGTCTCCGCGGTTCTATCCAGCCCGAGACATGGTTCTAGACTCCTCGAGATGTTGTCTCACCTTGATTTACGTGTCCAGATGTGCTGAGGGTCTTGGTGTTCCCTCATGTCCCCGTGTGTCATTTTACACGGTCATGTCGTTTCCTCTAGCTTAGGATTAGACCGATTGGCGGCTTGTTCCGCTTTGCGTAACAATCTTGACTCCAAGTCGTGAGACTCAAAGATCGTTGTAGTAGTAGGTCTAGTTGCCTTGTCCTGAGTCTGTTGGCAGTCGTTGTGTTGCCCTGGTGCTTCGTAGTACGTGTGACAGTGCTTCCTTACCAGTCAGTACTACAGTGCTTGTGTTTTAGAGTTCTGTGTCTAGTGAGCCTCCACTAGTCGTAGCCTGGCGACGCGTTACGGCATGTCGACCCACCTGGAAGTGGTGGCGTGGCAGTTCTCGAGATACAGTTTTTAAGCTAGTTCTGTGGGCCCCTGCTTAACGGTAGCGTCCTGCTGAGGGGGAAAACTAGCTAGAGGCCTGGCTCTAGGAAAGAGTCGGTGTGTGCACACATGGTCAGGGGCGTAGGACTTGCACCGATGGGTATGACCCTGACTGGTCACTCGTCACTGTGGTTCCTGTTCTGGTTACAGTGTCTTAGTCTCTGCCGTGTGCTAGGCAGCGTAGGCGAGACACTTGAGACGCAGCATAAGACGTCAGTGGACGCAGTTGGCTGTTCTTCTAGTGGGGAGGTGCTTCCGTCACATGACGTGTGACTCTCGTGTTTCTTGAAGTCTGTGTTCCCCTTCTGAGTTAGCATGTTCTTGGTTTCGTCCAAGATCAGCTTCCCCTGCCGAGTTGGTCTGTGTTTGGCTTGTCTAGGACTAGCTTGTTGTGGCGTGCATGACGCTCCAGTCGTGTATGCAGTTGTGTTTAGGGGGAGCTTGCACGGCAATCCAGTTGTGTGAGCTGTAGAGTATGTCTCGTCAGTCTAGGTCTTTTCTTAGGCTGGTGTGTCTGGTCACGTAGGCCTTTGTCTTGGGCCTCGTGCTTGTCGACAGATCGGTAACTCTTGACCTTTCGAGTTTAGGGTTAGCCCTTCTGTCGTTGCTTGGAATAGCTTAGGGGCCGAGGTCCTCTCGGTGGCCGTGTTTTGTAGGTACGGCTTCTTCCTTCTTCCCTTACCTGTTCCCTACTCCTGCTTCCTCTTCTTTACAGCTTTGTAGTTTAGTTTTCTTGCTTTACTACTCCTACTGTTTACCTGCTCTTTTAGCGTGTTACTGCGTTGTTTTTCAGTGGAGATCTGCGTGACCCCTACTGAGCCAGTGACACGAGACTCACCCCTACTTTTCAGGTGTGGTCGTCTCTGCTTCCTTCGCGGTTCCTGGTGTGACGAGTTCGTAGTTGCCAGTAGTACCTGCGTCGGGCTTCCCCCGACCTCAGTGTACGTTTTTCTTTCTGTTGGACTGTACTTATCTTTCCTTTGGACTGGACTCTGGTATAATTGTTAATTTTAACGGTTAATTAAAAAGTAATTTTATTTTTGCTACTTTAGCAAACCTGATTAATGAAATTTAATTGCTTACTATTATATCTGCGACTTCAATGTACTACACGACATTCCTTTTATCCCTTCGGAGCTTCACAGCTCTTGGGAGGCTTCACGGGTTCCAAGTAGTATCGGATCTACTCGGTAGTCCTATCGGGTATATTCGGTATCCGGAGTCCGGGTCGTCACAAAAACCACGCCGCTCGACACAAAGTGTCAACTCACAGAGTCAACACTTGCTGCCTGCTACGTCGAGACAGCAAGCAGGAATTTTTTTTTTCCAGAAAACCATGCCTAGAGTTTGATGGGAGAATGCTCCCCTTACCAAAGGTAAGGAGATGAGCCACTCCACCATCAGACCCCAAGGAGGTAAATATTATTGCTAATAATAAAAGATGAAGTTACATCAATCGAATACTAGGCAAACCTAGCTTGTCTAACCAAGCCTCTCCCTTGATAATAGAGGGTAGCTCATTAAAAGTGAAAAAAGCATTACATTTGGAATTACAAGCTAACGAGGCCAAAGAATCTGCGACTTTATTCCCTTCTCTATAAATGTGGTTGATCCTGTCATGCTGAGAAGTTGATCTTCAGATATCACGAACAAATGAAAGAATGGACCATGGACAGTGAATCTTCTTATTGATAATCCTGACAAGAATATGAGAGTCACATTCGAGGTAAGCAGGCCGATCACTGATAGTATGCAAGTACTTGATACCATCAAGAAGTGCTCTAGCCTCTACAATTAAACTGTTGGTCTGACGATAGTAGTGAGAGTAAGCGAGAATGATATCACCCTTGAAATTTCTAATGACCCCTCCTCCTCCAGATACCCCATTTTGTTTGTAAGCACCATCAGAGTTGAGTTTAAGGAAGGGCCAAGGGGGACAAATCCATCTAATGGTTTTCAGCTGAGGAGCATTAGGAGACTGAACAGCAATGCCCAGAGACTTCATAAGTTCTTTTTTTTCTTGTTCGATTACTTAAGATTAGCAGTCACACAGTTTTGTTTAACTTGGGAAATGATTTGATGTAGAATACTGGAATTTGATATATATTTACCTTCATACTTTACTATATTCGTGGCTTTCCATATGTCCCATAGACCATACCCAATGACTGCAAGCATTAGATGACCATAACCTGATTTAGGAAGGATTCTGTTAGTTATTTGAAAGATGAAAGTTCTAATTGAGTTGCCTTCCAGATGCAGTCCAGCACTTCTGAAATGGGACCAGAAGTAGACAGCAAGTTCACTTTGGAGAAACAGATGATTCATATTTTCCTCATGGTGCATCTAACAGCAGGAGCATCTAGAACATAAAGGAATCCCCAATCTCTGGATATTAGAATTAATAGGAAGACAGTTATGCAAGATCTTCCACAAATGAATAGATATTATAGTTGGTAGCCATTGAGACCATAACCGAGCCCACATAATAGTAGACTGACTATTGTTATTATCAGCCAAAATCTAATAAGAAGAAGCAACTGTGCATTTTTCGGAGGATGACAGACTCCATGCTTGAAAATCAGAATCTTGTGTCAGTGTGGTATTCTCAATAGCAGATTTGATATGAGGAGGGACCAGCCTATTCAGCAAATCACAATCTTCACTAGATGGATGAGACAAGAAATCTTTCACAGTTACATTGGGATTTGGAATAATGTTATCAGGAACAAATTCTGATAGACAGTGTTCACCAATCCAAACATCATTCCAAAAGTTTGTGTTGTTTCCATCTCCGACAATTACCTTTTTGTTTTGAAGGATAATGTTTTTTGCCTTGAGCCAGCTTCTTCTAGTAAATCCATTCATGTTTTTGAAATGCACATCTCGAAGGTGGGTCTGACCAATATACTTAGCTCTAAAATCGACGACCCACAAGGAATTAGAGTGCAAAGCCTGCCATAACATCTTAACTCTTAAAGCAGTTTCCATATGTCTGAGGGACATGATGCCAAGTCCTCCCTGTGTGATGGGCCTACAAATGTTCTGCCAAGATCTCCAGTGCCTTTTATTACCATTGTGGGAGCTACCCCAGAGGAAATTAGCAAAAGACCTCTCGAGAAATTAGCACAACAAGCAGGATAACAAGTGTTGACTCTGTGAGTCAACACTTCCTCTGTCCAAGCTAGAAACTGCCTATGGCAGTCCAATGCAAGCACATCCATTAAAGGGCCCTTCAACCCCATTCAAAAACAGATTATGCCAAGTTAAATAACATGGTTTGAGGGTTTTTAAAAACACCAAACATACTTGGATTTATATAGGAATAAGTGAAAGAAAGTAAGCAATACACTACCACAGACTTCCATGAGCAACATGCATGAAGTCACATGCAAACCCAATTTCATCTAAACAAGCAATGGGCATAAAAACAAGGGTTCTAAGCAATGCTTACCAGATATCCATCAGCTTACAAACATTCAAGAAGCTCATTCTTACCTTTGGCATTGATGAAGCAGTTTGGATCTCTATCCTCCCTTTGATGAACCAAGGATAGCTCAGTTCATACTTAGGAGATAAAAGTATGCCACATGAGCAGGTGTCAATTACCTGAGCCTTTGTATAGTCGCCCCTGTCATATATGAATTACAAGTTCAGTCCAGAAATTCCAGTCAGACTTTTAATCAAAGCAACTGATAAGTACAGAGGTCTTGCATTATGTCCTTCACACGAATCTTCCAGCCTGCACTAAGAACGTTGTAACACTATCACAAATACCACAATTAAATTTGATTTACATGATTTCAACCCAATCAAAGCACACACTCTCATTTCATAACAAGTTCATGCATGAGAGCTCCATTCTCAGTTCAAATTTCATTCAAACCTTACATGAATTTCAGATGCAATCCGAAGCATAGAGAGAAACCTGAGTTCAATCAAAACTCACATGTATTTCTTGAGCTCTCCATAGCAAGTCAAACTAATTTGATTCATTATCAAACCATTTTACTTTCAACTCAAGGAAGCCCATTTTCTACACAAGTCTCACATATCAAATATTGATTTAATCTAAAACACGGGGTCCAGATTGAATTCAGTCAGATTACACACGAAATGCAACTTTAGTCTAATGCAAGCTAACATAGGTCGGTGCACATTTGGGGCAGGTCGATGCACATAAGGGATCCAAGTCTATGCATATAAAGGATCAAGGTCAAAGCATGTTCAACATAGGTCGGAGCATATGAATGCTAAGGTCTGAGCATATAAGAGACTGAGGTCAGTGCATGTTCAACATAGGTCGATGGACATTTTGAAAAACCCTATAATCAGGTCGATGCACATTTTGAAAAAGGCTTACACAGGTCGATGCAAATTCTGATAGGTCGATGCACTTTGTGAAACAACCTATAACAGTGAGGCATGATTTTTCATGGGTCCAAGGAATATGATGAACTTTTAAATAAAGGCTTCAAATGAAATGGCAATGTATTTACACAATGCCATGCAACCAATTTCATATCTACAAATTCTCAACCATTCCACACTAGTATGGGCACTAAAGCAAGAACATTAATCTCAACAGTCCCATACAAAAACATGCATGATACTCAATAATACAAACTTAGTGTTTGCATGAAAAACAAAAGCTTCAATTTTCTAGAACAAGATTCTTTTCTTCAAAATAACCACACCTATCAAAGTTCAGAGCATTAATCATTTCCACAGTTCATACCAAAGGTGTGTTACATTCCGAACAAATGAAAAATATAACAAACTTGGCCAAGTCGACTTTGACTTCAGCAGAGGTCGACTTCAAGGAAGCAAGCATGTATAACGCATTCTTACCAAGTTTTCTGAAGAATGTACACAACATTTAGTACCAGTTTTGAACAACGGACAGCAAGATGTATGTCCATGCATTCATTTAACTCACGAAGCAATGTCCATCATTTGATTCCAATCGTGCAAAGCAAGATCATCAAAACATAAGTTCATTAAAACATCAATG